>QXEO01000541.1:18805744-19477134 GCA_007115705.1 Dactylis glomerata | reverse complement strand
TTTTTATTGAAATAATTTTTGTATTATATAATTTATATTTTATTAGTTTATCTGACAACCTAGGGGTACGCGTAGGCCCTTTAAACCAGAATGGAGGTTGGGCGAGAGAGCTAAGTGGAAAATATAAGATTGAGAGGGATCGATTAAACTTCATTATTGATTTCCTTGATAAAAAAATCCAAGACTACTATACTGTGCGACGCTGAGAGAGAAGCTCTCAAAAATGTAAATGATGAGATAGCCACTCTTCGAAGGGTCGAGGAGTCAAAATGGGCTCAGCGTGCGAAAGTTAAACATATTCAAGAAGGGGGAAATAACACAAAATACTTTCATCTCATTGCTAATGGGAAGCATATATAGGAGGAAAAAGATTATCCAACTTGAGCAGGTAGAGGGAACAATTATTGGTCAGGAAAATTTAAAGAATTATATTTCCGAGTATTACAAATCTTTATTTGGGGCGCCTGCTGCATCAAATGTCTCTCTCGTTGAGGATTTAAATGATGACATACCTCAGTTAACTCAGGACGAAAATAATATTTTAACTGCTGAGTTTTCGGAAAAGGAAGTTCTAGATGCTATTGAGCAAATGGAGAAGAATAAAGCCCCGGGTCCTGATGGAATCCTGGTGGAATTCTATCAAACTTTTTGGGACCTTATAAAAGAGGATTTCATGGGTATGGTGAAATGTTTTTACAGTGGGGAGTTACCTCTGTTTCGGCTCAATTTTGGGACTATAATCCTCCTTCCAAAAAAAGAAAATGCGATTCAAATTCAGCAATATAGACCTATCTGTTTGTTAAATATAAGCTTCAATTTTTTTACAAAAGTGGCGACAAACAGAATCTCCATATTTGCCGAGAAAGTGATTATACCAACGCAAACAGCTTTCATGCCAGGAAGGCATATTCTTGAGGGGGTGGTGATCCTGCATGAAACCATTCATGAACTTCATAGGAAGAAATTGGATGGGGTTCTTTTGAAACTTGATTTTGAAAAGGCATACGATAAAGTTAAATGGTCTTTTCTTCAACAAACTTTACGCATAAAAGGTTTCGACCCTAAATGGTGCGATTGGATAAAAAAAATTGTTGAAAAGGGAAGCGTTGGTATTCGTGTGAATAATGACATAGGTCATTGTTTCCAAACGAGGAAGGGTTTGAGACAGGGGGGTCCCTTGTCACCTATTCTGTTTAACATCATTGCGGATATGCTTGTGGTTCTAATCGCTAGAGCTAAGGAAGATGGTCAAGTAGATGGACTCATCCCTCACTTAGTTGATGGGGGTGTTTCTATTCTACAATACGCTGATGTTACAATCATCTTTATGGAACATGATATTCAGAAGGCGCTTAATATGAAATTAATATTGTGCATTTTTGAACAATTGTCTGGTTTGAAACTTAATTTTCATAAGAGTGAACTTTTTTGTTTCGGCCGTGCCAAGGAGATACAAGATGAATATAAGGTGTTGTTTGGATGTGAGATAGGTTCACTTCCTTTTCGATATCTTGGTATTCCAATACATTTTAGAAGACTTAAAAATGGGGAGTGGAAGTTGATTGAGGATCGCTTTGAGAAAAGGTTGTGTAGTTGGATAGGCAAGTTGCTTTCGTATGGGGATGGACTTATTCTAATAAACTCGATTCTTACAAGTCTCCCGATGTTTATGTTATCGTTCTTTGAGATTCCAAAGGGGGTTAGGAAAAGACTAGACTTTTTCCGATCTCGTTTTTGTTGGCAAAGTGGTGGGCATAAGAAGAAATATAGGCTCACAAAGTGGAACATGATATGCTTCCCGAAGGACCAAGGGGGCCTGTGGGTTGAGGTGCTTGAGTTAAAAAACAAATGCTTGTTGAGCAAATGGTTTTTCAAGCTGTTAAATGAAAAGGGTGTGTGGCAGCAATTACTACATAACAAATACTTGCATTCCAAATCTTTGTCTCAAGTCAATGTGAGACCAGATGACTCTCCTTTCTGGAAAGGCTAATGGTGTACTAGAAGATCCAAAGTTTGTAATAATATAATTTTTATAATATATACCTTGTATTATGTTGTACAAATTGACAATTTAGAATTACGCGTAGGCTCTTTAAACTGGAATGGAGGGAGTAGAAAGATTTGTCATTTATGACAACCGCGCAACACATTCTTTTATTGAATAGTTAACTCATTATGGTATTATAATTTTTAGATACATGTTATTATTGGAGAACTATAACTTGAATGGAAAACATAGTTGATATATGCATTATATATTTTATTCCACATGTGATTTTTAGGTATAAATCCAACTGCTAATTTTCATATGAATTTTATCCCCGAAAAAGGCATCTCTTTTGTTAGCTTCATCAGACAGTTCTTTGAGCCGAAAGTTCGTATTATAAGATATAGTACTCCCTCCAACCCATATTACTTTCTGCTAATACGGATGTATCTACCACTAAAATATGTCTAGATACATTTACATTAGCGAAGAGTATTATGGGTCGGAGGGAGTATATGATTTAGACTACTTTCCTCGTCTCTGAGTTGTTCGTAATGCTTAACCTGCATGTGATGTAATAGTTCTTTTTTCCTAGAAAACGACCCTGTCACATTAGTCAAAGCTGTCTGATTCAAAAGTAATTCATAGCTGGAATGAGTACAAAAACAACGGAAGCCTTAGAGACCTGGCAATCTTTACATGTTTGCATAGGCAAATAATTTTGATGTAAAGGTCTCGCCAAGCTCTCGGTCACTCGTGCATGTATGAAGAGAAAATTCATATTTTCATCTGCAGCCATACAAGAGAGAAATAGCAAAATGAGGTAATCCTTACGTGCAAAAATCATGCAGAGAGAGTACCTGAGGCATCGAGCATCGAGCATCGAGGAGGAGTATATGGGCCACCTGGACTCCTCGCCAGAGTCCTCCTTGTTGTACTCCTCTGCGGAGGTCGTTGATGTCGTCGGCGCCGCAGCTATTGGCCAAAACGTGTTAGTCGGGCGTTCAAGCAGCTTGGGCTCGTACTGTACGCATCGCCATCGTGCCGTCGCTCCACCTCCACAGGGCATGTACGGGATGCACTGCTTGTCGTCGTGTACCTGTGTATGGGCCGGTGTGGCTTTCGAGCATCTAATATGTGGAGCTTAACAGGGCTATATATATACGGTGCTCAGCTGTAGATGCATGTTCAAGTGCTGATCGGCTTCACTGCTGCAGATGCATAATCGTACCATGCAAATCAACCACACAATGGATTCGTATCCGTGTATCTTTCCGATTGTATGTGCGCATCATCTTAATTACCGGCCGGAGTTGCCATTAATCAATCAGACGAAGGATCATGTTCAGCTTGTACACGTCCCCTTAATGAATTGCAACTTTGCAAGAGATTAATTAATCTCAGGTGGATGCTCATGATGAATCTAACCAATTGAGATAATTTGATTGTATTTCGTCCAGCCTGTACTCTGCCTTCGTGATTGCAAGAGCAGTACCTGATATCTCTACTAATAAACCGGCGATCGGTGGTACGTTGGTAGGTGCGTCGCGGTTATTTTATAAAAAAAACCCAAGAAAATCAGGAAATCAACCCGCAGTACATCCTATGCCTCGGCCCGCACCGACACTTTGCAGTTCACCCCTCGCGTCTCCTCTATGGAGCTCCCGTCTCCTTATCCTCTCAGAAATCTGCGGACGGAGGCGACGGCGGTGGGGAACGAGGAGCGGCGGGGTCGGGACGAGTGGCGGCGGCCGGCCGGACGGACGGCAGGGACTGGGAGAGCTGAGCGAGGGAAGACAGAGTAGAGAGGCGTTGGGGTAGCGTGCGGGACGTCCATGTAGTTGTGGAGGCTGCTAAGTCCCCTGCTCTACATCGTACTCCGCCAGATCTCCACCATGGCCGACAAAGAGCCCAGCCTCTGAGCCACATCAGTATCCTCGGGCGGCCATCAGTATGTCCGGAGCTTCTTCTTTTTTTAGTTTTCAACTGGGGAGGCATGGCCTCCACCTGAATTTCCCGGAGCTTCTGAGCCATGCGTATGCAGCTGCTGCACGATGTTCTGCGTCGGCCATCCCAGAACTCTGTTCGGCCTAGCACCAGGGCGTCCTCACATCGCGGTGGCCTCTAGGGATGCGTGCTCGAGGCCAGGTCCGCGAGTCTTCCTTCAGAGTCAGACGCATACCAATCTCTGCCACCAGAAGTACCTCATGAACAGATGCCTGCTCATGGTGATGCGTATGCACATAGGGTTGATTTATGGCCAGATTGAAGTGCGGAGTCGTCTTGTTTTGTTGCTGGCAAGAACCAGTAACTACTATTATGTTTATTTTTCTTGAAATTTCTTCATGATTTTAACTTCTCTTCATGGGAACAGGAACTTTTGTTGCAATGTATTCCATGTCTGAAGTGTTCCAGTTTCTTCCATGTTCCATTATTTATACCTCCAACTTCCCATTGCATCCCTGGTCAGGAATCCAAAAAATCAGGTTCTGGACAGTTGCTTTAATCCTCAAGCATGCGCTATGAGATTTATCATTCAATAGTGCTGGATACTGCAATACTCCAATCAGTTTTCGGGTCTGACAGAAGTACAACTCTACTTCTCGCTGTAGAAGTGTAGATCATATCATATTCTCAAGGCGACGGCGGTGGGGAACGAGGAGCGGCGGGGTCGGGACGAGTGGCGGCGGCCGGCCGGACGGACGGCAGGGACTGGGAGAGCTGAGCGAGGGAAGACAGAGTAGAGAGGCGTTGGGGTAGCGTGCGGGACGTCCATGTAGTTGTGGCGGCTGCTAAGTCCCCTGCTCCACATCGTACTCTGCCAGATCTCCACCATGGCCGACAAAGAGCCCAGCCTCTGAGCCACATCAGTATCCTCGGGCGGCCATCAGTATGTCCGGAGCTTCTTCTTTTTTTAGTTTTCAACTGGGGAGGCATGGCCTCCACCTGAATTTCCCGGAGCTTCTGAGCCATGCGTATGCAGCTGCTGCACGATGTTCTAATAAACCGGCGATCGGTGGTACGTTGGTAGGTGCGTCGCGGTCATTTTATAAAAAAACCCCAAGAAAATCAGGAAATCAACCCGCA
The DNA here is from genome assembly GCA_007115705.1 of Dactylis glomerata. Lineage (NCBI taxonomy): Eukaryota > Viridiplantae > Streptophyta > Magnoliopsida > Poales > Poaceae > Dactylis > Dactylis glomerata. The sequence continues at coordinate 19,472,060 of QXEO01000541.1, read as the reverse complement.
GTACATCCTATGCCTCGGCCCGCACCGACACTTTGCAGTTCACCCCTCGCGTCTCCTCTATGGAGCTCCCGTCTCCTTATCCTCTCAGAAATCTGCGGACGGAGGCGACGGCGGTGGGGAACGAGGAGCGGCGGGGTCGGGACGAGTGGCGGCGGCCGGCCGGACGGACGGCAGGGACTGGGAGAGCTGAGCGAGGGAAGACAGAGTAGAGAGGCGTTGGGGTAGCGTGCGGGACGTCCATGTAGTTGTGGAGGCTGCTAAGTCCCCTGCTCCACATCGTACTCCGCCAGATCTCCACCATGGCCGACAAAGAGCCCAGCCTCTGAGCCACATCAGTATCCTCGGGCGGCCATCAGTATGTCCGGAGCTTCTTCTTTTTTTAGTTTTCAACTGGGGAGGCATGGCCTCCACCTGAATTTCCCGGAGCTTCTGAGCCATGCGTATGCAGCTGCTGCACGATGTTCTGCGTCGGCCATCCCAGAACTCTGTTCGACCTAGCACCAGGGCGTCCTCACATCGCGGTGGCCTCTAGGGATGCGTGCTCGAGGCCAGGTCCGCGAGTCTTCCTTCAGAGTCAGACGCATACCAATCTCTGCCACCAGAAGTACCTCATGAACAGATGCCTGCTCATGGTGATGCGTATGCACATAGGGTTGATTTATGGCCAGATTGAAGTGCGGAGTCGTCTTGTTTTGTTGCTGGCAAGAACCAGTAACTACTATTATGTTTATTTTTCTTGAAATTTCTTCATGATTTTAACTTCTCTTCATGGGAACAGGAACTTTTGTTGCAATGTATTCCATGTCTGAAGTGTTCCAGTTTCTTCCATGTTCCATTATTTATACCTCCAACTTCCCATTGCATCCCTGGTCAGGAATCCAAAAAATCAGGTTCTGGACAGTTGCTTTAATCCTCAAGCATGCGCTATGAGATTTATCATTCAATAGTGCTGGATACTGCAATACTCCAATCAGTTTTCGGGTCTGACAGAAGTACAACTCTACTTCTCGCTGTAGAAGTGTAGATCATATCATATTCTCAAGGCGACGGCGGTGGGGAACGAGGAGCGGCGGGGTCGGGACGAGTGGCGGCGGCCGGCCGGACGGACGGCAGGGACTGGGAGAGCTGAGCGAGGGAAGACAGAGTAGAGAGGCGTTGGGGTAGCGTGCGGGACGTCCATGTAGTTGTGGCGGCTGCTAAGTCCCCTGCTCCACATCGTACTCTGCCAGATCTCCACCATGGCCGACAAAGAGCCCAGCCTCTGAGCCACATCAGTATCCTCGGGCGGCCATCAGTATGTCCGGAGCTTCTTCTTTTTTTAGTTTTCAACTGGGGAGGCATGGCCTCCACCTGAATTTCCCGGAGCTTCTGAGCCATGCGTATGCAGCTGCTACACGATGTTCTAATAAACCGGCGATCGGTGGTACGTTGGTAGGTGCGTCGCGGTCATTTTATAAAAAAACCCCAAGAAAATCAGGAAATCAACCCGCAGTACATCCTATGCCTCGGCCCGCACCGACACTTTGCAGTTCACCCCTCGCGTCTCCTCTATGGAGCTCCCGTCTCCTTATCCTCTCAGAAATCTGCGGACGGAGGCGACGGTGGTGGGGAACGAGGAGCGGCGGGGTCGGGACGAGTGGCGGCGGCCGGCCGGACGGACGGCAGGGACTGGGAGAGCTGAGCGAGGGAAGACAGAGTAGAGAGGCGTTGGGGTAGCGTGCGGGACGTCCATGTAGTTGTGGAGGCTGCTAAGTCCCCTGCTCCACATCGTACTCCGCCAGATCTCCACCATGGCCGACAAAGAGCCCAGCCTCTGAGCCACATCAGTATCCTCGGGCGGCCATCAGTATGTCCGGAGCTTCTTCTTTTTTTAGTTTTCAACTGGGGAGGCATGGCCTCCACCTGAATTTCCCGGAGCTTCTGAGCCATGCGTATGCAGCTGCTGCACGATGTTCTGCGTCGGCCATCCCAGAACTCTGTTCGACCTAGCACCAGGGCGTCCTCACATCGCGGTGGCCTCTAGGGATGCGTGCTCGAGGCCAGGTCCGCGAGTCTTCCTTCAGAGTCAGACGCATACCAATCTCTGCCACCAGAAGTACCTCATGAACAGATGCCTGCTCATGGTGATGCGTATGCACATAGGGTTGATTTATGGCCAGATTGAAGTGCGGAGTCGTCTTGTTTTGTTGCTGGCAAGAACCAGTAACTACTATTATGTTTATTTTTCTTGAAATTTCTTCATGATTTTAACTTCTCTTCATGGGAACAGGAACTTTTGTTGCAATGTATTCCATGTCTGAAGAGTTCCAGTTTCTTCCATGTTCCATTATTTATACCTCCAACTTCCCATTGCATCCCTGGTCAGGAATCCAAAAAACCAGGTTCTGGACAGTTGCTTTAATCCTCAAGCATGCGCTATGAGATTTATCATTCAATAGTGCTGGATACTGCAATACTCCAATCAGTTTTCAGGTCTGACAGAAGTACAACTCTACTTCTCGCTGTAGAAGTGTAGATCATATCATATTCTCAAGGCGACGGCGGTGGGGAACGAGGAGCGGCGGGGTCGGGACGAGTGGCGGCGGCCGGCCGGACGGATGGCAGGGACTGGGAGAGCTGAGCGAGGGAAGACAGAGTAGAGAGGCGTTGGGGTAGCGTGCGGGACGTCCATGTAGTTGTGGAGGCTGCTAAGTCCCCTGCTCCACATCGTACTCCGCCAGATCTCCACCATGGCCGACAAAGAGCCCAGCCTCTGAGCCACATCAGTATCCTCGGGCGGCCATCAGTATGTCCGGAGCTTCTTCTTTTTTTAGTTTTCAACTGGGGAGGCATGGCCTCCACCTGAATTTCCCGGAGCTTCTGAGCCATGCGTATGCAGCTGCTGCACGATGTTCTGCGTCGGCCATCCCAGAACTCTGTTCGGCCTAGCACCAGGGCGTCCTCACATCGCGGTGGCCTCTAGGGATGCGTGCTCGAGGCCAGGTCCGCGAGTCTTCCTTCAGAGTCAGACGCATACCAATCTCTGCCACCAGAAGTACCTCATGAACAGATGCCTGCTCATGGTGATGCGTATGCACATAGGGTTGATTTATGGCCAGATTGAAGTGCGGAGTCGTCTTGTTTTGTTGCTGGCAAGAACCAGTAACTACTATTATGTTTATTTTTCTTGAAATTTCTTCATGATTTTAACTTCTCTTCATGGGAACAGGAACTTTTGTTGCAATGTATTCCATGTCTGAAGTGTTCCAGTTTCTTCCATGTTCCATTATTTATACCTCCAACTTCCCATTGCATCCCTGGTCAGGAATCCAAAAAATCAGGTTCTGGACAGTTGCTTTAATCCTCAAGCATGCGCTATGAGATTTATCATTCAATAGTGCTGGATACTGCAATACTCCAATCAGTTTTCGGGTCTGACAGAAGTACAACTCTACTTCTCGCTGTAGAAGTGTAGATCATATCATATTCTCAAAGATATTGCAGATAATGTTAGCCGGCTCATTGCTGTACGTAGTTTCGGTCTGTTGGCAAAGAGCGTGCAAACTAACCACTCTCGCAAATGACAATGCTTTTGATCAAAGTATTCTGTCTTTCATTGCAGCACTAATTCAAATTCAGAATCCCGGTAATAGAAAATCAAGGTATCAACTATTGACTGGTTTTTTTACTAAAATTTGTAGAAGCACCAACATGTATTTATGCAAAGCTTTATTTATCTCATCTCTAGATTGTATGCCCATTTGACTCAAATTTGCATTGGAGCGCTGTTCGATTGATAGACAGAATCAAATCAGATCACGCTATTTGTGGGATGGTTTGGTTGGGTTGGTGTCAATATTGTTGTGACTTTTGGGTTGAGTTCGTCAATAATTCCATTCAGAAAAGTAAAAAAAAACATAGGAATGAACAGGCATACAACAATTAATACAAATTTTTGGAAGCTCGTACGACCACGTTGGTGGACCACATCCGGAACCACAAACTCGCAAAACACATCTCAAAGCAAGTCGGGAATCAAAATGTGATACCGGAAAGGAGAAGGGGCGACTTTGCTCTGAGATGTGTTTTGCGATTTTACGATGCCGGATGTGGTCTACCGACTTGTGGCAGGCAGTCTGTGTCACCAATTCCTAAGAAAACTAAAGGATGGCACGGTGACCCTTCAGATAAAAAAATTATGAGTCTAAGAAAAATTAAAAACTAAATAGTTTTTATAAGAAATATTTATTATATGTTACCCGTTGCAACGCACGGGTATTGTGCTAGTGGATGATAATCTCTTCTCTACCAATTCTAGCAAAATTGTCCGTGCGTTGCAACGAAAAAAAATTGCCTCCACCAACCTCGCTGGCCGGCACGAGGCTCAGGTGAGTGAGCGGGCGCAAGAGGGAAGAGCTAGAGGCACTTGATCAATCCAGCAAATTGAACTGAGTAGGCAAAAATTGCAGAGTAGGAATCTAATTAAGTTCCCAAACACCAGTTGATTTGGTCCTGACCAGCAGATAGCTGAACATTGTATGGTAACTCTATCAATTTAGTTAACAAGCATGGTGGCCCTGGCAAATGCGAGGGTATCATCTTATCTTTAGTTGTTTTAGATAGCAATATGATCTTTAGTATATCAAAATTTATGTGGAATATATTTTATAGTTTCACGAACATGGAAATTATGCGGTACTAAATACTAAATTTTGTTGCGTGCTAGATAAATATCACCTAGGTGTGTAGGAAAAATATTTAATATCGGGTCAATGGTTTGGGATAGTCCCAAAGAAAATATGTTACGAAAGAAAATTAAAATGATATGTACAAAAAAAGTCAGACTGCGAGCTAGGTGGTAGTTTTTTGTGATGATATATCATTACGTAAAGTTGATATTTAGATGGTCAACTAATTTGGGTTAATTGACAAATTACCATATGGGGGATGGCTAGCTCAGGGTCACCCGGCCCCCCGGTCGATTTTCCGCCAACCAATATGGAAACTATGCCTGTCGGAACGGAGGAAAGAGAAGAGAAGGGGAAGGAGGGGAAGAAGAAAATACGGCTACCGCAGCCATCGCCGGCGCCCGCAGCCAACGCCGACCACCGCCGCCCGACCTCCCCTCTAACCCCCCCCCATGGCAGTTTCTTTTTGTTGGCGCCCGCACCCCCCACCCCGAACCCTAAGTTTCGGGCTCGCTCCGCCGCCTCCGCCGCGACCCGTCGTGGCTTCGACGCCTCCGCGTCACTCCCAGCGAACCATCGCCTTCTCCGCGACGACATCGCCGGCTCCGGCTGGACCTCCGGCGAGAAGGGGGAGAGGAGGAGGTGTGGGAGGATGAGGTAGCCGAGCTCTGGCGAGAAGGGGAAGAGGAGCTCCGGCGAGAAGGGGTGGGGAAGGACGGCCATGGCGCTGGGTCATGGTGGTTCGGGAAAGAACGGAAGAGAAAAGGAGTGGGGAAGAAGGAGATACGGTGGGCATGGGACCCACCAGGGACACAGGTCAGATGTTAGCCGTGCCCCCGGTCACCCGTCCAGGAGCCACTCTGCACCATATGATTTTAGGAAGTTCAGACAGTCCAGATTGAATCATGGAACTGAAGATAATTTTTATTAATAAGAGTACAATAAAACAATTATTCTTGTCAACAAATAGGCTGACTAAAAAATGAGTATTGTAGTTTTGCTTGTCTTTGATCCTTTTACCTACTGCATCCTACTTACGCTGCTATGAAATACATGACGTTGTCCACATGAACACTTTAGAGTACATAACTTTTAGATTGATTGATGGCTGGATATTTCTAGATTGGTGTAGATTGATGTGATGGTTCTTAAGTATTTTCTCTAAAACTAATCACTATATGATCTGTTTGGTACACTTATGAATATCAATGTAGGATCGTAGCCCATTACAAGAGCTGGCAAATGCAAGATATTCTAGATTTGGATACTTAATGGATGGGTTTTAGCTATTTTCTATGACATTAATCAGTGTGTTGAGTATGCAATGTGTGATCCAGAATCCTGATATACTTAAAACACATGAAATTGTATCTTAGTTGGAATATGTCATGATGTCATGTCGACGCCTAGCACATGAGTTTGTATCTTAGTTGGAATATGTCGGCATATCATGTTCCACTTTGTGAGCCTATATTTCTTCTTATGCCCATCACTTTGCCAAAAAAAACGAGATCGGAAAAAGTCTAGTCTTTTCCTAACCCCCTTTGGAATCTTAAAGAACGATAACATAAACATCGGGAGACTTGTAAGAATCGAGTTTATTAGAATAAGTCTATCCCCATACGAAAGCAACTTGCCTATCCAACTACACAACCTTTTCTCAAAGCGATCCTCAATCAACTTCCACTCCCCATCATTTAAGTCTTCTAAAATGTATTGGAATACCAAGATATCGAAAAGGAAGTGAACCTATCTCACATCCAAACAACACCTTATATTCATCTTGTATCTCCTTGGCACGGCCAAAACAAAAAAGTTCACTCTTATGAAAATTAATTTTCAAACCAGAGAATTGTTCAAAAATGCACAATATTAATTTCATATTAAGCGCCTTCTGAATATCATGTTCCATAAAGATGATTGTATCATCAGCGTATTGTAGAATAGAAACACCCCCATCAACTAAGTGAGGGATGAGTCCATCTACTTGACCATCTTCCTTAGCTCTAGCGATTAGAACCGCAAGCATATCCGCAATGATGTTAAACAGAATAGGTGACAAGGGATCCCCCTGTCTCAAACCCTTCCTCGTTTGGAAATAATGACCTATGTCATTATTCACATGAATACCAACGCTTCCCTTTTCAACAAAATTCTTTATCCAATCGCACCATTTAGGGTCGAAACCTTTTATGCGTAAAGTTTGTTTAAGAAAAGACCATTTAACTTTATCGTATGCCTTTTCAAAATCAAGTTTCAAAAGAACCCCATCCAATTTCTTCCTATGAAGTTCATGAATGGTTTCATGCAGGATCACCACCCCCTCAAGAATATGCCTTCCTGACATGAAAGCTGTTTGCATTGGTCTAATCACTTTCTCGGCAATTATGGAGATTCTGTTTGTCGCCACTTTTGTAAAACAATTGAAGCTTACATTTAACAAACATATAGGTCTATATTGCTGAATTTGAATCGCATTTTCTTTTTTTGGAAGGAGGATTATAGTCCCAAAATTGAGCCGAAACAGAGGTAACTCCCCACTGTAAAAACATTTCACCATACCCATGAAATCCTTTTTTATAAGGTCCCAAAAAGTTTGATAGAATTCCGCCGGGATTCCATCAGGACCCGGGGCTTTATTCTTCTCCATTTGCTCAATAGCATCTAGAACTTCCTTTTCCGAAAACTCAGCAGTTAAAATATTATTTTCGTCCTGAGTTAACTGAGGTATGCCATCATTTAAATCCTCAACGAGAGAGACATTTGATGCAGCAGGCGCCCCAAATAAAGATTTGTAATACTCGAAAATATAATTCTTTAAATTTTCCTGACCAATAATTGTTCCCTCTACCTGCTCAAGTTGGATAATCTTTTTCCTCCTATATATGTTTCCCATTAGCAATGAGATGAAAGTATTTTGTGTTATTTCCCCCTTCTTGAATATGTTTAACTTTCGCACACTGAGCCCATTTTGACTCCTCAACCCTTCGAAGAGTGGCTATCTCATCATTTGCATTTTTTAGAGCTTCTCTCTCATCGTCGCACAGTATAGTAGTCTCGGATTTTTTATCAAGGAAATCAATTATATTGTCAAAGAACCGTATATGCAAAGTCTCGACGGTTTATAGTTGTAGCTTTCCCACGACAGCACTAACACGTATTGATGTCTACATCGGCAAAACGAGACGATCGATTTGGATATCAAAGCGTCCCTAAGAAGGTCTTACAGAAAGTCTACAATGAGCCTCAGACGACGAGGGTGAAGAACTTTTGTCGAATTTGCGTCGATGAGGGTGTCCGGCAAGCTTGATATATATCGATCTGGCTAGAAACGACGGCGTTGGCAGATTAGATTCATTATCATCCACATCAGGTACTGCTCTTGCAATCACGAAGACAGAGTATAGGCTGGACGAACTACAATCAAAATATCTCAATTGGTTAGATTCATGAGCATCCACCTGAGATTAATCTATCTATCTATCTAATCTAACCAATAAAGCGGTAATCCGACCGATACATATGTTGGTACGTACGTCGGTCATCCCTACATCGTTTTCCTTGCCACAGCTTGACCCAAAACGTTTTCTTTGTACTATGTTCTAGCAGCCAGACCCACGAACAGCCCAATTTACGCACGCACAAAGTTAGTTCCGCTTCAAGCCGGTCCAGAAGAACGACCACTAGTGGAAAATCGGCCTAACCAATAAAGCGGTAATCCGACCGATACATATGTTGGTACGTACGTCGGTCATCCCTACATCGTTTTCCTTGCCACAGCTTGACCCAAAACGTTTTCTTTGTACTATGTTCTAGCAGCCAGACCCACGAACAGCCCAATTTACGCACGCACAAAGTTAGTTCCGTTTCAAGCCGGTCCAGAAGAACGACCACTAGTGGAAAATCGGCCTAATATTCCAGGACATTAGTCCCGGTTGCAATATGAACCGGGACTGATGTCCTGGGCCCCACTACTTTTTCGGCCGCAGGACCCCAGAAACCATTAGTCCCGGTTCGTATTACGAACCGGGACTAAAGTCTCTGGGATAGAATCCGACCGTTGCCAGACTCATTAGTCCCGGCTGGTAATACCAACCGAGACTAAAGACTAACCATTTAGTCCCGGTTGGTAATACCAACCGGGACTAATGACTTCCCTATATAAAACAGCTCCTTCTTCCTCCTCGAGCCATCCACTCACCCTCTCCACTCTTAAGTGTTCTTCATGCAACAAACATCTAGCTCGAGTTTATTCTCTTTGACCACCATTTTTTGTCACAAATTGATGTTCCCACTTCAATCTAAGTGGACTAAAAGGTGAGGAACTTTGTGCTTTTGTCTTTCATTGGTAATTTAGCTCATTTAATGCTCTAGAAGTAGAGAGATTTGTGATTTTTTATGGGAACAATTATTTAGATGTTCATTTGATTATGTGTACAAATAGGTGAAGATAGAGGTAAAAATAGAGGTAGAGATAGAGATATAGATAGAATTAAAAATAAAAATAGAAGTAGACATAGCTAACATAGAAATAGAAATAGAGATAGAGATAGAAATAGAAAAATAGAAATAGCGATAGAAATAGAGATAGATGCCGTAGGGCGGAGGTTCCGAAGATGCCGTAGGGCGTGAGCACCAACGACATCTTCGAGAAGCTCCGCCACGGGAGATTTCCCAACCCTTTACGCAACACTGTTAGAGGAGATGGAGTCTTTCACGGGCTTGCAGGGAAATTTTTCTGAGGCGGAGCTTCCGAAGATGCCGTAGGACGTGAGCACCAACGACATCTTCGAGAAGCTCCGCCACGGGAGATTTCCCAACCCTTTACGCAACACTGTTAGAGGAGATGGAGTCTTTCATGGGCTTGCAGGGAAATTTTTCCGAGGCGGAGCTTCCGAAGATGTCATAGGGTGTGAGCACCAACGACATCTTCGAGAAGCTCTGCCACGGGAGATTTCCCAACCCTTTCCTCCATAACTGTTAGAGGAGATATAGTCTTTCACGGGCTTGCAGGGAAATTTTTCTGAGGCGGAGCTTCCGAAGATGTCGTAGGGCGTGAGCACCAACGACATCTTCAAGAAGCTCCACCACGGGAGATTTCTCAACCCTTTCCTCCATAACTGTTAGAGGAGATGGAGTCTTTCACAGGGTTGCAGGGAAATTTTTCCGAGGCAGAGCTTCTGAAGATGCCGTAGGGCGTGAGCACCAACGAGATCTTCGAGAAGCTCTGCCACGGGAGATTTCCCAACCCTTTCCTCCATCCATGGGGATGAAACTCTCCCTGCCTTCGAGCTGTCCTTGCCATGGCGTATCGATGCTCCTTTTATAGGCACGGCGCCGCTTCTACTTATGTCTTGTTCCTCCGACAGGGGCGTCGTGCGCTATATGCTTTATCTCATCGAGCAGTGCATCAACCCACGCATCCTTATCCTGCCAACAACTTTAGTCTCGGTTGCACCCATCAGCCGTGACTAAAGGTTACCCACACGTCCTTATCCCACCGACAGTTTTGTTAGATGACACAAAACCACCTTTAGTCCCGGTTGTACCCACCAGCCGGGACTAAAGTTTTGTTAATTTATTCTTACTTATCAAACTAAAATTAGAGATAGAAATAGAAATTGTATTTTTGATTTGCGTTTGATATGTACTTATATAATGCAGATGAGCCGAGCATGGATGTACGCCGATCGACGCTCTGGAGATTTTATTAAAGGCGTGCATTCTTTTCTCAAGGTGGCTGAGGCAACCAAGCGGAATGGTTTTATGTGTTGTCCATGCGGTGGTTGTCGAAATGAGAAGGATTACCCCTCCACAAAGACCCTTCACATCCACCTGTTCCGGTTCGGTTTCATGTTCGGCTATAATTGTTGGACCAAGCATGGGGAGAGAGGGGTTATCATGGAAGACAACGATGAAGAAGAGAATGATGACAACTATCCTGAGTTCCCTGATACCACCGATACCGTAATGGAAGATAATGAAGAAGAAGAAGAAGGTGAAGAACGAGCATCAGATGTGCCCGCTGATGATCTTGGTCAGGTCATTGTTGATGCACAGATTGACTGTGAAAGTGAAAAGGAGAGGGAGAAGTTAGAACGCATGTTAGATGATCACAAAAAGGATTTGTACCCAAATTGCGAAGACGGCCAGAAAAAGCTAGGAAGCACACTGGAATTGCTGCAATGGAAAGCAGAGAGTGGTTTATCTGACAAGGGATTTGAAAAGTTGCTGAAAATTATGAAGAAGATGCTTCCAAAGGATAATGAATTGCCCGCCAGTACGTATGAAGCAAAGAAGATTGTCTGCCCTCTAGGATTGGAGGTGCAGAAGATACATGCATGCATTAATGACTGTATTCTGTACCGCGGTGAGTATGAGAATTTGAATGCATGCCCGGTGTGCAGTGCATTTCAGTATAAGATCAGGCGAGATGACCCTGGTGATGTTGAGGGCGAGCGCCCCAGGAAGAGGGTTCCTGCCAAGGTGATGTGGTATGCACCTATAATACCACGGTTGAAACGTTTGTTCAGAAACAAAGAGCATGCCAAGTTGTTGAGGTGGCACAAAGAAGACCGTAAGAGTGACCAGATGTTGAGACACCCCGCTGATGGGTCGCAGTGGAGAAAAATCGACAGAGATTTCACGGAGTTTACGGAAGACGCACGGAACCTGAGGTTTGGTCTAAGTACAGATGGCATGAATCCTTTTGGGGAGCAGAGCTACAGTCATAGCACCTGGCCCGTGACTCTATGTATCTATAACCTTCCTCCTTGGTTGTGCATGAAGCGGAAGTTTATTATGATGCCAGTGCTTATCCAAGGCCCGAAGCAACCCGGAAATGACATTGATGTGTATCTAAGGCCATTAGTTGATGAACTTTTACAGCTGTGGCAGACTGAAGGTGTTCATGTGTGGGATAAGTACAAACAAGAGGAATTTGATCTACGAGCGTTGCTGTTCGTGACCATCAATGATTGGTCTGCTCTTAGTAACCTTTCAGGACAGACAAACAAGGGATACAATGCATGCACGCACTGTTTAGGTGAGATTGATAGTATATATTTGGATAAAAGTAAGAAGGTGGTGTATCTCGGGCATCGTCGATTTCTTTCGCCCAAACATCAATTGAAGAAAAAAGGCAAGCATTTCAAGGGCGAGGCAGAAGTCCGGGGCAAGCCTAAACGCCATACTAGTGATGATATATTTGATATGGTCAAATATTTAGAAGTAATCTTTGGAAAGGGTCCTGGCAGTCTGTCTGTTCCGAATGACGCTAGCGGACATGCACCCATGTGGAAGAAGAAATCTATATTTTGGGAGCTTGAGTATTGGAAATTCCTAGAGGTCCGCTCTGCAATCGACGTGATGCACGTGACGAAGAATATTTGCGTGAACCTACTAGGATTCTTGAGCTTGTATGGGAAGACAAAAGATACACCAGAAGCACGTGAGGACCAGCACCATATGAAAAGAAGAGACGGCATGCATCCGGAGGATTCTAAGGGTCCTGCGAGCTACGCTCTTACCAAAGAAGAGAAGGAAATCTTTTTTGAATGCCTGAGCAGTATCAAGGTCCCATCTGGATTCTCGTCAAATATAAAGGGAATAATAAATATGGCAGAGAAAAAAATTCCAAAACCTAAAGTCTCATGACTGCCACGTGCTTATGACGCAATTGCTTCCGGTTGCACTGAGGGGGATTCTACCAGAAAATGTTCGAGTACCGATTGTGAAGCTATGTGCATTCCTCAATGCAATTTCGCAGAAGGTAATCAATCCAGAATATCTACAACGGTTACAGAATGATGTGGCCCAATGTCTTGTCAGCTTCGAGTTGGTGTTCCCACCGTCCTTCTTTAATATTATGACACATCTCTTAGTTCACCTAGTCGAAGAGATTACCATTCTCGGTCCAGTATTTCTGCACAATATGTTCCCCTTTGAGAGGTTCATGGGAGTCTTAAAGAAATATGTGCATAACCGTGCTAGGTCAGAAGGAAGCATCTCCAAGGGCTATCTAACAGAGGAGGTCATTGAGTTTTGTGTTGACTTTGTTCCTGACCTGAACCCGATTGGTCTTCCTCAATCGCGGCATGAGGGGAGACTGAATGGAAAAGGCACGCTAGGAATGAAATCAGCATACTGTATGGACGGACATTCTTTGAGTGAAGCACACTACACAGTTTTACGAAATTCCACGTTGGTGGAGCCGTATATAGAGCGACACAAGAATATTGTACGCTCGGAAAACCCTGGGCAGTCTAACTCCTGGATTACAAAGTTGCACATGGCGACTTTTGGTGGTTGGTTGCAAACACTTCTCATAAATGATGCCACCGTTGGATATGAGATGTCCATGTTGGCCAAGAAACCATCTTCAACTATATTGACTTTCCAGGGTTACGAGATAAATGGGAATACATTTTACACGGTCGCCCAAGATAAAAAGAGTACCAATCAAAACAGTGGTGTCCGCTTTGATGCATTACACGACAATGGGACAAAGGACACATATTATGGTTACATAGAGGAGATATGGGAACTTGAGTATGGACCGACTTTTCAGGTCCCTTTGTTTCGGTGCAAATGGGTCAAGCTGACAGGAGGCGGGGTTGTTGTAGACCAAAAGTACGGCATGACAACAGTGGATCTCAACAATCTTGCGTACATAGACGAACCATTCGTCCTAGCCAACGATGTCGCTCAGGTTTTCTATGTGAAGGACATGTCTACAAAACCGAGAGAGAGAAAAGATAAGAAAACGAATACATCACACGATGAGCCAAAGTGACACATTGTTCTCTCAGGGAAAAGAATCATCGTGGGAGTGGAGGACAAGACAGATATGTCAGAAGATTATAACAAGTTTGATGAAATTCCGCCCTTCAGAGTGAACACTGACCCAACCCTCCTCTTAAACAAAGAAGATACTCCATGGTTACGGTGCAGAAGGAAACCCCAACACTAGATGGGGATGTTGGTGATGTGCAATAATGTATTAAACCTTTGATGTAAATTTATGATTTTGGGTTAGTTATTCAAATTCGAACACTTTTTATATTCCAAGTTTTGTTAGATTCAGAAGTATGCAAAATGGCAAAATAGTTAATTGTTTGAATATTTAGAATAATTGATTTTGAAAATAGAAAATAGTTTTGAATTAGTTATTCAATTTCAAACACTTTTCATATTCAAAGTTTTATCAAATTCTAAAATATGCAAAAAGAATTTTAATCAATATTGTTTTAATAGAAAATGGCAAAAAAGTTAATTGTTTGAATAGTTAGAATAATTGATTTTGAAAATAGAAAATAGTTTTGAATTAGTTATTCAATTTCAAACACTTTTCATATTCAAAGTTTTATCAAATTCTAAAATATGCAAAAAGAATTTTAATCAATATTGTTTTAATTGAAAATGGCAAAATAGTTAATTGTTTGAATAGTTAGAATAATTGATTTTGAAAATAGAAAATACTTTTGAATTAGTTATTCAATTTCAAACACTTTTCATATTCTAAGTTTTATCAAATTCTAAAATATGCAGAAGTTATTCAATTTGAAATTCAAAATTCAAATTTTCATATGAAATCTGAAAAAATCTGGCATTGGCGCGCATTTATTACACCTTTAGTCCCGGTTCGTTTCACCAACCGGGACTAAAGGTCTGGGACTCGGGCGCGAACCACCAAATGTCTTTAGTCCCGGTTGGAGGCACCAACCGGGACTAAAGACCCCCCTTTAGTCCCGGTTGGAGCCACCAACCGGGACTAAAGGGGGGGGTATATAACCCGCCGCCGCCCCTCCTCTTCTTCCTCCACGACACTTAGCAGTTTCACCGCGCGAGAGGAGGAGATCGTCGTCTGGAGCGTTGCGGCTCGTGGATTCCGTCATCCTCCGACGTCCCCGCCGCCCTCCGACGTCCCCGCCGCCGCGCCGCCGCGTCGCCCGCCGCGCCACCCTCCGCCGAGCCCCCACCGCCAAGCCCGAGGCCGAGCCGCCGCCGCCGAGCCCTCCGACGTCCCCGCCGCCTCGCCCCCGCCCGCCGCGCCGCGCCGCCGAGTCGACCGCCACGCCGCCGAGTCGACCGCGCAGGTGAGACCAATCGGCCGGCCGCCGGCCTCCAAAAAATGTTAGAAAAAAAAGAAAGAAAAATAGAAAGAAAAATATGTTGGCAAATGTAGTTAGAAAAAATAGATATATAGAAAAATAGTATTAGTGTTAGAATTAGAGTACTTAGAATATATAGATTTTATGTTAGAAAAATATGTTAGCAAATATATAGATTTTATGTTAGCAAATATATAGATTTTATGTTAGAAAAATATGTTAGTAAATGTAGTTAGAAAAAATAGATATATAGAAAAATAGTATTAGTGTTAGAATTAGAGTACTTAGAATATATATTAGTTAGATTTTTTGTTAGAATTAGATTAGTTAATTAGTGCTAGAATTAGAGTATTTAGAAAATATTAGTTAGCACTAGAAAATACTAGCTAGTTAGCAATACTAGTTAGTAAAATGCTACTTAGTAAAATGCAAATTTAGGGTTAGAAAATAGTAATAGAAAATAGTAATAGAATTTATTAATTTAATACTTAGATATATAGATATCTTAAAAATGAATAGTAATGGAAATGCTATTTATGGTAAGAAATGCTATTTATGTTAGATATATAGATATAATAGAAATGAATAGTAATAGAAATGCTATTTATGTTAGATATATAGATATGTTAAAAATGAATAGTAATAGAAATGCTATATAGATTTTATTTATGTTAGATTTTATTTAGGTTAGATTTTATTAGAAATAGAAATGCTATTAGAAATAGAAATGTTAGATTTTATTTATGTTAGATATATAGAGTTAGAAAGTGAATAGATAGAAATGTTAGAAATATTGTTAGTAATATTGTTAGCAATAATAGTAATAAAAATATGGAGTAATGTTGTTGATCTATGTTATGGATTTCAGTTATGGATTTCGGCGCTGGAAGAGAAGGTGAAGAAGAGATATTGAATATTATAGGAGAGGGTACCACCCGTGCAGAAGGAGAGGGTACCACCCGTGCAGAAGGAGAGGGTACCACCCGTGCAGAAGGAGACAGCTCAGAATTTTTGAACGAGTCGGGTGAGCTAATAGAGGAGGAGCAGCCGCATGAATCGGAAAATGATGATTGCAAGGACGGCTCACAAGGGACTGGACGTGACTTAATAACACGGTCCGGCGAGGTATATATATATGAAGACTAGCTCTATTGTTTTGAATCAGTAGATGATGATGCATTATATGGTATATATATTAATGAGTGTTTTCTTATTTTAGACCTCTGAATCTTCTAAGAAGAAGCGAGGCCCGGCCAAACGGCTGGCATCGAATCAGCATTACACGATTGGGCGTCTCTCAAATGAAGGCGAACCATTGGAACCCAAGAGTGTCGCAAATGCGTTCACTAGTCAATGTGGATGTCTTGTCAGGGACATGGTGCCGATAAGCATTCAATATTGGTATAAGCCCAAGGCGGCAAAGGGAGAGCCAGCACAGCCAGAGCCAGAAGAGGGTGCAGCAGTCAATTATGTCACCAAGGTCTTGAAAGACAGACTTTGGGATTCCCTCATTCCATATTTCAATCTGCTGGTCACCGAGTCCCTGGAAGTAGAGAAACAGAAGGAGAAAGTCAGGGAGTGGGCTCTCAAGAAGATGGCTGCACAGTTCAATAACCACAAGAAGAGGTTATGGAACGCCTATGTCAACGCCGATCAACAAGCTCCAGAATTTACTGGCCCCAATGAGTTCCTACGGGATCACTGGGATGCATTTGTGGAGTACAAGGAGTCCGAGCTGGGTAAGCTAAGGAGTAAGAAAAATCAGTTAAATGCCGCCATAAGTTGGGTCCAGGTGGCTACAAAAGGGCCGAGCCTAAGTGGGATATGCAAGAGGCCGCCCTACGAGAAAAAGGCATCGAACCAGAAACAGAACAATGGCCCAGAAGGTCAAGAAATTGGGCACTTGCCCATGGGGCTGTCTATGATGAGAGAACAGGGAAATTAGTCGAAGAGAAGAAACAAATTGCTGAACCCCTGGGAGCACTTGTCAAGACAATCGCCGAGGTTTAAGAGGGGACGTTCAAGCCGGACAGGGAGAACGACGAGCTGACAAAGGCCCTCGGGAACAAAGAACACACAGGACGAACACGGGGTCTGGGTTCTGCCATTCCGTGGAGGTCTGGGTTCGCCGAAGAGAGCCAGACTTATAGAAGCCGAGAGAGAGCGAAGAAGCGAAAGGCGCAGGAGGAGGCCTCGCGGATAGAGAGCATAGAAAGGCAACAGGCTGAGCTGAGAGAGTTGTATTTACTGCAGCAGAAGGCACTGGAGGAATTAAAGTCGCAAGGGGCAACTCAGCATCAGCAACACCTAGAACATGCATCAGGCGACCGATCTCAGCGGAGAAGCAGCGTGGCTTCCACGGAGGTACCGATGGATCACTACCCCGTAAATGATATCACCAAGAAGATAGACTGTGAGCTGCATGTTCCCATGAAGAACATATCGATGAAGGTGGCGGTTGGCTATGTGATGCCATCTGGACCTGGACAAACTGGCATGGCCGTGAGATTTGATACGTCTCAAACGTATCTATAATTTTTGATGCTCCATGCTTGTTTTTACACCTTTTGCCTATTGTTTCGTTACACTTAGCGGCACTTTTATGCATTTTCCGGAACTAACCTATTAACAAGCGCCACAGTGCCAGTTTCCTGTTTTCTGCTGTTTTTGTGTTTCAGAAGTGATACACAGGAAATATTCTCGGAATTGGACGAAACAAGTTGCTGAAGTCTTATTTTTCCCGGAAGCTTCCAGAGATCCGAAGAAGTGTTGGAGGGGGGCCACCAAGGCCCCACACATGGGGGTGGCGCGGCCAGGCCCCTGGCCGCGCCGGGCCCACGTGAGGGCACCTGGCCCCTCCTCTGACATCGCCCCTTCGCCTATAAAGACCCCCCGACGGAAAAAACCTAAGTACCCGATCAGATTTCCAGAACACATCGCGATCCGCCGCCGCCGTCGACCCGAAGATCGGGAGGGTCCAGAAGCTCTTCCCGGCACCCTGCCGGAGAGGGGAATCGCCACCGGAGGTCTTCTTCATCGCCATGCTTGCCTCCGGAGCGATGAGTGAGTAGTCTACCTTGGACTATGGGTCCATAGCAGTAGCTAGATGGTTGTCTTCTCCACCATGTGCTTCATGTTTAGATCTCATGAGCTGCCCTACATGATTGAGATCACCGTTATGTAATTCTATGATGTTGGTTTGTTGGGATCCGATGAATATTGGTGTTTATGATTAAGTTGCTGTACTGAATTATATATTTTGTTATCTCTATGTTGTTTATGATCTTGCATGCTCTCCGTTGTTAGTAGCTATCTTGGCCGAGTAGTTGCTAGTGACCCCAAGAGGGGGTATTTATGCTCGATAGTGGGTTCATGTCTCTATTTCACCTGGGGGAGTGAAAGAAACCTCTAAGGTGGTAAATGTGCTGTTGCTACTAGGGAGAAAACAACATTCATATGCTCAAGGGCATATGCTTTGTTTACATTACACACTTTGCTTAATGCAATTATCTGTTGTTCGCAACTTAATACTACTGGGGTGTTCGGATTGATATCCCCGGGAGTGGATTATTAGTCATAGATGCAGTTGGATGGCGGTCTATGTATTTTGTTGTAATGCCCAGAGTAAATCTCATAGTGATCTTCTTGACATATCACGTTATCTTTATTCTATCAATTGCCCAACTATAATTTGTTTACCCAGCATGTTATTTTATCTATGGAGAGACACCACTAGTGAACTGTGGACCCCGGTCCTATTTTAATCATATTGCAATCACCTGTTTACTTTTCCCGCACTGTTTACTTTATTGCATTCTCTACTGTTTTCCACTCGATACACTCATAACCTTTGTTTCAAGCAAACCGGTGAGATTGACAACCTCATCGCAAGTTGGGAGCAAAGTACTTGTTTGTGTGTGTGCAGGTTCCACGTTGTAGCTAGCAAGCAAAGCTTGGACGAGGCGCCAGTTGTCCGCTGCTGTCGCAAACTAGCAAGCATCACCTTCAGCTGTCATTGTCTGCTTTTCTCCTGATCGACATTAAACCTTGGTTTCTTACTGAGGGAAAACGAGCTACTATACTCATCATACCTTCCTCTTGGGGTTCCCAACGGGCTAGTCATTCACCACGCATCAAGCTCTTTTTCTGGCGCCGTTGCCGGGGAAAAGTGGAAGACTTCTGCGAGGGGAGTTTTTCGCACACACATTCTTTACTTTGTTATTGTTTTGCTTTACTTATTTATTTTACCTGCATTGCTTTTTATCAAAAACCCAAAAAAATTAGAATCCTTAGTAGTTGTTATTTCTTTACTTTAGTTTATCATGTTGTTCCCTAAGTTCGTTATGGAGGACCTCTCAGTAGGTAGTGGTTCAATCATTGGAAATAGAAACATTGAGGAGTTCTTTAATCACATTAGTATGCATGAGGAAGTTGAGGAAAAGTCTTGGGTTGAGCTTGCTCCTAGTATTGAAGTTGCTTCTGTTTGTTTGATTGACATGTTGGAAACTAGGTTTGCTAGTCTTAATCCTTATATGCAATACATGTTCCTCAAGCTTCATGAAATTGAGGATCCCGAAAAGAAAGCTTATATCTTGGAAACTCTGCGCCTAGAATTTAAGGATGTCGTTGTTGAAGCTAGGAAGGTTCTTAAACGTTTTAATAAACTCGGTTCTCCTATAAATGTTATTAGTACAGATGATGAAGAGGCCAAAATACCTATACCTTGCAAGCTTTTGGGATTGAGTGAAGCTTTCGAAAATAACTTTGATTGGATCTGTCCTGAAAATCTTTTTGATGAAAGTAGTGTGCCAAAGAATGATCACAAAGGGTCTTCTAAAACTTATGTGGATGAAATACAATGCCTTATTGATAAGACCTCTGCTGTTGATCTTAATGCTTCCTCTGGAAATACTTGATTCGCAATTTTCTGCGCCTAGCTCAAAGGCGTTAAAGAAAAGCACTCTTGGGAGATAACCCAATGTTTTCTTTTCAGTACTTTTTATTTTATTTGAGTCTTGGAAGTCATTACTACTGTAATGACCGCTCCTTATCTTGTTTATTTCGTTTTTGTGCCAAGAGAAGCCTCTAATTTGAGCGAGGTAAAGATTTGGGGATGTTGCTGTCCTGAAACTGTTTTCGATGCTGCACCGTAAAAATTCGTATAAATTCTCTGTTTATCTTTTGGACCTGCAATGTCTTGTGCATATGCCCCAGGTTATATCCAAACTTTTGTTAGTTGAACACTTTTTGATTTGAGCAACAGAAAACCTTTCAAAAATTCGTCCTTTGTCAGCTGTTCAGTTTTGACAGATTTCTGCCAATATTTGTGTTTGCCACTTTATCGCTTTCTTTTGAGTTCTTTTTGATCATGGAACCTTTTGGGAAGTTGCTACAGTAGTATATACTTTATATGTGGTGGTTTTGGGTTGAAACCTGAAGCTAAAAGAGGTTGAATATATTTTATGCTTACACTAATGTTGCTAATAGAATTGTGTTTAGTTTTGTATGAAGGAAGTTTTCAAGTGTAGGGATTGGAGAATGATGAGATGAGTTGAAGAATGAACAAAAGCTCAAGCTTGGGGATGCCCATGCATCACCCCAAGAAATATCCAAGAAGTACAAGCGTCAAAGCTTGGGGATGCCCCCGAGGCACCCCTTCTTCATCGGCAAAAATCAGGTCACCTTTCAAGACACTATATTTTCATTGCTTCATGCACTATGTGTTTTTCTTGGAGCGTCAGTTGTTTTAGTTTTCTTAGTCTGTTTAGTTTGTTTGTTTGCTGCAATAAATGGTTGGACCCCAACAAATTTCCTTTGGAGGAGATGTACTCGTTTTCATTTGCAAAGAACGCTCTCGTTTTCATTCTTATTAAAAATCGAGCGTTCTTCTTTTTCTGCTACTGCTTTTGGTTTTCATTTTCGCCTTGATTTGCGTTCAGATCTTGTCTTATCTTTTCATCAAGGTGTATTTTTTCCTCTGATCTTTATTGGTTTTCATCAAAAGAGGTGTTTATAAAAATTTCAAATGGTGTTGGAAAAGAGAAAAAGCTTTGTGCAAAATAGTGGTACAAGAAGGAGCTTGTGTAGACTGCGGCTTAGGATTTTTCATGTCATGCTTGATGTCTTTTTGATAGTATGCTTAGTGGTTTTGCTGTAGCATGACTTGTCTCAAATAACTGAGATTGCTTAATGAGCCTTTGAAAAAATCATGCGTTGTTTTTATTGTATGGAAGCATTATTTTGGTTTTCTCCTTGATGCTTTATTTGGGTTGACTTGGCGCATGCTCACACATGTTAGACTCTTACAAAGTCGCCAATAGCCTTCATGATCATTTAGTTTTTGACTTTTGATGCCATCTTATGCTTCTTTTAATGTCGCTTTGTCGCTTTGCATGATTATGGCCATTATTGCTCTCTTAGTTGGTCGCTCCCAGTCTTTTGCTAGCCCTCGCCTTGTACTGAGTATGAGCTCTACTCGTGCATCCAACTCCTAAAAGACAAAGTTTTCCAAAGTGTCCACCATACATACCTACTAGCAATTTGCTATTCCAAGTAAATTTGACTTGCTTTTATATTCTCTTCAAATTAAACTCTTACCAGTGTTATGCGAAATTCGGTCAGTAAAGCTCTCACGAACCGGAAGGCACACTTTACTTTTTCTTGTTCTAAAAATTTGACATTGTGGTCTCTTATGTTGAGTTGTTATGCTTGCAAGTTGTAAGTTGGATTCTAGCCCAGCCATGTTGTCATGGGGCAAGCTTTCAACATTGCACTTCTTATTTGAGTTGATATCGTGATCTTTTGTTTATGGATGCCCGCGGTGTGAAATGAGTTGGGAATCTTGTGAGGATCATGGAGTTTTTATATGTGTTAGGGAAACGCCGGGCCGCCAATCTAAGCCATGCATAATTCATGGTGGAAATTTGCAGCATACCCATGGTGAACATTCGACGACGCATCTCATAATATAAAGCTAAACAATATAGCAAATAAAAGAGATGTCGAGGTGTTCATTGTCTGCTTGTCCTGTCATTTTGGTGTGGGCTTGTTCCATGTCATCGGGCACGGAGGTACCCCATTGGCGGTTCTCAATGATATGCATATATTTACAATGACAAGAGCCTTGCTTGGGACTCTAAGTAAAGTAGCATGAGGTTTGGGTACTCGTATTCACGGGGCACGAGGTTTTCAACTTATGATTTGTCAAGCATATGCATCATAATTGTTCTCGCATTAACTTTAACCATTCAAGATGCTTATGATGGGGGCAATGAGAGCTCAAAGCCGGTAAGTACCATAATTTTTGAAGGTTATAAAACTTGCAATCACTGCTTCCCTCTGCGAAGGGCCTTTCTTTTACTTTTATGTTGAGTCACCACCTTCTTTCTTTATGCACCATTAAGAGAGCATAGTTGTCATTCTTAGTGTGATATGCATTGTCCCAAAGTTCATTGATTGATTCATGATGATTGGTTTCACTTGTTCTTAAATTATTTGTATCTAGTCGCCCTCTTAAACTTGAAGGTGTCCTATGCATTTATGTTTTGCTCTCTTTGAAGGACAAGCTGAAAACCATTTGTATGTTTTTCCTTATGATTTGAACACACGTTTGACTTTCATTGTTTCATTATCATGATCTTTTGTTTGTGTTCATTTGCATGTTTACAACATGGTTGCTAAGTTCTTATTGTCAAGATTATATCTTCATGCCCATGTTTTAAGTTCTTATGATCCCAGCTCACAAATGCTTACATATATGATCAAGATTGTGTAGGTGCATGTCACCTCAAAAATTATTCTTTTGTTATCACTTACCTACTCGAGGACGAGCAGGAGTTAAGCTTGGGGATGCTTGATACGTCTCAAACGTATCTATAATTTTTGATGCTCCATGCTTGTTTTTACACCTTTTGCCTATTGTTTCGTTACACTTAGTGGCACTTTTATGCATTTTCCGGAACTAACCTATTAACAAGCGCCACAGTGCCAGTTTCCTGTTTTCTGCTGTTTTTGTGTTTCAGAAGTGATACACGGGAAATATTCTCGGAATTGGACGAAACAAGTTGCTGAAGTCTTATTTTTCCCGGAAGCTTCCAGAGATCCGAAGAAGTGTCGGAGGGGGGCCACCAGGGCCCCACAGATGGGGGTGGCGCGGCCAGGCCCCTGGCCGCGCCGGGCCCACGTGAGGGCACCTGGCCCCTCCTCTGACATCGCCCCTTCGCCTATAAAGACCCCCCGACGGAAAAAACCTAAGTACCCGATCAGATTTCCAGAACACATCGCGATCCGCCGCCGTCGTCGACCCGAAGATCGGGAGGGTCCAGAAGCTCTTCCCGGCACCCTGCCGGAGAGGGGAATCGCCACCGGAGGTCTTCTTCATCGCCATGCTTGCCTCCGGAGCGATGAGTGAGTAGTCTACCTTGGACTATGGGTCCATAGCAGTAGCTAGATGGTTGTCTTCTCCACCATGTGCTTCATGTTTAGATCTCATGAGCTGCCCTACATGATTGAGATCACCGTTATGTAATTCTATGATGTTGGTTTGTTGGGATCCGATGAATATTGGTGTTTATGATTAAGTTGCTGTACTGAATTATATCTTTTGTTATCTCTATGTTGTTTATGATCTTGCATGCTCTCCGTTGTTAGTAGCTATCTTGGTCGAGTAGTTGCTAGTGACTCCAAGAGGGGGTATTTATGCTCGATAGTGGGTTCATGTCTCTATTTCACCTGGGGGAGTGACAGAAACCTCTAAGGTGGTAGATGTGCTGTTGCTACTAGGGAGAAAACAACATTCATATGCTCAAGGGCATATGCTTTGTTTACATTACACACTTTGCTTAATGCAATTATCTGTTGTTCGCAACTTAATACTACTGGGGTGTTCGGATTGATATCCCCGGGAGTGGATTATTAGTCATAGATGCAGTTGGATGGCGGTCTATGTATTTTGTTGTAATGCCCAGAGTAAATCTCATAGTGATCTTCTTGACATATCACGTTATCTTTATTCTATCAATTGCCCAACTGTAATTTGTTTACCCAGCATGTTATTTTATCTATGGAGAGACACCACTAGTGAACTGTGGACCCCGGTCCTATTTTAATCATATTGCAATCACCTGTTTACTTTTGCCGCACTGTTTACTTTATTGCATTCTGTACTGTTTTCCACTCGATACACTCATAACCTTTGTTTCAAGCAAACCGGTGAGATTGACAACCTCATCGCAAGTTGGGAGCAAAGTACTTGTTTGTGTGTGTGCAGGTTCCACGTTGCAGCTAGCAAGCAAAGCTTGGACGAGGCGCCAGTTGTCTGCTGCTGTCACAAACTAGCAAGCATCACCTTCAGCTGTCATTGTCTGCTTTTCTCCTGATCGACATTAAACCTTGGTTTCTTACTGAGGGAAAACGAGCTACTATACTCATCATACCTTCCTCTTGGGGTTCCCAACGGGCTGGTCATTCACCACGCATCAAGATTCGAGCTGGCTATGCTAAGGTCGGGATGGATGCAATTGAAAGGGGGTATGAGTCCCTCAATCTTGACGTCGTTGGACCTGAAGAGGAGGAAACACTGGGAGAAGTATTGGGTGGTATAATTCTTTGGGATAAGAAACACATCGTGTTTCCAGGGTCGGCGCCAAGGCGGCCACCCTCTCCTCCGAGTCCTCGCAATTCACCACCTCCCGATGACGACAGGGACGACTACCACCATACCCCGAGTCCACATCGATCTCCGCCTCAATGTCAGCCGCCTCCGCCACCTCCGCCGCCTCTGCCCACTCGTAAGTCCCAGAGTTATGGCAAGTCCGCTGCTATGTCCACTAGCAATGTCTCTCCGAAGAAACGGGCCAAGAAAGCTAAGGCGGTGCCGCCTCCTCCTGTCGAGAAGATGCTGAAGAAATTGAGGTGGAGGACAGAGCCAAAGTGAAAAGGAAGCTCGCAGCCCTACGCCCGACCCCTACACCAAAGCAGGTATATACTCTGGAACAGAAGGAGTGGGCCTTTGATATGCTTACCCAACCTTCGCAATATGAATTGCGTAAGCCAGATGACTACAAGCGTTGTTTGGATAAGCAGGTAGATGCAAAAAAAGAAGCTAATAAGACAAGCACAACTGCAAGAGGGAAAAGAGACGTTGCCCAGCTTGGAGCACAGACCAAAAAATCGATCTCCCCGCTAAAGGTCTTTGCTAGTGATGCTGGTGGGAGTGTTGCTCAACCCAATCCCGCCGACTTTGCTGCTGAAGCTGGTTTGACTCTTTCTCAATTGATACATGAAGATATCCCAAAGGCGCCTATAGCACGGCAATATGAAAAGGGGAAGAGTCTGGTCCCACCTGAGATTGAAATAAATCTACCAACACAAATGCGAAAATTACATAAGTGGTACCTGCAAGCCGCAAAGGGCACGCAAGATTTTCTCCTTATGAAAATCACAAAGGACCATTTCTTAGGTGAAGACTTGGTGCATATTGAGTTTGATGAATTCTTTCAGCTATTCAATCAAGACGCGCTCGACAAATCTCTCGTTAGTGCCTATGTTCTGTAAGTGATTCATTATTTCTATAAGTCTCTAGCTCAACTCGTTCTTTGCATGTAATTATCCTCACTATGCTGTTTATTATGCAGAATGAAGAGTATGCAATGTAAGAAAAGGAATGACTTCCAACTTGGATTCATTGATCCAAATCGAGTTAACGGAGCGATGATAGAGAGGAAACGCAAGGAGACGGAGGATATTTTGCTAGAGTTCCTACTTACACAGGAATACCGAGCTATAATACTGTTTCCGTACAACTGCAGGTGAGTGTGACTATCTTATACACAGTTACTTTTCCTTACTCGATGTTATAAGTGTAATTGATGAGTTTATTAACTTATATAATTAAACTTGCACGCAGTTACCACTGGATTTTGCTAAAGATTGAACCTGACTATGGAAAGGTTGAAATCTTTGACTCGTTGAATAAACCACTTAATGAATACCAAAGCATCATTGATATGATGGATAGGTAATTTCAATCATTACGGCATTATATCGGTCTCTTTCGTTCATCTATAACTCATCTATTCATTTTGTTTGCTCGGCAGTGTTTGGAAACGGTTTATACGCACAGTAAAAGGTGAATGGAAAAATGACCTGATTTACCGTCAGATCGAGGTAAGTCGTACGAGCTAGGTCCACACATCCCTTTCATTCTAGTTTCAAATACCATTAAGTATATCAATCTTGATATGTCACTGACTAAAATCTATTCTCGTAAAGTGTGCGAGGCAGCCATCGGGGACTAATCTATGTGCATACTACGCTTGCGAGAACCTTCGTGCGCAGGTCACTGAAGGAATTGATTTTCAAACAGTAAGTAAACAATATACTGACAAATTCATTTTATTGGCATCAATTTTGTTATGATGATTCATATTCATATTGATCTTCTTCTTCGTAGTTCGAAGCAAAGCGGAATCGGCTCTCACCGACTGAACGCATAGTAGGAATTCAAGAGGAAATAGCCGGATTTCTGCTTGACCATGTCATTAACCCAAAGGGTGAATTTCATGTCAGTTTCGATTAGACAATGTGTGTAATTAAACACAAGTCGTGATCTTATGTGTGTGAACAAGTCATGATCTTATGTGTGTGAACAAGTTGTATGTATATGTGTGTGAACAAGTCGTGATCTTATATACTTGTATGTATATGCTCGGCGGACCAAATATATTATATATGTATCGGCTTGTATATTATGTTGTAATGCTGTATGAATAAGTATATAAGAAAACTTGTTTGAAATGAATCAAAAAATTGAATGGAGCAAAATACAAATAAACCCTAAACCCCTAAATAACAATTGAAATTCAGAAAAATAAAGAAGCAGCAGAGACTGCCACGTGTGGACTATTTAGTCCCGGTTCGTAACACGAACCGGGACTAAAGGTCCTACGCCCACGAGCGCCCAGCCCCTGCCACATGGTCTCCAGTCCCGGTTGGTTAGTCCCGGTTGCGCAACCGGGACTGAAGGCCGAAACCAACCGGGACTGATGCCCTGTTTTCCACTAGTGGACTCGACATGTGTGTTACGCGGTCGCCGACCACCCGGAGCGCAGAGTGAGCCTCATCCATGGCGTGCGCGCATGTACTTCGACGGCGACATGCTGATTTCTTTTGGAAATTCTTGGAAGGAGTTAACAACCGTTGCACTTTTCCCCACTCGGTTGATATCTTTTCCCCTATCCATCGATGAGATTTTTATATCAAGGCCATCTTAGCCAACAAGAGAGGGACGAGGGAAAATCCCTACTTTGTTCACATTGTTCTGAAATTTTCAGCCATTGTTTCATCCGTGATGATATTCTACTGTGGTACCCATAATTTTATTTTGTGGTACATGGGGTGTTTTTAACCAAGAACCGATATCAAGTTTACAAGGTATTTAAATGAGTAATTTAATTGTTCTGTGGTATTTAAGACTGGCTATTTGATTTCTGAAAGCATTTTTTGCCATTTGGCCGCTGAAAGAATTGATATTATGGTACCAGAAGACAATGAAACTTTTTTGATAATCTACAAATTTTTCAATGAAACTTTTTTGATAATCTACAAATTAAATATGCGATTATGCTTAACGGAAAATCCTTAGTTTCTTCTACTATTTCATGGATAGAGCTTGCTCTTTCTCTAAATTCGTTCCGTTGTGTGCTAATTATTTCACCAATGCTGTACTATTGTTTTTTTCTGTTCATCTGCTGAGTGTTTATCTAGGTACTGATTAGATGTACAGTTTTAGCATTCAGATCAATGCTGAAATTGTGATGACCTTTTTCTCATTAGCAATGTGCCAGTGGAGTGATGTCTGAAGGGAATATGCCCGAGAGGCAATAATAAAGTGGTTATTATCATGTTCCATGTTTACGATAAATGTGTATTCCTCATGCTAGAATTGTATTAATCGGAAACATTAATACATGTGTGATTAATAAACTAAAAGGGTTCCTAGTAAAGCCTCTCTTTTATACTAGCTCGTTGATTAACTGATGATCAAGGTTTCCTGATCATGAACATTGGATGTTGTTAATAACGGGGTCATATCATTAGAAGAATGATGTGATGAACACTCACACCCATAGTATGAATAGCAATACGATCAAGTCATCAAGTTCATTGCTATATCAAACTCATGCGAAGTAGTTCTAATCCTTAGACCATGAGATCATGTTAATCATTGATACCGGAAGGGTACTTTGATGATATCAAACGTCACACCGTAATAGGGTGATTATAAAGGTTGATTTGGGTACTCTGAAAGTATTAGTTGAGGCTCATGGATCAAGAGTGGGATTTGTCCATCCGGATGACGGAAAGATATTCTCTGGGCCCTTCTCGGTGATATTGCATTGGAATCGCTTGCAAGCATGTGACTAGGTCACAGGAATGCATTATCACGGAACGAGTAAAGAGACTTGTCGGGAACGAGATCGAACTAGGTATGGTTGATACCAAATGATCGGATCTCGGACAAGTAATAATATCGCGAGACAAAAGGAATTAACTATGTTCGTTACCGGTTCACACGATCACTAGTTCATCGTTGAGTAAGTGGGAGTCATCATGGATTTCCAGATCCCGCTGTTGATTATTGATCAGAGAGGAGTCTCGATCATGTCCACGTTATTCACGAACCGTAGGGTGACACACTTAAGGCTCATCGTCGTTTTTGAGTGGATACGATACTCCGATCGAATTACAGGACAGCATAAGGGTTGTTTCAGAAAAGCACCGAAACTGTTTCGGGATATCGAAATAACTCAAGGGTGTATTTGTTAATGTTTGTTAATTGAATGAATTAACAAATATTAAAGAAATAAAAATGTTTTATTAAATCAATAAGTGTGATTTTAATTGGCATGAATGTCATGCATTAAAATGGGGGTTACCTCATATTGATGAGGGAGTAATCACCATAATGGGAATGAAGAGGGGGCAATGAAGGGGAGGAGGCACCTTGGCCGGCCAGCCCTTGGCTGCCCCTCCTCCTCTATATAAACCCCCCTCTCTCCCTTGTTGACACACACTTCTTGATCCTCCCTCCCTTTGCATAGTTGCTGTCCACTTTCCGTCTTAGCTTAGCGAAGCTCTGCCGGAATTGTAGTTCGTAGTTCACCCACTGGAGAAGTGTGTGGAGGAGTGTCCGGCGGATCCCTTCTTCCGCTGCCCCGCTGGACCGAGGGCGTGGAGGAGTCGACGTCGAGCTGCACGAGTGTGCGAGTACGGGGGCGCTGCCACTTGTGGCGCCGGCTACACGATCTTGTGATCGTCAAGTGAACCACGACGTCGACTACATCAAGTGAACAACTACGTCGACTACGTGCGTCTTCACCAACTCTCCATCGTCAACGTTTGTGCGGGAACGTAATCCCCGCTCACGGTCGTCGAGGGTGAGTATCCGTTGCTACCATCTCGTAGAGTTTCTTGGCCAGTTTATGCGTTCACGCGTAGGAAAATTTTTGTTTTCTATGCTACGAACCCATCAGTGGTATCAGAGCCATCTCTATGCGTAGTTGGTATGCACGGTTAGAACACATGTGGATGTGGGCGTTGATGATCATGTTATTGCAATTTTTTGGTATTTTGGATCATAGTGGCATAGTGGGATTGAAGCTGCCCGAGACTAACCTTACGTGACCGCGTTCACGAGACTTGTCCCACACTTGACATGCTTCGGCATATGTGGCTTTGCGGGTGCACGTTTCTCTCACTATAGTTATGATCTATTATACAAAGAATTGTTAATAATATTTTTATCACCGTTGTGGTTCTTGTTCGTAGGTAAGAACGGTTCTTCCTAGAAAGCCCCAAACCACGTAAAATATGCAAGACAAATTAGAAACGTCTAACTTGTTTTTGCAGGGGGCATGTGATGTGATATGGTCAAATTGTTTATGTTACAAATTGTATGCGATGATCCTTTTTGTAAGTTATAAACAACCGGCAGGAGCCATGTGGTTGTCTTTACATTTAAATGGCCTGCGTGCCGTATATATATCCAAGTGATATATTGTAATGGAGGAAGACAACCAAGTTGGCGCGCCATGGACCTTGGTGCTGCGCCGGTGGAATGATGGAGATCATACCATGACGCACAAGATGGAGATCGAGTGCATGAAGGACCATATCATATCACATTATTTATGCATGTGATGTTTATCCTTTTATGCATCTTATTCTGCTTAGATTTGATCGCGCGGTAGCATTATAAGATGATCCCTCTCACATAAATATCAAGATAAAATGTGTTCTCCCATAACATGCACCGTCACAAAAGTTCGTCGTTTTGAGACACCTCGTGATGCTCGGGTGTGATAGACTCTACGTTCACATATGACGGGTGTAAGACAGTTTTACACACGCAAATGTTGTGGTTCTACTTGGCGAGCCTAGCATGTACAGACATGGCCTCGGAACACGAACCGAAAGGTTAAGCATGAGTCATATGGTTGATATGATGAACATGGCGATGTTCGCCTTTGAAACTATACCGTTGCACGTGATGATCGGTTGCGGTATAGTGGATTTGGTTCGTGTAATCACTTAAGAAAACTAGGAGGGATGTTGTTTTTAAGTGGGAGTTCATTTAGTAATTTTGAATTATAGAACTCAATTTATCATGAACTAAATCAAAGTGAATTTGCATAGTTTGTTGTAGTTATTGGCATCCGTTTACTACCATGCGATTAGCTATAATTGAGATAATAGAACTATAGAATTCTGGATGTTAACTTTACGAACTGGTATCGTATTGTTTGAATGTCAATCTAAAGTTTAAAGTTCTATTGCAAACTTTTAGCAAACCTTGGTTACTCGATAAAATTTAATAAGTAGTATTAAATCAAGAGTAACAATTCCAGTGTTAGTATCTAAGTATCACACTTGCCTCCATGATCCTTGATATTCAAAAGTTGTTTTTAGTATCAAGGTTATCTAGGAGTTGAAAGAATTGTTTCATAAACTATCATGTGTGGAAGATATTGTGATATCTGAAACAATGTTTGGTTGCAATGTGATAGAGTATAATTTCGTAAGACACATGTTCTCATATTGTATGAGAATTTGTGAAGATTGGAGACGCTAGGCATCTAGATCTCCTAAAAAGGTTTTAGGAACTAACATTATACTCAAAATTCGTCCTCATGAGCTATAGTAGCTTGATCATGAAAGTTGTCATGATAGGATGAATGGAAGATGTAGGTAAAATGTTTACTACACTAAAAGATTACTAAAGAATGGAATTTGGAAGAACGCCAAATATTTGATTATGGTGATCTACTTCAAAGTGTGAGTCCAAGGGTATTAGTGTTTGACTAATCATGCCTTGAACTATGTGCCATGTGTATGGCGCCACTATTGATGTTGATAGATTCTTCTAGATGAAAAAGAATTGCTAAAAGAGAATCCGAAATTTATTCTGGCGGAAAAGAAAAGACTGGAAATGTCCAGCTCAGGTATATAGAAGATATACATGTTATGGTTGTATTCGTTGCTTGTTAAAACAATGTGGTTCTTGGGTATTTGATACTAAATTGGTTGGTATGAACTGTCATACAACGCAATACAAGAACTACAATGGCCTAATTAACTAGCAAATGAATATCGGATGATTCTCATCGAAAACAAATAAAGTGTTATTGTGTTTCGTTGGAATTAAACCTAGCCTTCAAGATTTATTTGAATAATTGTTATTTTGTTCTGGTATTATGAGAACAATGGTTGTTCAAATTATTACCGCATTCATAAAAGATGAATGAACGCTTATCTTGTTGGAGAAATCACATCCATAACACTGATGCTAAAAATGTCTTAAGACAAATGATTAGAAGATCACTTATGAGTGACACCACCGTTTAAATCATATTGGAAAGTAAACATGAAGAAACTCCATGTTGATGGAATTTTGGAGTCTTTTGATTTTGAATCAATTGACGCTTGTGAAAATTTCCTAGAGATGATTAAAACTCCGTTTGTAGGCCAAAGAAGAACGGACGACTAACTTATTGGATATTATACATGTTGATGTATATAGTCCATTATGTGTGGTCGTGTGTGGTGAATTCTTGAACTTCATTTACTTTAACCGATGATTTGAGTAGATATATGTGTATATTTACTTGATAAGGAAGAAGCATGAAATATTTGAATATTGTTCAAAGTATTTCTAGTTGAAGTTGAAAATCATTGTAACAAGAGAATAAAGAATTTATGATTTGATCATAAAGGAATATATTTGAGTTACAAGTTTAGCAAACACCTAAAAGTTGAGGAATCGTTCCATAGACTTGTATTTCTCGAAACACCATAGGAGTATGGAGTGTTCGAGAGATGAAATCAAACTTTGTTTGACATCGTTGGATCAAAGGTGTCGTCTATAAAACTGCCATTATATTTTAAGGATAAAGCTTTAGAGACTACCGCTTTTACACTGAAAAGAGCGCCATCATGATCCGTTGAAATGACACCATATGAGTTATGGCATGGGATAAAACCCAAATTGTCTTTTCTAAATTTTTGGTATGCTATGCATATGTAAAATGTTTACAACCAAAGTCGGATAAATACGTCTTTGTAGGTTATCCCAAAGTAAATATTGGGTATTCCTCCAGAACACTGAAGACAAAAGTGTTTGTCGCTGAAAACGTCAAGTTTCTTGAGAAGGAATTTTTCGCAAAAAGTCAAGTGGGAGGACAATAGAACTTTGATTGGGTTATTGAACCTAAGCTATATGTGCTGAGTAGCGCAGCGCTGGGAAGTGTCCCGGAGGCGGCCACAATGCGCATGGCTGTCGTACCTCAAAGGTTGTGGTCACATAGATCAAAGTTCCTATTGAACCGCGTGAGTCGGGTAACAATCAAATAGTTAGATTTGAGAATGAATCATTATTGTTTGACAATGATGAACCGACTGCATGCAAAGAAGCGATGATGGGCCCTGACTCCGTCAAATGGCTAGAAGCCATAGAATCCGTGATAGTTCCATATACGAGAAACCGAGTTTCTGAACTTGGAAGACCCTCAAAAGGCATGAAGCCTAATGAACGTATTTGGATCTATAAAGACAGACATGGATGTTTAACATCTTTGAAATAGTCGACACATTGTTAAAAGAGTTTACGATTGTGTTCAATGAGTTGACTATGACAAGATTTGATCTTTCATAGCGATATTTTGTCTGGACGGATTACTGTAGCAACCCCTACATATGCCAAGTTTGGTATATGTTAGTTGAACAAACAAGACAACATTCTTCTAATAGAATGGTTACCTAGGACATGTACATGACATGGTCCAAAGGGTCTTGTAAATTCAAAGGATGCTAAAAAGGCATGCAAACTCCAATGGTTGAAGTAAGCATCGCGGAGTTGGAATATTCACCGTGATGAAATAATTAAAAGGTTTAGTTTCATCAGATACGATGAATATGCTTGCATTTGCAAGAAATTAAGTGGGAGCGTTGAGACATATTTTCAGTACATTATGTAGAAGACATATTGTTAATTGGAAATGATGTATCTTTTATTGACATAAGTTAAGAATTTCATTAAAATTAGATTTCAATGAAAGACTTAGGCAAAACCAAAATATTGGGTCTCGATGTCTATGTAGATAGATCGAGGTTCCAATATGGTTGTGCCAAAGTACATAGATGAAATATTGAATGAAGTTCAATATGGAAACGACAAGAAAAGTTCTTGTCGCATGGAAGAGGTTGAAACAAGATTCAGGTGTTTTTGACACTTGATGAGTGAAGCCGCATGAATGATTTGATCGATCGTGTATACCATGATATGTACATATCCAGATATGTCCTATGCTCTAAATGTTATGAGCATATACCAGAGTGATAAAAGTCATAAGATGATCACTGGACAATAGTAGAGATATCCTTATGTGCTTTGGAAGTACTAAGGATATATATTATGTATAACAAAGTGACACATAATTCATTGTAAAGTGTTACATTGATACTAAGTTTGTCACAAGATACAAATTAAGTTTATCTCAATTTTAGCTGTATGTTTAGGTGGCACAATGTAATGGAAGGAAGTTCCATGATGGATTTGGATGAGTTCCAAAGTTAAGACATTGTGATGGATTCTACAACAAAGGTTGAGTATATGGCTACTTTAGAAGTAGCAAAAGAGGGCATTTGTGTCAAGAAGTTTGTTATCAAACTAGGTGTAGTTCCAAGCTGGCTATTACTGTGAAGATCTATTGTGCGACAATAGTGACAACATGATTTTAGCTAAAGGAACTAAGGTCTCACCTAAGGACCAAATTTATACCCAACTATCTCATTTGAGAAATGAGTGATGCGTAGAGACGCAAAGATATGCAAATACACACAGAACTGAAAGTGTCAGATCTGGAGATCAGATTAACCACATGCAACGCGTACGGATAACACGTGAAAGCCATAAGTGTTATATACGCAAGTGTCAACTAGATTATTGACTCTAGTGCAAGTGGGAGACTGAAGGGAATATGCCCGAGAGGCAATAATAAAGTGGTTATTATCATGTTCCATGTTTACGATAAATGTTTATTTCTCATGCTAGAATTGTATTAATCGGAAACATTAATACATGTGTGATTAATAAACTAAAAGGGTTCCTAGTAAAGCCTCTCTTTTATACTAGCTCGTTGATTAACTGATGATCAAGGTTTCCTGATCATGAACATTGGATGTTGTTAATAACGGGGTCATATCATTAGAAGAATGATGTGATGAACACTCACACCCATAGTATGAATAGCAATACGATCAAGTCATCAAGTTCATTGCTATATCAAACTCATGCGAAGTAGTTCTAATCCTTAGACCATGAGATCATGTTAATCACTGATACCGGAAGGGTACTTTGATGATATCAAACGTCACACCGTAATAGGGTGATTATAAAGGTTGATTTGGGTACTCTGAAAGTATTAGTTGAGGCTCATGGATCAAGAGTGGGATTTGTCCATCCGGATGACGGAAAGATATTCTCTGGGCCCTTCTCGGTGATATTGCATTGGAATCGCTTGCAAGCATGTGACTAGGTCACAGGAATGCATTATCACGGAACGAGTAAAGAGACTTGTCGGGAACGAGATCGAACTAGGTATGGTTGATACCAAATGATCGGATCTCGGACAAGTAATAATATCGCGAGACAAAAGGAATTAACTATGTTCGTTACCGGTTCACACGATCACTAGTTCATCGTTGAGTAAGTGGGAGTCATCATGGATTTCCAGATCCCGCTGTTGATTATTGATCAGAGAGGAGTCTCGATCATGTCCACGTTATTCACGAACCGTAGGGTGACACACTTAAGGCTCGTCGTCGTTTTTGAGTGGATACGATACTCCGATCGAATTACAGGACAGCATAAGGGTTGTTTCAGAAAAGCACCGAAACTGTTTCGGGATATCGAAATAACTCAAGGGTGTATTTGTTAATGTTTGTTAATTGAATGAATTAACAAATATTAAAGAAATAAAAATGTTTTATTAAATCAATAAGTGTGATTTTAATTGGCATGAATGTCATGCATTAAAATGGGGGTTACCTCATATTGATGAGGGAGTAATCACCATAATGGGAATGAAGAGGGGGCAATGAAGGGGAGGAGGCACCTTGGCCGGCCAGCCCTTGGCTGCCCCTCCTCCTCTATATAAACCCCCCTCTCTCCCTTGTTGACACACACTTCTTGATCCTCCCTCCCTTTGCATAGTTGCTGTCCACTTTCCGTCTTAGCTTAGCGAAGCTCTGCCGGAATTGTAGTTCGTAGTTCACCCACTGGAGAAGTGTGTGGAGGAGTGTCCGGCGGATCTCTTCTTCCGCTGCCCCGCTGGACCGAGGGCGTGGAGGAGTCGACGTCGAGCTGCACGTGTGTGCGAGTACGGGGGCGCTGCCACTTGTGGCGCCGGCTACACGATCTTGTGATCGTCAAGTGAACCACGACGTCGACTACATCAAGTGAACAACTACGTCGACTACGTGCGTCTTCACCAACTCTCCATCGTCAACGTTTGTGCGGGAACGTAATCCCCGCTCACGGTCGTCGAGGGTGAGTATCCGTTGCTACCATCTCGTAGAGTTTCTTGGCTAGTTTATGCGTTCACGCGTAGGAAAATTTTTGTTTTCTATGCTACGAACCCATCAATGTCTCACTGGAGTGGTGGACTGTCCAGACGATGGTGGACATCCGCATTCAGTAGTCATATTCGTAATTCTTGAATCACTTGAAAATCCTAATGAAATAAACCTTTCAAGTCTTTCATTTTCACAATATATTCGTCAAACAATAATAAAAAAGCACATGAATTCTAGAATTCGCTTAATTTGTTGATGTTCAATCTCTGATGCATTTTTCTAGAACCCTTACTCTGTCATGGTGTCCTAGCGGCCATGTCCAGCTTAAAGCGTCTTGGTAACTATATGAACATATTGTTGATGTGTTTCTATTTGTAAAGGCTATATTTTTTCTCGTCTCACAGCAACGCGCGGGCATGATGCTAGTGTCTTAAAAATTGCAATTCATTAAGGGGACGTGTACAAGCTGAACATGATCCTTCGTCGGATTGATTAATGGCAAGACTCCGGCCGGTAATTAAGATGATGCGCACATACAATCGGAAAGACACACGGATACGAATCCATTGTGTGGTTGATTTGCATGGTATGATTATGCATCTGCAGCAGTGAAGCCGATCAGCACTTGAACATGCATCTAAGGCTGAGCACCGTTGTAAAATCCCAGGATTAGAGGTCACAAAAAGAGAGGAAATCGATGTATGCATTGCATTCATGAATAAGAAAATTCGGGAAATTTTTGCACTTTTAAATAAAACCTATCAAAGTGGTTGGAGTTTCACTTGAGTTGATGGAATTGAAATAGCTCATCAACTAGAGGGCGATAAACTTCAACATGACCTTTGTTAAAACCTTTTTTTGGGTTGAGATAACAACAGTAGTAGGAAGAAAGTAAAGTGAGGTACAATAATGATATTACCACATCGTATTATGAACCAATGCGTATTACTACCATGAACAACATGGTATTCATTAAACTGAAATCAATGAACCATATATAGCATAAAGCAATTCAACACAAGTCTTATCTTCAAATCCTTATCTATCTTTTATTCTCAAATATCCAAATCTATTCTTCTTCTAGACAAAAAGAGGGAAACTATATCCATTTAGTGTTATTCTCATCTTATGGGATAGAACCCTAGGATTTAATTTTGAAACATAGAAGTAGCAGAGGTTAACCTAATAGCAAATGGATTAGAAGAGTAATAACAACTTTAGGTGAGATATAAACCACAAGGAGATTAGAACCATCCTTGGGTGTATATCCAATACCTTGACTTATGGAGTTATGAAGTGTAAGTAGATCCTATATGGATATCACAATGGTCGAGATTGTATCCTTAATCCCTGGAGGTAGCTACAACAAAGTATTGATGCCTAGAGAAGGGAGTAGATTAAAGATAATGATGAACCACTAGGTGGAACATGGAATATAACTACTGTAGTACTTAGCCCTACTAGTCAACCTCTAGGGCAACACACTGATTAAATCAGCTAGACCTCGAGAAAGAGTATTGGTGATAGCCTTGACCTTAAAGCCTTGAGAAGGAGTTTATGAAGGAAGTTTAGTTGCACAAACTATAGGAGTTGATAAAGGAAATAAAATAGATTCATCATGGGAGTTGATGAAGGAAATAATATGATCATGTCAAGTACATGATTATACTTGAGAAGGAAGGTAGTTAGCTTATCTACGAAACCTAATGTGATAAGCGCATATCATCCTTAAATTAAGGGTGGATTAGGAACCCAATTTGAAAATATCTCACTTAGGAAGTACCCATCTTATGGAAGCCACATGGGAAACCTATATTTGTGTACAAGTTTCCATTAAGCTAAGAAACTAGATATAGGTGGTGGATATCACAAGTCAAAAACCCTAGATTCATATTTAGGCTAAAGCGTATATCTCATTGATCAAACCTAGGGGGTGACAATTATCTTCTTGAATGAGGGTAATACCATTGCATCAGATTCCATATCCTTTTGTCCATTCATTAATTTGGAAGAAATTCCAAATCATCTATTCCAACTTATGCATCACTTGTGATCATAAGTAGAGTTTAGAATCATGTCTTATCTATAAATCCAAGGGTGGTGTCCAAATAATAATTTTTCTAGGATCTATTGTAATCTGGTCTAGTAATTAACTCACCTCTTGTTATACGTCTTAACCTTGGACAAATAAATCTTCCTTGTGAGAGAGAGGTATCCATTGTTTCAAATAAATGATCAAGAAAATATTAGGACCTTGGTATAGTTTCATAGACCATCTCCATGTCATTAGCAAAATTGCGGGAAGCTTGGAATTATGCCTTCCACCAAGTCCTAAATAGGAAGGTTAATAATTGTTAAACCCTATTTCTTTATTTCCCTTATAAAATAGATGCATGGTAATGTTTCTACATCTTAATAGATGATAATTCAAACATAGCACAATACTCTAAATACTCCTTAAAAACTATTTGGATCCACCCATTAAGATCCACACTAAAAATCTTAATGATATTTAAAACGTCTTATGTGCAAATGCACATACCAAAGTTTCTTTTATACAACTTACTGAACCAGTAATGTGTTATTTGCATTTCAGAATAGGTCCTGAATTCAAAACCCTACAAAACAGATTTGAAAATCAAATTAGAATGAAAAAACAGGAAACTAAAAAAGAAAAGAAATCAAACAGAAAAAAATGAGAGAGAGAGAGAACAGCCAAACCGGCCCAGCAGCAGCCCAGCCCGTGAGCAGAATCGGTCTGACCCACCATACCACTTCAGTATAGGAAAAAAGGAAAGCTGTCATCTTCGTCTTCCTCTGCGGGAGCGACAGCACGACGGTGAGGCCACATCGCCAACCGCTATCGACGACTGATACGTCTCAAACGTATCTATAATTTTTGATGCTCCATGCTTGTTTACACACCAATTGCTTTGTGTTTTGTTACACTTCGTGGCATTTTTATGCATTTTCTGGAACTAAACTACTAACGAGATACCACAGTGCCAGTCCCTGTTTTCTGCTGTTTTTGTGTTTTAGAAAAGCTACACAGGAAATATTCTCGGAATTGGACAAAAGAAAAGCCAAACCTGCTATTTTTCCCGAAGGGTCACAAAGTCCAAAGATGAGAAGGAGGGGGGCCAGAGGCCAGGCTCACCCTAGGGTGGCGTGGCCTGCCCCTGGCCCGTGCCACCAGGGGGTGAGGCCAGCTGGCCCACCTCTTGACGCTGCCCTTCCGCCTATATATTCCCCTCGACAGAAAAAACCTAAAGGACGGATCGCTTTTCCTCGAAATATACTGCAAGCCGCCGCCGTCGTCGATGCGAGATCGGGAGGATCCAGGAGCTCTTCCCGGCACCCTGCCGGAGGCCTTCTCCACCACCATGGTCGCCTCCGGAGTGATGTGTGAGTAGTCTAGCTTGGACTACGGGTCCATAGCAGTAGCTAGATGGTCGTCTTCTCCACCATGTGCTTCATGTTTAGATCTTGTGAGCTGCCCTACATGATCAAGATCATCTTTATGTAATTCTACATGTTGTGTTTGTTGGGATTCGATGAGTATTTGTACTATGTCAAGTTGATGTGCTGAATTATTATCTTTATGTTATCTCTATGTTGTTTATGATCTTGCATGCTCTCCGTTGCTAGTAGATATCTTGGCCGAGTAGATGCTAGTGACTTCAAGAGGGAGTATTTATGCTCGATAGTTGGGTTCATGCCTCTAGTAATCTGGGGGAGTGACATAAACCTCTAAGGTTATAGATGTGCTGTTGCCACTAGGGAGAAAACAACATTCTTGTGTCCATGGACATTTGCTTTGTTTACTTTACGCACTTTGTTTAATGCAGTTATCCGTTGTTCACAACTTAATACCCGATGGTTGCTCGGATGACATCCGGAGGGTGGATTATTAGTCATAGATGCAGTTGGATTACGGTCTATGTATTTTGTCGTAATGCGTAGAGTGAATCTCATAGTGATCCTCATGACATTTGTACGTTATCTTTATTCTATCAATTAACCACCTATAATTTGTTTACCTAGCATGTTGTTATTTATCTTATGGAGAGACACCACTAGTGAACTGTGGACCCCGATCCAATTTCCTTTACATTACTATACCGTTTTACTTTTACTCGCACTGTTTACTTTCTTGCATACTATTACCTTTTACCACTCGATACGCTCAATCCTTTGTTTATAGCAAATCGGTGAGATTGACAACCTCATCGTAAGTTGGGGCAAAGTTCTTGGTTGTATTGTGTCCAGGTTCCACGTTGCTGCTGGTGCAAAGCAAAGCCCTGGACGAGGCGCCATATAAATTGTCCGGAGCTTCACGAAGCTAGCGAGCATCAACCTTCTGAAGTTTGGCTTTCTCCTATTGGTTTGATAAACCTTGGTTTCAGAACTGAGGGAAGACTTGCTGCTGTGCTCATCATACCTTCCTCTTGGGGTTCCCACTGGGGTGTTATCTACATGCCATCAAGCAATTTTTCTAGCGCCATTGCCGGGGAGAAAGAAGATTTCTGCAAGGGGAGTCTCTCACGCTCAATCTTTTACTTTGTTATTGTTTTGTGTTATTTTATTTTTGCTTGCATCATTTTATAAAAAATACAAAAAAAATTAGTTCCTTTATAGTTGTTACTCTTACTTGCTTGCTTTTAGTTTTGCTAGAATGGGTACTCCTAAGAACACCAAGTTGTGTGACTTTACTAGCACCAAAAACCATAATTTTATCTGCACTCTGATTGCACCACCTGCTTCTAAGGCAAATTTTTATGAGATTAAACCTGCTTTGTTGAATCTTGTTATGAAAGAGGAATTTTCTTGTGCCAGTTCTGATGATGCTGCAGCTCATCTCAACAATTTTGTTGAGCTATGTGAGATGCAAAAGTATAAGGATATAGATGGTAAAATCATTAAGCTTAAGTTGTTTCCTTTCTCTTTAAGAGGAAGAGCTAAGGATTGGTTGCTATCTTTGCATAGAAATAGTATTGATTCTTGGGATAAGTGTAAGGATGCTTTTATTGGAAAATACTATCCTCCTGCTAAGATTATAGATTTGCATAGTGATATTATGAAGTTTAGACAATTTGATAATGAACATGTTGCTCAAGCTTGGTAAAGAATGAAATCTATGATAAAGAATTGTCCCACTCATGGACTGACTACTTGGATGATTGTCCAAACCTTTTATATAGGACTGAATTTTTCTTCAAAAAATCTATTGGATTCAGCTGCTGGAGGCACTTTTATGTCCCTTACCTTGGGCACCGCAACAAAGCTTCTTGACAACATGATGGTAAATATTCTGAGTGGCACACCGAGAGAGCTCCAAAAGGTAAGGAGGTAAATTCTGTTGAGGAAACCTCTTCCTTGAGTGATAAGGTTGATGTTATTATGCTTATGCGTTCTAATGATAGAGCTCATGTTGATCCTAATGATGTTCCTTTGGCCTCTTTGGTTGCTCAAGAAGAGCATATTGATGTAAACTTCATTAGAAATAATAATTTCAACAACAGTGCTTATAGGAACAATTTTGCTAGCAACAACTATAGGCTGTTTCCTTCTAATGGTGATAATATCTATCTTGGTAGACCTAAAATGCCTAGTGAAGAAAGGATTTTAGATGTTGAAAGGGCTACTAAGAATTTTATGCAGATGCAATATGAGCAGAACAAGGTGTTCACCAAGACCATGGAGGAGCAATCTGCCTTGTTGAAGACTATTAGTCATCAACTTGATAATTTGAATAGGGTTATTCCTGAGTTGCAAGCTAAGGTTTCTAGAGCAGAAACCGATATTTCATCTATGTCTGATGCGCAATCTTCCTTGATTAATAGAATGTCTGTTAAACCTGATCCTTTTGCCGCTACTAATGCCATCGAAGTTAGAATTGATGAAAATGTTAGGATGTTAGCAGAATTGTATGCCAGGTGGGAAAGAGAAGATAAGATGGCTAGAAAGATGAAGTTATGTACTATTACCACCTCTAATGATATTGTTCTAAATGCTAGCAATCCTCTTACTTTGATTGGTATAGAGAAATCTCCTACTCCTTGTGCGAAAAAGCCCAAAACTGCAAAAACTTTTTTTACAAGAAGTGCTAAAAATTTTCGGAGTATGGAAGATGATAGCTCTATTTCTTATAATGATTTGATGTTGATGGCTGCAATATATCTGAAGTTATTTTTTTCTTGCAAAAGCTTGCTTTGAGTCCTAATGCTAGTTCTATGAATGTTGCTTTTACAAAGCATATTACAAATGCTCTCACGGAAATTAGGGAGGAAAAGTTGAAACAAAAGGCTTCTATTCCCAAGAAGTTAGAAGATGGTTGGGAACCCATCATTGATATGCATGTTAATGGTTTTGATTGCCATGCTTTATGTGATCTAGGTGCTAGTATTTCTATTATGCCTAGAAAGATTTATGATATGCTTGGTTTAACACCGCTTGAAAAGTGTTATTTTGATGTTCCTCCTACTGATGTTGCTAAGAAGAAACCTTTGGGAACTATTAATGATGTTCTCATTGATTTTCTTGTTATGGATGTTGAATGCAATGCTTCATGTCCTATTATTTTGGGAAGACCTTTTCTTCAAACTGTAGGTGCCATCATTGATATGAAGGAAGGCACCATCAAATATCAATTCCCACTCAAGAAAGATATGGAACGCTTCCCTAGAAGGATGAAGAAATTACCTTTTGACTTTATTCTTGGAGCAAATTATGAACTTGATGCTTCATCGCTTGATATTACTTGATTTGCACTTTCTGCGCCTAGCTCAATGGCGTTAAAGAAAATCACTCTTGGGAGATAACCCAATGTTTTATTTTCAGTACTTTTTCTTGTATTTGAGTCTTGGAAGTTATTACTACTGTAATGACCGCTCCTTATCATTTTTATTTCATTGTTGTGCCAAGAAGAACCTCTAATTTGAGGGAGGTAAGATTTGGGGAAGTTGCTCTCCTGAAACAGATTTCTGCGCTGCACCGTAAAAATTCGTGAAACTACTCAGAATATCTTTTTGGTCTGAAATTTCTTGTGCATATGCCCCAGGTTATATCCAAACTTTCATTAGTTTTACACTTTCCGATTTGAGCAACAGAAGGTCCTCGAAAAAATCGACCTTTGTTAGCTGTTCTGTTTTGACAGATTTCTGCCACTATTTGTGTTTGCCTCTCGATCGCTTTCTTTTTGAGTTCTTTTGATCACGGAACTTTTGAGGAATTTGCTAAAGTAGTATATGCTCTATATGTGGTGTTCTTGAATTTGAAACTGAACCAAAAGGGTTGATTTACTATTATGTTTATGCTAACGTTGCTAATAGAATTGTGTGAAGTATTGTATGAATGAAGTTTTCAAGTGTAGGGAATGGAGAGTGACGAGATGAGATGAAGTATGGACAAACGCTCAAGCTTGGGGATGCCCCCGAGGCACCCCTTCTTCATCGGCAAAAATCAGGTCACCTTTCAACACACTATATTTTTATTGCTTCATATTCTATGCGTTTTTCTTGGAGCGTCTTTACTTTTGCTTTCAGTTTTCTTTTGTTTTGTTTGCTGCAATAAATGGTTGGACCCCAACAAATTTCTTTTGGAGAAGACGTACTCCGTTTTTCATTTGCCAAGAACACTCTATTTTTCACTCTTATTGTTCAACGAGTGTTCTCTTTTTCTACAACTGAGTTTAGCTTTCGTTTTTCGCCTTGATTTTTGCTCAGATATTATTTTATCTTTGTATCAAGGTGTAATTAGATCACTGGTCTATGTTGGTTTTCATCAAAAGAGTTGTTTCAAAAAGGTTTGAATGGTGTTAGAAAAGAGAAAAAAGTTTAATGCAAAAAGTGGTACAAAAAGGAGCTTGTTTAGACTGCGGCTTAGACTTTTGCATGCCATGCTTGATGTCGTTTTGATAGTATACTTAGTAGTTTTTTCTTTAGCATGACTTGTCTCAAATGACTGAGATTTCTTAAAGACCCTTTGAAAAAAATCATGCGTTGTTTTTATTATATGGAAGCATTTATTTGGTTTTCTCCTTGATGCTTTATTTGGGTTGACT
Organism: Dactylis glomerata; assembly: GCA_007115705.1. Taxonomy (NCBI): domain Eukaryota; kingdom Viridiplantae; phylum Streptophyta; class Magnoliopsida; order Poales; family Poaceae; genus Dactylis; species Dactylis glomerata. The sequence continues at coordinate 19,428,087 of QXEO01000541.1, read as the reverse complement.
TGGCGCATGCTTACAACATGTTTGACTCTTACAAAGTCCCCATAAGCCTCTATGATCATTTGGTTTTTGACTTGTGATGCCATTTTATGCTTCTTTTAATGATGTTTTGTCGCTATGCATGATTATAGCCGTTATTGCTCTCTTAGTTGGTCGCTCCCAGTCTTTTGCTAGCCTTCGTTTTGTACTGATTATGAGCTCTACTTGTGCATCCAACTCCCAAAAGCCAAGTTATTCCAATGTGTCCACCATACATACCTATTAGCAATTTGCTATTCCAAGTATATTTGACTTGCTTTTATCTATCCTTCAAATTAAACACTTTTTGGTGTTATGTGAAAATTAGTCAGTAGAGCTCTCACGAACCTGATGGCACACTTTACTTTTTTCGCTTTTAAAATTTTGACATTGTGGCTCTCTTATGTTGATGTTATGCTTGCAAGTTTTAAGTTGGAAATTAGCCCAACCATGCCGTTATGGGGCAAGCTTTCAACATTGCACTTTCTCTCATTTGAGCTGATATCGTGATCTTTTGTTTATGGATACTCGCCATGTGAAATAAGTTGGAATCTTGCGAGATCATGGAGTTTGTATATGTGTTAGAGAAACGCCTGGGCCGCTAATCTAAGCCATGCATCATTCATGGTGGAAATTTATAGCATTCCCATAGTGGACATTCGACGACGCATCTCACAATAAAAAGCTATACCAATGGTAAATAAAAGAGATGCCGAGGTGTTCATTGTCTGTTTGTCCTGTCATTTTGATGTGGGATTGTTCTATGTCATCGGGCAGGAGGTACCCCATTGGCGGTTCTCGATGATACGTGTATGCTTACAATGACAAGAGCTTGCTTGGGACCTAAGTCGAGTAGCATGAGGATTGGGTATTCATACTTCACGGGACACGAGGTTTTCAACTTATGATTTGTCAAGCATATGCTTCGTAATTGTACTCGCATTAACTTTAACCATTCAAGATGCCTATGATAGGGGCAATGAGAGATCAAAGCTAGTAAGTACCATAATTTTTGAAGGTTTATAAAACTTGCAATCCCTGCTTCCCTCTGCGAAGGGCCTTTCTTTTAATTTTATGATTGAGTCTCCACCTTCTACCTTTATGCACCGTCTAAGAGATCATAGTTGCCATTCTGAGTTTAATGTGCATAGTCCCAAAGTTTATCATTGATTGATTCATGATTATGGTTTTGCTTGTTCTTAAATTATTTGTATCTAGTCGCCTTCTTAAACTTGATACCCAATGGTTGCTCGGATGACATCCGGAGGGTGGATTATTAGTTATAGATGCAGTTGGATTGCTTTCTATGTATTTTGTCATAATGCTCAGAGTGAATCTCATAGTGATCCTCATGACATTTGTATGTTATCTTTATTCTATCAATTGCCCAACTGTAATTTGTTTACCCAGCATGTTGTTATTTATCTTATGGAAATGACACCACTAGTGAACTGTGGACCCTGGTCCAATTTCCTTTACATTGCTATACCTTTTTACTTTTACTCGCACTATTTACTTTCTTGCATACTATTACCTTTTACCACTCGATACGCTCAATCCTTTGTTTACAACAAACCGGTGAGATTGACAACCTCATCGTAAGTTGGGGAAAATTTCTTGGTTGTGTTGTGTGTAGGTTCCACGTTGCTGCTGGTGCAAAGCAAAGCCCTGGACGAGGCACCATATAAATTGTCCAGAGCTGTCGCAAAGCTGGCGAGCATCAACCTTCTGAAGTTTGGCTTTCTCCTACTGGTTCGATAAACCTTGGTTTCACAACTGAGGGAAGACTTGCTACTGTGCTCATCATACCTTCCTCTTGGGGTTCCCAATGGGGTGTTATCTACACGCCATCAACGACCACCGCCAAACTTGTTTGACTGCCACATAGTGATACTCATCCTCCCCATGCCCGCTGGCAGAAGGAGTGAAGTGATTCGCGCCCGAATTGGGCACTACCGTCACCGCCAGATCTCAACCGTCGCCGGTGGTTGAATGACGATAGAGACCACCCCGAGCCCTATAAAATCTCCTGGAGCATCGCCTAGAAACCCTAGGTCCCCTATATTCTCTCAATCTCCCTCTAACCTTCTCTGTCTCTCAGAACTCGCCGATGAAGCTCGCTGGAGTTCATGTCAAGGATGTCGCTTGAGGTCGCCCTAAGCTCCAATATGACATCCAGGAGAAGCACCTTGTCCCGTAGATCACTTTGGCGGAGTCAAGCTTCCAGGGGAGGGCTGAGCCACGAGAATTTCGTCGTTCCCTTTCCTCACCATCACCAGAATTTCAGACCATGACCATGACCTCACCTCTGTCTTCAATCGCCAACATGGACCGTTGATGCACTATCAAGGTGAGCCAGCGCATCTCCCGAACCCTTCTTGCATTTTTTCATGGTCCATAGCAAAATCGTGTGGTAAGCCGGTGAGAGCCGCCGCAGTTCATGGTCGCCGACGTCACTCCGGTGACCATTTCATGGTGGGGTTGATAACAATAGCTCGCTTGTCGTGTCCTCGTTTGTGTGGTGCACGAATATCATCCCGGGAGCCTCTGAATCGCCGTCTCTGGCGGTCGCAGGTGTCGGTGACATCATGCTCTGACACGTCAACATGTCTGACTTAGTCTATGCTTAGGTGGCATCTGACCTGGCAGGAACATCACCAATCAGTGACAGCGGCTAGGCGACCCCTCGGTTAGAAAAGTTTTCTCTTCCAATTAGAAATTCCAGAAAACTATAAAATCTTAGAAAATTCATATCTCACTCACTTTAAGTTAGAAAATACAAATAATATATCAAAATGTTAACAAAAATAAGATCTATCTATTTACTGTATAACATGTTATGTTTGTGTGAAATAATTTTGACTACAATTTGAAAACATGCCTAAGTAGTAATTTGAGTTTGAAATTCAAAACCAAATTAAATTAATTCAAACAAATATTTCAAATACCAAATAAAATTTAGTATACTTAAAGAAACCTCTTCAAGAAATGTTTATGAAAACCTGCATTATCGAATGACTCTTTAGTCTAAGACTATAGACAGTGCATAAAACATCTTATTCTCCAATATAAACTTGCTGGGTAATGCTTGTTACTCACCTCACTCCCTCGTAACCCTTGCTTAGATTGGAGGAAACTCAAGGAAGCAACCTCAAGACACTAATGATGAAGATGAAGCATTCTACCAACATCAGAATTATCAATGGAGCCAACAACTATACCAAAGCTTGGTGGAAAACTAGTATAGGAATAGAAGGGAACCAGTTCCCTAAACCTAGAACCTTAGTAGTTAGGGTAATTCTGTAGTTGAGTAGTAATCCCACTGCATTAGTTGTAGCTTTAGTTTATTCTTCAATGTATTCTTTCTCGATTGTAGTCGCCATAACTAAACCTCTACCTGTTGAGGAGGTTCTAAAGATCTTTTGTATGCTAAAAGTTGTAATCCTATAGACATACCATAAACCTGCGTTATTTCTGTTGTACCACTCTCATAGATGTAATACTAGTGAGATGGTGTTTCATTGGTGTTATGTCAATGACTTGCATACTACACATGCAGTGGTATCCTGGGTCACCGCAACCGTATATGGCCTGGCTAAGATCCACATATTGGATGCTCAAAAGCCACACCCATAGATAGGGACACATGATATGTCTCAAACGTATCTATAATTTTTGATGCTCCATGCTTGTTTTACACCATTTTCTTCATGTTTTGTTTACACTTCATGGCGTTTTTATGCGATTTCTGGAACTAACCTATTGACAAGATGCCACCGTGCCAGTTCCCTGTTTTCTGCTATTTTTGTGTTTCAGAAAAGCCACACAAGAAATATTCCCAGAATTGGACGAAACAAAGCCAAACCTCCTATTTTTAGCGAAGCTTCGAGAAGACCGGAGATGATATGAAGGAGGGCTAGGGGCCAGCCACACCATGGGGTGGCGCGGCCCAGCCCCTGGCCGCGCCACCACATGGTGAGGCCACCTGGCCCACCTTCTGATGCTGCCCTTTTGCCTATAAATTCCCCTCGATGGGAAAAACCTAAAGGATGGATTGCTTTTCCTTGAAATATACTGCAAGCCCCCACTGTCGTCGAAGCGAGATCGGGAGGATCCAGAAGCTCTTCCCGGCACCCTGCCGGAGAGGGGAATCCCTGCCGGAGGCCTTCTCCACCACCATGGTCGCCTCCAGAGTGATATGTGAGTAGTCTACCTTGGACTACGGGTCCATAGCAGTAGCTAGATGGTTGTCTTCTGCACCATGTGCTTCATGTTTAGATCTTGTGAGCTGCCCTACATGATCAAGATCATCTTTGTGTAATTCTACATGTTGTGTTTGTTGGGATCTGATGAGTATTGGTACTATGTCAAGTTGATGTGCTGAATCATATATCTTTATGTTATCTCTATGTTGTTTATGATCTTGCATGCTCTCCATTGCTACTAGATATCTTGGCCCCGGCAACGACGCCAGAAAAGAGCTTGATGTCTACGCACGCTTTTATCCTTGTAGACAGTGTTGGGCCTCCAAGTGCAGAGGTTCGTAGAAGCAGCAAGTTTCCCTTAAGTGGATCACCCAAGGTTTATCGAACTCAGGGAGGAGGATGTCAAAGTTATCCCTCTCAAGCAACCCTGCAATTACGATAAAGAAAGTCTCTTGTGTCCCCAACACACCTAATACACTTGTCAGATGTATAGGTGCACTTGTTCTTCGAAGAGATAGTGAAATACAAGTAGTAGTGATGATTATAAGTAGTAAATGTAATCTGAAATAAATATCGCTGCGAGCAAATATGTAACAAAACTGAAGATAAACGGTGTTCAATGCTTGGAAACAAGGCCTAGGATCATACTTTCACTAGTGGTCACTGATACGTCTCAAATGTATCTATAATTTTTTATGCTCCATGCTTGTTTATACACCATTTGCTTTGAGTTTTGTTACACTTCTTGGCGTTTTTATGCATTTTCTGGAACTAACCTGTTAACAAGATGCTACAGTGCTAGTTCCTTGTTTTCTGCTGTTTTTGTGTTTCATAAAAGTTACACAGGAAATATTCTCGGAATTGGACGAAACAAAAGCCGAACCTCCTATTTTTACCGAAGCTTCGCAAAGACCGAAGATGAGATGGAGGGGGGCCAGGAGCCAGGCTCACCATAGGGGGGCGCGGCCCAGCCCCTGGCCGTGCCACCCCATGGTGAGGCCAGCTGGCACCACCTCTGATGATGCCCTTTCGCCTATAAAGTCCCCTCGATGGGAAAAACCTAAGGGACGGAACTCTTTTCCTTGAAACATACTGCAAGCCGCCGCCGTCATTGAAACGAGATCGGGAGGATCTAGGAGCTCTTCCCGGCACCCTGTCGGAGAGGGGAATCCCTGCCGGAGGCCTTCTCCACCACCATGGTCGCCTCCAGAGTGATGTGTGAGTAGTCTACCTTGGACTACGGGTCCATAGCAGTAGCTAGATGGTTGTCTTCTCCATCATGTGCTTCATGTTTAGATCTTGTGAGCTGCCCTACATGATCAAGATCATCTTTATGTAATCATACATGTTGTGTTTGTTGGGATCCGATGAGTATTGGTACTATGTTAAGTTGATGTGCTGAATCATATATCTTATGTTATCGCTATGTTTTTTATGATCTCGCATGCTTTCCGTTGCTAGTAGATATCTTGGCCGAGTAAATGCTAGTGACTCCAAGAGGGAGTATTTATGCTTGATAGTTGGGTTCATGCCTCTATTTAATCTTGGGGAGTGACAGAAACCTCTAAGGTTGTAGATGTGCTGTTGCCACTAGGGAGAAAACAACATTCTTGTGTCCAAGGACATTTGCTTTGTTTAGTTTACGCACTTTGCTTAATGCAGTTATCCATTGTTCGCAACTTAATACTCAAGGGGTACTCGGATGACTCCCCGTGAGTGGATTATTATTCATAGATGCAGTTGGATTACGGTCTATGTATTTTGTCGTAATGCCCAGAGTGAATCTCATAGTGATCCTTATGACATATGTACGTTATCTTTATTCTATCAATTGCCCAACTATAATTTGTTTACCCAGCATGTTGTTATTTATCTTATGGAGAGACACCACTAGTGAACTGTGGACCCCGGTCCAATTTCCTTTACATTGCTATACCATTTTACTTTTACTCGCACTGTTTACTTTCTTGCATACTATTATCCTTTTACCACTCGATACGCTCAATTCTTTGTTTACAGCAAACCGGTGAGATTGACAACCTCATCGTAAGTTGGGAGCAAAGTTCTTGGTTGTGTTGTGTGCAGGTTTCACGTTGCTGCTGGTGCAAAGCAAAGCCCTGGATGAGGCGCCATATAAATTTTCTGGAGCTGTCGCGAAGCTAGCAAGCATCACCTTCTGAAGTTTGGCTTTCTCCTACTGTTTCGATAAACCTTGGTTTCACAACTGAAGAAAGACTTGTTGTTGTGCTCATCATACCTTACTCTTGGGGTTCCCAACGGGCTGTTATTTACAAGCCATCAAGCACTTTTTCTGGCGCCGTTGCCGGGGAGAAAGAAGACTTCTGCAAGGGGAGTCTCTCACGCACAATCTTTTACTTTGTTTTTGTTTTGCTTTATTTTATTTTTGCTTGCATCATTTTTATCAAAAATACAAAAAAATTAGTTCCTTTGATAGATTGCATTCCGTTACTTTTACCTTTAGTTCATTATGATGTTCCCTAAGTTTGCTTTGGAGGACCTTACAATAGGTAGTGGTTCTATTATTGGGAAAGGTAACATTGAGGAGTTCTTTAATCATATTAGTATGCATAAAGATGTTGAGGATAAATCTTTGGCTGAGCTTGCTCCTAGTTATGAAGTTGCTTCTGCTTATTTAGTTCACATGTTGGAGGCTAGGTTTCTTAACCTTAATCCTTTTTTGCAACAAATGTTTCTTAAGCTCCATGATATCAAAGACTCCGAAAAGAAAGACTTTATTTTGGAGACTTTGCGTAGAGAATTTAGAGATGTTGCTATTGAAGCTAGGAAAGTTTTTGAGCGTTTTAATATGCTTGGCTCACCTGTTAATGTTGTTGGTACAACCAAAGAAGATATCAAAGTACCAATACCTTGCAAACTTGTAGGATTGCATGAAGCTTTGGAAAAGAATTTTGATTAGATTTGTCTTGAAAATATTTTTGATGAAAGTAGTGAACCAAAGTGCTCACAAAGGATCTTTGAAAACTTATTTAGATACAAATCAATGCATTGTTGAAAAGACTTCTGCAATTGATCTTAATGCATCACTTGATATTACTTGATTTGCACTTTCTGCGCCTAGCTCAAAGGCGTTAAAGAAAAGCACTCTTGGGAGATAACTCAATGTTTTATTTTCAGTACTTTTTGCTTTATTTGAGTCTTGGAAGTTATTAATACTGTAATGACCTCTACTTATCATTTTTATTTCGTTGTTGTGCCAACAAGAACCTCTAATTTGAGGGAGGTAAGATTTGGGGAAGTTGCTGTCCTGAAATAGATTTCTGCGCTGCACCGTAAAAATTCGTAAAAATTCTGAAAATATCTTTTTGATCTGAAATTTCTTATGCATATACCCCAGGTTATATCCAAACTTTCATTAGTGTTGCACTTTTCGATTTGAGCAACATAAGGTCCTCGAAAAATTTGACATTTGACAGCTGTTCTGTTTTGACAGATTTCTGCCACTATTTGTGTTTGCCTCTTGATCGCTTTCTTTTTGATGAGGGTTAACTCGACAAATGTCCTGGATGAAGGACTTAGGATCGAGGAGATAGGGCGTTGGATGAACTCGAAGGTAAAATTAGTCAAACAAGGTGGGTATCGAAAGTAAACGTGGGTGTAAACCTGGCTTACTTTTAATCTGTCCCTTACCATCCCCTCCTGGCCCCTATATATAGGTGGCCAGGTCTCAGGGATCGGGAGGGATCCGACACAGATTACAATATCGACATACGATATGAACTCGTATTTCGACTAGTATTACAATTGGGCCTAGCTTAACGGGCCTCAGGGGTAGCTAACTAACGGGCTCGATTATCTATACCCTTGTCACTTTTTGAGTTCTTTTGATCATGGAACTTTTGAGGAAGTTGCTACAGTAGTATATGCTTTATATGTGGTGTTTTTGAGTTTGAAACTGAACCAAAAGGGTTGATTTACTATTATGTTTATACTAACGTTGCTAATAGAATTGTGTGAAGTTTTGTATGAAGGAAGTTTTCAAGTGTAGGCATTGGAGAATGATGAGATGAGATGAAGTATGGACAAAAGCTCAAGCTTGGGGATGCCCATGTCACCCCAAGAAATATCAAAGAGGCACAAGCATCAAAGCTTGGGGATGCCCCCGAGGCACCCCTTCTTCATCGGTAAAAATCAGGTCACCTTTCAACATACTATATGTTTATTGCTTCATATTCTATGCGTTTTTCTTGGAGCGTCTTTACTTTTGATTTCAGTTTTCTTTTGTTTTGTTTGCTGCAATAAATGGTTGGACCCCAAAAAATTTCTTTTGGAGGAGATGTACTTGTTTTTCATTGTCAAGAACACTCTATTTTTCACTCTTATCGTTCAACGAGTGTTCTCTTTTTCTAGAACTACGTTTAGCTTTCATTTTTCACCTTGATTTGTTTAGATCTTGTTTTCTCTTTGAATCAAGGTGTATTTAGACCACTGGTCTATGTTGGTTTTCATCAAAAAGAGTTTTTTCAAAAAGGTTTGAATGGTGTTGGAAAAGAGAAAAAGTTTCATACAAAAAAGTGGTACAAAAAGGAGCTTGTTCAAACTGCGGCTTAGACTTTTACGTCCCATGCTTGATGTCGTTTTGATAGTATGCTTAGTAGTTTTTGCTGTACCATGACTTGTCTCAAATGACTGAGATTGCTTAATGAGCCTCTGAAAAAAATCATGCGTTGTTTTTATTATATGGAAGCATTTATTTGGTTTTCTCCTTGATGCTTTATTTGGGTTGACTTGACGCATGCTTACAACATATTTGACTCTTACAAAGTCGCCATAAGCCTCTATGATCATTTGGTTTTTGACTTGTGATGCCATTTTATGCTTCTTTTAATGATGTTTTGTCGCTATGCATGATTATGGCCGTTATTGCTCTCTTAGTTGGTCGCTCCCAGTCTTTTGCTAGCCTTCATTTTGTACTGAGTATGAGCTCTACTCGTGCATCCAACTCCCAAAAAACAAGTATTCCAATGTGTCCACCATACATACCTATTAGCAATTTGCTATTCCAAGTACATTTGACTTGCTTTTATCTATCCTTAAAATTAAACTCTTTTTGGTGTTATGTGAAAATTAGTCAGTAAAGCTCTCACGAACCCGACGGCACACTTTATTTTTCTCGCTTTTAAAAATTTGACATTGTGGCTCTCTTATGTTGACGTTATGCTTTCAAGTTGTAAGTTGGAAATTAGCCCAGCCATGCCGTCGTGGGGCAAGCTTTCAACATTGCACTTTCTCTCATTTGAGTTGATATCGTGATCTTTTGTTTATGGATACTCGCGATGTGAAATAAGTTGGAATCTTACGAGATCATGGAGTTTGTATATGTGTTAGAGAAATGCTTGGGCCTCTAATCTAAGCCATGCATCATTCATGGTGGAAATTTACAGCATGCCCATAGTGGACATTCGACGACGCATCTCACAATAAAAAGATATACCAATGGTAAATAAAAGAGATGCCAAAGTGTTCATTGTATGTTTGTCTTGTAATTTTAATATGGGCTTGTTCCAAGTCATCGGGCAAGGAGGTACCCCGTTTGCAGTTCTCGATGATACATGTATACTTACAATGACAAGAGCTTGCTTGGGACCTAAAGTCGAGTAGCATGAGGTTTGGGTATTCATATTTCACGAGACACGAGGTTTTCAACTTATGATTTGTTAAGCATATGCTCATAATTGTACTCGCATTTACTTTAACCATTCAAGATGTCTATGATGGGGGCAATGAGAGCTCAAAGCTAGTATGTACCATAATTTTTGAAGGTTTATAAAACTTGCAATCACTGCTTCCCTCTGTGAAGGGCCTTTCGTTTACTTTTATGTTGAGTCTCCACCTTCTACCTTTATGCACTGTCTAAGAGAGCATAGTTGCCATTCTGAGTTTAATGTGCATAGTCCCAAAGTTTATCATTGATTGATTCATGATTATGGTTTTGCTTGTTCTCAAATTATTTGAGTCGCCCTCTTAAACTTGAAGGTGTCCTATGCATTTATGTTTTGCTATTCCATGAAGGACAAGCTGAAAATCACTATGATATGTTTTTCTATATGATTTGAACACACACTTGACTTTCAATGTTTCATTATTCATGATCTTTCGTTTGTGTTTCTTTTCATGCTATAACATGATTGCTAAGTTTTATTGTCAAGATTATATCTCTTATGCCCATGTTTTAAGTACTTTGATCTCAGCACTCAATGCTTTACATCGTTGATCAAGATTGTGATGGTGCATGTCACCTCAAAAATTATTCTTTTATTATCACTTATCGACTCAAGGATGAGCAGGAGTTAAGCTTGGGGATGCTTGATACGTCTCAAACGTATCTATAATTTTTGATGCTCCATGCTTGTTTTACACCATTTGCTTCATGTTTTGTTTACACTTCGTGGCGTTTTTATGCGATTTCTGGAACTAACCTATAGACAAGATGCCACAGTGTCAGTTCCCTGTTTTCTGCTATTTTTGTGTTTTAGAAAAGCTACATAGGAAATATTCTCGGAATTGGACGAAATAAAGACCGAAACTCCTATTTTTCCCAGACGAAGGACGAAGACCTAAAGAGAGCCGGAGGGGGGGGCAGAGGGAAGGCTCACCATGGGGTGGCGCGCCCCTGGCCCGCGCAACCCCATGGTGAGGTGTCTCTATGAATTGTTGGTGTTAGTTTGAACCATCTAGTGCGTTCATGGTGATAGTGTGGGACAATCTAGTTTGGGGAAATATGAACTTTGAGGAGTGCTTCGTAGCCCTACGCATGATTAGTGTTCATTATCCATTGGAGAATAGTTTAGAGTGGCATAGTGAAGTTAGTATCTACGAGTTCAATTATGTTACCTTTGTTGAGAGTGATCACTAGTGAAAGTATGATCCCTCGGCCTTGTTTCCAAGCTTTGAACACAGTTTATATTCAGTTTTATTACATGTTTGCTCGCAGCGATATTTATTTCAAATTACATTTACTACTTATACTCATCAGTACTACTTGCATTTCACTATCTCTTCGCCGAACTAGTGCCTATACATCTGATAAGTGTATTGGGTGTGTTGGGGACACAAGAGACTTTATGTATCGTAATTGCAGGGTTGCTTGATAGGGATAGCTTTGACCTCCTCCTCCCTGAGTTCAATAAACCTTGGGTGATTCACTTAAGATAAACTTGCTGCTGTTCTGCGAACCTCTGCACTTGGAGGCCCAACACTGTCTACAAGGATAGAAGCTTGCGTAGACATCAACACATGCCAGACGAAAAGCATGCATCCCGTACAGGCGAGAAAATTCCAAAAAAACACCACATTTCAGTCACAAATACGCAAACCACTGATGTTGCGTGAGATTGCAAAAATCCACCGGTTTTGCGGGAATTTGTTCCAATATGCACTGATTCTTGTTTTTAGCCGGCTTAACACGATTTCTGACATCTGGGACTCCTGTCAGTGCTGACATGGCACACTAAACCGGTCAAAGGGGGAAACATATCTCAAGTTGCGGTCTTTTTTGCAAATTTTCTTATTTATAATTTTTCTCCTTCTATTATTTTTCCCCTGACAACCTAGCGTTGACCAGGCCTTCTTCTCCAGCCAGCGTCGCCCCTGCCTCCATTCCCAGCCGTCGGCGCTGCCCCCGGCTCCGTTCCCGGACGTCGGTGCCGCCCCCGGATCCGTTCCCGGACGTCGGCGCCGCCCTCAGCTCCGTCCCCGACCGTCGTCGCGGCCCCCGCCTCCGTCCTGACCAAGAGGGCCCTAGGAGCTCCAGCTAGGCAAGGGAGGGCTCTAGCGACGGCAGCGCGCACTGTAGGTGAGGCCAGCGGCGACGGTGCACCCTCGATGTGGAGCCTAAGCTTGCCCGCGCCCTCTCTGAACGCAGCTCTCGGGGCTCGAGCTGCAGCCTCCCCATGCTGGTGCCCTCCCATGGCAGGCCGACTGCGCTTGGATGGAGCGATGCAGTCAGAGTAGGGAGGAGCGGCGCTGGCGGCCGGATTGGTGGAAGGCGCCGCGCAGGCGGATGGAGTGGGGAGGGCCGGCACACCGGCGGCCAAAGTGGGGAGGGGCAGCGTCGGAGTGGGGAGGGCGGCGTGTACGGAGTGGTGGTGGGATTTTAGAGAATAAAAATTAAGGAAAAGAAAAAATTAATTACTAACTAGTGGGTCCCACAAAAAGTTTACAAATAAACCCAATGTAGATATGTCCGAGCTCCATCTTGCCACATCAGCACTGACAGTGGGCCCCATTGGTCAGAAATCATGTTAACTGGACTCAACTTCACGATCAGTATACATTGAAACAAATCTCCTCAAAACTAATGGATTTTTGTAATTTCACACAATACCGATGGTTTTATGAATTTCCCACTGAAATGTGGTGGTTTTTTAGAATTTTCTCCGTACAAGCCCTGTGGAGATGGAGCGACGGCACGACGGCGATGCATACAGTAGGAGCCCAAGCCGCTTGAACGCCCGATTAACACGTTTTGGCCAATAACTGCGGTGCCGACGGCATCAACGACCTCCGCATAGGAGTACGACAAGGAGGACTCTGGCGAAGAGTTCTAGGTGGCCCATGGCCTTATACTCCTCCTCGATGCTCGATGCCTCAGGTTTTCCCTCACTCTCTCTCTCTCTGCATTCTGCATGATTCTTGCACGTAAGGATTAGCTCATTTTGCTATTTCTCTGTTGTATGGCTGCAGATGAAAATATGAATTTTCTCTGGATAGAAGCATGCACGAGTGACCGAGAGCTTGGCCAAACCTTTAAATCGATCATTATTTGCCTATGCAAACATGTAAAGATTGCCACCAGGTCCCTAAGACTTCCGTTGTTTTTGTACTCATTCCAACTATGAATTACTTTTGAATCAGACAGCTTTGACTAATGTGACAGGGTCATTGTCTAGGAGAAAAGAACTATTACTTCACATGCAGGTTAAGCATTAAGAACAACTCAAGACGAGGAAAGTAGTCTAAATCAGTTCGACAAATATGACCCAAAGACGAAAGTTTAACACGAAATGAACTCGTTTTCGAAATTTAGCCGGATCTAGCCCTTTTCACTACCGCCAGACTCTCCGGAAGTAGGATTACATAGGATACCGCCTGGGTCAATGGAGGTTGCCCTCCCACTAGTAGGGAAAACCTCTTCTGTGGCGCACCAAAATATGCATTCTGTGGCGCATGGGTGGTGCTCCACAGAATCTTCGCCACAAAAATAAGCATTCTGTGGCGCACCAGCACATGCGCCACAGAAATAAGGAATTCTGTGGCGCACCAAGACCTAATGCGTCACAGAATTAGGGAATTCTGTGGCGCATTATGGCTTGGTGCGCCACAGAATTAGGTGCGCCACAGAATTACAAGTTAGTGCGCCACAGAAATATTACAGGTTTTATACAGAAATTATTCTATCTGGCGTATATATACAGGTATTAACAGATATAATATAGCAGTATACAGATATATCAACAGATTTCATGTAGCACAATTATATATCTCCATATACAACTCATTTCATATAGAATATTAACAGATTTCATATAGCTCCATGCATATACAACTCATCATACATATATATCTCCATACAACTCATAATCCATGCAAATTAAGTGCATCATCTCAAGATACAAATGAAGTGACACCGGCCGCCGCCTACACTAGGATGAAATAGAGTACCGCTCCGACGATGGTGAGCAAGAGCGAGAGCACAATGAAGGTCTTCATCTTGCTCTTGTTCGACTGGTGCTTCCTCCACTTGGCAACCGCCTCTTGTTGAGTCGGGTAGCCTTTGTAGCAGTTGCCGCTGAACTTGTGCACCTGTTCCTTGCAGTCCGTCCACTCCTCGTAGACTCCTGGAACCCGCCCCTCGAACACGACGTACCACGTCATGTCTATGGACACAAGGCATATTAGTATATAATGCAATGGAAAGAATTAGAGGGTTCACATGCATACATATTCACAAGAATTAAAGCAAGGAAATAATAATAAACCTAAAAGTCATATAGCATCGGTATCACATAAGTAATCAAGTTCAACTACATCGACTACAATAGTAATTGAAGTCGAACAACGACACTAAGCAAGTTTATTTACAACACAGTAGGCACACCGGCCTCTCGATCAACGAGAAGTCTTGTTCATGGGCTCCGGGAACGGTTTGTACATGTCCTTCGTCGTCCACGTCCTTCCATCACCCTGCCTATGTAGGCGTTCTTCTATATCCCTCTTACACAACCCTCTGAGTTGGTGTAAGAGCCCCGATCTGTTGCATACATCTTCTACGATAATTTCCGATAGCTTTACTTGGATGCGATGGAAGTCTTCTCTAAGATCAGCATCGCTGATCTCCCCCGCCATTTTTTTGGGGTCTCGCTTACTAGGTGGCAGACGCATCATCTGTGCATCCGCGACAAACCCTTTAAGGTGATGGAGGACATAGAAGGCCTCCTTCATGCTGTCATCTGGCTGCTTGATGCAAGGGAAGTTGATCACGTGCTTGAACCCCTGCTCTTTAGTGTCCGGCCTGATAAATTTCCCCTTCTCGTGGAAGATGCCTCCATTTTTGGAGTAGAAAAGGATAGCCTCATCGAGAACACTCCTTATTCTGTTGTAGTCTTTCTTCGTCGTCGTACTCGACGAGTCGAAGTACTAGGCTAGGGACCACTTCGGGCAAAGAACGACGAGTGTGCAGTATGTGTCCCTGCTCAACACATGCAATTTAAATGGAATGTTGGAAATGAACGGCAATGGAAGAAATATATAAGAAAGCATAAGTTACGACGGCCGAGAGCGAATGTGTACTTACTCGGGAAAGACAGGCAGAAGAATGGTGTTCTTCTCTTTGTTCATGAGCATGAAGCTCTGGAGGAACCGCACCGCCGCGGTCCGTGTGCTTGAGCCATCCACCAGCTGGCTATCGCGCATGTAGTAGGGATCCGCTACCGCGACGTTGGGGGGTCTCTCTCTCTTGATCTTCATCTGAAGATTGATCGCGTATAGGCGAACCAAGTTATAGTCAAGCCGTTTCCAGTGAAATAGATTGAAGACGTCCTCGAACGCTATGAAGAAGATATCCGCGGGGTATGCTTGGACGAAGTTCGGGTCTGCTGCTGGCACCCTGACCGTGAACACCGGGTAATTTGGATCCTTGTCTTGAAGAAGGAGGCTCTCTAGAAACTAAATATTTTGCTGCAAACTGATCATTGGTCCACTTGCGAGGTGTTCGAGGTCCTCAGGCAGTATCAGTTTACCAGCTTCATGAAGCCGGGACAAGCCACCAGGTGCCCGTGGTACCATGTCGTCGGCCCGCATCTTCTTAGGAAGAGTCTGGCTCGAAGATGTGCCCTTTTTATTTCCTCTCTTCCTTGGCTTCTTCACCTGACCTGCTGGTGGTGCTTCGGGTGCTGGTGGTGCTGATGGTGGGGTTGCTTGGGGTGCTGGTGGTGATGATGGTGGTGCAACGGGTGCTTGGGTTGCTTGGGGTGCTGGTGCTGATGGTGGAGCTTGGGGTGCTGGGGTTGATTCGTGTGGCTCCCCGACGATCGTCTTATACAGCGTGTTAGGGCTGAAAATGGTAGCCGGCTTGACTTGAGCTGGATTGCCAGCCTCCGGAGGAGTGTCTTGCAGAGAAAGACCCGTGAAGGTCAGGCGCTGCGTGACTGTAGTGGGACGACCAAGTTGATCGCCGTGAGTGCGGAAGGCTTCTTCATCCATATGAGGCATGTACATATCTTGGCTGCAGGCGCCAGTGTTGATGTAGGCATCGACGTCATCATCATCATCGTTGGCATCAAGCGGCGCCATGTCCTGGAAGTTAGGTGGTGGCGGTTGCGATGCCGCCGCTTGGCGTACCTTGCGTTTGGTCGACGGTCGTTGCGGAAGCTTTCCCAACAGCTGTTGGTGGCGTGTGGTGGTAGCGGCGATCGCCGGTTCCTTCCGGGTGGCGGCGGCGACCGCCGGTTCCTTCAGGGTAGTGGCGGCAGCGACCGCTGGTTCCTTTCGGGTGGCGGCGGCGACCGCTGGTTCCTTCAGGGTAGTGGCGGCGGCGACCGCCGGTTCCTTAAGGGTGGGGCCGGCGCCGGGCCGGACGACCTTGGGCCGGATGATAGGGGAGGTGGCGCCGATGTTGCGCCTGACACTCGGAAGACCCCCACCCAGACGAATCTGGTTCTTCGGCCATGTCATAAGCCAGCCGATGCAATTCCCAAGGACCATAACGTCGTCCTCGTCTGTGCCCGGAGGTTGATCGGGGGGAGGAGGTTGTGGTACTCCGGCACTACCATTGCCAACTTCACCTTCACCAAATGATCTGCAATGTTTCTGTGGTGCATAGTTCGGCTGGGCATGACAGTGCCGCTAGCAACATCCATCAACTTGCCGCCGGGCTCCACCACATGCTGGAGTATGCAAGGTTTGTCCTGAGTCAGGGGCATGTTGGATAAGATCAGCGCAAGGCATATATAGTTAAAGAAGATGACGCGGAGGACTAACTAATGAGTTACCTTCTTGACGGCGTTGATCTCTGCTAATGTTGATACAAGGGCGTCGGTGCCGGCGCCGGGCCGCTCACTCTCAAGTGCATTATCAGGCACCACCACCCTATCAGCTTCCGCGGTTGGGGGCGTCGATGCGACCAGGTGGAGCGGCGGCGTCGGGGTCACCAGCGGTGACACTTGGTGACTTGAGTTACTGCCGCTGACGCTGGGCACATATATCGGCCCCTGTTGACCTGCCGCATTCCAAGCAGCTAACCCCTCCATCAAACCAGGGGGGATGATCTGTCGGAGCCTATCCTGCAGCTTCTCGTCCAGTAACTTACTCATCTCGGTCGGGTCCACTATTTTCTCTAGTGACTCCACCTTCTTCTTCAGCTCCTGAACCTCGGCTTTATCCTGCTTAGTCGACCTCCTCTCCTTTCTCGACTTGGCATCCGATCCGTAGTACTCGGATACCTTCATACTTGTGCCAAAGCCGGACACACGGCCAGCCGACGTCGGTGGCTTGTCCAGGTCCCGTTCCTTGTATGCGTTCGTCGCCCTGTTGAAAGGCGTGTCCCACGGTTCCGTCGACCCCTGGGACAACGGGCCAGCCGTAGTACTAGCCTTCAACTCTTCGTCCTTCAGACAAAGGAACTTAAGGTTAGCCCATTTGGCTTCATTGCTTAATAAGATCAGCGCAATAATAATATAGACTATCCTTACCAGGAGTTTCTCGAACTTCTTCACGTCGGGGTAATCCGTAACAAATTCCCCCGTCTCCCAGTCTAAGTAGTAGCGGGACCGAACATAGTTCCTAGTCTGTATATCCATGATTTTTAGCCAGGGGTTTTCTTTGCCCAGACGTATCATCTCGGCATCCTCCTTGTCCCAAGTGGGCTGTTTTCCTCGGTAACCGCCGCTTCCGCAACGGTGAGCCCCTAGGTTCAATTCCCGCATTTTCTTCCCCCAGGCGGTCCATTTTTTAGCCTCATCAGTCTCTAAGGACGACTTGAATGCTTCGAAGTCTTCTCTAGAGAGCGGCGGGTCTTTGCGACTTATCTGCTCCCAGCTTTTACCTTTCTTAATCTTGTCCTTCAGCCGGGTTTTCCAGGTGCTCAAGGCGGTGCTCATCTTCGTGAGAGCTAAAGAGTCCACCTTTTTATTGAACGGCTGTGGGAACATGTATCGTTGGTGAAGCTTCTGGAGGAGGGTTGCGGCCAAAGCCGCGTTGGCCTCGCTTCTGAGGTCTTGAGTGTTGAGCGGCACGGTTTCACGGACGATGCACCCTAGTTGCATCGCGTACCCTTTGGCAACCTTAGAAGGCTCCAAGGGTAGGCCACTTTCGGAGACCAACATGAAAGGATCGGTGATGTTGGCTAGCACTTGCGGCCTCCGATCCGCCCTTGGCCTCTTCGCCTTTCTCTTCTTCTTGGCCTCCTCAGGGTTGCCGCCGCTATCACCTTCCATGCGGTCGGTGGTCTCTTCACCGGTCTCGGCGGCGTCATCCCGGCCCTCTTCCTCATCGCCGCTCTCGGAGGCGGCCCCCCAGCTCTCTTCCTCATCGCCGTGATCGGCGGCGCCCCCCCGGCCCTCTCCCTCATCGTATTCCTCCCACCATTCCTTGTTGGCCTCTCTGGCGACTTCCTCCTGGCTCTTAGGGTTAGAAGTGCCCGACATGTTTATTTGCACTTCATTAAAAAGAGGCAAATAGTTATTAGTACATAATGCAACGGAAAAATTCAAAATTTTGGCATGACTTTTGCTAATTTTTTTACCTATGAGTGCCCATTTCTCAACCGAAACGGAAGCGAATCAACACTTCGGGAGAAATGGGCAACTCAGTTTATTCATCCACACTTGACAGCATCTCATAAGTATATATAACAGCAGATTATGGTCAAAATATCTCATTGCATAACACATAACAGAGGCAAATAGTCTACATCGCTGTCATCCAATACTACAGAAAACCATTATCATGCGTTGTCATATATCCACAGAGCAGCATAAAAAATATTCAACATCGCTGGGAGTCTACATCGCTGGGAGTCTACATCGCTGGGAGTGATCTACATCGCTGGGAGTCTACATCGCTGGGAGTCTACATCGCTGGGAGTGATCTACATCGCTGTCATCCAATTCTACTGAACCACATGCAAATTCAACATACCTTGAAGGATCCCCCGACGCTGGAGCTCCTTGTCCACTCGAGCCCGAGCTGCTTCGTGGAGGCCTAGTAGGTGCCCTCACAGCGTCCCCGCCGTCGAACCTCCTGGCGACGGCGAACTCCCAGGCCGTTCTTGGGGCGGGGGAGGGGGTGCTGGCCGGCGCCGTGCGGCTCGGAGGCGGGGCAGGCGTGGGCCGCGGAGGGGCGAGGTCGAGCGCCGCGCGGCTCGGAGGCGGGGCAGGCGTGGGCCGCGGAGGGGCGAGGTCGAGCGCCGTGGGCGAGGTCGAGCGCCGCGCGGCTCGGAGGCAGGGCAGGCGTGGGCCGCGGAGGGGCGAGGTCGAGCGCCGTGGGCGAGGTCGAGCGCCGTGGGCCGTGGGCGAGGTCGAGCGCCGTGGGCCGCGGAGGGGCGGCGCTCCAGAGGGGTGAGGAGCGGAGGAGGGACGACGCTCGAGAGGGGCGGCGGCGAGGGTGGACGCGATGCAGGGAGTCGATCTCGATCTGGCAGGGGAACAGAGAAGAAGCAGCATGCGCGGGGGAGGGGGATCGATCCCCTGTTTTACTAAGTGTCAATATTCTGTGGCGCATTTACTGGTGGGATGCGCCACAGAATTAGCTAATTCTGTGGCGCATCCCACTAGTAGATGCGCCACAGAATTTATTTCCTTTTTTTAATTATTTTAGTTATTACTCCCTCTGTTTCAATGAATAAGGCTTATATTTTTTCTAAAAATTTCAAAGAACATGAAGTTTGACCAAATTTTCATATGATGTCTATATAATATTATAGTTGTCGATAGTTTCTAAAAATATAAGCCTTATGCTTTGGAATGTGCATACACAAAGAAGTCTCGATCACACACACCAAAAAAGTCTTCTCCGTCCGGTTCCGAGCTAGCTTAGCGTTTCTTCACGATCTTCTTGCCCTTCTTGTTGGCGGTTGAATACTTTATGCCGGCCACCTTGAGATTTCTTCGTGTGAACGGACAACCTTTAGTAGGTAGGGAGGTCTTCCTTCTTACTTTACTAGTAGTAGGCATGTCGAAGTGCTTGTCGAATTCCTCCTCGATCTTTGGGTCACCGTTCTTGTCCAAGTCTTCCTCGTTTGCGTCTCCTTCCATTCCTATGATGCTCCTCTTGCCCCTCCTCACGACAACACGGCTAGGCCTCGACGGGTCGGTGATGAAGAAGCATTGGTCAACTTGGCTACCGAGTACCCATGGCTCATTTTTCGCGGATGCGTTCTTCGATTTGGCATCCGGTATAACCATGGTGGTGAAATATCGGCCTTCTTTTTCGACCTTCTTGGCCCATCTCACACGGAACATTGGCACCGTCTCTCCACAGTAATTGAGCTCCCATATCTCCTCGATCCTTCCAAAAAATCTTTCCTTGACACTAGTCTCGTCATCGGCGTATGATAGCATAGTTACTCCTGAGTTTTGATTTTCACTATTTCTGTCCTTTTCCTCAGTGTAGAATCTGTAACCGTTGATGTCGTACCCCTGATAGGTCCTTACGTTATGCCCGGGGCCCTGTGATAAGGTGTATATGAGTTTTTCATCTTCGGTAGAAGGCCTTCTGCTCTGTGCTTGAAGCAGTTGACTTTGCTTAAACCAAAGCGTGAAGCCGGAGTTGTGCTCTTTGGTTACGTCTCCCATCTTCCTTGGCCGGCTCATATCGATGTAATTCTGCTCGATTATGCTTTTGTGCTCTTGCACAAAAGGTTCGACCAATTTTAAGTGTTGTAGCGCGACCCGGTGAGCCCTTTCAAAGTCATCGCGTCGATTGACAATGCCCACATGGACTGAGCGGTAGCCCTCGCGGTGACCAACTCCAGCGAGCCTGCCGAGGTGCGTCCTGGTGGGCAGACCAACATGATCCTGGTCGTCCTCGGTGCTTAGATAATTCTGGCAGAAGGAGATGCACTTGTAGGTTAGGAACCCCTTGGCCATGCTTGCGTCTGGACGGGCCCTGTTGCGAACGTATCCTTTCATGACACAGTTCTGCCTTTCGAAAGGCATCATGTTGTGGAGGAACGTCGGGCCGAGCTGCCTGATGTCATCAACGACATGGAGAAGGAGATGGACGCATATATCACAGAATGCGGGCGGGAAGTAAATCTCGAGCTCACATAGTATCACCACGATCTCATCCTGTAGCATCTTGAGCTGCCTCACGCCGATCGACTTCCTGGTGATAACGTCAAAGAAGTTGCAAAGGCCAAACAGCGTATCACGGACGTGCTCGTCCATTATCCCTCGGATCGCAACGGGAAGTATCTGCGTCATGAGAACGTGACAATCGTGAGACTTCATCCCGGTGAACCTCTTCTTCGCTACGTCTAGATATCTGCTTATATTCCCCGAGTAACCGTGAGGAAGTTTCACTCGTAGGAGGCACCTGAAAAACTGCTCGAGCTCCTCCGGACTCATTGTGAAGCAGGCAGCGGGAAGCACCACCGCGTTCTTCTTAGCCCTTTTACGGAGACGTTGAGTCCCTTCCGTCTGATCATCATCATCATCGTCGTCGTTGTCATCAGTATCGGGGGCTTGAAGAGCTTTTCTGATGCCTAAATGTTTCAGATCGTATCTTGCTTTCGGCCCATCCTTGGACTTTTCCGAGTTGCAAAGAGTGCCAAGCAGACTCTCGGTAACGTTCTTCGTAATGTGCATGACATCGAGGCTATGGGGCGTGCGGAGGACCTTCCAGTACTCCAAGTCGTGGAAAATAGACCTCGCTTTCCATACACCGAGCAGCGGCTCTGGCTTAGGTCGCTTCTTTCCCGGCGCTGGGCACTCCTTCCAATTTTTTAGAAGATCGTCAATTTCTGCACCGCTCCTCTGTCGCGGGGGTCCATCGGGTTCATCTTTACCATTGAACAGATCACCGCGTTTTCTCCATGGGTGATCCAAGCGAAGCCACCTTCGAGCACCTGGGTACACAGTTTTCGAGGACCCGGGATCCCTTGGTAGCTGTAGATGCGGGGTCTCGTCCATGCACTTCACACAGCCGCAGAATCCGTGGCTGACCTGGGCAGATACGTATGCGCAACCAGGATAGTCTGTGACCGTCGTGATCAACGCGGCTCTCATATCAAAATAAGTTCTACTGTAGGCGTCCCACGTACCGGGTGGCGTCTTCCACAACGTGTCTAACTCCTCTTTCAGCAGCCCGAGATACAAATGCATGTCAACACCTGGTTGTTTCGGCCCCTGAATGAGAATACTCAGGTGTATGTACCTTTGCTTGGTGCACAGCCACGGGGGTAGGTTGTAAGGCCATACAAACACAGGCCAGGTGCTATGCGTGCTACTCTGGTTGCCGAACGGATTGAGTCCATCGGTGCTCATACCCAGCCTGATGTTCCTTCCGTCGCCCCCGAACCTAGGGAAGGCAATGTCCAATGCTTCCCACTGGCCAGCGTCTGATGGGTGTGTCAGCATATAGCCCATCTCCGGATCTTCTTCGGGCTTCTCCCTTTCCGCGTGCCATTGCATGAGCTTTGCCTCCTTAGGGTCCACGAAATACCGCTGCAGACGGGGAGTGATACGAAAGTACCATACCACTTTTCGAGGTACCTTCTTGTTCCCAACCTTGTACCGTCCGTGGCCGCACACCGGACATGTGGTCATGTCCTTGTACTCCCCCCGATAAATCACGCAATCATTGATGCAGGCGTGGTATCTTTCATGCGGTAGGTCAAGAGGGCACACAACTTTCTTGGCCTCCTCGATACTACTTGGCAATGTGTTCCCCTCTGGGAGACGATCGTGCCAGAATTTCATGTTCTTGCTGAAGCTGGAATCGGTCCATTTGTTCTGCGTCTTCATCTGCAGACAATCAAGCGTTACATGCAAGCGCGTATCCTGCGGACGGCACCCAGGAAATATCGGAGTCATCCCATCTTTCTCCATTTGCGCCAGCTTGGCTCTCTCTCTGGCTGCAGCTCTGTCGTTGCTCGTCTCATGGAGGAACAGATCTTGAACATGAGAGTCCCGCAAGGCCGAAATTAGCGGAGTCGCGCCAGAATCTTCTTCTTCATCATGATCTTCTCCGCCGGCAACTTCTACTTCATGATGATCTTCTCCGCCGACTTCTTCTTCATGATGATATTCTCCACCGACATGTGGTGCTTCGTCATCTCGCTCGCCACCATGGTCTTCATGCGCACCATTTGTTGGGGCCGGCCGCGCCTGGTTGTCCTGCATGAAACCGCGCCTCAGCAGGTGCTCCTCCAGTTGTCCGGAATCAGGGTTGATCCAGCGCTCGAGTTTGCATGATCGACACGGACATCTTATCTGGCGCCTATTGTTCCGAATCATGTCCTCCTTCGCGTCTTTCTTGTATCTACTAATTCGAGCGGAACTCATCGAGAGGACCATGGTTGTCTGCAAATGGTATACATAGAGCAGAAAATTAGAACCGCAACACATGCACACACATGCATGGACCTCTCCTAAAGGTATACATAGAGCGGAAAAATTCGGCATGACCTCTCCTAAAGGTAGGACGTATGGGTAGTGCAAAAATTTGCCGAAACGGAAATGAATCAACGTCTTGACAAACATCCATGCACCACACCGGCACACACACACAAGCGCTTCACGTGCAACAATCATCCATACACAAGATCGACATGCGCATGCATGTCCCCTCCAAATACTCACCTTGTAGATTCGATACCGAGACGAGACCGCGATCGATGAGTTGGAGAGGAGGAGAGAGTATGGAGAGGCTTCTCCTCACCGCCAATTATGTATCAACCAAAGTAAGTACAGTAAGTACCAAAGAAAGTGAAAACTATGGCCAAAATGGGATGAGAGGGAAAGGAGCTAGAGCTAGATCTAGATGGAGGAGAGGAAGATGAATGGCTTGGGAGTGTGGGAGGTGTGGTAGGTTGCCACTTTAAAGGTGTGGGACGAGCTAATTCTGTGGCGCATCTGGTCAAGTGCTCCACAGAATTCCACTAATTCTGTGGCGCACCAGACATGATGCGCCACAGAATGTGCTAATTCTGTGGCGCACCATACCAGATGCGCCACAGAATGTACTTATTCTGTGGCGCATCTGGTATGGTGCGCCACAGAATTAGTGGAACCAATGATTGGGGCTGGCAGGGAGTGGGCCCCACCAGAATTCTGTGGCGCATGTCCTTCTGGTGCGCCACAGAAATGTTGTATTTTTGTGGCGCACCACGCCAGGTGCGCCACAGAATTATTTTCTGTGGCGCACTGCTGGCTAGTGCGCCACAAAAATACATCCCACCTATAAGGGTTTTCCTACTAGTGTCCTCATCAATGGTAGCCGAGTACACCCGTGGTTTGTGCTGACGTGGTGATATCGCCATGGCCAGTGGACGTATCCCTCAGAGCCTACCGCCAGGATCCCTGGACGTATCCTTTCCAACCCTACCTCCAGGACCCGTGGAGGTAACGTTCGAAGGGGTTAAGTGAATCCACCCCTGCGAATGGGCCGCCCACCCTCACCCCACCACCCCATTCTTCCTCCTCTCGACCAGATCTGCTATTCTCTGCCCCTTCTCTCACCCCCACTCAATCCCCTCTCAAATCCCTCCAAATCGGAGGGATTTGTCCGTGGAATCGGCCCTAGTTGCATCCTTTGAGGTAATCTCTCCCACCTCTAGCCATTTTCTTGGTTGAAATTTGTGTTTGTTTGGCATTATTCTCACTCTTTGCAAATCCAAGATTTGTGGTCTTTCTCTCAATCTATTGTTCTAATTGGATTACTATGGGTTATATGATGTTTGTGTTGTGTATAAAGTACTTGGGTTAGACAGATACATGTAGTTTCTACGTAAAAATTAGGGTTAGATCTACGGAACACATGTCATTTCATTGTCTATTTTAATGCTTAGTGTGGCTTTGGTATTACATGACCATAAGATGTTTTAGGTTTATTGTAAATTATTTATAGATGCCAAGAGTCGTGAATGTTCATTATGTGGAGAAGGAAGCCTTTATTTAGTAATAACTAGCATGGTGGCCCTCGCAAATGTGAGAACATTATCTATAAGTTTTTGATAAGGATCATAGAATCAATTCAGGGAAATAATATAGTTCACGTAGACCACTAAGATAGATAGATAGATAATTACACATGTTATGCTACTAATAGCACACTGATCCACAATTGATGTGCTCGTATTATACACAAATTATCTTACAAGGCTTTTAAGATTATATTAGTTAATCTATCGATTCCGACCGGATGAGTTCACCTTTTCTATGAGACTTTTAAACCTATATACTATAAGGACCCGATGTTTAAACTTAAGAAACAATAGAGATATTATGATTATTTCTTGATAAATTGGAATCTGAGGAGATTATAATTATTCTGTTGCATAAATGTGTAAATTTCAAGTTGTTTTCTCCTTTAAGGATAAGGTTGACAGATATGAGAGGAATGTTTTGGTAAATAAATTGTCCATTTAACTGTATAAATATTATTTATTTAGAAACCGGTGACATGGTTATGTTTTAATGTATTTCTTTGCATACCACGTATTACGCTTAGCATGTCTTTTTCCTATAATCCGAGACAAATTTACGTCCACAGAAGTCCAGAATATGGACGATCTCTATGATAAAATAAATTTTGGGATTTTTAAATATGAGACAAATTACGTCCACCACAAGGTCAAAATATGGACAATCGATACTGATCAAATAAATTTTGGGCTATGTAAATATATACTGACATATCGTATCAGTCACAAACTCTCCCCAAACGTTATTTTTTTTTAGATAGATCTGGTTTGATTTTTTTTTATCATCACGTATGCTCGTTCCTCAAAAGAATAAAACCTGCGTGCTACGTGAAGTATGTGTAGGTATGGCTCCAAACATTTTTTTTTCTTGTTGAGATATCAACCGGTACCTAGCTAGTTTGACGTCTCTTTCCCTCAAATAAAAACTTGACGTGCCCATAATTAATCAGACTACATAATGAAAATTAAACGTGTACGTAACTTAAAGATCCTAACCATTGAATTTAAATCCAACTGACTAAATAATCTTAATGATGTGGACTAACATGGTGTCTCGAAAATATAACCCTGTATTGTGCTTTTAGTATATAGTAGATAGTAGATGCCGAGTATGTTGATAACAAGGAGAAAGTGATGGTGTTTGTGACTAGTCCGACCAATGTCGAGGTTGTGGCAAGAGTAAGAGAAGTTTTGAAATGGATGGATTCAAGGGATATGGTTGAACTAGAGGGAAGGTATGATGTTGGGTCAGGACATAAAACTCGAATGAAGAAATGCCTATCAAGGGCGAGGTGGATTGGGAGGCATATCAAGAGATGGTAGCCACGTTGCAAGACAAGTCTCTCGAGTTATTTGCTACAAAATTCGAAGTTGATCAGTTGCATATTAACTTCAACCAGTGTGCCTCCCCACATGATGCTATGACCCCCACTCGAAATGTAGCACATGATGATCCGGTAGAGATGAATGATATGAGCTAACCTCCTTTTAGCCAGCAAATGGATGTTGAGATGCAAGTTAGTGAGCATGAAGATTATGTCAATGCAGACCATAGTTATGGCTTTGGCATGGATGATGAAGACATGGATGACGATGCCTCAGAGCGGGAGAATGATTACCATGACCCATATATTGGTGACGTGGAGGCACAAGTAGAACAAGATGGCATTGACCATGACATCTTCTATCGGTGTTCATGTGCCATTGACTCGGATGACGAGGTCCCAGAGGAATTGGATGAAGATGGGTTCACAGAGAGGGAGGTCCAATCCTTCTAAAAAGTGGTTGGGCGAGATCATCAAGTACAATTTTTTCATGATCTCACGCTAGCGGATAAGGCTATAGTTGATGGCGGCAAGACTAAAGTTCATGAAGCGATGCCAAGCACAACCCAAGATGATGATGACAACAAGTCTCACATAAATAAAGGTTTCAAATTTCTAGACTTGGTAGAATTGCCGATGTGGTTGAGTGAGTATGCGGTGAAGCACCATAGGCCATTCTTTGTGAAGCACTCCGACGAGAAGAAGGGCTACACTGTGGTTTGTGACAAACCAAGATGCACATGGACTGTCCGTGCAAGACCTTTTCGTGATGGCGATGGAGGATAACAAGTTGTGAAGCCCATCACATGTGCAAAAACTGTGGCCGAAATCTATCCACGAAGCACCGTCAACTAACCTCCTCGTTCATTGCATACAAATTCATTAATAGTATACGTAATGAACCAATCATAAAACCGAAGCTCATAAAGGATCTTGTAAAATATTTATTCGGGTACACCATCAATTATGGGAAGGCATGGAAGGCCAAGCAATCTGCATTTAAGATGTTGTATGGTGGGTGGAAGGAAGCGTACAACCGCTCCCGAGGTTGTTGGGATGGATGGCATATAAAAACCCGGGCATACACCATTTAGTCGTACAAGTTGATGGAGTGTTTCTCCATGCCTTCTGGACTTTCAACCAATGCGCTCAAGCCTTTCAACATTGTAGGTCGGTTGTATCATTAGGTGGCACATTCTTGACCGGGAAGTACAAAGGGTCAATGTTGATTTCCATGGCACACGATGGGGGTGACCGAGTGTTGTCTATGGCTTTTGCTTTGGTGTCAGCGGAGAGCAACGACAACTGGGAATGGTTCATGCATATTGTGAGGACTAGGATTTTTTTCTCCTAATATGGAGGTATGCATCATATCTGATCAACATAAAGGTATATGATGACATGTAAGATGGTTTTGTTATATTTGGAATTGTCAGAGTATTGAAAGGAGAGAGACGGAAAAATTCCACGATGATCTGAAAGTTGTTTGGAGGGTTTCGGAAGGAGTTTTGGAGCAACGGGGATTAAATAAATAAGTAATTAATATTAATTGTTTGAATTAATATTAAATATATTGATTTATTTAATAAATAAATTCATCCCACCTTAATTGGCCTCTCTCGGAGGGAAGCCCACTAGGTGGCCGACCAAGGCAACCCCAGATGGGCCCTAAGGGGCCCATGCGCCTGGGGAAACCCTAGAGCTAGGGTTTGGGGCGCCCTAGGGCTGCCCATCCCTTCCTTGGCTGTCGACACTTCCCAGATTGGATCCAGTGGTAGGTGGGGGCGGACCAGGAAGTCTTGGTAGAGGGGTAAGCCTGCCCACCCCATCCCCCAATATAAGGAGGCCCCCTTGGGAGGAGTACACAGAATTGGAAGAGGGAGTTTCCTGGAGGAGCTCTCCTCTCCTCTACCCTATGCGCCACCCCTCTTTCCACCTCTCCTTCCTGTGTGGCTCCCCGAAGGGCTGCGTAGGAGCGAAGGTCAAACTCCACCGTTGCACGCCGTCATGCTGTGGGAATTCCGGATCTAATCCAAACCGATCTATTCCCGCAATCTCGGTTGGATCGGAGAGACCGAAAGAAGTCATCGGTCACCGTATGTGTACGAGTACTACGAGGTGCTGCACTTGCGGCACTAAGTCGTTGCGCCAGTGTTGTCGTACTAGTGTCGTGGCGTCGATATCTACATGACCTTGAGGTCGGCTACGTCGGCTTCATCATCAATGCCTATGCGGGGGCGTAATCCCCGCGTTCGGTCTACGAGGGTATATCACTGATCCTTTAATCGTTACTTCATTACTCCTAGATAGATCTTGGGCAATTCAGGGTTGCGTAGGTAAGAATTTTTTGTTATTAGCACCGAACCTCAAACCTTTATCACTAAAAGGAAGAATGGACTTACATTTATAAATTGTACTAGATCATGTTATTAAATTTTATTTGCTATAAAATTAATGGTCATGTGTGTACACAACCCTGCCGCCCGAGCTATCACTCCACATAGTCTTCTTCCGTGGCCCGTTCCTCACATGTTCTCTCCCGACCCCCACCGCCAATTTCCTCCTAGTTTCAACTAGCTCTGAACCCCGATGCAAGGCCAGCGAGCTCTGTAGCACCATAATCACTCTGTGGTCTGCAGGCGTATTGTTGAGTTGCCACCGGCTGATGTTGAGGCCAAGGCGAGAAGCAAGCGAAGGAGGGGCGAGCCAGATCCAGAAGAGCATGTGGCTCTAGTGACACTCCACCTCACCAGCCGCCTCCCGATGAGATGCTGGGCTTCATCATCTCCCTTGTCCCCACCAAGTCCGCCGTGCAGACAACCGTCCTCTCAAAGCTCTAGCGCCACCTCTGGCATGCCACTCCCCTTGTCCTCAACATCGACAGGTGGCTCGCCGATGATGAAAGCGAGTGGCTTGCATAGTTTACTG
This sequence comes from Dactylis glomerata, assembly GCA_007115705.1. NCBI lineage: Eukaryota > Viridiplantae > Streptophyta > Magnoliopsida > Poales > Poaceae > Dactylis > Dactylis glomerata. The sequence continues at coordinate 19,398,931 of QXEO01000541.1, read as the reverse complement.
CGTCCTAGTGGTGCACCCTGGCCCAGCCAGGCGCTTATCAATCCGACCTTCGTCACCTACCAAGATATCGACCATGAGTTGGAAAGATGGTTCGGATCCAGCACCCAAGATGGCTACATGACCTCATGTTCCAAGGTGGAACATGGACACCTTACTGTCTACTTATGCTTGTGTTCCGCTTCACGCCCACGTTGTGCAGGGTTCACATCTGGTACTGCACTATCCCTGAGATTGATGCCAAGTGATGTTCAGCTCGGGGTGGGCATCCAACGCCTGCTTGCTGCATGTACTGCGCTAGAGGTCCTTTAGCTTCAGGAAATGCACGGTTTCAACACACTCTGCATCGACTCTTCGAGTCTCTGTATAATTGGTGTTGTTGACATGAGGAGGCGCCATTGCTCGAGGGAGTTTTAGTACATGGTCATTAAGTATTTACCTTGCCTTGAGAGATAGATCGTACTTGGTCGACTGGTTCCAACATCATGAGCGCACCAAAATTGACGTTGTTGGGCTTCCTGCCAGACAAGAGCTCCCAGCTTCTTATTGGAGCCATAGCCGTTCAAGTAGACCACTCATATATATTCTTCTTCTTGAAACTCACATTCTTATTTTATTTTCTTGATAAATAGACCGCTGTCCTACAGGGAATTAGTACCGCCGGCTTGACACCGTCCCAGCGCAAAAGGAACTTCCTGGTTCTGAAATCTATCGCCCGCAATCTAGATCTAGTTGATGAATTCCTTGTACAGTTGCAATCAATGAAGAAGCAATACATCAATGTGAGTTTCTTCTTGTTAAATGTTTAGCACTGGAGCAACAATATTTGGTTTTTGACCAGTATGTTAACCACATCCAATGGCTAATATGATATGGTCGAGAGTTAGGTGGATGGACTACTTGGTAATTTTTTGGATCCTAATTAATTCACCAAATAAATTTGACTATCATGTGAACTATGATCCTCACATGCACCGCTATATTCAGTTCGAGAACAATGACAATTCTAGTATAAAAAATGCATCTAAGAGATTTTGAAGTTATTTTAAGGAATATGTAAGGGGATGTTATTTTAAAAGCCAGTAATTCACATGATGCAACTTCTGATTTACTTCATCTGTTCTCTTGCCTTGTAGTCAGGCGAGACAGATACTATATCAACATCCTTGGAATGCAACACGGTTTATCCCATGAAAGTCTTGTTAGAAATGGAAGACGAATCTCAAATGTATGAGGCTCTTTGTCTTTATGTAGAAATCTAAATGGTGGCCTACTCAGCACTAGCGGCCACAGAAGAATCATTTTCTCATATGATCTCTTGAAGTTGTTGTTGTTGCACACAAGGCCAGCTTAGTTTTATTTCTATATATTGTGTGCCTATGTGAACAATATATTCTATCACTTCGGTTATTGTACTTGAGACTTGATGTTCTTCTCATCAACAGGATCTATGCTTAATGATGTGTGATCTGCATACATACCATGTTTGTTTTTTATTTTTACATTTTAAGTTTTGATTCTGTAATGTAGCTTGCAGTCTATCTTGTTGCCCTGGACATTAAACTGAATTTGATATCTCTATCTAGTTTAACTTTGTTGGTCTCTTCAAAGAATGGATCGTACTGAGAATAACATGCACTATTGTGAATAAAATGAAATAATAGATACTTGAATACATAAAAGTTCAAGATTATCGATGTACTTGTAGTGAGATCGACATGCACTGTTATGAAGACCACGAAACAGTATATAGATATACATTTTAGAGGAGAGAAAACATCATCAGATCAACCACACATTAGGATTATTTGTAGGAAGCACCAAAGTTATGTTTTTCGATTCATTGATAGAAAGTTTTAATACAACACGATGGTCACCAAAATAATTTATAGAAGTCACGACTAAATACAACACGACACTTGTCATAATAAGGGGGGATGATATAGCGCCGCTAGTCTTGATGCCCCAGCTTCACGATTCGGCTTCCTTCTTTATCGTGCCAGCCAACCTACGGAGATGCATCAGAATAGTGCTCTAGAGCCCTCGCTTCACCACCAGCAGCCATTGCTGAATAAAAGGATAAATGTGAAAGATAAACAATTAAACGGAAATATGTAGGTAGCACCTAATAACGCCCCCTCTCTCCACACACACACATGTATGACAACATCATACATCTATAAAATAGATGAAAATGAAGACCAAATATGTTTCACCATGGTCCTTGTAGGTAAATATCTTTTTTGATAAAGAGAGCTTTATATTACGTAAGAGTTTGGGGCTTCCACCTGGCCTATGCATAACTAAGAATTACTCCCTTCCGTAGGTACCATCTCAATACTTTGGTCCTTCCAGGGATTTTCAACTTCTAAAGCTTATTAGTTTTAATCTATCGATTTGAACATCAGGTTGAATCAATTCAGTGTACATGGAAACAATAGAAATTTTTCCATTGTCATGAAGATTCCAATGAAATTCATCAAATTCATTCTATAGGTAAATAGATACTCTAATTAATAGGTTGCCACATGAAAGTTAAAGTAAAATTAACAAAACATATGTTATAATTTCACAAGTACAAGGAACTTGAGATTATTTCAGTGCTAAATACAATACTTGGATAGTAAAATACCCATAAGAAGTTAACAATGATATCTAATGTTTTAGCAGAAAAAATGTTTCCTTTGTAAGGTTTTTTATTCTCTTCAAAACAATAAAACTGACATTGGTGTATTTGGTTTTTACTTCTAACCTAATATGCCCAATACGATCGATGCATAGGCTGCTTATCTAGTTTACTTTTAACCTAAAATACCCAACACATAAATGCTCAGGTATGGGTTGGTTTTGCAGTTCTATTTCTAAGCTATAGCTTGTCTGCAATGGTGTATGTGCACTTATGAGCAGACGCTGCCCACTTTTGTGAAAAATATCATTAAATAAGTACATGTTGTCCACCTTGGTCAAAAACTATATTAATCTAGTATGACTGTAGCATCTATGGATTATGTATAATTGAATTTTTGTTATGCAGGGTGTGGATGTGGTTGCTTGAATTATAACTTGAGAAGATCTTGATTTCATGAAGAACAATATGCTAGAGGCCTATGTCGAGCTTCTGATTGTATATGTAGAGCTATATTTTTGCATGTGCTTAATTAATTTGGTTTGACTTTCATCGGTCATCGGCTTCGTATTGCAGCCTTGACTAGTACTCCCTCCATTCCTTAATATAAGGTGTATAGTTTTTTTTGCATGAATATTAATGCACAGACTAAAAGGGAAAATTTTGTTGCTTTTAAAAGTTAATACCCCTAGATGATCCATACAAGACTAGAGAAAAAATAGGGAAACCTTTGAACCCTCTCTGTCCTAATCATATTGACTCCTAATTTAGCTAAGCAAACCCCATAATCCGACAAAAAACCTTATATTCTGAAATTTTTCACAATAAACTATACACCTTATATCATGGAATGGAGGGAGTACTACTTATTTTGATTCTAAGAGGTTATATGAAAAATAAATGTACAATAGATATTGAAGAGTTGAGTAATATTGAGCTTATGTGAAATGTATGCAATTATGAATGCATTGAATGTATGAATGAATTTTGGATGTATAATTATATATTTTTTGTTCGTAAGAATTTAGTAGTGACGGGCAGCACAAATATGCTTGTCACTGGTATTGAATATACTAGTGACGGGCAAGGGGATTATGTCTGTCACTGGTAATGTTACCAGTGACAGGCCAATTTGCCTGTCACTAGTAACCTGTTACCAGTGACGGTATACCAGTGACGGATAGTTTGCCCATCACTGATAAGCCAAAAGGGACCGTCACTGTAAGCCTTTCTGCAGTAGTGCCAGGTGGTCTCACCATGGGTCGGCGCGGCTAGGGGCTTGGCCGCGCCGCCCTGTGGTGAGGCTGGCCCCTGGCCCCCCTCCGTCTCATCTTCGGTCTTCGCGAAGCTTCGGTAAAAATAGGAGGTTCGGCTTTTGTTTCGTCCAATTCCAAGAATATTTCTTGTGTAACTTTTCTGAAACACAAAAACAGCAGAAAATAGGGAACTGGCACTATGGCATCTTGTTAAAAAGTTAGTTCCGGAAAATGCATAAAAATGCCACGAAGTGTAACAAAACTCAAAGCAAATGGTGTATAAATAAGCATGGAGCATAAAAAATTATAGATACGTTTGAGACGTATCAACAAGCCTACTTCTTGACTGCTCATGCATAAAGCACCCATGGCCAAGTCAAGGTTGATGTCTTCTTTCCCAACATGGAGGGGTACGTCACCACTAATGATCTTCTTCTCGAGGATCTGTCACGAGAGTGGTTGTCGCGGGGGGGGGGGGGGGGGGGGGCGAGGGGGCAACTATTCTGACTAGTTGGCAAAGGTGTAGACCCTAGTTTCCCGGAGATGACATAGGAAAAGTAATGATGAAACTGTGACATCCTAGCCAGGGCTTAATATGATTGATAGGATACTCATATCAACAAGGTATACCTTCTTTTCCGGAAGCTCATCTGAAAAGAACTTCAAGTTAAGCGTGCTTGGCCTGGAGCGATATGAGGATGGGTGACCGACCGGGAAGTTGTTCCTGGGTGCTCATGAGTGAGGACAAAGTGCATAGAAAAGACTAGTATTGGTCCGTGGGGCCAGCCTAGAGATCCTAGACAGCTGCCAGGGGTAACAGGCCTGACCATGGGGTGGCCGGGGTGTTACATTTGGTATCAGAGCCGACCCTTGCGGTAACACGGGCGTGTGCGGGTCAGGGGTGCGGACATGCGTCCCATCATGGCACATGGGTCAGCACTGGACTCATGGACGTGTCCAATAGGGGAAGTTCCTGGACTAGGGTTGACCAACGAGGACGTCGGTCTTCTAAGGGGGTGAGTGTGTGACATCCTGGCCAGGGCTTAATATGATTGATAGGATACTCATATCAACAAGGTATACCTTCTTTTCTGGAAGCTCATCTAAAAAGAACTCCAGGTTAAGCGTGCTTGGCCTAAAGATATTTGAGGATGGGTGACCGATCGGGAAGTCCTTCCTTTTGTCCTCCCAAAATTGAGAATATCTATGAATTCCCATTTTTGCACTAGGTCAAGCGTGTCCCCTTTCAGAAAGTCCCTAATGGGATCGTCCTGAGCAGGCGGGGCGTCCTGAGCAAGTGGGGGTCCAGAATCAATTCCAAAGTCTAGTGCCAACTTCATGATCAAAATCAACTATCGCCTTCTCGGGACTCGACTTGGAACTTCTTTCACTTTAATATGCCTCGTTCAATGAGAAAGCATCTGATCGAAGAGCAGCACTAAAGAAGCACGCTAGACTTCCTACTTTTGGGGTTTTTAAGGTGACCGATGCCTTTCAAAAGTGTGCTTTGGGCCCATCCTTAGTACTTGACGCAGAATGGAGCTAGTTATCCATTTTCAAAAGCGGATTCGGTGGTTCAAGAAGTAGAATTATGCATAGATTGCCGAAAGAGGAATAAAGACGAATGGAAAGGCCTGTGGACATGACCAAAACAAGGGCTAGGAGCACTTTTCTCTGGAATTGCCCCTGCAGACGGAGGACAAAGGGTTTTCATCTCGCGAAGAATCAGCAGTTGTGTTTTGAGAAGAGTACTTCCTTATCTGGAGATTCTAGACATTTGTTATCTGGGGAAGTTCACTAATGAACACAGAAAAGTGATTAACCTAAAGAATATTCTTATATCCTTGGTTTGTTAGCAGTTCTTGATTTTGAAGCCCATTACCTTTGATTTACATATCCTTGGTTCTTAGTTCCATGGGGGTGTTGCTCAACAAGGCAATATTGGTTTTGTATATGTTCATCTTAAGTTCTAGGACTATTGCACGGGTACTAAAAATGCAAACTATTTCGAACTGATGTCAGTTGCAGCATTTTGATCAAATATGAAATTCAAATGATTATCGTGAGTCTGCTATGGTATAATGGTCTCTAGTTTGATATTGAGTTGTATCTTGGACTGAATGCTGTGTTTTAGGTACTGAAATGCTCAGCCTGCATTTCTTTTTGGAGTGGTTTGTAGTTTGTACCGCCTTCCATTTTGACATTGGACGTGCAAGTTAAATGCATGCTACTTTAAGCTCAACTGGTAGAACAAGAACACCTGTGCTAATGACCTGACCATGATACAGCATGCTTCTCAGTTCATGCATCATGTCAAATTGGATTTTCTACGCCTAATTTATCTCCATTATCGAATCTTAAGCAGAACATGTGATGCATGGTGATTATAGATACAGAGCATGTTAGGTGACAAAAAGGATTGTTGAATTGTGTACCCGATATGTTTCGTTCCTGAATAGATTCTGACAAAACTTTGTTCTGTTGTGGTTCCTGCTATTCTGACAAAATCGTTTTGGCAAAATCAGAAATGTTTTCCAAGTTTCACAACTGGACTTCGGTGGCTACATGTTGTTATAAGCTGGTACCACCGATCATCCTTGTTGATGCAAACACTACTTTTACCATATCCTACTGCATTAGTTAATAATCAATCACTTTACATACCAGTTTACAGCCTCAATGACCAAAGGAAAAACAAAGTGAGGAAGGTTTGACCCGGGATTGATACCGGGTCAAAGCTTCCGAGCTAACTGGACCAATACCCTAACCCTACCCTTTTTCAGAGAATCATTCCTCCCCCACTCTCTGCCCTTCTCAAAAATCAAATGCATTCCTTCGCACTGTGCTTTACTTTAGCTCTTATAGCACTCTTTTCCTTAATGCCTGTTGGCTCTAGCACTGTGCTCTTTGCTTTTAGTCTCGCTAGCTATGAAGCTTCAACATCAACTGAAAAATAAGAATTTCCACGCCCACCGATCAGTTTCTACGGAAGCTCAATCAATGACCACTACCGACAAGGGGACAATAGAGCAGCATTGAACACGCATCCAGCACCCCGAGTCACTACCAGAAAACTAGCGATATAGGAGTTAGACTGCAACCCCCGCTCCACAACGAGTGAAGAGAAAATCCGCTCCTGAAAGAGCTCTCCTGAGCGACAACAGGAAGAACAAAGCAATAAAAGATCGCTGAGTGAATGGGATACTAGCCACGTATATGCTTAAGAAAGGGCTGATGCTATTGTTGATTCCAATCTCCATACCTTTCCCTCTCCGAAGAGGGGACTCCCGGCCAACATCAAGATTCGTTGAAACGTACCTTTATGCAAACCTATTCGCGACCATTGCCCCTTTCCTTTCTTACTTACCCGCCCTCTGCCCTGGTTTTGCTATTCGATCGAGCGGTTCCAGTATCTTTGGACCCCATGCAACATATCCGCCTATTCCAGATCTCGGTAGTTCAATTCCATGAAATATACAAAAATGACTGGAATGAATCTACTGCTTTGGAATGGAATGCATAGTATCGTGCATTGGAATGGAAAAGTCGAATAATCAAGACATGGATCTAGTATCAACATGACTCAACTTCCATTCTCATGACCCAACTTATGAAATCCTCAGTCAAAATGTAACATAACATCACTTATAAGAAATTATGAAACGAATGGAATCGAAACCTGGAACCGGAGCTGCAACCGAGCTATCTGATGACGGAATAGCGCCATTGAGAGTCATGTCAGAGTCATGCCCTTTGGCCCGATACAGAAGAAAACTGAAAATAGGTTCTTGTCGAGCTTCATGAAGAAGACCGATAATGTGGCGAAGGAAAGCATCACTGGAGGGTTGTAGCTAGACCAATTCTCTACATTGTTATTATTGTCCTCCCGACCGATCGATCACATCCTAAACTCTGTATGTCAAGCTAAGAGTAACCATAGTCTCAGCAAATAGATAGTGAAAGGACACAGATGTCGCCTAGAGGGGGGGTGAATAGGCGATATCAAATTTTACGAATGGCTTGAACAAAAGCGAAATTAAACTAGCGTTTATTTTGTCAAGCACATAAAACCTAAATAAACTAGGCTCACCTATGTGCACCAACAACTTATGCTAAGCAATACAAGTAACAAGGTGATAGCAAGATATATGACTTCAAGCATGAAGGCTATCACAATGTAAAGTGCATAAGTAAAGAGCTCGGGTATAGAAATAACCGAGGCACGCGGAGACGATGATGTATTCCCGAGTTCCTCCCTTGAAAGGGAGTACGTCTCGTTGGAGGGATGTGGTATCGCCACAAAGGCCTAACCAACGCCACAAAGGCCTCACCCTATTCTCCGGTGTGAGCTTGCGCCACAAAGGCCTAGCTCACTCTTCCACTAAGGGGTTCCTCAAGGCAGAACCGGGCCTTTACACAAAGCTTGGGGCACGCATCCACAACTTAATTGGAGGCTCCCAAGAATAGCCACAAAGGCACCACAAAGCCACAAAGCCGTCTAGGGTTCCAAGAACCCAAGAGTAATAAGCTCACAAACTTTCACTTACTCGAATCTCCGGGGAGAACTCAAACCGATGCAACTTATGCAATGGCAAGAGCGCACAAGGTGCTCAAATCCTTCTCACTCAAATCCTACCAAAGCAACTAATGCTATGGAGAGATATGAGAGGAAGAACAAAGGAAATCCACAAAGAACTCCAAGATCTAAATCCACAAGAGGTTCCCCTCACTAAGAGGAGATTTTGATTGGTGGAAAGATAGATCTAGATCTCCTCTCTCTTTTCCCTCAAAAAGATGCAAGAAATATGGGAGGAATGGAGAGGGAGAGCAAGCTACTCAAGGTCAACAATGGAGGAGAGAGAGGCCCAATTCGTGTGCAGCCCAAGGAGGAAGAAGGGGTATTTATACCGTACCCCCCCACGAAATATGGCCGTTGCAGGACTTGGAGGGGCGGATTATCCGGCCCCATATCTGGGAGATGCAGAGCAAAGTCCTTAGCAGAAATTCTGAAATCTTCGAGGGGGGGGGGGCGGATTATCCGGCCCCCTGGCCAGAATTTCCGGCCCTGTATCTGGGTGACGCCGAGCAGAAATTGCAATACGAAAATGGTGATAACTTTTTCATCCGGACTCCGTTTTCGATGATCTTGGGCTCGTTGGAATCACCACAACGAGCTCTACAACTTCATCCATAGAAACATCATAGTCCTAAAAAGGAGGATGAAACCAAATGATAAAAGGTTTGACTTCTCTTTGAAGACAAATCGGTAAAACCTCCAAACATCAAAAACGCAATAAGAGTTTCATGCTAAATCCGTTTTTGATGAGCTAGAGCTTGTCATGGAAATAACCACAAGCTCTAAAACCTCACATGGATAAAACCCAAATAAGAACCAAGAAAGATGATGCCAAGTATGCAAAGGTTTGAGCTCTCTCCGAACGATACAATTAAGTTACTCACTCGAGAGCCCCTCTTGATAGTACGGCTACCGATCCTATAACCCGGTCTCACAAATAATACCATGAGACCGGTAAGAAAGAAACCCTAACACTATCATACCTTTTCCTTGAGCATTCCACTTGAGGTGGATAAAGACGATCTTGATCTTCTCAAGTTGGACCACCTTTCTTGATTGAGCTTGCTTGGTGAAGTCTTGCGGATTGCACCCCCATACTCTACTATGGAAGAGACTCCCTTTAAGCATATCTTCACATATCCATGATCACAATATAGATGGCAAGCTTCAAGCATATGTTCTCTTCTAGTTGCTCATCTTGAACTTGCGCTTTGACTTGATCAATCCTCGAATCAATTCTTGTTTCTCCATAATGATGGTGTCTTGAGGATACACATGAGAGCTCACTCAATCTTATTCTTCAAGACACACTTGACATAAGCTCAACTCCCTTAAGACCAATCTTTGGATCACTTCTTGAATAACACCTTGGTCAACACATAATCTTCTTCTTATAACCTTGACTCCAACAAATGGTTCAAACATTGTCTATGGACAAGTCCTACACATATAACTCAATGCAACCATTAGTCCATAGGGATTGTCATTAATTACCAAAACTACACATGGGGCTCGATACGATCTTTCAATCTCCCCCATTTTGGTAATTGATGACAATCTCTTTGAGAGGGTTTATATAATGAATTCAAAGAACCAAAATGGTTGTACTAACATCAAATACTACAAAAGTATGTGATGTTAGTAAAACCACCATATATAGAGCAAACTCCCCCACAATCTATGCACATGTGAATGATCTTGATTTCATTGCATATATTGCCAACCAAGGTTGTTGGTGGAGTTTCCACTATATACTCAACCATGCAAAGCATGCAAGGCAAATGCTTAAGAACAAACCAAAGCATAAAAGCCAATTCCCTTTAAACCCTCGAAACTTCTCCCCCATTGGCATCCATTGCCAAAATGGGCGAAAAAGCTTAGAAGGCCATTATAGTGAGAGTTCCTCCAAAACAGTGTGCATATCCAAAATAAATGAGTGAAAACACATGCACATATACAAAGGCAAATTTTTGAAGGAAATGAAACTATATTGAGGATCAAAGATTGCAAAAAAAAAATAAGATAACACGATGGATAAACTTCAACAAATGAAGAGAGCAATCAAACAATCCAAAGAACAAATTGAATAAAGATATTATGATAAGATCGAAAAGGTGCTCTAAATAATATGAGGAAGCTCCCCAAGGTGTGTGCACAAAATATTCTATTTGAGTTGAAGTATAAGTTGTAGACACATAGAATCATCACGCCCTCAATATTATTCAAAACAAAATGATACCAAGTAAAATTAAATACTATGCTAACCGCAAAATGGTGCTTTAAATGAAATAAGGAAGCTCCCCAAGGTACGTGCAAAAATTGGAATGTTTGTATTTGAATACAATTTGCACAACATGGAGTCCTCACTTCCTCAATAACATTTAAAACGCAACCATTTGCAAGAGATTATAGAGAAGAAATTAAGCTTACACTTGCATCAAACAAATGGTTGAGCAATAAGCAAGGGACAATATATTAAAAGGCTCAACCAAAGAAATGTGTGATAGGAATAACAAAGAATATTATAAGACTAACACAAGGATAAGCATAGAGCATCCACATAGTCTTCAATGAATGATATTGCTTAGCATTCCATCCCAACACATAAGGTTCAAATAAGATATCAAATAATGAGATATCATCTCTCATGTGTATAAGTTTCTAAGTAGACAATATCACAAAGATAATTATCACAAAGAAACATGTACACACAAAATAGATACTAAGAATAAAACATGATATCCAAAATGAAGTCATGAAATATACCAATGAGATTTTTGCTTTTAAAGCATAGTCTAAGGCACAATTTATCTTATTGTATATTGATGAACTTCAACCACAAACATGTCAAAGACATCACAAATATCAACAAGGGAAAGAAGATAGTTGTGATGCTTTGATAAAAACAACAAGTATCAAAATGAAGGATACCAAACGGAAGAAATAAATTTGCAATTTCATCAATATTGCACATGTGAGCTTATTGAGGAATTGATATGCAAAAAGATTGCTAAGTTGACATATATGGGATAGGAGAATCATGAGCATGATTTTTATATGTTCCCAATAATATGTCCTCATCTCAACTTGCTCACATTTGCAATAAAGAGGTTTCATTAGAATCCTTGCAAGAACCACATGATTTTCAAATAAAGATATCCATGCCAAGAAACAACCTACACAAGGTTGAACGCTAGAAAAGTATTCATAAAAAAGATACTTGTTACCGAGATATTAATGGTAGGATGTAGTAGATATGAGTTCTTCAATAATCCTAGCTTGCCTCAAATTATCATTTAGTCACCACTTCATCTTTATTATTGAGACAAGCACCAATATATCTCCATGTACCTAAAACAAAGTTCAAGTACAAGATTGTCCCCAAACTCATTGGGTCCAAAGTAGTTAGAAACTACAACATATAGGATAAACTCCATATAAATATGTGCATATATATATGAAATTGAATTTTATGCACATCTTAGCCGATTTAGGATTTGATGGAGCTTCTCCTATATATTTGATCAAAGAAAGCAAAGCAAGCCATAAAGTATACATTTAGTAAATATGCATGCACATGACTTTCAAGAGCCAAAGGAGATACAATTTGAACAAAACACCAAGAAGGACAAGCGAGCAAACAAAATTGTGAAGCGACAAAAGGTTGTCCAAATTATATCAATGGATCAAATCAACACAAGATTGACTCCAAAGTTCAATTAGTGAACCAAGCAAAGGCCAATGAGTATAAAACATAACTAAAACACACATGCTCAAAGACATATCTCATTTTAAGAGTAAGAATAAATAATAAGGAATGAGATCACCAACTCCCAAAGAGAGCAAGGTTCAAACAAACAAACCAAACTATCCACACTTTTTATGATGGCACAGTAAGTACCAAAAAGAAAAGATTTGTCTTCCAACAAAAACCAATACCAAATGAAGTAAGCACAAAGAGTGTGTTATAACAAATATAGGAGAGCTCCCCCAAGATTAGTGCATTATTTATGATTTTGCATTTGAATACAAAATTCACACAAGTGGGATCATCACATCTACCTACATAGAAATAACACAAGATAAGTTCAACGAAATCAAATGGAATAACAAAAGTCATGGAAGACAATGGGAGCTAAAACAAATACATTTTTGGCTAGAGATAAGGCAATTAAAAGCAATAGCCAATGTAAAGATGATCAATATACATGTGCCACATGATATAGTACCAATTTTCCAAGAACAAGAGGTATTTGGATTTATTTCCCAGTGGTAGTTTACATATAAATCCAAGATCATCTTCACAACAAAGAAGCATACGGAAAAGGATAAGAATTAAAAACCATGCTAAAGAAGATATTCTTGATAGACTCAAATAGTTAAACAATCACGCAAGGCAATGACTAGGATAACTTGAAGCAAATGGTTTTCAAACTTTGATGTAGAATTCCACATTTTAGGAAAACCCTACCAAGAAAGTATCTTACAAACAAGATCCAAAACAAGAGGAATAAAACAACTTGGCACATTGGAACCTTTTTGAGAAAAAATGCCACATAGAACCAAGATAATTTATAATATGAACACTATGTGACACAACCCCAAATATACACATTATATTGGTTTGTAGTATGCACAAAGCATATTACTCCCTCATAATATGATAAAACATTTATTTTCACAAGAGGCAAATAAAATCCAACAAGATGATTAATGGACATTATAGAATTTGAATTTCTCATGAGAATGACATACCACATAGAAACTAGATAATCTTTAGATATCAACACTAAGTGGTATTCCTCATGTACACACATTTTTAGGATTGTGAGGTGCAAAGCATATCACTCTCCCAAAATGGGATGGTCCAATAATCTCTCACAAGAGCCAAGTAAGATAAAACGAGATGCAAAAGGCTCAACAAGAACAACCGTACATGGTGTGCAAACCAACATGCACATACTTGATTACTCAAAATGAAGCAAGTAGGAAGCACAACATATACAAACACATGCAAGATACAAAACCCAACACATGCAAAGGGGCGAGTAACTTTCAAGGTAGATAAGTTGAATACATGTTACCGCAAGGAGGAATATTGGATATATGATAGAAGTAAGATAATCCAAATGACTTGACTTGAGAAAATATAATTGATGAAGATCCCTTAATTCTTCATGATATAGCCAAGTCTCCAATGCCCTCCAACAACACCTATTGTTCAAGTAATGGCTTGTTGGTCCCCAACCAAGTTGGGTCCTAAGAAGTTAGTAACAATAGGTTTGGCCACCCAAATGGTTCTTTTCTTGACACCACTTTGAGTACCAACAAATTTGGCAAACACATTACCAACCTTATCCTTGCAAAGTGAATATACATCCTCAATTATGATAGGGTTGGATGAGTTACCACTAGTGCATGAAGAAGATAGGTGACCCTTCTCATGGCATATGTAGCAAGTTCTCTTCTTCACCTTCTTCTCACTTGATTTCTCCACAAGGGGAGAATTAGCTTGAATTTTCTTGGGAAGTGACCTTTCTTCAACTTGAGGTTGAGCATGGGCTTGAACTTGAGGCCGCTTCCCTTGTTGCTTCTCACTAAGTGCCTTTTTCTTCAAAGGGCAAGATCTAACATGGTGCCCTTCAATTTTGCACTTGAAGCAAACTATCTTGGCCAAATTCTTGACTTGTTCTTGGACCTTCTTATTTTTGTATATTTTGGACTTCTTCTTGTTATTAGAGATAAATCCAAGTCCACTCTTGTCATTGGGGGATTTTTGCACACTCAAGATCTTGTTGAGTGTGGACTTCCCTTCATGATGATTTTCCAAGTCTTTCTTCAACGAAGTAACTTGGGCCTTGAGCTCTTTGATTTCCTCTACATGGTTAGTGACAACACAAGTACTAGTGGAAGTAGAGGCTACATGGTTAGAGAAACAAGGCAAGGAGGGTAATTCATCACTAGATGTAGCCATAGTATGAGGGGATGAATTACTAGTACTAGCACATGGCAATATAGTATTTTGGGAAATAGTACTAGTGCCCACATGAGGCTCGCAAGATGTTACCTTTGTAGATATAGCCTCATGAGCTAACTTTTGGCGAGCATGGGACACTAGAAGATCCTCATTAGAGCTAGATAGCTTTTCATGAATTTCTTCCAATTTCCCATACTTGCTAGTTAGCAATTCAAGTTGAGCCCTTAGCTCAACATTCTCCTTCAAAATGGATGCTTCACAAGAAGTAGAGTTAGTAGCACATGCATCATTATCATTATGAATAGGAGAAGACAACTTGGCAAGAGCGAGGTCACGTTCTTTAGTGAGTTTAGAAATATTTTCATGACATGACTCCTCAATGGATTCAAGCTTCTCCTCAAGAGAAACCCGAAGCTCTTGCTCTTCCTCTAGAGCATATTTTAAATCATGGATATCATTGGCATACTCACGCTCAAGAGAAAACATTTTATCAATTTGTTCTTCCTTCATCTCAATGAGTTTCGTGCTCTCAATAGCACAACTCATGATTTCAAAGAAGTTGGGCAAAACATTTTTATGGTTATGCAAAGCATCAAAACCACCTTACCCTTCTTATTTAAATACTCAATATAGTCCTCTTCATTTTCCTCATCCTCACCATTGTCCTCAACATCATTATGATTTGAAGACCTAGCCATAAGGCATATGTGGGAACCATGAGAAGAAGAAGATGAAGAAATACTTGAAGCTCCATTCAAGACCTTGTCTTGGCCCAAAGACTCTTCGGTTTCCTCTATATGGTTAGCATCACAAATACTAGAGGAAATAGAAGCATTTGTATCATGGCAACAAGACAAAGCAAGTATATCATCATGAGATTTATTCAAGAAATTTACACATGATATGCAAGGACTATCAACACAAGCATGTAAAACATTTATGGGGCTACAAGTGTTTAAGTCCAAAGATGAAGCATTGCAATGAGATAGAGATGAAGGATCATCAAAAGTAAGCATACTATCACCATTGCAAGTTTCATCACCACTCACCATATCATTACCTTGTGTCTTGCCACACTTTGGTGAAGTGGATGAAAGTTCATTGCGGCCGGAAGTGAAAGGAATATAATCATCCTCAATAATCTTGGACACACCATATTTTTCTTGAAGCTTTGTCCATATCTCGTGAGCGCTCTGAAAAGGCGTGATGGAGAAGGTAACTACATCGCTCAAACCATTAACAATCACATGAGTAGCTTGAGCATTGAGATACAAGTTTTTCTCATCCTCTAAAGATAGATTTTGAGTATCCTTTGGAGGAGAAAAACCCGCATCTACAATTCGCTCCATAGATGGGTCCATGACCCGAAAATAATTAAGCATGTGAATTTTCCAAGTATCATAATTTGTGCCATCGAATATAAAAGTGTCATTGTGCACTAATCCCCTAGCCGACATCTTTGCTCTCAAGGCGGTGAAGCCTAAAATGAGAGACCGGGCTCTGATACCAATTGAAAGGACACAGATGTCGCCTAGAGGGGGGGTGAATAGGCGATATCAAATTTTACGAATGGCTTGAACAAAAGCGGAATTAAACTAGCGTTTATTTTGTCAAGCACATAAAACCTAAATAAACTAGGCTCACCTATGTGCACCAACAACTTATGCTAAGCAATACAAGTAACAAGGTGATAGCAAGATATATGACTTCAAGCACGAAGGCTATCACAATGTAAAGTGCATAAGTAAAGAGCTCGGGTATAGAAATAACCGAGGCACGCAGAGACGATGATGTATTCCCGAGTTCCTCCCTTGAAAGGGAGTACGTCTCGTTGGAGGGGTGTGGTATCGCCACAAAGGCCTAACCAACGCCACAAAAGGCCTCACCCTATTCTCTGGTGTGAGCTTGCGCCACAAAGGCCTAGCTCACTCTTCCACTAAGGGGTTTCTCAAGGCGGAACCGGGCCTTTACACAAAGCATGGGGCACGCATCCACAACTTAATTGGAGGCTCCCAAGAATAGCCACAAAGGCACCACAAAGCCACAAAGCCGTCTAGGGTTCCAAGAACCCAAGAGTAATAAGCTCACAAACTTTCACTTACTCGAATCTCCGGGGAGAACTCAAACCGATGCAACTTATGCAATGGCAAGAGCACACAAGGTGCTCAAATCCTTCTCACTCAAATCCTACCAAAGCAACTAATGCTATGGAGAGATATGAGAGGAAGAACAAAGGAAATCCACAAAGAACTCCAAGATCTAAATCCACAAGAGGTTCCCCTCACTAAGAGGAGATTTTGATTGGTGGAAAGATAGATCTAGATCTCCTCTCTCTTTTCCCTCAAAAAGATGCAAGAAATATGGGAGGAATGGAGAGGGAGAGCAAGCTACTCAAGGTCAACAATGGAGGAGAGAGAGGCCCAATTCATGTGCAGCCCAAGGAGGAAGAAGGGATATTTATACCCCCCCACGAAATATGGCCGTTGCAGGATTTGGAGGGCGGATTATCCGGCCAAAGTATGGCCGGATTATCCGGCCAGCTAGATTATCCGGCCCCCAGGACGGAATATCTGGCCCCATATCTGGGAGACGCCGAGCAAAGTCCTTAGCAGAAATTCCGAAATCTTCGAGGGGGGGGGGGGCGGATTATCCGGCCCCCTGGCCGGAATTTCCGGCCCTGTATCTGGGTGACGCCGAGCAGAAATTGCAATACAAAAACGGTGATAACTTTTTCATCCGGACTCCGTTTTCGATGATCTTAGGCTCGTTGGAATCACCACAATGAGCTCTACAACTTCATCCATAGAAACATCATAGTCCTAAAAAGGAGGATGAAACCAAATGATAAAAGGTTTGACTTCTATTTGAAGACAAATCGGTAAAACCTCCAAACATCAAAAATGCAATAAGAGTTTCATGCGAAATCCATTTTTGATGAGCTAGAGCTTGTCATGGAAATAACCACAAGCTCTAAAACCTCACATGGATAAAACCCAAATAAGAACCAAGAAAGATGATGCCAAGTATGCAAAGGTTTGAGCTCTCTCTGAACGATACAATTAAGTTACTCACTCGAGAGCCCCTCTTGATAGTACGGCTACCGATCCTATAACCCGATCTCACAAATAACACCATGAGACCGGTAAGAAAGAAACCCTAACACTATCATACCTTTGCCTTGAGCATTCCACTTGAGGTGGATAAAGACGATCTTGATCTTCTCAAGTTGGACCACCTTTCTTGATTGAGCTTGTTTGGTGAAGTCTTGGGGATTGCTCCCCCATACTCTACTATGGAAGAGACTCCCTTTAAGCATATCTTCACATATCCATGATCACAATATAGATGGCAAGCTTCAAGCATATGTTCTCTTCTAGTTGCTCATCTTGAACTTGCGCTTTGACTTGATCAATCCTCGAATCAATTCTTCTTTCTCCATAATGATGGTGTCTTGAGGATACACATGAGAGCTCACTCAATCTTATTCTTCAAGACACACTTGACATAAGCTCAACTCCCTTAAGACCAATCTTTGGATCACTCCTTGAATAACACCTTGGTCAACACATAATCTTCTTCTTACAACCTTGACTCCAACAAATGGTTCAAGCATTGTCTATGGACAAGTCCTACACATATAACATAATGCAACCATTAGTCCATAGGGATTGTCATTAATTACCAAAACCACAGATGGGGCTCGATATGATCTTTCAGATAGTCTCCTTCCTTTGTTACCGGTCTTCTTAGAATGTCAGGCCACGCCCAGAAGTTTCCCTAAGTAATATGGCTAATAGGAATATTACAGATTGCCTCAGCGTCCATTTTAGATTCATGTCCATATCTGCTATGGTTTGTTTCCTAGAGCTGCACTTAGGAGCAGTTGGAAAATCAACCACTTTCAACACCCGGGCGCTAAGAGACATAGGATCTTGTAGAATCCGCCAGGCTTGCCTAGCCAAGATAGCCAGATTCTCAGTTTCAATGTCTCTAAATCCCATGCCTCCCATATACTTCGGCATCGTCATCAAGTCCGATGAGACCCATGCCGTCTTCCTTCCTTTATCCATTCTTGCTGCTAAACCAGAACGCTCTAATCAGCGACTTTAGGTGGAGTCGAGAGTGAAAGAAGGGGGAGCCTGGCAGCGGGGAAAACGGCACCTGCAGGGGTCCAGGTCTCCCTGTGGAGGGGCCATGTATATGCCTAATGTTCATGTTGGTTGGCAATCATTTCCTGGCAAGTTGCCAGAGAAACACCTGTATCTTTAGTTGGACGGACACTCTACAGATCTCCATGAAGTGCTCTTATGCAGTCCCCTCACAAAGCTTGTGATATAAGGAAGGCAACGAAAACATCCCCGATGGCTCCAGAGACCAAGCCTCTGCGCATCCGAGATTGAGCCATTCCACCTATCACTCCAGAAACATGTGGAGTTTCCACACTGCACTACATGCTTGGCCCCCAAGGTAAACACCTCTTTGATTTTCTTTAGAGAATTCCCGAACTATAACCTACCAGATGATTATCCACTAGCAAATCCTTGGCTCCCAAGTATTTGGCTCATAGGATATCCGCCCACAACCCCTGCTCCCCAGCATAGATTTTCCAGATCCACTTCGTCATAAGATAAATGTTCATCAGTTTTGTGTTAATGATCCCAAGTTCCCCCAAGGACTTGGGCTAGCTTACACATTTTTTTTTGAATTTTCACCGGGGGGGGGGAGAGGATCCCCCACCTGAATATATATAAATGCTTGGCACCAAAGGCCTAAAGGGGATTACAGGGAGATTTTGTAGGCAAGAAGCCGCAGGGGAGAGAGAGGGTTTTACATTTTTTACAGGGAGCTCAGGGCAACCGCCCAGCTAGCTTGGCAAGCCAGAGATCAGCATCTTGCGTGTGGTTTGGAGGCAGCCGGGTCCGCCACAGCTCAGCGTCGGAGCGGCAAAGGGCGAGGAGACCCTGGAGGTTGGGGCGTTGGTCACGGAAGACCACCGCGTTCCGATGCTTCCAAAGGTTCCAGCAGCACAAGAGGACGAAGGTCGAGGCAGTGGTGAGAGGCACGGCGGCCGCCGTCACGAGCTCATGCAGACTTCGGACATCAGCGCCGGGAGGGAAGCGGCAGCCGAGCACAGCCCAGAACCGCACTGTGAAAGGGCATGCAAAGACGATGTGACTGGCCGTTTCGTCGGGGTGGTCACAAATGGGACAGAGGGCTTCCGATGCCGCCAGGACAAGCTTCTTGAGTAGCTCGCTTTGAGACGGGATTCTGGACCGGGACAGCAACCAGGCAAAGAACTGCACGCGAGGCGGCGCAAAGCTTGCCCAGGCAAAGTCGTGGTAGGGGACGCCCACCCCTCCAAACGCGCACAGCCTGTAGAGAGTCGCAGCGTCCAACGCTCCGGTGGGCTTGGAGCAGCGAGACAGCGTCCTGGCGTCCTCCCCAACCGACAAATGCACGTCGCCCATGATGGCGAGAAGAAGCGGGAACTGCCTGTCTCCAGTCGCGTTCAGGCGAGGAACGAGAGAGGCCCGCACACCGCGGCTGAGCACGGCATGCACACTCGCAGTTTTGTCCAGGGCGTGGGAGAAGAGCGAGGAGAACTGGACGGCGAGCGGCGCCCCGTTCACCCAGGTGTCCAGCCAGAAGGCGGTGTGCCTCCCGTTCCTCATTGTGCACCTGGACAGACTTCAGTACAGCGGATGCATCTTCAGCAGGCGATCGACATGCTGCCCAGAGGCCGCGCCCCGCACAACAACGCAGGACTAGACCCACCGCGGCCAGGGGGCGTCGGGGAACGCGAACAGGCGATGCAGCAGCTTCATCTGCAGACACGAGTTCTTGACAGCGAGGCTTTTCACACCCAGGCCGCCCTTGCATTTTGGCCGGCAGACAGCGGGCCAAGCCACCAAGCATTTGGCGCCTGACGGCGCTCCGACAGTGTTCCACAGGAAGGAATGACGGAGACCATCAACGATCCACAGCAGCGCGGGAGGCAGATCGAGCGCCCCCATGGCGAAAACAGGCAGGGCGTCCAAGACTGCGTTCAGCAGCACCACTCTCCCGACGGCAGAAAGCAAAATCGCGCACCAGCCAGAGAGGTAGCGATCAATCTTCGCGATCAACGGAGCAAAGTCTTGCAGCTTCAGCTTCTCAGCAGACAGAGGCAGTCCGAGATAGGTCTGGGGAAAACCGTCGACGCGGCATCCAAGAGCAGTTTGAATCCGCTCTACACCCAGGGTATCAACGTGCATGGGCACAAGAGTGCTTTTATGGAAGTTGATCGTGAGCCCCGTGGCCTCGGCAAACTGGTCTAACAACTGCTTGAGGCGGACAGCCGCTGGCTCACCGGCACGCATGATAATCAACGTGTCGTCGGCATATTGCAGAACGGGGCATGGGGCACCAGCCGTCAGGGGGTGGCACAAAATCGTATCCTGCCTGATCATCTGTTGCAGCACATCTGCGACAAGGAGGAACAGGTAGGGAGACAGGGGATCTCCCTGGCGCAACCCTCTTTTGCAGTCAATCCATCTTCCGGGGATCCCATTCAGCAGGATAGCAGACTTCGAGGATGCAAGAATCATGTGCATCCAATCACGCCAGATGCACGGGAACCCACGAGCCAACATGATCAAATCCAAGCTCTCCCAATTGATGGAGTCAAACGCTTTGGAGAAATCCAGCTTCAGGACAACAGTGGGAGCTTTCCTCTTGTAGCAGCATTGTACCAATTCAGTGGCAAACACAAAGTTCTCCGAGATGCTCCGACCAGAGAGGAAACCGGACTGGTTCTCATCCTCCAAACCACCAATCTGATTTTGCAGCCTGGAAGTGAGAGCCTTGCAGAGTACCTTGATGGAGCAATTTTGGAGGGAAACCGGCCTGAAAGATCCAGGAGCAAGGATCCCCTCAGCTTTAGGCAGGAGAACAACGTGAGCGCGGTTAATGGCTCCCAGGTTTGCGTTCTGAGCATGAACCGCGGCGAACAGCCGCAGCATGGAAGGAGCCACGGTCGGCCAGGCGGCCCGGTAGAAACTTGGCCCAAGGCCATCGGGGCCCGGAGCGCTGGACCGGTCCATGCCGAAGACAGCAGCCTTGATTTCGCCGGGCTCGAATGGAGCCACGAGGGCCAGTTCATTCAGTGCCCACGCGTCGCGGTAGAGCCTCTCCAGGCAAAACCCCCAGGAGATCGCACGCTCGCGGCCCAGCAGGTTGGAGTAGAAGCTGTGCAACGCAGCGGCTTTCTCCTCGTGCCCGACGATGATCTCGCTGTCGACGGCCAGAGACCGGATGTGATTCCGGCGGTACCATTGCGATGCACGCGCATGGAAGTAGCGCATGTTTGCATCGCCCTCCTTCAGCGCCCGGACCTTGGCCCGCTGCTTCCAGTGAGCAGCGGCACGGCGCACCGACCGCGAGGAGCTCCCTGGCACTGGACCGTAGCTCGAACTCCTCACCAGATAGCACCCTGGTTTCTTCCACAAAATCAAGCAGATTAATAACAAAACGGCAATTGTTATCAAACTGGGGGACGTACCGGTGCTCCCGTTTCTAGACCTTGGCCGTGGACCGGACCCGTTTGACACTAGCCGCGATACCGAGCGTAGCGTCGGCGACCGGCCCCCGGGGTGACCAACACTGGAGGGAGGAAGGGAGGAAGGTGGGATCAAGAAGCCAGGAGTTCTCGAAGCAGAAAAGAGAGGGGTTTGGGATAGAGGTGGCCGCCGCCACGACCAGAGGGTGATGATCCGAAATAGGCCGAGGAAGGGAAGAGAGAACTGAATTTGGAAACGTATCGTTCCAGGCAGAATTGAAAAAGGCACGATCGAGCCGGGCAAGAACGGGATTTTCTTGCTGATTGGACCAGGTGAACAGCCTATCAGAGAGCGGGAGCTCAAACCAACCAACATCACGGATCAAACCATTGAAGAGGGCGGCTAAGTTGCGATCGAAATTGTTGTTGTTCTTCTCGTGGGGGTAGCAGATGAGATTGAAATCCCCGACCACGAGCCAGGGGCCACTAACCTGCTCCTAGAGCGAAACCATCTCATCGATGAAGGTCGAGGTGAGGCCATGGTCCGAGGGGGCATACACATTGGTGATCGTGAACTCAAGGTCAGTGGTAGTGGAGGCGAAAACAGTAGTGAGGCTAAAGGTTTTCGGATAGGCAGAAGAGAGGGACAAGGAGCGATCGTCCCAGGCCGTGGTGATCCCACCTCGACTGCCATCCGCATCCACAAAACAGAAGGCCGAGAGCGGGGAAGGAAGGAACGAGCGGGCTTTGTGAGCGTCCAGCGAGGAGAGTTTAGTCTCTTGGAGACAAGCTAGCACAGGACTTGCCGAGACAAGGGCATCCCGGACCTGGACACATTTGGTGTCATCACCCAGGCCACGAACATTCCAAAAAGCGAAAATAAACTTTTTGAACGACACGCTATCCATTAGACAGACAGACACCGAGAACATACAGGCAAGAAGAGCGGGAACATGGCGGACGGCGCCACACTTTTTGATTAACAGAGGTGGGGGAAAGAGACACAGAGACAGGGGGAACACATCGACTACGAGGCCCCCAGCTTTTTGGGGCATTTTTGGGGTTCATGGTCTTGCTAATCATCGACCCCTTTAGCACCCTTCTTGGAGCCCTTGCCGAAAGCCGCCGTTTTCAGAGAGCAGACATGCTTCAAGCTCATTGGGGAGGTCAGTTTCTGCAGCACCTTGCTTTTCGCCACATGAGCCTGCAGCTTAGCAGAGCAACCTTTGAGCGTATCGCGCAGCTCACGCAGCTTGACTGCCCTAGTTGTTGTGTCCACAAAATCAGCAGTGTCCTTTCGGGCGAGGCGGTCACTCCGCCGTAGCACGGCAACTTCCTTGACCCGCTTGTCCTTGCCAAATTTCTTCCGACGGCGATGGGCAGATCCCAGGACCACAGACCAAGTCTCCTCCTCCACAGCTTCAATGTCAGCTTGAGCAGCGCCCGCAACGGCGGGAGACTTGGGCACCACGTTCCGATTCTTGCAACGCGGCCCATCAGGAGAGGGCGGGGTGCTCGTGGAGCCCGAGCCCGGGGAGGTGGCCCAAGGCCCCGAGGAGCTGCCTCCTGACTCCGGGCTGGGGACAGTGGCAGTCGAGGAGCATGACGATGGCGGCGGCGCACAGGGCAGCCGCGGCCCTAGGAGGAGATTGTCGCTGCCTCCGTGCATGGCTGCCCCCCTGGTGGCGTCAGAGCCCTCGCTCTCTAAAGGCTGCAGAGATGGGGCGCCCCCGGGCGCCCCGACAGGGTGCTCCAGCATCTGCGGCATGGAGTGGCGGAAAGGGGGCGGTGGCGGTGGTCCAAAGAAGTTGCGGTAGACGCCACCCTCGAAGGACTGCTCATAGCGCCAATACTGCACCACCTCGACCGGAGAGATCCTTGTCCCCCACGGCCCTTTCCGCGGCCACAAGTCACCAGGGATGGCGGCAAGAGCCGCCTCATTCATCAGCTCGACGACCACCTTGACGGCAGACATATCATGGCCCTGGAGGCAAACCGGGTCGATTTCAGCTAGCTCGCCAAACCTGGAGAAGGCAGCGATGATCCCAGCGGCATTGAAATGCTCCGCCGGGAAAGGGGAGGCCCTCAGAAGGGCGCAGAATTCTGGGGCAGAGGGCGGCGTGCGCTGCGCGGTCTCTTCCCTCTCTAAACGAACCCGGACCCCTTCATGCATGATGGGCCGTACCTCCTGCAGCGCCATGGCCCGCTCCCGCGAGACGTGAGAGCGGAAGCGGACGTAGGAGGCGCCCACCCCTGATGCCCCGAGCTTGAACTGCAGATGGGCCATGGCGTCGAAGAGGGTAGCAGTGATGGAGCGGCTGTTGCTCTCGAAACCGTCGGGAGGGTCAAGCCAGACCACAGCGAGCCGACGCGCCGCCTCGAGGTCCCCAGGCGGCATGAAAACCTCCATGAGGCCGAGGCGCACGGACAGGGCATCGGAGGGCGCCACCCCACTCGAGGCATCCTTCTCAGCAGCGGAGCCAGAGCCGTCCGACGCCACTGAGGAAGGGACGGCTGGGGAAGCAGTGGGAGGGCCGGAGTGCGGCGCCCACCGAGCGCGCGGCCAGGGGACCGCGGCGGGAGGCAAGCGGCTGGCCGGAGCCGAGGGAGACAGAGAGGAGGGAGTGGTGGCAGTGGTGGAGATGTCCTTGGGCTACGGAGGAGGGGAAGGAGGGAGGTCCTCACACGTGTTCACCGCACTGGCAGAGGCCGAACCAGAGCCGCGGCGGATGGAACTAGGCGAGAATGCATGCATGTGAAGCGGAGCGAGGTTGGCGGTGGCGGGTCGGAGGCGGGGGGAACCCACAGCCGATGGGTAGGGAGCAGCGGTGGGAGGGGATGAGGGCTCAGGCAGCGGCAATGGGGGCGGAGGAGTGGGAGGACGGACGGTGGGTAGCGGTGCTGGCATGGTGCACTCCCGCAGGCGGTGCCCCGAACGGCCGCAGCCTTTGCAGCAGACAGGATCGCGACAGTCAGCCACGCAGTGGTGTTTGAGCAAAGAGAGGCAGCGGAAGCATTTCCCCACAGAGGAGCGAAAAGGCGTGCGTTTTGCAGGGGTGAGGGCGGCCGGCTTCCCCGGAGAGAGGAGAGCTTGCAGGTATGAGCGGTGGGTGGCAACTGAGTTGGGAGTGAATGCAGCATTGACGCCCGGGGACGCCGCTTCGAGCCGAACACCACAGTCACCACCGCCCTCCGACGTGCGACATGAAGAGGGAGCAGGTTTGGCTGCCATGCCCTGCCCAGGCGAGGGGACATTCGAGCTGACCGGGGTAGTAACAGGAGAGGGATGGGGGAGAGGCAACAATCCCGCAGCAGCAGTTGAGACAGGAACCTTCCATTTAATTTCAACAGAGCCGTTGGTAGCTTGACCAGTCAACTGCTTCCTCACCCGCACAGGCAAGGGTGGCTTCGTTTGAATTTTTGCAGCTGCATCCATGGCGTCCTCAACTGAATCATGGAAACAAATCCGAAATCCATTCAACTGCCAAGAACCCCAAACAGCAACGCAGCGAGCGACATTCGAACTAGCAAACTGGGTTTTAAAAACATTTGGCGAGACAAAGTCGACACGAAGGCGTTCCGGAGGAGCGCAAACACTTGTGGAAAACGGGCCTTTGGCCTGGACCCTTTAGTCCCGGCCTCCATCTGGGCCGGGACTAAAGGCCCGGCCACGTCGCCCCAAAATCGCCAAGCCGCCCACGAGGCTTTGGTCCCGGCCTGTAACGAGCCTTCAGTCCCGGTTTGAGACACAAACCGGGACTAAAGGGCTATGCGGTGTGCAGCCCGCATGTGCGCCACCTTTAGTCCCGGTTTGTGTCTCAAACCGGGACTAACGGCCTCTACCTATATATATTGGCCACAGCCCCCCTCTCCCCTCTTCCTTGCATTTTTCTTGGATGGAAGAGTGTGGGTGTGTGCTAGCTCTCTATTTTTCTTGGATGCACTAGAGGTGTTTGTTGAAATGTGTGTTAGAACGATGCCGCTTCAGTTCACCGAACACAACTACGATATGAGATGCCCGAGCCACGCTTAAACCTCTTCCTCTTTATTTCTACATATTCTAAAAGGTTAGCAACTATATTTCCTCGTTTAGACCGTGCGGTACTAATTTTTAGGATCGTGATTGTATTTGATATACTGTCGTATAACGCAGATGAGCCATCCATGGATGTACGGTGATCGATGCACAGCCGCTTACAGAGAAGGCGTGCATTATTTTCGAGATGCCGCCGATGCGAACAACCATGGTGGTGGCTATATGTTTTGTCCATGTGTTGATAGTCAGAACGAGAAGGATTACACTTCCTCAAGAGTCATTCAGAGCCACCTTCTTCGGTCTGGTTTTATGTCGGGCTATAATGTTTGGACCAAGCACGGAGAAAGAGGGGTTATGATGGAAGACGACGATGAAGAAGAAGAGAACGATGATGACAACTACCGATCTATGTTCCCTGAGTATGCTGATACCGCAATGCAAGACAATGAAGAAGAAGATCAGGGTGAAGAACGGGAACCAGATGAGCCCGCTGAAGATCTTGGCCGGGTCATTTCTGATGCACGGCGAGGCTGCGACACAGAAAAGGAGAGGTTGCAATTCGAGCAGATGTTACAGGACCACAACAAATTGTTGTACCCAACTTGTGAAGATGGCCAGAAGAAGCTGGGTAGCACACTGGAATTGCTGAAGTGGAAGGCAGAGACCGGTGTGACTGACTCGTCATTTGAAAAGTTGCTGGTACTGATGAAGAAGATGCTTCCAAGAAAGAACGAATTGCCCGCCAGCACGTACGAAGCAAAGAAGCTTGTCTGCCCTCTAGGATTAGACGTGCAGAAGATACATGCATGCCCTAATGATTGCATCCTCTACCGCGGTGAGAAGTACGAGAATATGGATAAATGCCCGGTATGCACTGCATTGCGGTATAAGATCAGAAAAGATGACCCTGGTGATATTGAGGGCGAGCCACCCAGGAAGAGGGTTCCTGCCAAGGTGATGTGGTATGCTCCTAT
Organism: Dactylis glomerata; assembly: GCA_007115705.1. NCBI lineage: Eukaryota > Viridiplantae > Streptophyta > Magnoliopsida > Poales > Poaceae > Dactylis > Dactylis glomerata. The sequence continues at coordinate 19,371,952 of QXEO01000541.1, read as the reverse complement.
AATACCACGGTTGAAACGTCTGTTCAGAAATAAAGATCATGCGAAGTTGTTGCGATGGCACATGGAAGATCATATGAAAGATGATAAATTGAGGCACCCCGCTGATGGTCGGCAGTGGAGAAAAATCGAGAGAGAGTTCCCGAGATTTGCAGGTGACGCAAGGAACTTATGGTTTGGTCTGAGTACAGATGGCATGAATCCTTTTGGGGAGCAGAGTTGCAGTCACAGCACCTGGCCCGTTACTCTATGTATCTACAACCTTCCTCCTTGGTTGTGCATGAAGCGGAAGTTTATTATGAAGCCAGTGCTTATCCAAGGTCCAAAGCAACCCGGCAACGACATTGATGTGTACCTAAGGCCATTAGTTGATGAACTTTTACAGCTGTGGGCCGAATCAGGTGTATGTGTGTGGGACGAGCACAAACAAGAGGAATTTGACCTTCGAGCGTTGCTTTTCGTAACCATCAATGATTGGCCTGCTCTTAGTAACATTTTAGGACAGTCAAACAAGGGATACAATGCATGCACGCACTGTTTGGATCAGACAGAAAGTATATATCTGGACAAATGTAGGAAGAATGTGTACCCGTACAATCGTCGTTTTCTTCCGCCCAAGCATCCCTTAAAGAAAAAAGGCAAGCATTTCAATGGCAAGGCAGAACCCCGGGGGAAGCCTGTCATCCGTACTGGTGCTGAAGTATTTGATATGGTCAAAGATTTAAAAGTAATCTTTGGAAAGGGTCCTGGCAGCCAACCTGTTCCTAACGGCCCTGATAAGCGCGTACCCATGTGGAAGAAGAAATCTATATTTTGGGAGCTACCCTATTGGGAAGTCCATGAGGTCCGCTCCGCAATCGACGTGATGCACCTGACGAAGAATCTCTGCGTGAATATTCTAGGCTTCCTGGGCTTGTATGGGAAGTCAAAAGATACACCGGAAGCACGGGAGGACCAGGAACGTCATAAAGGAAGAGATGGCATGCATCTAGGGCAGTTTCAAGGGCGTGCCAGCTATGCTCTTACCAAGGAAGAGAAGGAAATCTTCTTTGAAGTCCTTTTTAGTATCAAGGTCCCGACTGGTTTCTCGTCGAATATAAAGGGAATCGTAAATATGAAAGACAAAAAATTCCAAAACCTAAAGTCTCGTGACTGCCACGTGCTTATGACGCAATTGCTTCCGGTTGCATTGAGGGGAATTCTACCGGAAAATGTTCGCCTGGCAATTGTGAAGGTATGTGCATTCCTCAATGCAATTTCTCAGAAGGTAATCGATCGAGAAAGTCTATCAGGGTTATAGATTGATGTGGTCCAATGTCTGGTCAGCTTCGAGTTGTTGTTCCCGCCATCCTTTTTCAATATAATGACACACCTCCTAGTTCACCTAGTCGAAGAGATTAGAATTCTCGGTCCTGTGTTTCTACACAATATGTTCCCCTTCGAGAGGTTCATGGGAGTCTTAAAGAAATATGTTCGTAACCGTGCTAGGCCAGAAGGAAGCATCTCCAAGGGCTATGGAACAGAGGAGGTCATTGAGTTTTGTGTGGACTTTCTTCCTGACCTTAAGCCGATTGGTGTTCCTGAATCTCGGTATGAGGGTAGGCTGACAGGAAAAGGCACACTAGGAAGGAAAGCAAAAGTATGTATGGACGGGCATTCTTTCTCTCAAGCACACTACACAGTTCTACACAATTCCACTGTGGTGGCTCCGTATATCGTGAGACACAAGAATATTCTACGCTCCAAAAACCCGGGGAAGACTGACTCTTGGATTAAAGGGGAACACGAGAAGACTTTTGGCAGTTGGTTGCAGACACATCTCATGAATGACGACACCGTTGGAGATCAGCTGTACTGTTTGGCCAGGCCACCATCTTCGACTATATGTACTTTTCAAGGGTACGAGATAAATGGGAATACATTTTACACGGTTGCCCAAGATAAAAAGAGCACCAACCAAAATAGTGGTGTCCGCTTTGATGCAACAGACGAGAATGGACACTGTTTGGAAACATATTACGGGTACACAGAGGAGATATGGGAACTTGACTATGGACCTACTTTTAAGATCCCTTTGTTTCGGTGCAAATGGGTGAAGCTGACAGGAGGCGGGGTAGTTGTAGACCAAAAGTACGGCATGACAACAGTGGATCTCAACAATCTTGCGTACATGGATGAACCATTCTTCCTAGCCAACGATGTCGCTCAAGTTTTCTATGTGAAGGACATGTCTACAAAAACGAGAAAAAGAAATCAGCAAAAGAAGACATCGTCCGATGAGCCAAAGCGCCACATAGTTCTTTCAGGGAAAAGAAACATCGTGGGAGTAGATGATAAGACAGACATGTCAGTAGATTATAATAAGTTTCATGAAATTCCGCCCTTCAAAGTGAAAACTGACCCAAGCATCCTACTGAACGATGAAGATTCTCCATGGCTACGACCCAGGAGAAAACAGAAATAATAGATAGGATTGTTGGTGCAATAATGTATTAAACCTTTTATGTAATGCATGATGAAGATTCTCCATGGCTACGACAGACACGGTTACATGGATGGCTGGATGTGAATAATGGTATGGATCGGTCATCACCGCTCTTTAGAAAAAAAGCCGGCTCACTAGTTCTTTTCCCGTCCTGCTCTTTATACACACCGTGCTGCGTCTTCCTAAAGCGCCTCCCCTCAAAGCCAAAACGAAAGCAATGGTCGCCGTCTCCCGCCTCAACCCCGTTGCCTCGCCTTTCGTTCCGATGGCACTCCTCCCGGCGGGCTACTACCTCTCCCCTACCCCTGCCGCCGCTATACCCAGTCCTGATTTCTTCGCCTCGCAGTTCTTGTAGGATAGTTAAAACACTTTTGAATTAGTTTTGAATTCGTTATTCAATTTCAAACACTTTTCATATTTATAGTTTTGTCAAATTCTAAAATACACAAAAAGAATATTAATAATATAGTTTTAATTGAAAATGGCAAACTAGTTAATAGTTTGGATAGTTAAAATAATTAATTTTGAAAATATAAATTAGTTTTGAATTAGTTATTCAATTTCAAACACTTTTCATATTCATAGTTTTGTCAAATTCTAAAATATACAAAAAGAATATTAATTAATATAGTTTTAATTGAAAATGGCAAACTAGTTAATAGTTTGGATAGTTAAAATAATTAATTTTGAAAATAGAAAATAGTTTTGAATTAGTTATTCAATTTCAAACACTTTTCATATTTATAGTTTTGTCAAATTCTAAAATACACAAAAAGAATATTAATTAATATAGTTTTAATTGAAAATGGCAAACTAGTTAATAGTTTGGATAGTTAAAATAATTAATTTTGAAAATATAAAATATTTTTGAATTAGTTATTCAATTTCAAACACTTTTCATATTCATAGTTTTATCAGATTCTAAAATATACATTAGTTATTCAATTCAAAATTAAAAATTGATATTTGAAATGAAAACCTGAAAAACTTTATGCTTTGGCACACATTTATTGCGCCTTTAGTCCCGGCTGGAGCCACCAGCCGGGACTAAAGGGGGGGGGGGCTCGGGCGCCAACCGCCCACCACCCTTTAGTCCCGGTTGGGGGCTCCAGCCGGGACTAAAGGCACCCTTTAGTCCCGGTTCGAGCCCCCAACCGGGACTAAAGGGTGGGGTGGTATATAAGCCCCCTCTTCTTCCTCCCCGGCACTTAGCCGTTTCTGCCGTCGACGCGCGCGAGGAGTTGCTTTGCCGATCGTTGCGGCCACCGGAAAACTCGCCCGAGCCGCCACCTCCGGCCACCGCCCGCCGCCACCCCTCCCCGAGCCGCCCGCCGCCACCCCTCCGGCCACCGCCCGCCGCCACTCCTCCGGCCACCGCCCCACCCCCGCGGCCACCGAGCCTCCCCCGAGCTGCGCCGCGCGCCACCCCTCCGGCCACCGCCCGCGCCGCCACCCCTCCGGCCACCTCCGGCGCCGCCACCCCTCCGCCACCCCTCCGGCCACTCCTCTCTCGCTCGGTGAGACGCCCGAGCCGCCCCTTTTTTGTTAGATTAGATTAGGTTAAATTTTATTAGGTTAAGTTTTTTTAGGTCAAATTTTATTAGGTTAAATTTTATTAGGTTAGGTTTTATTAGGTTAGGTTTTTTTTATAATTTATTATTTGTTAGTGTGTAATAGAAATAGCAAATAGAAATAAGTTAGAAAAAATAGCAAATAGAAATAAGTTAGAAAAAATAGCAAATAGAAATAAGTTAGAAAAAATAGCAAATAGAAATAAGTTAGAAAAAATAGAATTACTTTGCAAATAGAAATAGAATTAAATAGAAATAGAATTACTGTGCAAATAGAAATAGAATTAATTTGCAAATAGAAATAGAATTACTTTGCAATTAGAAATAGAATTATTTTGCAAATAGAAATAGAATTACTTTGCAAATAGAAATAGAATTACTTTGCAAATAGAAATAGAATTATTTTGCAAATAGAAATAGAATTACTTTGCAAATAGAAATAGAATTATTTTGCAAATAGAAATAGAAATAGAATTACTTTGCAAATAGAAATAGAATTACTTTGCAAATAGAAATAGAATTACTTTGCAAATAGAAATAGAATTACTTTGCAAATAGAAATCGAATTACTTTGCAAATAGAAATAGAATTATTTTGCAAATAGAAATAGAAATAGAAATAGAATTACTTTGCAAATAGAAATAGAATTATTTTGCAAATAGAAATAGAATTACTTTGCAAATAGAAATAGAATTACTTTGCAAATAGAAATAGAATTAATTTGCAAATAGAAATAGAATTACTTTGCAATTAGAAATAGAATTATTTTGCAAATAGAAATAGAATTACTTTGCAAATAGAAATAGAATTACTTTGCAAATAGAAATAGAATTATTTTGCAAATAGAAATAGAATTACTTTGCAAATAGAAATAGAATTATTTTGCAAATAGAAATAGAAATAGAATTACTTTGCAAATAGAAATAGAATTACTTTGCAAATAGAAATAGAATTACTTTGCAAATAGAAATAGAATTACTTTGCAAATTGAAATAGAATTACTTTGCAAATAGAAATAGAATTATTTTGCAAATAGAAATAGAAATAGAATTACTTTGCAAATAGAAATAGAATTTTTTTGCAAATAGAACTATAATTATTTTGCAAATAGAAATAGAATTATTTTGCAAATAGAAATAGAATTTATTAGTTAATCAAATGTCGGTATTTTGCAGAAAGTATGGATCCACATAGCAGGAACCTCGAAGAGGAACAACTTCTCGAAGATATAATCAAAGACGCCCCCGACATTGAACCAGCTGAATCTCCGTCGTCGTTTCTGAACCCCTCCGGAGATGGAATGGAGGTCGACCGACACGAAGATGAAGCCGACGGGGCAGGAGATAGCTCCAATGACGGAGAAGGGGATAGCTCCACTGATGGAGAAGCCGGTGGAGAAATAACAAAGTCCGGCGAGGTATTCATATGAAGTTCGGCAATCACTTGTAATATCTGAAAAATATTGGAGATAGCTCTATATTGTATACATATATATTAATTTGACGAATGTTTCTCCCTCTTAGGCCTCCACATCGAGCAAAGCTACGAAACGAGGCCCGACTAAAAAGTTGGATGCACGGACGCATTACACCTTTGAGGTGATATTGCCTATGGGCGAACCCAAGCTTCCTAAGAATGCTGCTGACACATTCAAGAAGCAATGCAGAGTTCTCGTTAGGGATCACGTCCCGATCAGCGTTCGGGAGTGGAACAAGCGCAAAGGGGCAGCCGATAGTGACTATGTCGCCGAAAGGTACAAAGATAATCTTTGGAATTATCTCATGTCACATTTCAACCTGCCAGAATGTGAGAATGAAGACGCCGCAAAAAAACTGAGGGCCAAAGTCAAGCAGTGGACTCTAAAGAAGATGGCCGAACTGTTCCGTAGCTGGAAGAAGAAGCTATGGAAAAACTATCGGAAGACAAAGAAAGTGCCAGTATTCGAGGGGTATCTAGCCAAGCAGGTGAATCACTGGAAGGCATTTCAAGAGTACAAAGAGTCAGAAGATGCCAAGGCATTATCAAAAAAGAACAAGAAAAATGCCGACAAGAAGAAATATCACCACACGCTGGGGCCAGGGGGCTATGAGACTGCCATCCCAAAGTGGGATAAGAAAGAGCAAGATATGCTAGCTAAAGGCATCATACCTGAACCCATCCGTGATGAGTGGGAATTGAGAGCAAGAAATTGGTTCCTTGCGCATGGTGGTTCGTACGACGAAGAAACAGGGGACCTCATCTGCAGTGACGGTCTTAGGATACCCAGGGAGAATTGGAAAAAGATAGTGAAAGAAATTAAAGAGGGAAAAAGACAGTTCACTGCAGATAGAGAGAAAGATTTGCTCACACTGGTCCTCGGCAATGACGAACATGGAGGACGAACGCGAGGCTTCGGTCCTTCTTACCCGTGGTGGCTTGGGTTTGCCAGAGACCAAGACACTTACAGAAGCCGAGCGAGAGCAAAGAAGCGACAACAGGATGAGGAGAATGACAAGTTCAACCAGTTGCTTGCCAGGCTTAACAAGCAACAAAAGCAGATTGACGAGCTTAGAGGAGTAGCGCGCCAGGAAGATCCTGCACTCGATATTACCGGCGCCCCATCTAAGCGGAAAAGCAGCGTGGCTGAATCTGAGGCCCCGATCGACGATGCACGAAGAATGATAGAGGGCGGTCCCGGCTACCCCGTGGATGGAATCAAGGAGTCAACATCATGTGAACTCCATCAGAGATTCAAGAACATATCCATGAAGGTGGCCGTCGGACAAGCTTTACCTTCTGGCCCTGATGTACGCTGGCATGGCCGTGAGATTCCAGCTGGCTTTGCTAAAGTCGGGGTGGATGAAATCGTGTCGGGGTTTCATGATATGGAGCTCGACATAGCTGGACCCGAAGATGAGAGGACACTCGGAGAAGTACTGGGTGGAGTCATCCTATGGGACAAGAACTACATCAAGCTTCCAGGCTCGGCCCCAAGGACAACACCGCCTCCGAGTCGTCGCAGGTCACCTACACCTCCATCACCTCCAAGCCCTCCACATGACGACGGCCAGCACAACACGAGTCCATCTCGATCACCGCCGCCGGACTTGGGTCGGTCGTCCCCGCCGCCGCCCGCTAAGGATACTAAGCGGAAGCGTGCCAGCAAGAACGCTCCGTCAATGAGTTCTAAGCGACGGAGCTCCCCAAAGCGCAAACTGTCGCCCCTTCCAAAGGTACCTCATGCTAATCTTTCTATCAGACCTTATGATCGTACCGACGAGGAAAACGCCAGGATAGCAAAGGAACATTATGATGCGCAGATGAAAAAGAAGGAACCCGAGCACCGCCCGGAATACACCGAGAAGCAAATAGCATATGCAAAATACTTCACGACCCTTCCATCACAGTATGACTTACACCATAAGCCTGACGACTATACACGCACATTGCAGAAGGAAGGGAAAAAGAGCAGATCACGTGCAAGTGCAAGTGGGAGCAAATCAAGTTCAACTACAAGCAAAAAAAGATCAGACGTTCCTCAGCTTGGACAACAGGTCAAACAGTCGATCCCACCCCTCAGGGTGTTACCCGAGAATGTTCCCTCTCTGGTGCAGGGGCAAGATTTGGAATTAGCAAAGAAGTGGACGGATGAATGGGGTATCCCGGTTGAAGACGTTCTGGCTTCGCAAGACGACAGGTTACCCAAGTCTGTGGTAGCCCCTAAGCCACAGTTTTTCATGGGAGCGCCTTTGGTCAGCAAAGATAAGTTTGATGATCTCCCAACAAATATGCGTTACTTGCATACATGGTACTTAAGTGAATCAAAGAATGGGAGAACGATGATCGTGGCGCGTGTCCCACGGGAGTACTACGGCCGCCCCGAAGACATCCATATCGACTTTGATGAACTCTTCCAGATGTACAATGCCGACGCCCTCGACAAATCGCTTATGAGTTGCTATTGTCTGTAAGTTTTTCAATTCGTTGTCTACATATAACTTGTTTAGTTATTTTAATTCATTGTCTACATATAACTTGTTCCGTTCTGACTTGTACTCTATTATGCAGAATGAAGATTCTGGAATGTAAAAGTAGGAACATCCTAAATATTGGGTTTATTGACCCAGATAAAATACATATAGCGACGCTAACTGATAAACCTAAGGAGACGGAGGAAAACCTTCTAAGATTTCTAACAGATCAAAATTTCTGTGACCACATACTGTTTTCATACAACTTCAAGTGAGGGTCTTACTCTGTTGTGTCCAATCACTTATAAGTGTAATTGATAAGTTACTGACACATATATATATACATGTGCAGCTACCACTGGATTCTGTTGGACATTAAATTGATAAGGGAAGAGTTGATGCCTTCGACCCATTATCGAGACCCTTGGAACAGTTCCAAAGCCTGCAGGACATGCTCCAAGGGTAATTTCAATCATTCTTGTGCTCTATCGGTCTCTTTCGATGATTTTCTGATATATCAATTAATGAAAAACTTAGCAAATCATTTTCCTTGTCGGGCAGGATTTGGAAGCGGTTTAAGTGCGTGACTGACGGTATCCAGCATGAGAAGCTGACCTTTAGAGCGGCTCAGGTAAGTAGTAGTATGATATACTTCTATTTTTAATACATTTATGATGCTAGATTATTATTTTGATTATATATATATTCTATTCTCGTAAAGTGCGACCAACAGCCACGGGGGACTCATCTATGTGGATACTACGTTTGCGAGACCATTCGCACGTTTACCTCTGAGCACAAGGATTACAGATACGACGTAAGCAATAAACATTTACACCTCTATTTTTACCCGTCATTCTTTGTTATCATGATTGATATTCATATTCATCTCCTCTTCTTATATAGTACACGGCCATGCGGGAGAAGTACCTACCAGAGCAACGCGCGATTGCTGTTGCAGAGGAGCTAGCGACCTTTCTGAGGACAGAAGCTATAGACGACAAAGGACGATTTAGTGTAGCTAGGGGCCATTACTGATGTTGGTCCATGTAATCGAATAGACGGGCTCTAGTCCCGATAATTCTGATCTTCATATAATTGTATATATATGCTCGCTTGTAAGATAAGTTAATCTTATATATATGCATAAACTAATTCCCGAACACCAAACAAGGCACCAAACGAGGCATCACGTTAATTCCTCGAACACCTAAAACCCTAAAACCCCTAAACCCTAAAACCCTAAAGCAAAAAAACAAAATCTGTAGATGCCCTTTAGTCCCGGTCTGTGTTACAAACCGGGACTAAAGGTCCTGGCCCTGGATGTACTCGGAGCCGCCCACGTGGACACCCTCCAGTCCCGACTGGTAACCGGGCCGGGACTAAAGGTTTAGTCTTTAGTCCCGCGGCTGGGGTCCCGGTTTGCAAATCAGGACTAAAGGCCCTTACGGGCCGGGACTGGAGGCCCTGTCCCCACTAGTGAAAGGTGAAAGTTCAGAAGGTTTTCAAGGGACGACGGCGAGAAACACGGCGACAGGAACGGAGGGGTGAACCAGAGAATTCCAGGAAGACGAGAACCGAGGGGATCAGAGGGGGAGAAGGCAACAAGGGAGTGGAGAGAAGACAGGACATGGGACTGGAAGCGTTCACCTGGGGTACCGGCGGCGACCGACGTACGACCACGGTCAGCAGGGCGATTAACGGCGCCTGGTCCAGAGCCAAGGTCCAGGCGAGGCGCCCCGGCAGCAGAGGGTTTCTCGGTGGTGGTGGTGGAGGCTGTGGTGTGGACGGCGGCCGCAGATACGGAACCCGCCGTTGGGTCGCCCGCGTCGCCACCCGCGTCGCGAGAGCACATCTTGGCTGTCAGCTTACACATTGCGACCCACCTTACCCAATGGTATTTGTGTTTAGGCTCGTTCGCCTCCTACAAGAACCGACCCTAGTGTTTGTTGAACAGCCTATGGATTTCGTCCCCGAGGATGCACACCCCCAGAGCGTGCATAGGCAAGTTCGATAGGCAAGCGTTGATGAGAATCATCCTTAGCTGTTGAGGACATGAATTTGCCTATCATCGATCCGCCCTGCGGCCTACCTTGATCGTTGCATGACACTAATCCGCTGTCGTGATAGCCCACTTCCCGACAGGGGAGCCCTGGGTATGTAAATGGAAAGGACCCTACTTGCAATTTAGCTTGTTTGCGATCTTACCTCGATCCTGGGCCGAGGTCCCCATAATCGGATTGTGTGCTATAAAAACATGTTGATAGCAGCGCAGAGGTGCCTGCATGCATGGTAGAAAGATATTCCTGAGCAGCTAGCACTACACCCCACTACATCGTCCTAGTCCCAGTTGGTACCGGTGAATTTTAGCCAGCTCCGAATCGTCATCGAGATGGCCGAGGAGGCTGCGACCTCGGCGGCGCCCCATCTGCTCCTGATGTGCTTCCCGACCCAGGGCAACGTGAACCCCATGCTCCGACTGGCCAAGCGCTTGGCGGCCAAGGGCCTCCTGGTCACCTTCTCTTCCACCTCAGACGTGGGAGCCAAGATCAAGGCGTCCACGGCTGTGGAAGCTGGCGGCGATGGCGTGCAGCTGGGCAACGGCCGCATCCGACTCGAGTTCCTGGACGACCACCACTCGGACGGCAACATCACGGTGCCTTCCGACCTGATGAGGCACCTCCAGACAGACAGCCCCACTGCCATGGCGGAGCTGATCCGGAGGCAGGAGGAAGCCGGGCGCCCCGTGGCGTGTGTCGTCGGGAACCCGTTCCTCCCGTGGACGATGGACGTCGCCCACGCCGCCGGGATACCTTCGGCCGTGCTGTGGGTGCAGTCGTGTGCCATCTTCTCCCTTTACTACCACCACGTGCACGGTTACAAGCCCCTAGCAGAGGCGATTCTGAAGCAGGTCCGCACAATCCACAAGGCCTCATGGGTTCTGGTTAACTCATTCTCCGAGCTGGAGCGCGACGTGCTGGACGCTCTCCTGGGCGTGTGCCCGCCGCTCATGTAATAACCGGATTTTGGGTTATTAATTAATTTGAGTTGGAAAATAATTAGCTTCTAATTGTTTTGATTTTCACTAATCAGCAGTAATTGAAATAGGTGATGATCTTGGCATGTAATAAAATTAGATGAGTTAATTAATAGTGGCAAGATGTTGTGCACTACTACACATGCATCCATCGATTGAGCTAGCTCACGTTGTGTTTTCAAGAAGAAGGGCCAAGAGGCTGAATTACAGCGCCGTCGACACAGACGTCGGCGGCGCAACTCCACGCTGCACAAGGGCAGCAACAAAACATACGCAACTACTCACGAGCCCTCCACCTATCTACGGATGCTAGCCTAGCCTTAAAGAGACCGGCAGCTCTCCAGACCTCAGCCTCCATGAGAATCTTGTGAAGAACAACCTCAGAGGAAGGCGACGCCCCTTCAAAAACAATGTCGTTACGATGCCTCCACAAGCACCAGCACACAAGGGCAATGCCTGTCCAGAAATCACGCAAATCATCCTTCCCTCCATGCCAGGCACGCAGCCAGTCCACGAACACGGCCATCTGCGTCGGGAGGCGGTCCTCTCTGTCCCACCGGCGTAGACAAGCGGCCCACACTGACCGCGCCAGCACACAACCGAGCAGGAGATGGGCGATGGACTCCTGGCTCTGATCGCAGAACGGGCAGGCTGAAGGCCGCGGCAAATCCCGACGCTCCAGTCTGTCCACCGTCCAGCACCTATCCCGCAAAACAAGCCAGAGGAAGAATCGACACTTGGTTGGAGCACGGGATTTCCAGACCTGGAGCGCTCCGGCCATGGGCACCCTTCCACGAAACATGCCAAGATAGCATGACTTCGCGGAGTAGACCCCGTTGCCACCCCAGTCCCATCGGAACACATCGGCCATGCCCTCGGTGACAGTAAGTCCCTCCACACGGTCTGCAACCGCCAGCAGCTCCTGAATTGCGAGAGCGTCAAGATCGGGGGGGATGTCCTCCAGCCACCCACCCTCAAGAGCGCCTCTCACCGACCTCACTCTAGAGAGCCTCTTCGGGATCATTGCAAAGAGGTGCGGCGCTAAGTCCTTCAGGCGCCCACCCGGAAGCCAATTATCCAACCAGAAGAAGGTGGAGGCCCCATCTCCCACAGTCGAGGAGGTCGCGCCTTCAAAGACCTCTGTTACCCTTTGGGGGACTTGGATATCGAATTTTTTCCACGGCCGAGAGGCCTCCACTCTACTTAACCAAAGCCACCGCACTCGGAGAGCAATGTTCATCATCCGAAGATTCGGGATACCAAGCCCCCCAAGCTCCTTCGGCATACAGACTTTGTCCCACGCCACGAGACAGTGACCGCCATGCGCATTCTTACGGCCTTTCCACAAAAAACCACGTAGGATCTTCTCAATTGCGAGCAGGGTCTCGATCTGGACATCCAGAGACATCATGGCGAAGATAGACATAGCCGATAGCGTCGATCTGACTAGCTCAAGCCGGCCAGCACGCTCAAGCCGGCTCACGTTGTGTTTGAATCACGTTATTAGCTAGCGGAGTCTTCCTTTGATTCATGCATGGTATTCTTCACTGAAATTCAATTGTAGATTCGTGTCTAAGGAAGTTAGGATATTTTGGTAGAGTTTGTCGGCAGAACGTCTCCATACGTGGACTCTTGCATGCTTAGCTAGACCAGAGTCAGCTCTTGCATGTCTTTCACCTGGAGAACATCAAACGGCAGGGCGACACGTACTTAGCATGTGTAGTCAACTCGTTCACGTTGGAGTAAAGAATAGAGAAGCTCAGATATTTTAGGTAGATATTTTGGCAGCAAACCGCCGTAGCCACTCTATAAATAGATGCCACCGGCTCACTTCCTATAAACAGCTCGTCACTCCACGAACACCACTATGATCGTGTAGAAGAGAAGAGAGAGAGAGGAAGATGCTTGGCGTGCCCGAGTGTGAGCGAAAGTGAGGATCTTAGGAGGAGATGCTGATGAATTATAGGCTAGTAAAGTAAAAAGGAGCGGCGATGCATACACTGGGAGAATACCAGTATTTGTACCGCAAGTGGATTAGTTTACTGGTTTTCTATTGGTGGATCCGATGAAGTCTGTCATCCTATTATCCAGGGTGAAACAACATTTCATTGCTATGGTCTCTCTTCACCAAGGCAAGTAGACCACCTTCTTCTAATCCTTTTTGATCCTGCAAGCTACGTTCTGCAAGTAGCCGTTCTATTAATCAGTGAATCCTTGCCATTACCTTCTTTGATAATTCCGCTGCATATTGCTGCACCTGGTCACTTTTATCCAATTCGGTCATTGTGTTGTTGTTGTGCTATCAGATAGAGATATTCTGTTAGCTCAGTGCTGATTGATTCGGCAGAATCTGGAGCCATGGATACATCTTACTGGCAGTGGCGGAGCCACATTGTGAGCTGTGTGGTCAATTGACCACACAGCTTTTTAGTAAATCCTTTGTACACAAGTGTAAATGATGCAAAAAAAATAAAATAAAAAATGTAAAAACCCATGCAGTTGACATCATAGAGTCAAAATGACATCACAGGCTTCGAGGCCTGGCTCCGCCACTGCTTACTGGCTGATTATTTCAGCAACTCTAGCATTGATATTTCTTTGTGTCTTTGATCCTTGGTATTGGTATCACGACGGCAAACGTATTGTACCGGTCACAGTTCAGGTATGGGACTGTCTGTGTTCTCCGTTGGGGACGGCCCTTGTCATGGAACGTGTCGGTGATGGATCCGTAGGAGCGATCGACATCAGTAAGTCAGGGTGTCCGGGTCTTAGCGGGTAAAAGAACACTGCTCGGCTAACACCCGTGTGGAGCTAGTCGAGACTGTCGATGTCGGAGTACCCCTCTGCAGAGTGTAAAAGCGTGAATATTCACCCCTGTGACTCCCGGGTAGGGAATGCTTGCGGTCATGTGTGATGCCAATTACTATTCCTTCTTTTTCTATTAAATTTATTTATCTTTTGTTGCCTTATTCATTTCTTTAAATTGGATTCCATCTAATACCTTGATCATCCATTGCTTCTTGTACTACTTGCTGAGTATGTTTATCATACTCACCTAGCTCCCCTTATGTTTTTGGATGCAGTCAGAGGCGCAGCAGAAGCAGGTTGAAAAGAGATGTAGAGAACTTATTTTTTTGGTGTAATTGTAAAGAAACTTATAATATTAATAGATGAGCTGTTGTGATCCACTGTGCTGGTCAATTCCTGCATTTTTAGCCTTGCGCGTGTATAGGCTTTTCGGTCTATAGACGCGCGGCGGCTGTCATTCTACCGGGCCGGGTCTCGGAGCATGACAGCTAAAGTGGTATCAGAGCTCTAGGTTAGGTTACGCGGACAAAAATGGGTAGACCGTAGATTTTACGACTAGTCATCAGAGTATTTTCTTGCTGTGTGTAACAAATTAAGAAAATTAGGTACATATGCTTTGATTTCTAAATTTCTTTGACCGTACTAGTTTCTTAGTCAGTCTAATAGAATAAAATAATGCTTTGCAACCGGTCATATACATTTTGTTGCATGCCTGTAAAAGTTGATTCAGTATCTTGTTTGCCATTCCTGCTAATTCATGAAGATAACTTGCATCATGTTTTAGCATGTATAACCGGAGGAGGGAAAAAAAAAACAGATTGCAGTTTGATTTCTGAATGGCCAAAACCGAACTAGATTTATGATACGCATAGTAAACTGGATTGGAAAAACATGCATTACCTGATTGCTGTTGTAAACTTAGACTTGCTTTTCTGGGTCGCATGACTTCACTGAAAATGGTTGCTAATATTTTTGCTGTACTTCAAATTCTTTACTATACTTTAGATTATGTTTTGAGCAAATTTAGCAGATACATGCAAATGAAAATGTTTGGGTAAATTTAAGTTCTGAATTTTGGGGACGAAATTCTTATAAGGTGGGGAGGATGTAATAACCGGATTTTGGGTTATTAATTAATTTGAGTTGGAAAATAATTAGCTTCTAATTGTTTTGATTTTCACTAATCAGCAGTAATTGAAATAGGTGATGATCTTGGCATGTAATAAAATTAGATGAGTTAATTAATAGTGGCAAGATGTTGTGCACTACTACACATGCATCCATCGATTGAGCTAGCTCACGTTGTGTTTGAATCACGTTATTAGCTAGCTGAGTCTTCCTTTGATTCATGCATGGTATTCTTCACTGAAATTCAATTGTAGATTCGTGTCTAAGGAAGTTAGGATATTTTGGTAGAGTTTGTCGGCAGAACGTCTCCATACGTGGACTCTTGCATGCTTAGCTAGACCAGAGTCAGCTCTTGCATGTCTTTCACCTGGAGAACATCAAACGGCAGGGCGACACGTACTTAGCATGTGTAGTCAACTCGTTCACGTTGGAGTAAAGAATAGAGAAGCTCAGATATTTTAGGTAGATATTTTGGCAGCAAACCGCCGTAGCCACTCTATAAATAGATGCCACCGGCTCACTTCCTATAAACAGCTCGTCACTCCACGAACACCACTATGATCGTGTAGAAGAGAAGAGAGAGAGAGGAAGATGCTTGGCGTGCCCGAGTGTGAGCGAAAGTGAGGATCTTAGGAGGAGATGCTGATGAATTATAGGCTAGTAAAGTAAAAAGGAGCGGCGATGCATACACTGGGAGAATACCAGTATTTGTACCGCAAGTGGATTAGTTTACTGGTTTTCTGTTGGTGGATCCGATGAAGTCTGTCATCCTATTATCCAGGGTGAAACAACATTTCATTGCTATGGTCTCTCTTCACCAAGGCAAGTAGACCACCTTCTTCTAATCCTTTTTGATCCTGCAAGCTACGTTCTGCAAGTAGCCGTTCTATTAATCAGTGAATTCTTGCCATTACCTTCTTTGATAATTCCGCTGCATATTGCTGCACCTGGTCACTTTTATCCAATTCGGTCATTGTGTTGTTGTTGTGCTATCAGATAGAGATATTCTGTTAGCTCAGTGCTGATTGATTCGGCAGAATCTGGAGCCATGGATACATCTTACTGGCTGATTATTTCAGCAACTCTAGCATTGATATTTCTTTGTGTCTTTGATCCTTGGTATTGGTATCACGACGGCAAACGTATTGTACTGGTCACAGTTCAGGTATGGGACTGTCTGTGTTCTCCGCTGGGGACGGGACGGCCCTTGTCATGGAACGTGTCGGTGATAGATCCGTAGGAGCGATCGACATCAGTAAGTCAGGGTGTCCGGGTCTTAGCGGGTAAAAGAACACTGCTCGGCTAACACCCGTGTTGAGCTAGTCGAGACTGTCGATGTCGGAGTACCCCTCTGCAGAGTGTAAAAGCGTGAATATTCACCCCTGTGACTCCCGGGTAGGGAATGCTTGTGGTCATGTGTGATGCCAATTACTATTCCTTCTTTTTCCATTAAATTTATTTATCTTTTGTTGCCTTATTCATTTCTTTAAATTGGATTCCATCTAATACCTTGATCATCCATTGCTTCTTGTACTACTTGCTGAATATGTTTATCATACTCACCTAGCTCCCCTTATGTTTTTGGATGCAGTCAGAGGCGCAGTAGAAGCGGGTTGAAAAGAGATGTAGAGAACTTATATTTTTGTTGTAATTGTAAAGAAACTTATAATATTAATAGATGAGCTGTTGTGATTCAATGTGCTGGTTAATTGCTGCATTTTTAGCTTTGCGCGTGTATAGGCTTTTCGGTCTATAGGCGCGGCGGCTGTCATTCTACCGGGCCGGGTCTCGGGACGTGACAGCTCATCCCCGTGGGCCCACTCGTTGAGCTCGAGGAGGATGCCGTCGACGTGCGCGGCGACATGCTCAAGGTGTCGGACGACTGCGTCGGTTGGCTGGACGCGCAGGCGCCGCGCTCCGTCGTGTACGCGTCGCTCGGCAGCATCTTTGCTCTGTCCGCGGAGAAGCTGGCCGAGATGGCGTACGGGCTTGCGTCCACCGGCCGGCCCTTCCTGTTGGTGGCGCGCAGCGCGATGCTCCCGGTGGGGTATCTGGACTCCGTCGCTGGGCGTGGCATGGTGGTGCCATGGAGCCCGCAGGACCTGGTGCTCGCCCACACCTCCACGGCCTGCTTCCTCACGCACTGCGGCTGGAACTCCACGCTGGAGACTCTCGCCGCCGGGGTCCCCGTGGTGGCCTTCCCGCAGTGGGGCGACCAAAGCATGGATGCCAAGTATCTGGTGGAGGAGTTCAAGATGGGCGTCCGCATCGGCGCGCTGCTGCAGAGGGACGCCGTGCGCGACGCTGTAGAGGACGTCATGGCCGCCCCGGATGCCGGAGCTATGGTGGAGAACGCTAGGGCGTGGAGCGCAGCGGTGAAGTCGGCCGTGGCGGCCGGAGGGTCGTCCGACAGAAACGTGCAGGCTTTCGTCGACGAGGTTGTGGCCCGATCGATATAGCATTACTAGTTATTATTATTACTTACCTGTCGGTGGCAACAACAAATTAAATATTTATCATTAAGCATTTTTTTCAAGTGCTATACTTGAACTGTATTTTGATGAAAAATTGTATTTCATTTGATAATTGATTTTCAGATTTTTCCTATTGCTAATAACTTTAACTCGCTAGATTATCGAAGCTTGTAACACCTATTAGAACACATTAGGAAAGGACAAAAGACTTTTATTTGGAGTTCGCGTACACAATGATACAAGATGGGCACTTGTCAGTGTTTACTCTCCCTTGTTAGGGTGAGGAGAGGGACAATTTTGTCTCATGGCTTTTCAAACCTTCACATCCCAACTGATTTATTGTGGCTATTAATAGGTCAGACAATAGAGACAAACCTAGAGGTGCTAGTACATATTCATCTATAATAATACCTATATGAGAGCAACCCACTAAGTGAATTCTCTGAACATGCAAGCTGTCCACGTCACACCGTCCTCAGTTTTGGGGTGTTTCTATACACGTTATACCACCATTTTGCAGATTTGACTATCATACGCAAAGTCAGTGCGCGTCATGCAGGCCACAAAAGTCTCAAACAGTGCAATCCGACGAGCCCAACCACAGCCCAGTTGCCTGGCCAGCCCAATCCCACGAAACCACACAAAAAAACACCGTTCGTCTTCTCGACAGCACCGGTTTGCTCATCCACATCGATTCCCCATCGATTGGAAGCATTGAAGTTTCCGTTTCCCCTTCCCAATCAAACACGAGACGGCACTCACCCTTCATCTCCCCACGATCTCCATTATAATCGGAAACTGATGGAGGAATCCCACCACTTTCTGCACATTTCCCCCTTTTAAAATCTGGCCTCCACTTTCAAAGGCCTCATCCCATACCTGCGGCGCGCTGGTGAGCAGATCAAATCCCTGCCGATCTCTCTTCGCTACATGTTTCATTCAGCCTCCCGATCTCTCTTGAATACCTATTTTGTTCCCACTGCTAATACGCACACATATGTTCACTACCAGGTCGGTCAGTTCGACCGGCCAGATTGCGTTTTCCGGCAGTTCTCCGGCAGTATTTCATCTTACGAGAGCTCCAGGTAAGATCCTCCGTTTATCCTTACATGCACAACACGACGGAATATGTGATTAGAAGTGAGATTACTACTACCAGCTTACGCATGCTCTCTGCTGTTTAGTTCGACTGAATATTGTTCCTTCGAGCGAACCACAGATCACAGCTTCTGTTCTTCCAAAGGCCTCATACCGTCGCTGCCGCTGGTGACCAACTACCTCCCGTTCTGTAACTTCTATTTCCTATTAATCAATCACTTCAACATCGCTCTTTGTATCTCTCTGGTGAAGCTTCCGGCTCGCGCGGGCACGAAGCCATCCATCTCTGTACTCTATATCCATCTAAATTCGCAGGAGCCTACTACCTCGATCTCTTCATAACGCATGGATTCTCAATGATGTTGGTGCCACTATTTCAGGTTCCCAATCTTTTCACATATGCCAATCTTTCTTTTTCTTATAGCTCGGGATTCATTGCAGACAGATAGCCCTGCAATTTATCTACATTTGTTGTAGATCTACTTGCAGTTCCTTAATTTGGTATTTTCACATGCCAATTTGTGATGCAAGATGTATGTCTGTTGATCTATTTGTCCATTATTTTTACCTGATTATGCAGGAAAACGTGCTGAAAAACTATGATCGGGTCTCAATGCATAATTCTCGGAGTCGTGTACGTTAATTGATTATTTTCGTATTTGGTCAAAGGATGAATCAATTAATTGTGTGGCCAATTCAGTTGCTTTACAAATAATAATAGAACTTTCATTCAGATTATAAACTTCCTTTTTCAACCATGCAGGTTAGTGAAGAAAAGCCAAATGTACAACCGGTCTAGATGTGGACATTACAGCTTTATTAAACCCTGGACAATTGCGGCTTCATGTAGTATGGTTCTGGAAATTGTTTTGACATGTCTACGTATTTTGTTATATCCAGTACAACTAAGTATCCCAGTGTGGGGCCTTTGGGCAGCTGAAAATGAAGTACAATCTTATGTAGGTTTGACAACAGATTCACAATGAATTAACCTTTCTGTTATCTTAGGGATTGTTATTCTTTTCCAACTACAATATATATACACCGTGAGCAAGGCTGAAATGGGGACGGAAAAAATTAACAAATCAATTGGAGGACCATACATGTCAACTTCATTCGGTGGTCGTAATAGGACTGGTTGTTAACATAGTACTACTCACTTTCTCCATCTGAACAATACTCATCTGAACAATACTCACTTACTCCATCGTACGAGGATTATTTTTAATAACATTGTATATTCGCTTTCTCTCTATGTAATAATATATCAAACAACGGTGTTACCTATGGAAAAAGTTGACAGTTGTGTCTCCTTTTATTATTCAAAGTAATATTCGTATATAGTTCACTGTTATTTCTCAGAGCAATAGCAACTTGACCCTCCTCTTTAAAACAACTAAATTATTTTTTTAATCCTCTCCGAATCCTATTTTAAGACAAGCTTTATTAACATGATTTTCCGCAGCAACGCGCGGGGTATCATCTAGTTTTTAATGAGTTTAGACTAGTCGATGATACAGTATCTACCGATGATACTAGTATAGTCTCTCTCATTATTAATTATAGTGACACATCGGCTTTTGACATGCATGAAATGCATGATACTACCTATAATATCACCATTGTGGCTAGTCTTATTGGGCAGCCGGTGCTTATTATTTTTTGTCTTCATGGAAGGCTATATACCTTGCTAAACACTCCCACGGTTCCAAATTATTTTTGCTGATTTGGTCAAATGTGGTCTAGATATATGTACTCCCTCTTTTCCAATTTAGGATGCATATTAAGTTTGGTCAAAGTCAAACTTTATAAGTTTGATCAACTATATATTATAAATATTAACTTTATAATATCAAATGTATATAATACAAAAATATATTTCATAATGGTTCTAAACATTGAGTTAGTGTTGTAGTAGATGATATTATTTTCTATACATTTGCTAAAAGTTTATAAAGTTTAACATTGACCAAAACTAATATACATCCTAATTTAGAAAGGAGAGAGTATCTAAAAATGTTTGAGTGTGTAGGTTTGCTTATTTCGAGTAAGACAAAATTGTGAAAATAATTTTAGAAAGGACGTACGGGTATGCATGAAGTACCTCTGCTGGAGCTGCCGGAGCAGTTAGACTCATTATTCACCGGACCTAGTTGTACTATTAATTTTCCTAGTACACTGGGACTGCAAATGGAAAAGTATTTTTCTAATCGTGTGTGATGTGTTACTAATTAATTCTACGCACTCTACAACAGTGCAGGTGGGCCCTGGCAGTTTAAGCAATGAGGTACACCCATAAATGCCATGTTTGCACTGAGGTTGCAAATTAAAGATGCCAGATGTAGAGGCGACATTTTTTTTTCTTGTGATGCATCATGATCCGTCGAGCTCGTTCTGGTGTAGCAAATACGGCTAATGTCATGCTAGATTTCATAGGAAGACACATATTAGGTGTCATGACAGGTGTGTTAACGCTATTTGGTGTGTCGGCCTATGTAATTGCGTGCACGACACAAAATTAATGCTCCTATGATCTTTTGTGATACTATGTTTTAGTCTTTTTTAATTGTAGTTTAATTAGTAGAAATTATAGATAATCGTAACAGAAACTACAATTGATGCAACTATCATCACAACAAGTACAAATAGGTCATAACAGTATAACAAGACATATAGTCAGAAGTTAGTTCCACAATGCAAAGAGTACAACATCAACAACCAAGACGGAATAAAACACATGTTTAGCCAATGAGTTAACAAGGTATAAAATGTGACACTCTTCACATAAGAAATTAGGACGACCACGCTTGTAAGGCTCCTCATTTCTTTGCAACTATATGGTTCAAGGTCAGAGTCATCTTATGGAGAATCAACCCTATACGAGCATGCATGGTAATCTTAAATTTCAGGTAGGGTGTCATCTGCTTGTATCGCTGAGTGCAGAAGTTTTTCGGCTTTTGTGTCCACTCGTGTCAATATCTTTTGATCTCTCGGCCATTTGCATCACGTGTCTCAGGAATAGAGCAATAGATATTGATGTATTCCACCCTGCATTCAAATGATTGATAGCCTTAATTAGTGGATGTGGCCCCTTTTTCAGTGGGTTGAATAATCTCAGTGTATTTTGAAGCAGCTTAATAGTCTTCTCTTGAGCTCGAAAACCGTGTTGTGGCGAAAGAACCCATCATCCCCGTGTCACCTCCCCGAGCGAGGCGACCGGGGCTCCTCCTTGCGCCCATTCCCCGGGCCTCCCTTGCCCCAACCCTCATCTCGTCGCCGGAGAGCGCCGCCGGGTGTTTTCCACGTGGTGCCGTCGGTGGTGGCCCCTCCATTCCCCACGCGCGCGGCGCCTCGGCTCGGGAGCGAGCGGCCTGCGACAGTGCTCATAGGCCAGGGACTGATCCGGCGATGCGGTCCTGGGTGATCTTCAGTCCGGCGGTGCAGTCGTTGGCTGCAGGGCGACGCGGCTATGCAGGTGGCCGGTGGCGCCGCTCAGCCCAGATCTGGGCCCTTTGGGCCTGATCTGGGTTGGGCGGGCCGGCTGTTTCGCGCGACGGCGGTGCTCCCTCGGGTGGAGGTGGTGCGATGCGGTCTACGGGTGGCAGCGGCGCTTAGCTGGCTGGCTGCAGTGGGGTAGGCAGGGCTTTGCAGGCTAGTTTGGGCCTAGTGTGCTCTTGTTTACAGCGTCCAATCGGCTACTGCGATGGCACGGTGGAGGTAGGTTCCTTCGGCACGGCTGCGTTGTTGTTGTCCTCGTTCCTGTTGTACCATCTTTCTTCCTCTAAGCCTCTTGCTGGTGACCACGGTGAGACGACGAGGATGAGGCTAAGATCATGGAGGCGTATGCTGGTGGTCGGCAAGTTGGGTGGAGCACTACGGATCATCCAGGGTGGTGGTTTTTTAGGGGTCGGGAGAAATCCCCATCGGCTTGTCTGGCACGATGCGGTGACACATGCGGGTGCCGCCATTCTTTCTTTAAGGGCTTCGGGTGTACCCTTTTCCCATGCAATTTCACGTACCGGGGAAACCCTATGACTAGTCCGGGCAGCAGTGACGTTGTCGTCACGTTCCTTCTTGAAGGTGTTGCTTTGTACGTGGCGCTTTGGAGTGATAGAAGCGTGGTGGGACTTCTCCGGAGGGCGCGGCGGCTGCGGGTCATCTTCGTTTAGTCGACCTGCCGATGTCGGCATTTGTTTCTCTTTTCTTTCTCTTGTTTTGTTCTTTTGGGCTTGATTGTGCTGCGGCCCCAGCAATCTTGTTGTATCGTGTGGTTGCTATATATCAGTATAGCGGGACGAAAGCCCCAGTTTTTTATATGAAAAAGTATCTACACGAAAAGATACATCCGAATTCAACAACCTATGGTCGTTTCGACAAATTTTAGAATCTCAAAATTCAAAAGGGAAAATAGACTTTTCTCACTTTTATATTTTCAAATTTTTATTTTTATTTTTATTTTATATTGGATTAAACTTTTAGATTAGTTATATACACACATATATGCACACATATAGCACGCATACAGACAAATACACACATATACACACACATATATGCACACATACACAAACATATACACACATATATGCACACATACACATACATATATACACATATATACGCACACATGCACACATATATACACATATACACAATATACACACATATACGCACACATACACACATGTATATGCATACATGTACATATGCATATACACACACATACATACATATACACACACATACACACATATATATATATCAACGCGGATTTGCTACCACCGGTGGTAGCTATGCATGCATGCATAGTCCTTGGATTGCATGAGCATGATATTCCTACCGCATGCGATGTAAAGAGCAGGAGATGACGGTGATAATGGATGAAATGCTTCCGTTTGTTGCATGCACATAGTACTCTTGAATGGCTACCTAGGATGGCAACTGCGGATGGCTAGAGCAGGTGGTGATTTGAGACATGCCATGCCTAGTTGCCATGCCTAGTTGCCATGCACACTCTTGAATGTCTACCTAGGATGCCAACTGTGGATGGCTAGAGCAGGTGGTGATTTAAGACATGCCATGCCTAGTTGCCATGCACACTCTCCTAACCAAGTAACCTGCAGAGTGGATGGTGAGATGAGATGGTTTGTTGGGGTGGTTCCTTTGTGTGGTGGCTTTGGATGGATAGGTTGAGTGAATGGTGTAGTAGGTGTGTGTGTGTGGTTAGTTGGGGTGGATAATCCAATAGGTTGCATGGTGTGGTGTGTTGGGGTGGTGTGTTGAGGTGGTGAGAGATGGGAATATGCATGCAAACACCGTTGCTTCCGTCTGTTAATTCTTGTGCTCCCGGTAGAAAATCACATGCTCCTTATAGAGGATCTAATGGTGGATGGTGGGTGCATAGCTACCACCGGTGGTAGCAGGCTATTTTGCATATATATATATGCACGCACATATACACACATACATACATATACATAATACATATACACATATATACACACATGCACACATAGGCCTTAAGAGGATTGATATGATAGTAATATCAATAAGATCTCGGGTAGCTTAGGGATAGCTTATGCAAATAGAATAGAAAAGTTAAGCGTGTTCAGCTCGGAGTAGTCTAAGGATGGGTGACCTAGCGGGAAGTCAAGAAATTCGGTGTGATTTGAAAATGTTCCTAATGTGATAAAATCCTCAAAAAATTAAAATACTACAGATTTTTCACATTATTTCGATTTTTATAATTTTCAAAAAATAAATTGGTTTTTTTCAATTTTTATTTTTTTGAATTTTTTGAATTTTCAAATCTTATCT
The DNA here is from genome assembly GCA_007115705.1 of Dactylis glomerata. Taxonomy (NCBI): domain Eukaryota; kingdom Viridiplantae; phylum Streptophyta; class Magnoliopsida; order Poales; family Poaceae; genus Dactylis; species Dactylis glomerata. Next base: position 19,347,587 of record QXEO01000541.1, on the reverse strand, counting down.
GTAGCGCATAGACCACATTACCCGCAGTGCATGGGCTGGTGCGCTACGGGTAAGTAAATTACCTGTAGCGCACCAGCCATACTCTATGGGTAATTAAATACCAGTGGTGTGGTACCCGGGGCGCACCGATAATACGCTACGAGTAACCATTTTTGGTGCGCCGCGGGTAACCATTTTTCTAGTAGTGTATGAAGGTATATATATATTTAATCAAAGTAACATGTATGACATAGTACCCAACAAAGTAGAAACCAGAACATTCATGCAGATTTACCGAAAAATGAAGACTTTCCTAGTGAACACATGGATACGAATATGTGCCACAAATTTAGAGTTAAGAGCATACCAGCTTATTGTGCACTTCCTCTAGTGTTCTGGTTTTGAAGATCGTCTCTTCTTTCACCGGGTGAATCTATGCGTGGGCCCTCACAAAATCATTTGCAGGACCTGGCTTGAGGGACGATAAAGGTCCAGCTATCCTAGCCTCTAAGGTGACCTTGTCCTCCGTGGCCCACAATATACGCTTCCCTCTATAGCCATGGTTGCCCAGCTTGTGGTTCATCGTGATCTTCATCTGCATGCACTTCCCCCATGAACGCAACACCCTGAATGTATCTTCTGAGTGACATTTAACGAACTTCTTCCAATCCTCCTCTAGTATTTGAGGTAATTTCTTCTTTATAACAGTCTCAAAATCTTCATCCTTAATTTTGTTTGCAGTGGTTCACCATGTGTTCAATGCCTTTGACATAAGGCACATGGCTTTTTCTCTGATTCTCCTAAATGTGGAACTGCGTCCATCGTCTTCAATACGAAAAAAGTATCGGTCGAACAGCTTCATCAAGAGGTACTCCCTCAAGTCCCTTTTCCCTTTCTTCCAGAAGTCCATGCATGTAATTTTCACGCCATCCCGAACAATGGCCCCTATAGCGATGATGTACCCTTTTGCAGCCTTTACTGGACTGGCAGGAAAACCCATATAGGCAACAAAGATCTCTCCATTCTACAAAAAAATATAAACTAGTTATCAAATGAACTTAGAACAAGTATACTTAATAATATCGGTAGAGTAAAAATATATGAATATGTCATTTATTCAAAAAAATTTGGATATTAAATAAATTAACATATGGACTGCTGGAAAGCATAAATGAAGTAAACAAAATTTAATTCTCAAATACAGCAGGAAATTATCAAGACATTTTAAACTAGCTTGAAAAAAGGTAAACTTAAATCACCATGGTGTAGTTATCACGGATGTATAAGGAAATGATAATCAGGCTATCAATAATGAATCATGGGGTAATTAAGTTTGCAAATGAACAACGAGTATGCAGTGTGCATGGCAAGTTATCATACATATATAGTGTGTTTGCAAGACATTACTATTAAATGTGCTAATGACTATAGGGTATAGTTGAAGACAAACGTGAACATAATCAGTTCATTGCAGTAAAAAGCGTAAACAATACCTAGTTTTAGAAAACGATGCATAAATAGTCGGCACACATGCTGTAATAAGACAAGTTTAATGATCCAACAAATCCAGAATTGTAAGAACATAGTTATAGTACAATTAACATCAGCCCTAAAAACATCAGCATACCAGGGGTTCGGGAAGTGAAAAACCAGAACATAATAAATGGCAAAAACACCAGCGTGGGTCGGGTAGTAGTGAGAATAGAAGATGGCTAAATAAGATATGATGAATCTTAGGGGGTATATCGTTTGCAAGAAACTAAATCGAAATCTATGACTGAATCATATGGGGGATTTAGGGTTTACCAGATTTGGGGATTGTGGTCGTGTGCGCATGGCCGGTAGCAGAGCCCAGTGGACACAGAGAGAAACTTACCTGCGTTGCCGCCATCTCTGTGTGGCCGGAGCTAGGGGACGAAACTCGGCGTTCATCTGAAGAGGGGCAGTGTGGGTGCACATTAGCGTGTCTGCAAGTGCGCCGGGAAGTAGAGGGAACCTCTACTACATTTTTTTATGAAGGCGCTAAGGGCGCGGAAGATTTGAGCACTAAGGGCGCGATAGATTTGCGCACTGGTGCGGAATGGATTTGGGAACGAAGGGCACGAAGTGTGGATTTGGGATTTGAGCACGAAGGGCGCGGAATGTGGATCTGGCCCTGTCCCCAGCGTAGATTCACATCTAAGGCTATAAACAATGATGAGCAATTGTAAAAAAAAAACAATGACGAGCAGCTATCACATTCACCATTTTCCACTAAATTTGCTTGCGTCAAACTTTCCGGATTTGGCCATTAATATCAAATGGTTAAAATTTGAAATTTATTTATGGAAATTCCATTAAAATCAGATGGTGGTTTCATCTAGAGTCCCTCTATCATTTTGACATTCACTAGTCAACCCAAGTTTGACCAAATCTTGCATCTGCCTTCAATTGTGCACATGATGGCATGATAAATGATGTTAGCTCTGAGTGTTGCATAACTAGAGTAAATAAAACCATTTTTTTCATATACATAGTGAAATTAAGGTTTTTTTGGTGAAGCAAGTACCCAAAGACCCTATAGAATAACTGTTGGCCAACACACATCAGCACTGCCTAGCTACTACATCACATGGTACTCACACAAATCACCTAGTGGTTGCATCCACCGTCCCTCTATCATCATGACATCCATTGGTCAACCCAAGTTTGACCAAATCTTGCATCTGGCTTTAATTGTGCACATGATGGCATGACAAATGATGTTAGCCTAAGTGTTTCATAAATAATGTAAATAAAACCATTTGTTTCATGTACATAGTGAAATTAAGGTTTTTTTGTGAAGCAAGTACCCAAAGAACCTAGAGAACAACTGTTTGCCAACACATGAGCACTGGCTAGCTACTAGCTATATTACATGGTACTCACACAAATCACCTAGTGGTTTCATCCAGAGTCCCTCTATCATCTTGACATCCACTGGTCAACCCAAGTTTGACCAAATCTTGCATCTGCCTTCAATTGTGCATATGATGGCATGAAAAGTGATGTTAGTCGTGAGTGTTACATAACTAAAGTAAATAAAACCATATGTTTCATGTATATAGTGAAATTATGGTTTTTTGGTGAAGCAAGTACCCAAAGACCCTATCTGGAGAACAACTGTTGGCCAACACACATCAGCACTCCCTAGCTACTACATCACATGGTACTCACACAAGTCACCTAGTGGTTTCATCCACAGTCCCTCTATCATCTTAACATCCACTGGTCAACCCAAATTTGACCAAATCTTGCACCTGCCTTCAGTTGTGCACATGATGGCAATACAAATGATGTTAGCCCTGAGTGTTGCATAACTAAAGTAAATAAAACCATTTCTCCCATGTACATAGTGAAATTAAGGTTTTTTTGGTGAAGCAAGTACCTAAAGACTGTAGAGAACAACTGTTGGCCAACACACATCAGCACTGCCTAGCTACTACATCACATGGTACTCACACAAATCACCTAGTGGTTTCATCCAGAGTCCCTCTATCATCTTGACATCCACTGGTCAACCCAAGTTTGACCAAATCTTGCATCTGCCTTCAATTGTGCATATGATGGCATGAAAAGTGATGTTAGTTGTGAGTGTTACATAACTAAAGTAAATAAAACCATATATTTCATGTATATAGTGAAATTATGGTTTTTTGGTGAAGCAAGTACCCAAAGACCCTATCTGGAGAACAACTGTTGGCCAACACACATCAGCACTCCCTAGCTACTACATCACATGGTACTCACACAAGTCACCTAGTGGTTTCATCCACAGTCCCTCTATCATCTTAACATCCACTGGTCAACCCAAATTTGACCAAATCTTGCACCTGCCTTCAGTTGTGCACATGATGGCAATACAAATGATGTTAGCCCTGAGTGTTGCATAACTAAAGTAAATAAAACCATTTCTCCCATGTACATAGTGAAATTAAGGTTTTTTTGGTGAAGCAAGTACCTAAAGACTGTAGAGAATAACTATTGGCCAACACACATCAGCACTGCCTAGATACTACATCACATGGTACTCACACAAATCACCTAGTGGTTTCATCCAGAGTCCCTCTATCATCTTGACATCCACTGGTCAACCCAAGTTTGACCAAATCTTGCATCTGCCTTCAATTGTGCATATGATGGCATGAAAAGTGATGTTAGTCGTGAGTGTTACATAACTAAAGTAAATAAAACCATATGTTTCATGTATATAGTGAAATTATGGTTTTTTGGTGAAGCAAGTACCCAAAGACCCTATCTGGAGAACAACTGTTGGCCAACACACATCAGCACTCCCTAGCTACTACATCACATGGTACTCACACAAGTCACCTAGTGGTTTCATCCACAGTCCCTCTATCATCTTAACATCCACTGGTCAACCCAAATTTGACCAAATCTTGCACCTGCCTTCAGTTGTGCACATGATGGCAATACAAATGATGTTAGCCCTGAGTGTTGCATAACTAAAGTAAATAAAACCATTTCTCCCATGTACATAGTGAAATTAAGGTTTTTTTGGTGAAGCAAGTACCTAAAGACTGTAGAGAACAACTGTTGGCCAACACACATCAGCACTGCCTAGCTACTACATCACATGGTACTCACACAAATCACCTAGTGGTTTCATCCAGAGTCCCTCTATCATCTTGACATCCACTGGTCAACCCAAGTTTGACCAAATCTTGCATCTGCCTTCAATTGTGCATATGATGGCATGAAAAGTGATGTTAGTTGTGAGTGTTACATAACTAAAGTAAATAAAACCATATATTTCATGTATATAGTGAAATTATGGTTTTTTGGTGAAGCAAGTACCCAAAGACCCTATCTGGAGAACAACTGTTGGCCAACACACATCAGCACTCCCTAGCTACTACATCACATGGTACTCACACAAGTCACCTAGTGGTTTCATCCACAGTCCCTCTATCATCTTAACATCCACTGGTCAACCCAAATTTGACCAAATCTTGCACCTGCCTTCAGTTGGGCACATGATGGCAATACAAATGATGTTAGCCCTGAGTGTTGCATAACTAAAGTAAATAAAACCATTTCTCCCATGTACATAGTGAAATTAAGGTTTTTTTGGTGAAGCAAGTACCTAAAGACTGTAGAGAACAACTATTGGCCAACACACATCAGCACTGCCTAGATACTACATCACATGGTACTCACACAAATCACCTAGTGGTTTCATCCAGAGTCCCTCTATCATCTTGACATCCACTGGTCAACCCAAGTTTGACCAAATCTTGCATCTGCCTTCAATTGTGCATATGATGGCATGAAAAGTGATGTTAGTCGTGAGTGTTACATAACTAAAGTAAATAAAACCATATGTTTCATGTATATAGTGAAATTATGGTTTTTTGGTGAAGCAAGTACCCAAAGACCCTATCTGGAGAACAACTGTTGGCCAACACACATCAGCACTCCCTAGCTACTACATCACATGGTACTCACACAAGTCACCTAGTGGTTTCATCCACAGTCCCTCTATCATCTTAACATCCACTGGTCAACCCAAATTTGACCAAATCTTGCACCTGCCTTCAGTTGTGCACATGATGGCAATACAAATGATGTTAGCCCTGAGTGTTGCATAACTAAAGTAAATAAAACCATTTCTCCCATGTACATAGTGAAATTAAGGTTTTTTTGGTGAAGCAAGTACCTAAAGACTGTAGAGAACAACTGTTGGCCAACACACATCAGCACTGCCTAGCTACTACATCACATGGTACTCACACAAATCACCTAGTGGTTTCATCCAGAGTCCCACTATCATCTTGACATCCACTGGTTAACCCAAGTTTGACCAAATCTTGCATCTGCCTTCAATTGTGCATATGATGGCATGAAAAGTGATGTTAGTTGTGAGTGTTACATAACTAAAGTAAATAAAACCATATATTTCATGTATATAGTGAAATTATGGTTTTTTGGTGAAGCAAGTACCCAAAGACCCTATCTGGAGAACAACTGTTGGCCAACACACATCAGCACTCCCTAGCTACTACATCACATGGTACTCACACAAGTCACCTAGTGGTTTCATCCACAGTCCCTCTATCATCTTAACATCCACTGGTCAACCCAAATTTGACCAAATCTTGCACCTGCCTTCAGTTGTGCACATGATGGCAATACAAATGATGTTAGCCCTGAGTGTTGCATAACTAAAGTAAATAAAACCATTTCTCCCATGTACATAGTGAAATTAAGGTTTTTTTGGTGAAGCAAGTACCTAAAGACTGTAGAGAACAACTATTGGCCAACACACATCAGCACTGCCTAGCTACTACATCACATGGTACTCACACAAATCACCTAGTGGTTTCATCCAGAGTCCCTCTATCATCTTGACATCCACTGGTCAACCCAAGTTTGACCAAATCTTGCATCTGCCTTCAATTGTGCATATGATGGCATGAAAAGTGATGTTAGTCGTGAGTGTTACATAACTAAAGTAAATAAAACCATATGTTTCATGTATATAGTGAAATTATGGTTTTTTGGTGAAGCAAGTACCCAAAGACCCTATCTGGAGAACAACTGTTGGCCAACACACATCAGCACTCCCTAGCTACTACATCACATGGTACTCACACAAGTCACCTAGTGGTTTCATCCACAGTCCCTCTATCATCTTAACATCCACTGGTCAACCCAAATTTGACCAAATCTTGCACCTGCCTTCAGTTGTGCACATGATGGCAATACAAATGATGTTAGCCCTGAGTGTTGCATAACTAAAGTAAATAAAACCATTTCTTCCATGTACATAGTGAAATTAAGGTTTTTTTGGTGAAGCAAGTACCTAAAGACTGTAGAGAACAACTGTTGGCCAACACACATCAGCACTGCCTAGCTACTACATCACATGGTACTCACACAAATCACCTAGTGGTTTCATTCGGAGTCCCTCTATCATCTTGAGATCCACTAGTCAACCCAAGGTTGACCAAATCTTTCAGCTGCCTTAAATTGTGCATATGATGGCATATTATGTTAGCCTGAGTGTTTCATAACTAATGTAAATAAATCATTTGCTTCATGTATATAGTGAAATTAAGAGTTTTTGGTGAAGCAAGTACCCAAACACCCTAGAGAATAACTGTTTGCCAACACATGAGCAGTGGCTAGCTACTAGCTACATCACATGGTACTCAAATAAATCACCTAGAAGTTTCATCCAGAGTCCCTCTATCATCTTGACATCCACTGGTGAACCCAAGTTTGACCAAATCTTGCATCAGCCTTCAATTGTGCACATGATGGCATGACAAATGATGTTAGCCATGAGTGTTGCATAGCTAATGTAAATAAAACCATTTGTTTCATGTACATAATAAAATTAAGGGTTTGTTTGGTGAAGCAAGTATCCAAAGACCCTAGAGAACAATTGTTGGCCATCACATGAGCACTGCCTATGACGAGGGTTCACTCGACAAATGTCCTAGATGAAGGACTTAGGATCGGCGAGATAGGGCGTTGGATGAACTCGAAGGTAAACTTAGTCAAACAAGGTGTGTATCGAAAATAAACGTGGGTGTAAAACCTGGCTTGCTTTCAATCTGTCCCTTACCGTCCCCTCCTGGCCACTATATATAGGTGGCCAGGTCTCAGGGATCGGGAGGGATCCGATACAGATTACAATATCGACATACGATATGAACTCGTATTTCGACTAACGTTACAATTGGGCCTAGCTTAACGGGCCTCAGGGGTACTCAACTGTCGGGCTCTATTATCTATACCCTTGTCAGTAGCCCCCGAGATTCTACCAAAATTGCAGATTCGGGTTGAATCTCAAATCTTCAAATCTTCGACTTGATCAATACTTCTTCATATCTTCGAATCTTCGACTTGTTCTTTTGACTTATCTTTTAATTATAATGTTTTGCAAGGGGTTTTGATGAACAAGCCTAACAACTCGGACGGATCAAGAGGCCAGTTAACTGCCGGAACAGATACTTGTCACCGACTTCAAATTCAATCCCCTTGGATTTGAATTCGGGAAACCAGTCAAACCCATTCTTTTGCCGCATTTAGGTCTTACAAAGAATGAATCCCAGTGGTTCTTAGGATACCCAGTGCGTCCACCAGGATTTTCTTCGCGTCGTAGATACGGATAAGTACCAGCAGAGCGCATCCATGCGCGTATACTGGGCCACACAGGACGGATCCTGGGGTCTTACCTTCATGATATATTTCAACCACGGCATTCAAGTTTAGTCATGATGACGCAACTCGAGAATTATATTTCGCAGCCTTGTTTGACTGATTCATTATACCAAATTTTTCGAGTTATCCTTTTTAGCCTTCATGAATAGCTCCCGATGGGAGTAATCGATGTTCATTTTGTCGACAATGTGGCCGAAGTTCCTTGCTGACGAAATGCAACCGATTACGTCTAAACCACGCGTCCATCAACTAGCTCTTTATTATCAACTTCGACTTCTCTCCATCTTTCGGTCGACTTCTTTCTATCGGGTGCGCGACAGCGCTCCCGATGGGAGTAGCCCCCGAGGCTATAGCCAATTTTTTTTGGTATAGGCTCAAAGACTATAGACATACCTATCTCATATACTGTGTCTTTTTGATATTTTTCGACATATTCCGCCCTTCTGGTAAGTCTGCTCTTCTTTTCTTATGACTTAAGCCCCCTAGTCCAAAACTAGGTATGTTGTGCTTCTTGATAGATAACTTCTTTTGCTTTCTATTTTTTCTCTTTTTTGTTCGTATCTTCTCCCTTGATAAATTGAGCCTTCTTTTATCATCTGCACTGGGCAGAATACAAGAGCCCGTAAATATACTATGGACCTTACCTTTGTAAAGGCCCATTAGTGCGTACTTATAAATAAAGCACGTCTGGCGAGGGTAAAAAACCCTAATCCAGTCATTAGCTCCTTCTTCCGCCGCATCATCTTCCTTCTCTTCATCTCATCTAGGGTTTCTTCTTTCCGACATTTGTCTCCATGGCCGATGCGGGTGGATCACGTCTGAACATCGGTGCCCCAGTGGAGAAAAGGGGTCGTGGCCGCCCTCACGGCAGTAAGAACAAAGCTTCAATCGAGGCTGTGGTCGCTTCGTCGTCCGCTCCGACAAAGCGGCCCCCCGGCCGTCCGGCCGGGAGTAAAAATAAGCCCAAGGTGCCATCTACTACACCAGGTCCAAGTGCTCCTTCTGCTAATGCTTCTCCTCCTCCGCCCAGAATCTATTCCTTCTTTTGCATCGCTGGCGCACAGTGCCGTGAGATTCAGAGCTTACCGCTAAAATTCACCAAGTTTATGGATGGGCGAGAACTGCAGGAAGCGATTCTTCGTGAACTCTCTAGGGGAGGAACTCCCTATGAAGTGGAGGTCTGGTACGACGGCGCCGGTGAGCAGTACTTCAAGGGCGGCTGGTCGCAGTTTGCAGAGGACCATGACCTCCACCAAGGCTTCTTTATGACTTTCAACTGTCACGTCGGCACGTCAAAGTTTGACGTGAGGATCTATGATGGCACCCAGTGCCAGAAAGAGTATGAAGCCGAAGTGCATTTTCACTAGATTCTCTTTATGCAATTTCTTTGAACTAGTTGTTCTTCCTCGTACTATCTGTAATAACTAGTTGTATTTGGATTATGTGTTGTCCTTACTTTATTAATAAACCATGGGAACGGATCATGGTTCCGAGGTATGCACTTTAATATATTATCGGGTTCCTTTGAACTTTTTGTGTTGCTGCCGAATATCGGGTTGCAATCAACCTTGTAGTATGTCTCAGATAATCATAAATCTCGATAACTTGTTAATATTATTTCGTATGACTCGAGGGTCTGAGCCCCCGAGTGGAAAGTAAAATATTTACACATATTGTCGATTTGACCCAAGGAACTCGACCTATGGCCTCATGTTCTGGGTTTGGAGGGTCATAACTTGAAAACTCTTTGTCGCCTTATATCGCCTATGCGTAGAACCGTCGTAGTTGCTCTGCATTCCACGAGTTACTCTCATCTTTCCCCGTTTTCTTGTCTTGTAGTCGATAAGCTCCTCCTGGTATTTTTTCTGTCACGATGTAAGGTCCCACCCATGGGGACTCGAGTTTTCCATGACCATCTTGCTTGAGTCTTAGAACTAGATCTCCTACCACGAAAGATCGTGGACGAACTCGACTACTGTGGTAGTTTCATAGATTTTGCTGATATTGAGTAGCTCTGGCTAGTGCTACATCTCTTGCTTCGTCGAGTGCATCGACATCATCCTGAAGTGCTTCTGTGGAAGTTGTCTTATCATATGCTGCGATTCTTGGAGCTTCATGGGTGATCTCGACTGGAAGAATGGCTTCTGCGCCATGGACCAGGAAGAAAGGCGTTTCTTGAGTAGCTGCGTTAGGAGTAGTTCGGAGACTCTAGAGTACGGAGGGTAGCTCATCTACCCAAGCGTGCTTGGCTTTTTCAAGGGGTGCTAACAGCCTTTTCTTTATCCCATTGCATATCAAGCCATTGGCTTTCTCGACTTGCCCATTTGTCTTTGGATGCGCCACAGATGCAAATTTCAATTTGATTCCCAAACTTTCACAATAATTCTTGAACTCCTTTGATGTGAAGTTTGTCCCATTGTCTGTGATAATACTGTGCGGTACTCTGAAGCGAAAAACTTTTGACTTGATGAAGTTGATTGCCGCTGTAGAATCTTGGGTTGTCACGGGGGCTGCCTCTACCCACTTGGTGAATTTGTCGACTGCTACCAGCATATAAACATGCCCTCCTGGCCAAGATTTGTGCAATTTTCCTACCATGTCCAGACCCCATTGTGCGAAGGGCCAGGATAATGGTATTGGTTGCAACTCCGCTACTGGCGTGTGTGGTCGAGATGCGAAACGTTGACAAGCCTCGCACCTTCTTACTATGTCTTTCGCGTCCTCAATGGCTATTAGCCAATAAAATCCTGCACAAAAGGCTTTAGCTGCAATGGCTCTGCTGCTGGCGTGATGTCCACATACCCCTGTGTGGATGTCCTTTAAGATTTCTTGCCCTTCTTGAGGAGTAACGCACCGCTGCAAGACGCATGTTATACTTCTCTTGTATAATTTTCCTTGCAACACGACGAAAGCCTTGGATCGTTGTATTATCCTTTTTGCTTGTACTGTATCTTCGGGTAGTGTTTTGTTTACCATGTAAGCCAAGTACGGTTGCATCCAAGTTTCCTCGATCATCATGACTTCTTCGGGTTCAGCTGTGCTTGTCTTTTCATCCCCCGAGCATGTAGCTTGGTGCTGACCTTGTTCTTCTGTAGTCGAAGTTTTATTGCTTTTTATTGATCTCTCTATGATTTCTTCCCAAAAGACTCCTTGTGGTACAGGTAAGCACTGGGACCCGATGTTTGCTAGATTGTCGGCTTCCTCGTTACTGGCTCTGCTGATGTGCGAAACTTCACATCCGTCGAATGTTCCCTCTAGATAATAGTATAAGTTTTTGTATGCTGTCATATTGTCATTGATGGCGTCACATTTGTTCATTACTTGTTGGACGACGAGGTTCGAGTCTCCAAATATTTTTAGTTGCGTTGCTCCAAATGCCTTGGCCATTTTCATGCCATGGAGTAACGCCTCGTATTTGGCCTCGTTATTAGAAGCTTGGGGAAAACTCATCCTTAACACATACTTCAACTTGTCGCCTTGTGGTGATATCAAGACCACTCCTGCTCCTGCACCTTGGATTCTTTTTGAACCATCAAAGTACATTGTCCATACACTCGATAGATCTGGCGGTCCTGTGCTTTGTAACTCCAGCCACTCTGCTGTGAAGTCTGGTAAAACTTGTGATTTGATCACCTTTCGCTTTTCGTACGTGATATCCAGGGGTGATATCTCAATTCCCCATAAGGAGACACATCCTGTTGCTGAAGGTTTATTCAATATATTGGATAGTGGTGCTTCATTAACCACTATGATTGGGTGTATTACAAAATACTGTCGTAGTTTTCATGTTGTTGTAAATACGCTGTATGCGAGCTTTTGATAGTGCGGGTACCTTTGTTTTGTCGGAGATAGTACTTCACTGATGAAATATACTAGCCTCTGGACACCGTGAGCTTTTCCCTCCTCACTTCTTTCGACTAGCAATACTGTGCTCACCACCTGATGTGTTGCTGCAATATATAGTAGTAATGGCTCCTTTTCCTTTGGTGCGACCAACACGGGTGGTGTGGAAAGCACTTTTTCAGTTGTGCAAAGGTTATGTCTGCTTTTTCCGTCCACTCAAATTTATCGTCTGACTTTTTCATCAATGCATAGAAAGGAAGTGCTTTCTCTCCTAGCCGCGCCACAAATCGACTCAGTGCTGCGACGCATCCTGCGAGCTTCTGTATGTTGTGCAGCTTTGTTGGTTTCCCCATCGTTAGTATTGCTTGGATCTTCTCTAGATTTGCCTCTATTCCCCTTGCGGATACCAAGAATCCCAGGAGTTGCCCTGCAGATACCCCAAAAGAACACTTTGTCGGGTTAAGCTTGAGCTTGTATCTGTTTAAGTTGTCGAAGGTTTCTGCTAGATCACTGATTAGTGACTCTTTTTTTCTTGTGGTGATAACCACGTCGTCGATGTAGACTTGAATGTTTCATCCTATTTGACTTCCAAGGCAATTTTGCATCATCCTTTGATAGGTTGCCCCTGCATTTTTTAAACCGAAAGGCATGACTTGGTAGCAGAACACGTCGTATGGTGTTATGAAGGCTATTTTTTCCTCATCTTCTTTCTTCAATTTGATCTGGTTGTAGCCAGAATATGCGTCCAGGAAGGAAAGCCTTGCGCACCCCGCTGTTGAGTCAATTATCTGATCAATGCGAGGTAGAGGGAAGGAGTCCTTTGGACAGTGCTTGTTGAGAGACGTATAGTCGACACACACTCGTTGCACATCTGTATTTTTCTTGGGGACTATAACTGGATTAGATACCCAAGTCGACGCTTTGATTTCTTGGATGAACCCTGTGTTTTCTAGCATGTGCAGCTCGGACGCTATTGCTTTCCTTTTGGGTTTATCAAATCTTCTCAATGGTTGTTTGACTGGCTTTGCTTTGGGATCGACATTTAGTGCATGCTCGATGAGTTCCCTGGGAACCCCTTGCATGTCTAAAGGACACCAGGCGAAGATTTCCCAGTGCTCACAGAGGAACTCAACGAGCGCGATTTCCTATGTGGGATCCAGATTTACTGCTATAGAGGTGGTCTTGTTCGGGTCCGTGGGGTGGACCTGGATTTTCTTCGAGTCTTGCGTTGCATTGAAAGCCTGATCTGGCAGGGATCGTCCGACGTTGGGTAACACGTTGTGGTCAGTTTCACCTTTCAACCTTGCGTATTCTGCTGTCATGCCGAAAGTTTGTGCCAACCTGTTGAATTCCTTGTCACAAGTGTTGGATACTTCAAAGCTGCCTTGTACCGTGATTGTTCCTTTGGGTCCTGGGAGTTTGAGTGTGAGATATGCGTAGTGAGGTACTGCCATTAATTTTGCAAATGCTGGGCGCCCCAGGATTGCATGATACTGTGAAGGACAATCGATGACTTCGAACTCCAGCTTCTCTCTGCAATAATTATTGCTATTGCCGAAGCAAACGTCGAGTTCTATTTTCCCTAGAGGGTAATTTGCGCTTCCTGGCACTATTCCATGGAAAGAACAATCTGTTAGATTTAGACTTTCCAGTGAAATGCACATTGCCCTCAGAGTTCTCGCGTATATTAAGTTTATGCCGCTTCCTGCGTCCATGAATACTCTCCCGATGTCGTATCCCCCTATTTGCGCCTTTAGTACCATTGGTGCGTGCCCTGGTCTGGGAACTTTCCTCCGGTGGTCTGCTCTGCTAAATCTGACCGGTTGATCGGACCACTGTAAATACTCTATAGTAGCTGGTGGTGATGAAATTGCTAAGTTGACCTGTCTGGATATGCTCTTCCTCTCTTTTTTCGACTTTGGTACTGGTTGGATCATTGCCGATATATATACCTTTGACTCCAGCTGTTTTGCGAGTCGTTGCATTTGATATCCTTGGCTCGTGCTTTTTCCTCCCTATCGTGCTCCTTGGTTTGAATCCATGGCATTTTGCAACCTTAGGAAGGATCTGCAATCCTTCATCTGGTGGTTGGAAACTCTTTTCCCATCTAGGTACGCATAATGGGTGCGACCAGGACCATATAGCATGTCTTCTGCCGAAGGACCCGAGTACCTTGGTTTCTCTTTTCCTCTACTATCTATCGTTTGAAACTCTTTGTTTTCATAGCCTTCCTCGTTCCTTCCTTATATCCCGCGGCTATCTGATTTCGCCTCCCGTAGTTGTCGCCATTGCGGTATCTTCGCCTTTGCCTGCTTGTTTTGTCGACTTCTGGTGAACACCCCCTTTTGTTGTTATACGCATCTTCTCCATCGGCAAATCTGTTTGCTACTTCCATTAGTTCTGACACTGTCCTTGGCCTTGTTCTCACTATCTCTTCCACGAGGTCCGAACGACGAAGGTCTGCCAAAAAAGCATCTATTGCGCTTTCGTCGGAGACGTCTTCAGCTGAATTTTTGATTACACTCCAGCGTTGTATGTAAGAGCGTAGGGTTTCGCCTTTCTTTTGCATGCATGACTTGATTTCCTCCAGCGACGTTGGGCGCTTATATGTTGAGCAAAAATTTCTTGCAAATTGATTTTCTAACTCTCCCCAACTCCCGAAGGAATCATTGGGTAGGGTGTTCAACCAGGACCGTGCTGCGCCGGTGAGGTGCAACTGCAAACTTTGCATGGCTGTTTCTCTTGTTCCTCCTAGGATCTGTACTGCTTGCAGGTAATCAGACAACCATAGAGTGGGTTCTTGCGACCCATCTGTCGTGGGGATGACTTCGGGGGTATGCCAAGGGCGGCACTACCTGCCGGCTGGCGTCCCAGGAGTCTCCACGGCGTCAAGTAAGGAAGACTGGCTCTGGCTAAAGGGCCGGCTGCGCCAGCAGCGGCTGGCGATTCCATCAAGGAGAGCCAGAGCCGGGCGATGAAGATAAGATTCCTCCAATGGCTGTTTCGCCGAAAGTGGCCTGGCCCCGACAAGATCGACAGAGGCAAAGGACGGGAGTGACGCACGCCACGACCGGACTCCACCAACCAGCGAGCAAGAGCCTTCCCCATGAAAGGATCCGAGGCAAAAGGGAGGGCATATGCCTCCCAGATGCCAGTCCAAGGGGGAAAAGGCACTTTATAAAGTGCAATCATCACAAGAGGATAGAGGAGGGCCAGAAGATCACGCCGAAGACGCAGCCACGGGGAGCCGGCAGCCGGCCACCTAATCTGTAACCAGACCCCTGCCTATATAAGGGGGTCTGGACCCTTAGCCTAGGGGATCCGAACCATCTTCTTCTTCCTCCTCTAGACCGAACAGCTCGAGGAGCACTGTAACCACTGTGAAGATAATAGAAAGCAGGCAGGAAGTAGGGGTTTTACCTCCAGCGTGGAGGGCCCTGAAGCTGGGTAACCGAGGTGTCTCCATTGGCATAATCCCAAGCCGGACCCATCATCACCACCATCGAGCCCCTCCGTTAAGCCATCCCCATGGCTACTATCTCTAAATTCCCATGACAGTTGGCACCCACCGTGGGATAACGCGCGGCGACGACCGGAGTCAAGTTCCGGCCGGGATCCCCATCGATCTCCAGTGAGAGGGTCGCCTCCGGCCTCGTCTGGAGGTTTGGCACCCTCGATTGCGTCAGCGACAAGGATGGCTTCGGCGACGGCGGCTCCTTCCTCGATGTCGGCGGCCACCGCTTCTATGTCGCCAAGCCCTTCCCGGAGGAGGTAACCGACGTCCTCGACCCTCTCAGCGACGGAGGCTTGAGCTGCGGTGAAAGCTGCGACTTTGGCGCCATGGACGAAGTGATGGCCCTGGGAGACGAGGAGGGCGGCGACTCACCGCGCTCCACATGCCCGCCGCTCGAACGCCTTCCTCCGCAGGAGTAGGATGCTCCACTCCCGGAGCAGGACACCTCGGACATCGCCGTCGTGGACCTGCATGCACCGCTCGACCACGTCATCGACTCCGCCCGGGTAGTAGAGGCCCTGGAGCGGACGCGCCTTGTCCTCCTCAGCAGGGCAGCCGAGGAGGAGGCTGTCCGGCATTGCATGAGCACCACGCTCCGCGAGTTCTACGACACGCATGGAGACATGCCGGATGAGCTTGTCCGCGGCCAGCAGCGCGGCCATGGACTCGTCGCCATGGGCCCAAGCCAGGTCCAGCGGTCGCCATCGACAAGCCCAGGCTATGGGGGGCGTGGACAGGGCGGTCGCGCCCTGAGCAGTAACACCCGAGGTCGCCATGCCCAGCAGGCTGGCGGAGCTGGCAGGCCGCGCCCAGTCCCGGCGCCAACGCCAGGGCTGGAGCCTCAAGCTCGCCAGCCGGCCTTGCACATCCATCTGTGGCTAGACCACATGAAGACGCCCCCCAAGGGACCTGCTAGCTCAAAGCGAGCGGCGACCGACCAAGGAGGCCCGAGGGCTGCGGGCGGCGGTCAGGGGCGCAAGGAGGGCAAGTACACCCTCAATGCTGCACTTGACTAGCCATGCAAGTTCCACAGCACCCCTGGCAGGGAAGCGACCCACTCCACGCGTCAGTGCCGCTTCATGAGAGAGCTGGAGCGGCGTGCTCAGCAGCTCCCTGGAGTCTCGCGGGCGCAGCCGGCTGAAGGTCAGGATGACCAGCAGCACGAGCCGGCTGCCGATGAACCGGATCAAGGCGAGGATGACTTTCCGGCGGATGTTGAGCAATATCACATCGTCACTACTCCGGGCAAAGACAAAAGGAATGACCTTTGGTACGAGGCGGAGGTGAACGCCGTCATGCCTACAGAGCCCCAGTTCATGCACTGGTCGGAGGCGGCCATCACCTGGGGATGCGAAGATCATCCGCGACTGATGCCCAGCCCTGGAGAATACGCTCTGGTCTTGGACCCCGTCATATGCTTCGATACGCACACATGCCGGTTCTCCCGCGTGCTCATCGACGGTGACAGCAGTATCAACCTTCTCTACCGAAGCTCACTGGAGAAGTTGGGCATCCCGCTTGCTCAGCTGAAACCGAGCCGGCTCACCATTCATGGCATCATGCCTGGGCATTCGTGCACCCCAATGGGCAAGGTGCAGCTGGAGGTTCTCTTCGGGGAGAAAGGAAATAGCCGCCGTGAGCCCATCTGGTTCGAGGTGGTGGACATCAGCAGTCCTTACCATGCATTGCTTGGCTGCCCAGCTCTGGCCAAGTTCATGGCGGTGCCGCACTACGCATATCTGAAGATGAAGCTCCCAGGGCCCAGGGGCATGATCACCTTTTCGGGAAGCTTCAAGAAGTCTCTAGCATGCGCTAAGGAGAGATCGCAGCTGGCGGAAGCGTTGGTCATCACTGAGGAGAAGCGACAACTCCTCCATCGCGTGGAGCTTACCCAGCAAGATGTGCTGGCTCGCCAGTCGCCGGTGGAGCAGTTCAAGATGGCCAATGACACCAAGAAGATCCTACTGGATGAGAGCAATCCCTCCAAGTACGTCATCATCGGCACCGGCCTTTCTGCTAAATAGGAAAGCGAGCTTACCAGCTTCCTCCGTGAGAATCGGGACATCTTCGCACGGTCTCCAAAAGACATGCCAGGTGTGCCGAGGGAGCTGGCTGAGCACTCACTCAATGTCCGGCTGGATGCCAAGCCAGTCAAGCAACCACTGCGGTGCTTTGCAGAAGAGAAAAGGAAAGCCATTGGTGAGGAGATTGCCCGGCTCCTCGCGGCTGGCTTCATCCTGGAGGTATTCTACCCTGACTGGCTAGCGAACCCAGTCTTGGTCCTGAAGAAGAACAACACTTGGCGCATGTGTATCGACTACACCAGCCTCAACAAGGCTTGCCCCAGGGATCCCTTCGCGCTGCCACGCATCGACTAGGTGATCGATTCCACAGCCGGTTGCGACCTGCTGTCCTTCCTGGATGCCTATTTAGGCTATCACCAGATCCCGCTCTACCAGCCGGATCAGATCAAGACATCCTTCATCACCCCATATGGAGCTTATTGCTATGTCACCATGCCATTCGGCTTGAAGAACGCTGGAGCTACTTACCAGCGAACCGTGCAGCGATGTCTACAAGGGCAGATTGGGCGGAATGTACACGCTTATGTGGACGACGTGGTGGTGAAGACTAAGCAGAGTGGCACGCTCCTGGACGATCTCAAGGAAACCTTCGCCAACCTGCGGCGCTATTGCATGAAGCTCAATCCTGAGAAGGGCACCTTTGGCGTGCCGGCTGGATAGCTCCTAGGTTATATCATTTCCCATCGAGGGATCGAGGCTAACCCCTCGAAGATAAAAGCCATCGAGGCCCTAGAGCCATCCACCCAGCTCAGAGATGTGCAGAAGTTTGCTGGATGCTTGGCCTCGCTCAGCCGGTTTGTTAGCCGGCTCGAGGAGAAATCCATGCCGCTATACCAGCTGATGAAGAAGACGGACCATTTCATTTGGTCCCAGCGTGCTGATGATGCCTTCAACGAACTCAAGCGAGCCTTGTCTACCGCGCCAGTCTTGGCAGCGCCAGCTCCGCGGGAGCCAATGCTACTCTACATCGCAGCTACTCCACGGGTCATCAGCATCGTGATTGTGGTGGAACACACTGAGGAAGGCAAGGAGCTACCGGTTCAGCGCCCGGTGTACTACTTGAGTGAGGTGCTCACTCTCTCCAAGCAAAACTACCCACACTACCAGAAGGTCGCGTGCGGCGTATACATGGCGGCCAGGAAGCTAAAGCACTACTTCGAGGAGCACCCTATCACGGTGGTGAGCACCACTCCACTCTCAGAGATCATAGGGTGCAAGGATGCAACTGGCAGGGTGGCCAAATGGGCGATAGAGCTTGCGGCTCACACCATTCAATACAACCCCAGAACGATGATCAAGTCCCAGATCATAGCAGACTTCTTCGCCGATTGGGAAGAGCACCAGTACCTGCCGCCGGCTCCAGACTCCACCTACTGGCGCATGAACTCTGATGGCTCCAAGATGCTCGGGGGCTTGGGAGCCGGTGTCGTCCTCACCTCTCCTAAGGGAGACAAGCTGCAATACGTGCTGCAGATGCACTTCTGCGCGTCAAACAACATCGCGGAATAGGAGGTCCTGGTGCACGGGCTCAAGCTGGCCAAGGAAATTGGCATTCGGAGAATCCTCTGTTTTGGAGACTCCGACCTGGTGGTGCACCAGGTCTCCGGGGAATGGGACGCCAAGGATGCCAACATGGCCTCCTACCGCTTCTACGTGCAACAGCTCTGCGGATTCTTCGAGGGCTGCGAGTTCCATCACGTCCCTAGGGCAAACAATGACGAAGCGGACCGGTTGTCCAAGATCGGCTCCACCAAGCAAGACATCCCGGCTGGGGTGTCATTGGAGATCATCTGCAAGCCTTCCATCAAGCCTTCGTCGGAGTCCACCTCCATCTACGTGCCCGGGGACCCTGCTCCGGCTCAGGCACCGCCACCGGACTCGGGGGCTACCGCCTCGGGGCTGAAGGAAGCAGCCGGCCAGCCCAGCGCGGCTAGCTCGATGAAGGACTTAGGGGCTGCCGTCTCCGGACCGGCCCCTATAGCCGGCCAACCAGGCGAAGCCGGCAGAACGATGGACCCGGGGGCTGCTGATCCCCTGGTCGCCAGTGTCTTCCACATACGGGAGATACCATCCTGGGCAGAGCCATTCTCCAACTACCTCATCACTGGGGACCTGCCTCAAGATGAAGCAGAAGCTAGGCGACTCCAACATCGCGCGCTGGCGTACACCATCACCAACAGCGAATTGTATAAGCCTAGCGTGTCAGGAATCTTCTAGAAGTGCATTGAGCCGGAAGAAGGGATAGAGCTGCTGAGAGAGACACATCAAGGGGAGTGCGGGCATCACGCATCTTCCAGAGCATTGGTGGCTAAGGCCTTCTGCCATGGTTTCTATTGGCCGATGGCCCAGAAGGATGCAGAGCAGCTGGTGAAGCACTGCAATGGCTTCCAGCATTTCTCCAAGCATCGGCAAACTCTAGCGGCAGCCCTTAAGACCATCCCGCTCACTTGGCCATTTGCTGTCTGGGGCTTGGACATGCTGGGGCCATTCAAAACAGCACCCGGGGGCTTGACGCATCTGCTGGTCGCAGTGGACAAGTTCACCAAGTGGATCGAAGCAAAGCCAATCAAAAAACTTGACGGCTCGTCCACCATCAAGTTCTTCAACGAGATCATCACAAGATATGGAGTTTCCCACAGCATCATCACTGACAATGGGACAAACTTTGCAAAGGGAGTCTTCGCAGAGTACTATGTCCAGAAGGGCATCCGGCTGGACTTTGCATCAGTGGCGCATCCTCAGACCAATGGGCAAGTGGAGAAAGCAAATGGGCTGGTTCTGGCCGGCATCAGACCAAGGTAGGTCGAGCCTCTCGAGTGTTCAGCTGGCTGCTGGGTCGAAGAGCTACCTTCAGTACTCTGGAGCCTGTGCACTACCCCAAATCGTTCTGTCAGCTTCACTCCTTTCTTCCTGGTCTATGGAGCCGAAGCGGTGCTGCCCACTGATATCGAATTTGATGCGCACTAAGTTGTCCAGTACACGGAGAAGCAAGCAAAAGAAGCTCGTGAAGATGGCGTCGACCTCCTCGAGGAGGCACGAGAGCAAGCCTTGGCCAGATTAGCGCTCTATCAGCAACAGCTGCGACGATACCACAGCCGGAAAATTCGTCCACTCGCGTTTCGCGAAGGAGATCTCGTACTCCGGCTGGTCCAAAACACTAAAGGCATGCACAAGCTGTCCTCTCCCTGGGAGGGACCGTTCATTGTCAGCCGGGTGCTAGGTAATGGGGCATATTACCTCATCGATGCACAAGAGCCCAGGAAGAACAAGGCAGATAACTCTGACAAGGAGACGGAGCGTCCCTGGAATGTCAGTCTTCTAAGACCTTTCTTCTGTTAAGGCAAAAGCTTGTACCCCGAAAAATGTGTCAATGAATAAAGGATAACGGAGCGGCTAGTTACGGCCGGCTCTGAGGAAAACACTTCGTGTATGTTTTGCTTCCTGCGTTATTCACTTGACCGGCAGCCAGCTCCGGGCACCGAGCCACAGCCGGCTGCCCTAGAAACAATTGATTCCTCGTCAGCCGGATGAGTACTATGTATGAAGTAGGTCTCGAGCCCAACCTCCATCTTCCGGCTCCGCGCAGCCAGACGGATAGGAGCCGGCAGGCCACATACGAAGGAAAGCCGCAGAGGAAAACCGTAAATGATAGAAAGTCGCTCAACTAAGCATTGAAGATAGTGCTCGTTAACCATGCGTTGGCTAGCCCGAGCCGGGAGCCCGATAAACCGAAGTACTACTTCTCACCCCGCGGCACGCTCCCACCCTAGGCTGGCATTCGGCTGCCAGCCCAAGGGAGACCAACCGGCACCAGGCTGCCGGTTGGGGGTAGAAGGGCCGAAAGGTGGGGAGATTAAGGAAAAAGTTGAGGGAACCAGGCTAAGGCAGGCCGGCGAATGGTCGATGGTCACAGTTTCTCGATGTTTAGGCTGAGCAGCCACCTCCAAGAGGTTCGAAGCTAGAGCTGCCTCGCTTGACGTCGGCACCATGCGCAAACAAGCTAGTTTCAAGCCAGCTGTCATTCCAGCTGCCCCAAAACTCGGGGGCTAGGGGGAAGGGGAATTGGCCCTTAAAAGTGGGCCGGCTTCAATCCCTCGCCGGCTGTCCGATCAGTTGGTGCTGCGACGTGACTAGCAAACGAGCATCGAAATTGAAATCTAGCATTCGCAAAGAAATAGCTAAGGCCAATGGTTTGGAGGTTCGCTCCAGCCGCGGCAAGGGTGATGCGAAGGCTCGGGAAAGGGAGACATGCCGGCTCCGGCCTCGCCCGAGCCGGCACAGGACTTAGCTTCCATCCCAGTCTCCTCAAGCCAGTGTAAACTTGCGTCTCCTGAAGCCGGCCAGCAGAGGCACTTCTCCCTCCATGCTGAAACCGGAAGACCTCGCCAGGAATGTCTGCATAAGTTGGTGGCTATCTTAGCCCCTACCTACGATCTTGCGCAGCGACGGTCCTAGCGCGGGAGGGATCCTAACTGTGAAATTGTCACCGTGCTCCGACGGAAGCAGAAGACATTCACGCAAGAACAAGCACACAACAAATGAAGAGAGACAAGTTTTCATTAAGCAGAAGTCTGATGATTATAAAAGCTTCCTAGTCTCTACCCTAAGAGTACGAAATTCTCCTCGCCCGGGAGATGACCGCCTTCCTCGGCATGGTGCGAGCGCCGCATGGACTTCGTCCCGGAGAAGCCCGCGCTGGAGGTCGACGAAATCCGCCCTTCACGACCAGGCGGCGAAGGTACAAGCGGAGAGGGTACCGTCGAAGATGCAGATGGTGAAGCTCTTCTTCCCGTCATGACGAGTGAGGAGGAGGAACCAGCCCTCGTGCACGCCATAGTCGATGAAGAACTTCGACCACCCATCGCGGAAGTAGCATACCCCCTGGCCGTGTAGACCTTAACGCGGTACTTGGGCAGGCCGCCGCTGCACTCCCGCAGCGTAGCATAAGCTATCTCCTGGCCTTCCATCGAGTCCGTAAACTAAGATGGAAGGCGAAGGAGGTCTTGGGCCCCGGCGAGCATAGGGATTATGTAGGTGGACCACCCCTCGGCCGAGATGTAGGCCAGCGGCTGGAGTGCCGGTTTCTCTGGCCGAAGCCACGATGGACCATCTGGAGGTGAGGTCGTCGCGCGGGGCCTCGCAGAGTTGGAGGCAGTGGCCCCAAGGGCAGCAAGGGTTTTCTTGTTTTTGCTGCCTGGTGACCGTCCGCGGCGGCGAGGCAACAAAGGAGCAGCCACTGCTGTTGGTGCAGTTTTCTTCCCACTCCCCTTCGGACGGCCAGGCCCCCATTTTTCCGGGACACCCACGCCACCGGGAGCCCGAGCTGCCCGGGTTGCGACGGAGGTGGTAGTAGCGGCGGCGGTCGCGGCCGCAAGGGCCGCCAAGGTCTTCTTGTTGCGGCTCCCCTTCGGGCGACCGCGTTTCTGAGACGCAGGAGGCGTCATCTCCGGCGCCTCGGCCTTCTTCTCGCTCCCTTCCAGGATTCCATCACCTTCGACGGCGGAACCGCTAAGGGAGGACATGGCCGGGCTGAGCTCAGAGGAGAGGCTCGAGGCGGAGGAAGAAATGGGAGTGCGCCCTCAACCACGAGCGCTCTCAGCATTTAAAGAGGAGCGGCGAAGGGGATGGAACCCGACATTTCGGTAACCGTCCTGACATCGTGTGCGCCTACTAGAAGGCAACCGCAACGATTGCCACAGCGGATCATGGGAGGAACTGACGGGACGCGCCGCTGACGTATGCCAGCCTACCCCGCATGATGATTCGGGAAATTATTGTGGTGGTGACTCCGAAGTCCAAGTGACAAGACAGGACGCTGCAGCACTGCGCAGGCCGCAGTGTGGGATCAGAACCCGAAGTGGCACAAGTTCCGAGGGGCTGCGTACCGGCTAGCGGCCGCACGGCGGTCGCCAGCCGGATCGGTCTTGGAGCCGGCACGTCTCGAGACGGTCGGTGAAGCTCCATGGGACTTGGCCTCAAGACCAACAACCTCCAGGCCGAGCGACGAATCCTGGGACTTCAACGGAAACGAACAAGACTTCGGCGAGGAAAAGAACCCGCCGAAGCCCCATGCAAACCCATGAGACGTCGCCAGTTTTGGGGGCTAGTGTCGTGGAGATGACTTCAGGGGTATGCCAAGGGCGGCGCTGCCTGCCGGCTGGCGTCCCAGGAGTCTCCACGGCATCAAGTAAGGAAGACCGGCCAAGGGCGGCGCTGCCTGCCGGCTGGCTTCCCAGGAGTCTCCATCGAGGAGAGCCAGAGCCGGGAGATGAAGATAAGATTCCTCCAACGGCTGTTTCGCTGAAAGTGGCCTGGCCCCAACAAGATCGCCAGAGGCAAAGGACGGGAGTGATGCACGCCACGACCGGACTCCACCAACCAGCGAGTAAGAGCCTTCCCCATGAAAGGATCCGAGGCAAAAGGGAGGGCATATGCCTCCCAGATGCCGGTCCAAGGGGGAAAATGCGCTTTATAAAGTGCAATCATCAGAAGAGGACAGAGGAGGGCCATAAGATCACACCGAAGACGCAGCCACTACAAGAAATGTGTTGACTAGTGACCTTTTCATCATGACCCTAGAAAAAAGTGTCATAAAGTAGTGACGATTTTATACCAGATCGTCATGGGCTAATTGGGGAGGCCACCAACTCTAAGAATTACGACGATTTAAACCAGAAATGTCATAACCCAATGGGCACAAAATCGTCATAACCTATCATATGCAGTTTCAGACCTTATCCGGAGCCGCTTACGATGAAAATAGATCATCATAAGCGCTAATTTGAAATATATTTGAAATGATTGGACTGCCACCTCAGCGGTTTTACCAACGTGTCGTCTATGTGTTTATTTATGCCTATATGTAATATCCATGTGTCAATTTAGCTTATATATGGCTGCACTAGACATGTTAGTCTGGTACCCACATGTCATATACTCAGATTTTGTGTCTAGCTGATTGACATCTGGGCCCCACCATCCCTACCTGACACATGGGTCCCACCCGCCATCCCCACCCGACAATCGGGTCCCACCCACTGCCCCCACCTGACACCATGGGGCCTACCCACTAGACCGACCGGGACCCACATGTCATACACTCAGATTTCACGTCTAGCTCATTGACATCTAGGCCCCATGGTCCGCCCCCCTAACACACGAGAACCACTCAGCGCCCCCACCTGACAGGCTGACACACAGGACCCGCCACCAGGCGACCAATATATGTGGCAAAATATATGCGCCGGGCGGGGGTCGAACCCACAACCTCCCGTCCTGAGCGTACATCACCTTACCACCAAGCCACGCTCACACTTGTGATAATAGCACATGTTATTTCCGTTTTAACCTATCGTTCCTGGTAAGTTGGGCCTCAGCCCTTGTGAATAGTACTTGGGCCGATATGGACAGCCCTTGGTGTTGTTTTTTTTTCTTTTTTGTCTTTTACAATTCTTTTAAAATTTAAACACAAAAGATTAGAAGAAGATTTAAGACAAGGCCAAATAAATTCAAACAAACTTTGTAAATTATGTTTATCATACATATAATAACATTAAATCTTTTTCTCCGCAAAACAAAATTTATTTACTAGAATGCCATTCTAGTGTATTCAAAATACAGCTAAAACAGCGGGCATGACCATCCCTAGGTCGGGATAGAATCTTGTAAAACTCTTGATGGATCTCTGATAAAATAGATAATGGTGTACCTAAAAATGATTTTTTGAAAAAAAACTTGAGCAAACTATGAAGCACTTGTAGTTCAAATTTGACCCGCTTCCAACTGAATCGGCAAAATTTTGTCAATTTCTTGAGAGGTGTCCAGAAAACTTTTTCCATGCAAACAAATAGTTAATTCTGCATAAAATATGGTACAATATTATTTAAAATTTTATTGGTCCATTTTTGAAACTTATTTTTGGTAGATGCTTCACAAAATAACCCATTTTTAGCATTAAGAAAATGAAAAATGAATTTTTTGTGCAAAGAAAATTAATACTCCCCAAAGCAACTTTGTTTGCCATACCAATATGCACACATGTGCATAGTATGGGGTTATTTGAACAAACTATGCCATGATTATGGCCATAACTAGCTCATCTCGCTTGAAAGCCATGAAACTTTGTATAAGTTAGCTCTTTTTTGTGAACACTTTTTCAAAATGTTTCCAATATTTGAATATTCCAAGTTTGTTATTTTTCCTAGAAACTAGGTCACATAACATGACACAACACGAAGGTTTTGTATTTTTTTGATTTGTTTTGAATTTCTCACATCGATTTCAAAATGTGACCAAAATGGCGGGTGTGACCGCTCCTAGGTCGGGATAGAATATTGCGAAACTCTTGATGGATCTCTTATGAAATAGATACTTGTGTATCTAAAAATGATTTTTGGAAAAAAAATGAGCAAACTATGAAGCACCTGTAGTTCAAAATTAACCCGCTTCCAGCTGAATCGGCGGATATTTGTCAATTTCTTAAGGGCTGGCTATAAAACATTTTCCATGAAAACAACTGATGAATTGTGCATTAATTATGGTATAATATCATTTAAATTTTTGTTGGTCCATTTGTGTAACATATTTTTGATAGATGCTTTACAAAAAAAAACCCAATTGTTGCACTAAGAAAATGAAAAATGGATTTTGTGTGCAACGAAAATTAAAACTTCCCAAATCAACATTGTTTGTCATCCAAAGATGCACACATGTGCACAAAATAGGGTCATTTGAACAAACTATGCCATGATTGTGGCCATAACTAGCTCATTTGGCCTGAAAGCGAGTAAACTTCATACAAGATGGCTCTTTTATGTGAACACTTTTCCAAAATAGTTGCAATATTCCAAGTTTATTATTTTTCCTCGCATCTAGGTCACATAACATGACACAACGCGAAGGTTTTGTATTTTTTTGATTTTTTTTTTGAATTTCTCACATCGATTTCAAAATGTGACCAAAATGGCGAGCGTGACCGCTCCTAGGCCGGGATAGAATATTGCCAAACTCTTGATGGATCTCTTATGAAATAGATACTTGTGTATCTAAAAATGATTTTTGGAAAAAAATATGAGCAAACTATGAAGCACCTGTAGTTCAAAATTGACCCGCTTCCAGCTGAATCGGCGGATATTTGTCCATTTCTTGAGGGGTAGCTATAAAACCTTTTCCATGCAAACAAATGGGAATTGTGCATAAAATATGGTATAGTATTATTTAAAATTGTGGTGGTCCATTTTTGTAACATATTTTTGGTAGGTGCTTCATAAAAAAAACCAATTTTGACGTTAAGAAAATGAAAAATGAATTTTTTGTGCAATGAAAATTAAAACTTCCCAAATCAACATTGTTTTGCCATCCCAAGATACACACATATGCACAATATGGGGCCATTTGAACAAACTATGTCGCTATCATGGCCATAACTAGCTCATCTGACTTGAAAGCCATGAAACTTCGTACACGCTAGCTCTTTTTGTGAACAACTTTTCAAAATTTCTTGAGGGGTAGCTATAAAACTTTTTCTGTGCAAACAAATGGTGAAGTCTTGGCTCGGTGGTGTGGCCTATCTATCCGGTGACGGACTGAGAGGCCAGCGCTCGAGATGTTAATGCAGCAGTGGCTCCTTCACAAGAAGAATGCGCTCCACCTTGACCTGATGGCTGCCGCTGCCGTTCAGGACGCTGGCCGCACCAATGGCGAATATGATGAGGATCTCATTCTCACCGACCAGGACACTACGAGAGCCTAGCTCGTCTGACACATGATGCTCTCCAAAATAGGTATCCCTCTCTGCCTCTCTTACCGGATTCACTCCTGTTTTGTTGCCCCACAAATGAGTTCTACCATGTTCCATATTATGATATGTGACATTCGTGAACAATTCTCTAGTCTGATGAATGAGCTTCCTAGATATGATACCATCTTGTGTGTTTACAGATTTACAGGTGATCAATTATTTATGGTTATATTATATTCTACGATTCTTCTCCTAAGTTGTAGAGAGAGGGGAAATGATTATAAAATGCTATCAGTATCACCATTTTGCTTACTCATTGATTAAGCTGATCGTGTCTGATGAACATATGCCCTTTTATTTCCAGTTATATTATTTCCTTTTGTATTTGATTTTTTTTCTGAGAATCTCCTTGCCTTTAATAATGTCGACTAACATTTTTATTCTCCAGGATACCTTGTCTCCGTGGACTCATGAATCTGTAGGTATTCTATCTTTTTTATTCAGCTGCATTATCTGGTGATGGATGAACGTGTTCAATTTTCTTACTGCCTTGCGTACCGCTTGCAGCTTGCAACTACAGATGTTTCAGGGCGGATTTGTTCTGCTCTGAGGGCTGCTGCTACAATGACTGCCGAAACACCGCAGCCAATAAGGCCGAGTATGAGTTGCAATTCAAGGAGAACTCGAAACAGATGACCCTACCGCAGGTAACATATGATTCTTCTTACTTGAAGCACACACCACATTCAGCAACACCATGCTGTTTTGACTCCTGTGGTTGTTCAAATTGCTGCGCATAGGACGGGCTTCAGGTGCCGCCCAATTTCCGTGGGTGCGGATGTCGGAAGACCAAATGCGCCACTGGATTGTGTCCTTGCCTTGCGGTGTGTCTTCTACATGCATGCATGGTCTTTCTTAAGTAGTAGAGCCTTGCGGTGTGTCTTCTACATGCATGCATGGTCTTTCTTAAGTAGTAGATTATTCCCGCTACATCTGTTATTTCTGGAAAAAAAAACTAGTCATGCTTATTTACTGATCTCCTGACCCAAGCTAGTTGGTTCTTGTTCTAAAGAATGTTAGTCGACTTTATTTGCATTATAGTCTGCATACGCCAGATGATTGCTTTGCCTTTAATGTTTCTCAGTTGCTGTTCTTCTGCAGGAGCTCCTAGCAATCATCCCCTTTTTAATCGCCCCAGGCTGAAGCTCCAAGACACATCGGTCCTGAGCATTGTTGGAGAGGAGAGGTTCTGATGCTGTAGCATCACTGCAGCAAGAGGGCATGTATGTTCGGTGCTGGCCGGCTGGAAGGACATCCTTTGGTTCTGCATGATTCATGATTCATCGGATAATGTATCGCCTGTTGTAGGATATGCTCTAGTTTGCATATTATATACTAGATTCAGTTGTAGCCTGGTCATTCTTGTATATACGTGATTTGTGCAAATATCGTAACAGATTTAATTATGGCTCTTATGAAAAGAATTTCATCTATTTATTGTGTCCGGTCTGATGTTTATTTACTGCTAAATGTTGGAAAATAATTCTTGACATGTGGAACCTATAGAAAATAGGAAATTGACAAGTGGGCCCGAATTAGTTGAGTGGTCTGACAATTGGGACCCATCTGACATGTGGGACCAGCCCAAGAAGAAATGGATAGTGAAAGGCTAAGGCCCAAAATACAAAAAGGTTGAAAAAGGCTAAGGCCCAAAACAGAATGGACCAAAAAAATGTCTAGGCCTAGAAAATAATTCTGGAATTATTGGGCTTGGCCCATGTAGATCACTGAAAATGGACCGGGCTGATTTCGATTTACGACGAATTCAAATCATCATAATGCCTGCCACATGGCTGCCACGTCAGATTGCTGATGTGGCCTCCTCAAACTGCCCATGACTATACTGAATCGTCATAACGGTTATGACAGACCAATATCGTCATAGACGGTTATCATGATTTCAGTAGGATCGTCATGTTCAGTCATCAATGATGCCCTATTTTTGACGATCATTTTTTCGTCATAAAATCGTCATAGATCAACCACTGTGACGATTTAGTGACAAAATTAGAGGGTCGCTAGTCAACATATTTCTTGTAGTGAGCCACGGGGAGCCGGCAGCCGGCCACCTAATCTAGAACCAGACCCCTGCCTATATAAGGGGGTCTGGACCCTTAGCCTAGGGGATCTGAACCATCTTCTTCATCCTGCTCTAGGCCGAACAACTCGAGGAGCATTGTAACCACTGTGAAGATAATAGAAAGCAGGCAGGAAGTAGGAGTTTTACCTCCGGCGTGGAGGGCCCTGAACCTGGGTAACCGAGGTGTCTCTGTTGGCATAATCCCGAGCCGGACCCATCATCACCACCGTCGAGCCCCTCCGTTAAGCCATCCCTATGGCTACTGTCTCTAAATTCCCACGACACCATCATACTTTTCTTGATCATGCAGCAACTTAAAACCTTTAGGTACCCGCATTTTGCGAACCCTGCGGGTAATCCATAATACGCCCATCTCTTTTTCATCATCTTCGTAATTTTCCTCTTTCCACGCATAACGCGAGTTGTTCACTCGTGCTTGTGCTATTATGTTTCTTGCGTCCTCCTGTCGTTTTTGTCGCCTCTCATCACCTGATGACTCACTGGATTTGTTTCGCGAGGACTTGCGCTTGAATTCTTCCTTTCGCCTTTCCTTATGATGTGTCACCTTTTCCTCTGGAAGTTTTCCTATTAACTTGTCTTCTATCAACCCGAGGCTTCGTATTGCGGCCTGATGCATGTGCTCCCGCGGATCTCCAGGCTCTGGTTGTGTGGTTAGTAGGTACGTTTGAGCTTCTACCAATGTTGCTTCTGGTGTTTCTTGCACGAAGTCTTCTTCCTCTTCTAACTGCTGCGCGCTTAGACTTTTTGCGTAGCTTTCTTCTCTTGTCTGCGCTGTTGTCCTCCTGTTGTGTTTTGGGTCTCTGCGCCTTTCCATGCCGTACTCTGATGCATCGCTATACTCATCCCAGCATCCTCCACTTGACGTACTGTTGTCATCTCAGCTTCTCATGAACATGTATCTTTCCTCCCTTAGCTTCTTTTTGTGCTGGTGCAGCGCGTATTGATACCCCATCAGAACTTCTCTCCTTGAATCTGCGGGTATCTCTGTGCCGTGATTGATGGCTGACATGATGATTCTCCACTCTCCGGTTGAAACGTGAATTTTCTCTTTTTCCTTTTTGCTGTTACTCCTTGGATTGTCGACTTACGGGTCGACCTCTTTATTGCCTTTGTGATTATCCTCTTCTACTGCTTCAGTGATAATAACGCATAACTGATGTACGCTTCTGAAGACACCACTGCTTTCGATGGCGAAATCCCTTGAATTATCGTAAGTTTTAACCGCTGTTGCTTCCACCTCAGGTTTTCCCTGAGTTTTGTCAAATTCCTCGAGTTTCTCTTGCATATCTTCTGTTGCTGTGAGACTGACCGGCGAGTTTACCTCACTGGAAGAGCCCATGGATGATCTAGATATTGTGATTCTCTCATCTTTGCTTGCCGACGGACCCGATTTCGTCGGATCCGAAAGGCGAGTTGAACCCGAAGGTCCAACGTAGAAGCTTAAACTTCCGATCGTCAGCTCCATCTCTTGACTTTCGTCGACTTCTGGATTGTTGTTGGCTAAAAGTGAAAAAGCCATCAAATTTATGATTCCAATGTCCAACTCCCCACGGTCGGTGCCAATTGACGAGGGTTAACTCGACAAATGTCCTAGATGAAGGACTTAGGATCGGGGAGATAGGGCGTTGGATGAACTCGAAGGTAAACTCAGTCAAACAAGGTGTGTATCGAAATTAAAAGTGGGTGTAAAACCTGGCTTGCTTTCAATCTGTCCCTTACCATCCCCTTATGGCCCCTATATATAGATGGCCAGGTCTCAGGGATCGGGAGGGATCCGATACAGATTACAATATCGACATACGATATGAACTCATATTTCGACTAACGTTACAATTGGGCCTAGCTTAACGGGCCTCAGGGGTACTCAACTGTCGGGCTCTATTATCTATACCCTTGTCAGCCTAGCTACTACATCACATGGTACTCACACAAATCACCTAGTGGTTTCATCCACATCCCCTCTATCATCTTGACATCCACTGGTCCAAGTTTGACCAAATCTTGCATCTGCCTTCAATTGTGCAGATGATGTCATGACAAATGATTTTAGCCTTGAGTGTTGCATAACTAATGTAAATAAAACCTTTTGTTTCATGAACATAGTGAAATTAAAGGTTTTTTTGGTGAAGCAAGTACCCAAAGACTTTCGATGATGAAGCACTCGCCTGCTCGACCCAAGCTTCTGACTGGTGTTCCAAAAGGGCGCCCTCGACACCATCCTCAGATGAAGCAACAATATGCATCTTCTCGGAGTGCACTCGGATAGACAAGCCTCCCTTATCCTCATAAGCCGCAAGCGATGCCACCATTGAAGACGGTGATGAGGTGCGAAGCACGGAGGAGCAAGGACCAAAGAAGCCACCTAGCCCCACGTCGATTGAGGTCTCACACAAAGGATGAATCGCCTCTCCCACCATTTCCTGGATCTGCAAGCGAAACAACTCCAATTGTGTTGTGAAAGCTGCCTACAACAAGTCATCCACGACACCCTTATCGATTCCCTCATGGACAACAACATCAACATGACGAGCATCAGTGGTGTCATGGCAATCTTCAACATGGCAAATCATAGAGCAATATCCTCCTACGGATAGAAGCGCCGCAACCTCAGCCCACGAGCGAGGATGAGATGACCCAAGAGGCTGTTGGAATTCACCCACGAATTAATCACATGAAGCTATACTAACACATGCGAAGACTACTTTTATCGCCAAGCGTGCGTATCGCACGCTCTAAACTTTTCTTTATTTCTTATTTTCTCAACTCTTGTGGTACAAAATTTGATCCAAAACTCACGGCTCTACCTTGCTTATATTGACGCAAGCTATACGTGATCACCAACGTGCTAGCCTACTCATATATGAATCCTAGCTCTACACGGACATGTACTAGTACTACCATACCAGAACTGATACATGCATGGTACAAGCACCAATGCAAATCCTAATAGAACTCTAACCGAAGCTAACTAGCTAGAGTACTCTAACTCAAACCATATTAGGTAAAGATTATATCCAACAATCTCTCCCTAATCTTTAATTTGCTATCTCCGCATGCTCTCCCTGATCTTGACTCCCGCAGCTTCACATCACATCTTTATCTTCTTCATTGTTATGTCTGTACAGTCAGTATGACCACGCAGGAAACATGTAGTGCTCCTCCTTTGCCCTGCTATGTTTTGCCACCGCCATTGCTCAGCCTCCCACACTCGGTTCGCACATATGTGCCAGCGCTATTGCGGTCCTCGCAATCGGTTCGCACCATACTCCTCTTGTACTTGCATATAGTAGCTTCTCCTTCTACTGGCCGCACATCTCCTCGCTTTACGGCAGCTCGTATGGTAGCTTGCTGATTAGCTGTTCTTACCACCATAGCTGTTCTTACCACCGTCCGTCTTCGGATCACCGAACCCACACTGGCCGCAACCAGGACGCACCATGAGGACATGGACACAACCCACGGAACACCGTGCACTTCTCAATTGTGACGCGCTTCAACGGCAACTTCTCTTCACAGGGACAAGCACTTGGACACATAGAAGACTCACAGACTCGACGCCGACTTGACGCACAAAATTGCATGCCCATGACTCCTTGACATATACTCTCCCGGACGACGATCTTGACGAGACTCCCGACACCGCACCTCGGCACCACCTCTCTGATACGTCTCAAACGTATCTATAATTTTTGATGTTCCATGCTTGTTTATACACCATTTGCTTTGTATTTTGTTACACTTCGTGGCGTTTTGATGCATTTTCTAGAACTAACCTATTAACAAGATGCCACAGTGCCCGTGTCCTGTTTTCTGCTGTTTTTGTGTTTCAGAGAAGTTACACAGGAAATATTCTCGGAATTGGACGAAACAAAATCCAAACCGATGTCTACGCACATGTCTGTTCTTGTAGACAGTGTTGGGCCTCCAAGTGCAGAGGTTTGTAGAGCAGCAGCAAGTTTTCCTTAAGTGGATCACCCAAGGTTTATCGAACTCAGGGAGGAAGAGGTCAAAGCTATTCCTCTAAAACAACCCTGCAATTATGGTACAGAAAGTATCTTGTGTCCCTAACACACCCAATACACTTGTCGGATGTATAGGTGCACTAGTTCGGCGAGGATATAGTAAAATACAAGTAGTAGTGGTGATTATAAGTAGTAAATGTAATCTGAAATAAATATCGCTGCGAGCAAACATGTAACAAAACTGAATATAAACGGTGTGCAATGCTTGGAAACAAGGCCTAGGGATCATACTTTCACTAGTGGACACACTCTCAACAAATATAACATAATTGAACCAATAGATACTACCATCAATATGCAACTCAAAACAATTCTCCAATGGAAAACGAACACTAATCATGCGTAGGGCTACGAAGCACTCCTCAAAGTCCGTATTTCTCCAAACTAGATTGTCCCACACGGTCACCGTGAACACACTAGATGGTTCCAACAAACACCAACAATTTATAGAGACATCAAGCAAAAGAGACTCACATGATGCGCACACTGTCACCGTCACACCATGATACAAGGTATCTCCGGAGTTTACAAATATAAAGCACGGGAGTAGCATAATATCTGAATAATAGCATCTACCAATTCAACTAGATACAAAGCTCATGATCACATAAATATCACATCATGGGAGAGAGAGGTGAACCACATAGCTACTGGCAGAGCCCTCAGCCCCGGGGGAGAACTACTCCCTCCTCATCATAGGAGATAGCAAGGTTGATGGAGATGGAGGTGAGGTCGATGGAGACGGCAGAGACGGCGATGGAGACCGATGGAGATGGCTCTGGGGGCACTTTCCCGTCCCGGCAGGGTGCCGGAACAGAGACTTCTGTCCCTCGAAATTTGTTGGTGGTGGTGACGAAGCTATGGAACTCTTTCTGGAAATTTGCCGATTGTATTAGGATTTTCCGTTGGGAGGCTTCTTATAGGCGAAGGGGCATCGTCAGGAGTGGACCAGGGTGGCCTCACAATGGGTGGGCGCGGCCAGGGGCTGGGCCGCGCCCCCTGTTGTGTGGCTAGCCTCCGGCCCCTCTCTGGCTCCCGTTTGGTCCTCGTCCTTTGTCCGGGTAAAATAGGAGTTCTCGAACTTGTTTCGTCCAATTTCGAGAATATTTCCTGTGTAGCTTTTCTGAAACACAAAAACAGCAGAAAACAGGGAACTGGCACTGTGGCATCTTGTCAATAGGTTAGTTATGGAAATCGCATAAAAACGCCACGAAGTGTAACGAAACACAAGGCAAATGGTGTAAAAACAAGCATGGAGCATAAAAAATTATAGATACGTTTGAGACGTATCACGAACCTCCTATTTTTACCAAAGCTTCACGAAGACCGAAGATGAGACGGAGGGGGGCCAGGGGCCAGGCTCACCATAGGGTGGCGCGGCCTAGCCCCTGGCCGCGCCACCATGTGGTGAGACCACCTGGTCCCACTTCTGACACTGCCCTTTCGCCTATAAAGTCCCCTCGATGGGAAAAACCTAAAGGACGGATCTCTTTTCCATGAAACATACTGCAAACCGCCGCCGTCTTCATCGCGAGATCGGGAGGATCTAGGAGCTCCTCCCGGCACCCTGCCGAAGAGGGGAATCCCTGCCGGAGCCCTTCTCCACCACCATGGTCGCCTCCGAAGTGATGTGTGAGTAGTCTACCTTGAACTACGGGTCCATAGCAATAGCTAGATGGTTGTCTCCTCCACCATGTGCTTCATGTTTAGATCTTGTGAGCTGCCCAACATGATAAAGATCATCTTTATATAATCATACATGTTGTGTTTGTTGGGATCCGATGAGTATTGGTACTATGTTAAGTTGATGTGCTGAATTATATATCTTATGTTATCTATATGTTGTTTATGATCTTGCATGCTTTCCATTGCTAGTAGCTATCTTGGCCGAGTAGATGCTAGTAACTTCAAGAGGGAGTATTTATGCTCGATAGTTGGGTTCATGCCTCTATTTAATCTGGGGGAGTGACAGAAACCTCTAAAGTTGTAGATGTGTTGTTGCCACTAGGGAGAAAACAACATTCTTGTGTCCAAGGACATTTGCTTTGTTTACATTACGCACTTTGCTTAATTCAATTATCTGTTGTTCACAACTTAATACTCAAGGGGTCCTCGGATGATTCCCCGCGAGTGGATTTTTAGTCATAGATGCAGTTGGATGGCGGTCTATGTATTTTGTCGTAATGCCCAGAGTGAACCTCATAGTGATCCTTGTGATGTATGTACGTTATCTTTACTCTATCAATTGCCCAACTGTAATTTATTTACCCAGCATGTTATTATTTATCTTATAGAGAGACACCACTAGTGAACTATGGACCCCGGTCCAATTTTCTTTACATTGCTTTACCGTTTTACTATTACTCGCTCTGTTTACATTACTTGCATACTATTATCCTTTTACCACTCGATACGCTTAATCCTTTGTTCACAGCAAACCGGTGAGATTGACAACCTCATCGAAGTTGGGAGCAAAGTTCTTGGTTGTGTTGTGTGCAGGTTTCACGTTGCTGCTGGTGAAAAGCTACACGCTGACATGCAGTTATCTGACGCCCTTGTCCGGAGTGTCGCGAAGCTAGCAAGCATCACCTTCTGAAGTTTGTCTTTCTCCTACTGGTTCGATTAAACCTTGGTTTCATAACTGAGGGAAATTTGTTGTTGTGCTCAACAAACCTTCCTCTTGGGGTTCCCAACTAGGTGCCTTAATATCGCACCATCAAAGCATTTTTCTGGCGCCATTGCCATGGAGGAAGAAGACTTCTGCAAGGGGAGTCTCTCACGCACAATCTTTCACTTTTGTCTTTGTTTTGCTTTATTTTATTTTTACTTTCATCATTTTATCAAAAATACAAAAAATAGTACCTATTTCAATTTGCTTTTTATGTCTAGTTTAGTTGCTGCTACTATGTCGCCCGAGGAAATGATCTTCACTTTCAAACAAAAGAGTGGGGAGAGTTTCAAAGAAGCTTGGTCTAGAATTTATGATTGGCATGGAAAAACTGAACCGAAAATGACTTTGAGTTTGCTTCTTAGTAGCTTTTACTTTGGTCTTACTCTTCATTATAGATATGCTTTGGATGCTACAGCAGAAGGACATTTCCTTCATTATGATGGAGATCAAGCTTTCAATATTATAAAAAAGTTAATTACAATTTATAGCATGCTAACTGATTTTAATTCCTCTCTTGTGAGCATTTTTGCTAGACTTAATACTCTTGAGACTCACACTGCTTGTTTGGGTAATTGCTATAGTACTTTGCGCGAGCATTTTTATTATGTGCCAACAAATTCTGAACCATCGAGTTGGTTCCCTACGGCGAAAATCACCATTAGTGGTGAAACTTATCATGCTTGTTGTAATATTATGTCTGAATTTCGTCTTATGCCAAAGGATGTTTATGAATCTTTAGGTCTTTGGAAACTTTCTGAGGGGGGAGAAGAAATTCCTCTTACTAATAATGCCACTATATTTCCCGTTGGAATAGCTGAAGGAGTATATACAAAAGTCCTAGAAAGAATGATATCTACTGATTATCTTGTTATTGAATGTGTAGGAAAATGACAAATCACGCTTGGAAGGTCTCTACTAAAGATCCTGGGCGCCATTATAGATGTGGGAAAAGGCACTATAAGATTCATCTCTCCACCTTGCAATAGTCACGTCTTTCCTAGAGTCAAGAGCAAAGGTAAGAAAGGAAGATGTAAGGCATCCGTTGATCCTAATACCTCATCGCTTGATATTACTTGATTTTCACTTTCTGCGCCTAGCTCAAAGGTGTTAAAGAAAAGCACTCTTGGGAGATAACCCATTGTTTTATTTTCAGTACTTTTTCTTTTATTTGAGTCTTGGAAGTTATTACTACTGTAATAACCGCTCCTTATCCTTTTTATTTCATTGTTGTGCCAAGAAGAACCTCTAATTTGAGGGAGGTAAGATTTGGGGAAGTTGTTGTCCTAAAACAGATTTCGGTGCTGCACCGTAAAAATTTGTGAAAATTCTCAGAATATCTTTTTGACCTGCAATTTCTTGTGCATATGCCCCAGGTTATATCCAAACTTTCATTAATTTTGCACTTTTTGATTTGAGCAACATAAGGTCCTCGAAAAATTCAACCTTTGTCAGCTGTTCTGTTTTGACAGATTTCTGCCACTATTTGTGTTTGCCTCTCGATCGCTTTCTTTTTGAGTTCTTTTGATCATGAAACTTTTGAGGAAGTTGCTACAGTAGTATATGCTTTATATGTGGTGTTTTTGAGTTGAAACCTGAACCAAAAAGGGTTGATTTACTATTATGTTTATGCTAACGTTGCTAATAGAATTGTGTGAAGTTTTGTATGAAGGAAGTTTTCAAGCGTAGGGATTGGAGAATGATGAGATGATTTGAAGAATGGACAAAAGCTCAAGCTTGGGGATGCCCATGTCACCCCAAGAAATATCCAAGAGGTACAAGCATCAAAGTTTGGGGATGCCCCCGAGGCACCCCTTCTTCATCGGCAAAAATCAGGTCACCTTTCAACACACTATATTTTTATTGCTTCATGCACTATGCGTTTTTCTTGGAGCGTCTTTACTTTCGTTTTCAGTTTTGTTTTGTTTTGTTTGCTGCAATAAATGGTTGGACCCCAACAAATTTCTTTTGGAGGAGATTTACTTGCTTTTCATTTGCCAAAAACACTCTATTTTTCAATCTTATCGTTCAACGAGTGTTCTCTTTTTCTAGAACTGCGTTTAGCTTTCATTTTTTATCTTGATTTTTGTTCAGATCTTGTTTTATCTTTGCATCAAGGTGTATTTTGATCTCTGGTCTATGTTGGTATTCATCAAAAGAGTTGTCTCAAAAAGGTTTGAATGGTGTTGGAAAAGAGAAAAAGTTTCATGTAAAAAAGTGGTACAAAAAGGAGCTTGTTTAGACTGCGGCTTAGGCTTTTGCATGCCATGCTTGACGTCATTTTGATAGTATGCTTAGTGATTTTTGCTGTAGCATGACTTGTCTCAAATGACTGAGATTGCTTAATGAGCATTTGAAAAAAATCATGCGTTATTTTATTATGTGGAAGCATTTATTTGGTTTTCTCCTTGATGCTTTATTTGGGTTAACTTGGCGCATGCTTACAACATGTTTGAGTCTTACAAAGTCGCCATAAGCCTCTATGATCATTTGGTTTTTGACTTGTGATGCCATTTTATGCTTCTCTTAATGATGTTTTGTCGCTATGCATGATTATGGCCGTTATTGCTCTCTTAGTTGGTCGCTCTCAGTCTTTTGCTAGCCCTCATTTTGTACTGAGTATGAGCTCTACTCGTGCATCCAACTCCTAAAAACCAAGTTATTTTAATGTGTCCACTATAAATTCCTATGTATGGTATTTGCAAGCCATTCCAAGTAAATTTTTATGTGCTACCTTTAAAAAAAAACCTTCAAAATACTTCTCATTTTGTGACACTGTTTTCAACTCATGAGGACATAGTGGTCAGATTTGCTATCTTCCATATTGTTTCATTCCAAAAAGAAAAAAAAACGGAAAAAGAAAAGAAAAAAGGCACTCCTCCATGGTATGTGAATGTTGGTAGGGACCCGATGGAATTGGTTAGTTATGGTTTGAGAAAGGAAAAAAAAGGTGGGGAGGAGTGCCAAGCTTTATAAAAGAGCACAAAAGTGTCAATCTCTCTCAAAAACTTGCTTCATTTTTGTATGGAAGATAGTAAGAACCCCATTGCCAGTCGTTGACAAAGACAACCATCTCTCAAAACCCATTTTTTATCTCTCTATTTTACAAATGAAAAGCTCTAGCACATGTTTAATCTCTGCTTCGCTCTGCGAAGGGTCTTTCTTTTACTTTTATGTTGAGTCTCCACCTTCTATCTTTATGCACCATCTAAGAGAGCATAGTTGCCATTCTGAGTTTAATGTGCATTGTCCCAAAGTTATCATTGCTTGATTCATAATTATGATTTCACTTGTTCTTAAATTATTTGTATCTAGTCGCCCCCTTAAACTTAAAGGTGTCCTATGCATTTATGTTTTGCTATTCTATGAAGGACAAGCTAAAAACCATTTGCTATGTTTTTTCATATAATTTGAACACACGTTTGACTTTCATTGTTTTATTATTCATGATCTTTCGTTTGTGTTTCTTTTGCTGTTATAACATGGTTGCTAAGTTCGTAATGTCAAGATTATATCTTTTATGCCCATGTTTTAAGTTCTTTGATCCCAGCACTCAATGCTTACATAGATGATCAAGATTGTGATGGTGCATGTCACCTCAAAAATTATTCTTTTGTTATCACTTACCTACTCGAGGACGAGCAGGAGTTAAGCTTGGAGATGCTTGATACGTCTCAAACGTATCTATAATTTTTGATGTTCCATGCTTGTTTATACACCATTTGCTTTGTGTTTTGTTATACTTCGTGGCTTTTTTATGCATTTTTCGGAACTAACCTATTAACAAGATGTCACAGTGCCAGTTCCCTATTTTCTGTTGTTTTTGTGTTTCAGAAAAGTTACACAGGAAATATTCTCGAAATTGGACGAAATAAAAGCTGAGCCTCCTATTTTTACCGAAGCTTCGCGTAGACCCAAGATGAGACGGAGGGGGCCAGGGGCCAGGTTCACCATAGGGTGGCGCGGCCCAGCCCCTGGCCGCGCCACCATGTGGTGAGACCACCTGGTCCCACTTCTGACACTGCCCTTTCGCCTATAAACTCCCCTCGACGGGAAAAACCTAAAGGACGGATCTCTTTTCCATGAAACATACTGCAAGCCACCGCTGTCGTCGTCGCGAGATCGGGAGGATCCAGGAGCTTGATGCGGGCAGATAACCACCCAGTTGGGAACCCCAAGAGGAAGTTATGATGAGCACAGTAGGAAGTTTTTCCTCAGTAAGAAACCGAGGTTTATCGAACCAGTAGGAAAAAGCCAAACTTCAGAAGGTGATGCCTGCTAGCTTCGCGATAGCTCCGGACAATTTATAAGGCGCCTCGTCCAGGGCTTTGCTTTGCACCAGCAGCAACGTGGAACCTGCACACAACACAACCAAGAACTTTGCTTCCAACTTACGATGAGATTGTCAATCTCACCGGTTTGCTGTAAACAAAGGTATGGGCGTATCGAGTGGAAAGCAATAGTAGTATACAAGAAAGTAGACAATGCGAGTACAAGTAAAACGGTGTAACAATATAAAGGAAATTGGACCGGGGTCCACAGTTCACTAGAGGTGTCTCTCTATAAGATAAATAACAACATGCTGGGTAAACAAATTACAGTTGGGCAATTGATAGAATAAAGATAACGGGCATATGTCACGAGGATCACTATGAGATTTACTCTGGGCATTACAACAAAATACATAGACCGCCATCCAACTACATCTATGACTAATAATCCACTCGCGGGTATATCGTCCGAACACTCCACGAGTATTAAGTTGCGAACAACAGATAACTGCATTAAGCAAAGTGTGTAATGTAAACAAAACGAATATCCTTGGACACAAGAATGTTGTTTTCTCCCTAGTGGCAACAACACATCTACAACCTTAGAGGTTTCTGTCACTCCACCAGATTAAATAGAGGCATGATCCCAACTATCGAGCATAAATACCCCCTCTTGGAGTCACAAGTATCTACTTGGCCAAGATAGCTACTAACAACGGAGAGCATGAAAGATCATAAACAACATAGAGATAACATAAGATAAAATTCAGCACATCAACTTAACATAATACCAATATTCATCAGATCCCAACAAACTCAACATGTAGAATTACATAAAGATGATCTCGATCATGTAAAGCAGCTCACAAGATCTAAACATGAAGCACATGGTGGAGAAGACAACCATCTAGCTACTGCTATGGACCCATAGTCCAAGGTAGACTACTCACTCATCGCGCCAGAGGCAAGCATGGCGATGAAGAAGACATCCGGTGGCGATTCCCCTCTCCAGCAGGGCGCCGGGAAGAGCTTCTGGACCCTCCCAATCTCGGGTCGACAACGGCGGCGGATCGCGATGTGTTTCTGGAAAATTGATCGGGTATTTAGGTTTTTCCCGTCGGGGGGTCTTCATAGGTGAAGGGGCAGCGTCAGAAGTGGAACAGGGGGCTCTCACCATAGGGCGGTGCGGCCAGGGGCTGGGCCGCGCCCCCTGGTGGTGAGGCTGGCCCCTGGCCCCTCTCCATCTCCTCTTCGGTCTTCTGGAAGCTTTGGTAAATATTAGGAGGTTCGGCTTTTGTTTCGTCCAATTCCGAGAATATTTTCTGTGTAACTTTTCTGAAACACAAAAACAGCAGAAAACAGGGAACTGGCACTATGGCATCTTGTTAATAGGTTAGTCTCGGAAAATGCATAAAAACGCCACGAAGTGTAACAAAATACTAAGCAAATGGTGTAAGAACAAGCATGGAGCATCAAAAATTATAGATACATTTGAGACGTATCAGAGCTCTTCCCGGCACCCTGTCGGAGAGGGGAATCCCTGCCGGAGGCCTTCTCCACCACCATAGTCGCCTCCGGAGTGATGTGTGAGTAGTCTACCTTGGACTACGGGTCCATAGCAGTAGCTAGATGGTTGTCTCCTCCACCATGTGCTTCATGTTTAGATCTTGTGAGCTGCCCTACATGATCAAGATCATCTTTATGTAATCATACATGTTGTGTTTGTTGGGATCCGATGAGTATTGGTACTATGTTAAGTTGATGTGCTGAATTATATATCTTATGTTATCTCTATGTTGTTTATGATCTTGC
Organism: Dactylis glomerata; assembly: GCA_007115705.1. Lineage (NCBI taxonomy): Eukaryota > Viridiplantae > Streptophyta > Magnoliopsida > Poales > Poaceae > Dactylis > Dactylis glomerata. The sequence continues at coordinate 19,305,283 of QXEO01000541.1, read as the reverse complement.
ATGCTTTCCGTTGCTAGTAGCTATCTTGGCCGAGTAGATGCTAGTAACTCCAAAAGGGAGTATTTATGCTTGATAATTGGGTTCATGCCTCTATTTAATCTGGGGGAGTGACAGAAACCTCTAAGGTTGTCGATGTGCTGTTGCCACTAGGGAGAAAACAGCATTCTTATGTCCAAGGACATTTGCTTTGTTTACATTACGCACTTTGCTTAATGCAATTATCTGTTGTTCGCAACTTAATACTCAAGGGGTCCTCGGATGATTCCCCGCGAGTGGATTTTTAGTCATAGATGCAGTTGGATGGCGGTCTATGTATTTTGTCGTAATGCCCAGAGTGAACCTCATAGTGATCCTCGTGACGTATGTACGTTATCTTTACTCTATTAATTGCCCAACTGTAATTTGTTTTTATCCAGCATGTTATTATTTATCTTATGGAGAGACACCACTAGTGAACTGTGGACCCCGGTCCAATTTTCTTTACATTGCTTTACCGTTTAACTATTACTCGCTCTGTTTACATTACTTGCATACTATTATCCTTTTACCACTCGATACGCTCAATCCTTTGTTCACAGCAAACCGGTGAGATTGACAACCTCATCGAAGTTGGGAGCAAAGTTCTTAGTTGTGTTGTGTGCAGGTTTCACGTTGCTGCGAGGTGAAGACACACCAGCAATATTTCTGGCGCCATTGTCCGGAGTGTCGCGAAGCTAGCAAGCATCACCTTCTAAAGTTTGGCTTTCTCCTACTGGTTCGATTAAACCTTGATTTCATAACTGAGGGAAATTTGCTGCTGTGCTCAACAAACCTTCCTCTCGGGGTTCCCAACTGGGTGCCTTAATATCGCACCATCACTCTCCCATCAATGATCATCCTCATCTGCCACCTTGCCGATGACAACGCCCTGCCGCCTCCTCTGTGTCGCTCCCGCCGAGCACGATCACCCATCACCTTGCAGACGCCGGCATACGCGTACTCGCCATCTTCACCCAGTCGCTCCGTCGATCGAGAATCGCCATCCCCGAGGCGCTAGCAGTCACTTCCCCGGGGCAAGCGCAGCTTCAAATCTTTGACCTCGCTCTGATACCAACTGTTGGAATTCACCCACAAATTAATCACATGAAGCTATACTAACACACGCGAAGACTACTTTTATAGCCAAGCGTGCGTATCGCACGCTCTAAACTTTTCTTTATTTCTTGTTTTCTCAACTCCTGCGGTACAAAATCTGATCCAAAACTCACGACTCTACCTTGCTTATATAGACGCAAGCTATACATGATCACCGACGTGCTAGCCTACTCGTATATGAATCCTAGCTCTACATGGACACGTACTAGTACTACCATACCAGAACCGATACATGCACGGTACAAGCACCAATGCAAATCCTAGTAGAACTCTAACCGAAGCTATCTAGCTAGAGTACTCTAACTCAAACCGTATATTAGATAAAGATTATGTCCAACAGAGGCGGGCTACGGAGACCAGACGAGGAAGCGTCCGGCATGATCGTTGCCGGACTCTGCTTGCAGTCCCGCTCTCGGTTACCGTAGAAATCTCAAATTTTTACCATTTCAAAATGATCAATATATTGTGTGACTTCTGCATGACAGTTCATGCATTTCGTTTATTGCTTTGCATGAACATTTTGATATTGAAAAGCGAACTACCCCGATTTAGGAATTTCATAGACAGAGACGAATGCGGAAAAGAAGAGCGACTGACTCAGGGGACCTTAGGCAGATATGGGGGACAAACAAGAGGTGTGCAACCTTCTGAATATTGTCACCGAATGTGTACTTATTATATAACTGATACCGTAAAGGATTCAACTGTCGATGGAGCGAGCGAGCTATATGTAAGCTAGCCGACGAACGGCTCGTTCGATCATGACGATGACGTACGATTGATAGACATCAAAGAATACGCGAACGCGCTCCGCGTCGTACCCTGGCGGCACGGTACTGGCGTCTCTAACCAGGAGCAGCTCGATGGTCACGTCGGGCCTGTCGGCGTTGATCTTCACCACGGCCGCCGGCACCGTTCTGGTTACCAACTCCGGCCACGACGTCTTCGGAACAGATGTACTGTACATTTTTCCGAGATCGGTCGATGTCCAAACTAAGAATGTCCAGAAATGAGAACTGTGCGGTAGTGAGAATGAAGGCATCTGGATGGTATTTACAAGATCTTATATAGAGAAATCAGGCGAGTACTTTGGTCGTGCCGCCCATGGCATAGGTATTGTCACCTCTTCGTTGTTTACTAGGAACAACAGGTGGAGTTATTGTTTGCACACCGAGTAATTCTTCAAAAAAAAAACTCAGGTAAGATCACAAAAATTGCTGACTGGCACATAAGGCTCTACCTACGTTGTCCACTTTAGTAGGCTCCATTTGGCATTGATTGGGGAATTACAAAAAATCATTATGAGGAATTCAGTGGTTGGCATTTCTTGCATAAAAAATACTTATACTATCTTTTCACCGGGGTCTATGAATGAAAATGTAATCAAAGCAGATTAATCAGCATTTAGTTTGATCTAGAAAAACAGAGCCGCATACTTATTGTGAATTCTCGTAGGGCTTAAGAATAAGTGCATAGCTACAGAACACAGTTCCGAAATCACAAACTAAACCTATGTCTTGACATACATATATTTTTGGGCATGAAGGCGAAAATATCCGGTGAAACCAAGTAAAAACAATGTTTCAAAAATTTCAACGAATTAAAAAACTGTATTTTCAGAGGTGAAGTTCTACAAACATGCAAAGCTCGAAGTTCAAAATACTATTCATTTGTCAAGTACAAACAAAATAAAATCAAATAATGACAAACAGTACAACTTTCCTACTCATGCTCAATTAGTTTTTTTATTTCTCAAATCAATTTGAGATTAAACCTAAAATTTGACATGTTTATTCACCTTTGTAACATACCATAATTTTACGGGATCTCTAGTACGTTGGAGTATATTTTTACTGACTTCTTATTGTAACTAGCATAGGGGCGCTCGCAAATGCGAGGGCATCATATTTAGTAATTTAAATATTAAGTATTAACTTTATCTTGTACAAACTCTTTCCATCCAAATTACCTTCTTCCTCATTCAAAGATTCGTGATGTTACATGACTTTATTTCTAAGAAAAATAATTATGGTAAACATTTTTTATGGGAACACTATTTATGTTATGGTGAAAAATCTCAACCTTCATAATCATGATTCATATAGTCACACTAAATACTGGGACATATATATTTAGTTTACTATAATAATCCTACCAGTAAGGTTGACAAAAACTATATGATTTGATTTATTATGAGGATATAAATAAAACAAATATGGCCAATAGTTCCACTTTCTAGCAAGAGAGGAGCAAAAGCTAATTCCATTCTTATGCCACGTCAAAAAGTTTATTATACATACTTCAATGTTCTAGAGTAATTAAGAGAAAAAAAATCAAAATGTAACATCACTCTCATTCCTCTTTTGTATTTCAGCTAAAAATGATGGGGACATATACAGTCTCAAGTTCTTGTTCTATATGGTAAAGAGATTGGTTAGGTGGGAAGTCAAAGATACATTAATCAAAGTTACACTAACATGTTAAAAAACTTTACAATTTCAAAGAGACTAACATTAGTGATTAGTGACAATTATTGTATTACCATGACTTGGAAAGGACTAAGCACCTATAAAAGTGTTACTAATACATTTAGTTGCTACTGCAACATTTTCTTGGCAGTCCATCATTTTCATGGGATTAGATTACAATTAACTATCTCACTATGACCGAGTAACCAAATAGCATTTTGCATACATAATCAATAAATATGGTGACCATTGTTGAGCAAAATCAATACTTATAGTTTTAGGCCTATCATCTAGCTATTCATAATTAGTGTGTCAATGTTAAGTCCATTCGATATGCATTTTAGTGTGCATGACTTCAGTTAGGTCAACACATTGTCTACTATATTTTTGTATCACATAACCCCCATTGTATTGGATTTGAGTAAGAACTAAGTCAAATTGAGGCGTAATTACAAAAATACAATAACATTTGTATCTTTGTTCATAAATATAGAAACAATTTTAATGTAGGGTTCAAGCATTAACAATATTTTGGGATAGCCATATTAAAGTTATTTTTATGTCAATCAAATTTGAGATCACCTTTATGTCAAACAAGCACCGTGGCCCTCGCAAATGCGAGGGCATCATCACTATTTCCTTTGTTTAAATATAAATTTATAGTTCTTGGATATTAATGGTATGGGATTGGAAGTTATTTGCTTGATTTATAGTGAAAGGATTCTTATGTCATTTGAGAAATTACAATCTGAATGATTAACTATATGGTCATTTGCCCATGTAATAATATACAATAAAATATAAAGCTCTGGTAATTTGATTCTTGCATATCCTGACACATAAACATTTCAAGAGATAATAAAGTCCCTATCATTAGATTTCTTGTCGGAATCCAAAGTGGCGATCACAGCTAACTTGGTTGTCTAAGAGAGATTCATCTATCATAGTTGCTGAAATTTCTCCCCCTAGAGTAATAATAATATTTTTCCACTAAACAATTTAAATATGTAAAATTAATTTTAAATATCTCAAAAAATTGAATTAGAATATATACATGACTTATCCAAGAAAAAGGGAATCAATAACTGTGTGTCTCTAGAATAATCGTGTGTCTGATGATTTAGGTCCTACTCTCCGAAGTAAATCGCATTTTCAAAACCCACGAGGTTAATCAAACTATTACAAGTTAGTTTTTAAATTGTATATGTATCCGGCGATATAAGTATATATGTGTGTATGTATCCATGTATTAATCAGTCTAATCATAGAGCTTCTCACTTTTTTCTAGCTAGGCTATCAATAAAACTCCTACTACATATCGCATTCACGCGTAGGCTAAATAGATCATATAGCTTCGCTTTGTAGTCCTCATTTTCATCTCGAATCAGTTTTGTAGTTAGCTTCACATCATATCGCATAAATCAGTTTTGAAATTTTATCATTAACTCTTCTTTTGAGTTATTTTTCTATACGTTACAGCAGACATTGACCCGCATACTAAGCTAAACTACTCGCTGATTGATACTGAAATGATCGATCTAGTTCTGCTGGTAGGTGGTATAAATCCATGAACTGAGCTATTCTCTTCGACCACTATTACTTGTTATTAATATGAATATATCTAAATATATTTTAGTATATAGATACATTCATATTAAGACAAGTAATAGTGAGAGGAGGGAATACCTCAATCGATAGTTACCAATGAAGTTAGGTAGCTAACTAGTTAGAAAGATGAGATCAATCAATCACGGATATTTTTTTAGGGGAAATCTTTCATGCTTTATTATGACTAGTTGAATGTCCGTGCGTTGCTACGGGCTGTTAATTTTTCTCGCTACATCGATGGTCATCTGTCCTTAATATTTTTCTCATTAAGTTTTTATTTAGTATGTTCCATTAATACTTTTTTGTGTGTACTCCCTTCATACTGGTTTATTAGTTAATTACGTGACCAAGACGGCGCTGGCGAAGCTGCCGCGACCGATAAGAGCATCGACGGAGAAGGCGTCATCGAGGATGGAGCGAGCTGCCAGCGAGCAATAGACTTAGTGTGGTAGGTGCGGGTGCGGCGGCGAGGAGACCACTGAAGCGGCGGTAGGTGTTCGAGGGAGGGCCGGAGCAGCGGAGGTTCGGCGGATGCGGAGCTTTGAGCATAGCGGGGAGGCGAGGCCACCCCACATTTATCCGTGCGTTGCTACGGTTAATTTTCAAGCAAGCCTTCGAAACAAACCTTGGTTAACCAAAGCTCTTTCTCTAAGTCTGTGTAGCTTCCAAATCATTTCCTTCCTCAAACTCCTCCGATAATGGGTCCCTCAATGCTAATTCCCTCCATGGCGTGAGAGCAGAGCGCAAAGCTTTCTAGGAGCCAAAACCTTCTCGGGCTTCGCGGCACTATAATGTTCGATTTATGTCGCCACTTTTTTTCGCATGTCACCACTGACCATTTAAAATTTGACCCATTTTAAAACCCTAAACAGCCTCCTTAGAGCCCAACGTTTTATGATGGAAAACATCGGCGCAGCCCTAGTTTCGCCTCAAAGTTGATCGGTGTGCACTATCCTAGAATCACTTTGCCCTTTCGTGTTCATCATATTTTATATTTGATGATTTGATCTATTATTTTATAGTTCACTTACCAAAAATAGCTACTCCATTTATCCTAAAAAGATGTCGCAGATTTGTTTAAATTTAGGTGCATCTATAAACTAAATTAAATTGAGTATAGATGTATATCAATTTAGAAAAATATATGCCGACGTAAGGGAGTACTATTTTATACTTTTGAAAAATGAATATGTAATTATAATTTAACTATGAGTATTTCTGATGACTAAAACTGCATACAAATTCACTTGCTTGGCCGATGAAACACAACCCTACGTACGTATACGTGCTAACGTGCACGTTGTATGTGCACAGTCTCGTACACGTGACTACGTGAGACAACTGCGTACATGTGTATTACACATGCCTTATGCACACACACACGTAGAGGTGGAGGTCTCTAGTCTTGTTCTGGATGGAATTGTACACGCGTTCGTGGCCTCGTGTTCCTTCGCAGTCCAGACACAGCACATCGATCCCCCGCAGCGCCTGTGCCGCTTTCTTCCCCGAGTGAGCGCAGTGCTCTGCTCACCAGGCCGAGGATCCCGATCGAAGCCCTGCTGCGCCTCTCTTGCCTGGCGCTACCAGCCACTGCATGTAGCCTGCTCGCCAGCCTCATCTTCAAATCCCGCGCGTCAAACTTCACCAGCCGCTCCATGGCGCGGCCTCTCCGCCGTCATGCTCTGCCCGCCGCCGACTCCTGCTACATAGGCTCCGGCTGCACCACCACCGCCTCTTACGCAAGAGGGAGCGCCTTGCCGGAGGAGGCAGGGCAATCCAGGGATCTCGGAGTGAAGCCGGTCGACATTGGAGGCGTGGCCCGCCAGGGATTTGGGCTGCAGAGTGGGGCGCGATATGTCGTGCGTTGGGAGGATCCGAACGACACCAGGAGAGGTACGGACAAACTACGGACAAAGCCAGGAACACACGGACGGGGCGATTCGATTTATGTGACGTACGAAAATAAACCGTTGGTTTTTTGACCTACCACGGTTTTCTGACCATCGCGTCCTCAAGCCGTATTATTAGTTTAGATTAGATTAGATAGATAGATAGATTAGATAACTGGGACAAATCGCCCACCACATATATAGATACTTTATATAGCACAGATGGGTGCATACTAATGCCTCTCGGTGACCTTCTTTTACAATGCCTTCACGTATGACTTATTATTATTATCTTGACACAAACTTCATGAATTGCTCAACCGGTGACCGGTCTATCACGTCTAATCTGTCGAATCATACATCAAACAATTTAAAATGTGGATTAAAACATGGTGCTTCCCTTAAATATCTGCATATTATTTTTAGTATATCATAAATATATTTGGACAAAAATATATATAAATACATGAGAATCTAGAAAAAACGAGTCAATTAATAAGGAACAAATAGAATATTCTTATAGCCTATCATGTCTCTGATGACATGCCCCTATTTAATTGTATTTTTTCATAGATATTTGGTCAAAGTTCAGAAAGTTTGATTTTGGCCAAACCTAGAACGCAAAGTATTTGTGAATAGAGGAAATATATGGTAAGTGCCAATATTACCCTCTTAATTCGTGGGGTAGTTATTAGCTGATGCTATATTTGAGGAGAACCAAGCAATGGGCATGAAGGGGCTGGGCCGCGGGAGAGAATCGAGGAGTTTATGCGGTTTTCAGAGGTGTTAAGGAGGAGAAATAATACTCCCTCTGTCCCAGTTTTTAAGGCTTACACGTATATCTAGGTTGTCATTTTGACCAACATAATATAACTTATATACTATAAAATATATATCACTAAAAAGTTTAAACATTATACTTTCTAATGGTATAATTTTTATCTTGTAAAATTTAGATTATATTTGTCAAAATGACGACCTAGGTATACGTGTAAGCCTTATGAACTGGGACGGAGGGAGTAGGAAAGAGTAAGCAATTAAATAGGGGCAGGTTTGGAAACATTTCTACATGCATGACAGCCCTTAGTTCCAGTGTCAGAAAATTTGCGCCTTCTTATGTATGATACTACTCTATGATATCACCTCTACAATGAAGGGAGTATTTTGTAAAATCTCAAGATAAATATGTATACATAATGTATTTGCTGGTAGAATTTTTAGTTTTACATATCATGATACGATGTCATATTATGATACCATTCTTATCATATACACATATTTACTTTGAGATTCTACAAAATATTAAATATGATATAACTATGATAGTACTATATGATTTTATGCATTGTAGAGATGATATTATATAATAGTATTATATGCATGATATTAATATATGATACTATATATTATGACTAGTCTAAAGATGAATAAAGGGAGCATCATAGTGAGAGTAACATAGGTCTGAACTGACTGATAATGAATTTTATAACATGGGAAATAAATGGACCACACTTGATGGCACGATTTAGCTAGAAACGTCATGGGAGGCTGGACAGGATCCTTTATGCCAGGTTGACTAGTACTTGCACGAAGCCTGTCTCATGATATGTGTCATAATTATTAAAAAATATATCTATTGTTAACATATACCAGAACAAAATAGTATTGTACTACTCGCATAGAATGTGTCTCACATGATATATACGAAAAAACACCAAATGAAGCTGAAGGCTCTCTTCCTCCCCAGCTCGCTCCCCTCCTCGCTCCTGTAGCTACGTGCGCGCCGACAGCAACCGGGCCTCTCCCGAGTCCTCTCCGCCGGAATAGCCGGCCGGAGATGGACGAGGGGGGGGGGGAGGGGGCGCCGGAGTAGATAGGTCCCCCTTTTTCTTCTTCTCTTTGTTGGTAGCAGGCTCTTTGCCTGGGCTTGGTTCTCCAGATCTTGGCGCCCCGATCTGGGTTCTAGGGTCCGATTGCTCTGCGATTTTGCTTCTCTGGTCGAAGCTAGCTGCAGATCCTTCGGCCACCATGCCGCAGAATAAGTTTGGGGCTGCGTGCTGCTTCCCAGCGGCGGAGGTCCTTTTGCTCTTCCGTCTCCCTCTGACCGGCCGTGGTGGTGAGGGGATGGAGAAGGTGGGAGCAAGGATGTCCGGATTTGGTGGTGGTGGGAGTCCTTCCGCTCGGGTGCGTGGGCGCGGCGCCAGGCGGTGGCCTGCTTCGTCTTCTTCGTCTACTCCTCCGACCGGCCGTGGAGGCGTGGGGAGAAGGGTGCTGGCGGTGAGGCAGGCGGCCTACTCCCCCCTGTTCAAGCGCGACTCTCTGTTGGTGGCTGCATCTCCTGTTGGTCCTCTCTTCCCGGCCGGCCGTGGCGGCGAGGGGGAGGGGGAGGACTGCCGGAGGATTGCCGTGGCCAGCAGATGGTCTTGGGGGCCCTGTATGGGCCTCCGGGGACTCCCGGAGTTTCAACTCCCTTCGGCGTCGACCTGATGTCGCCGACGCTATCCTTGGCCAGATGACTGGCCGCGCCGAGCTCGGCAACGAGGGCAGTTGCGCGAGCATGTTCGTCCTCCTCAAGAGGATCTTCTGCATCGACGGAGTGGCCTCGATGTCCCTCGTCCAAGCATGTGGTCTCGTCCCCGCTTGGCTCAGAGGTGGCGCTGCTCTGGAGGTGCTCTTCGCCGGCGGCAAGCAAGGATCCGATTGCTTCTTAGCAATCTTTTTTAGGGTGTGTTCTGCAATTGTCAGGGGGCTGTTTGTATTTTTCTCTTTTCTCCCTGTAATTTCACCCGCCGCTTAATGAAACTCCACTTTACCCGTTCAAAAAAAAAAACACATGATACGTACCACTAGTAGAAAACGGGCCTTTGGCCAGGACCCTTTAGTCCCGGCCTCCATCTGGGCCGGGACTAAAGGCCCGGCCACGTCGCTCGAAATTCGCCAGCCGCCCGGGAGGCTTTAGTCCCGGCCCGTAACGACGCTTTAGTCCCGGTTTGAGACACAAACCGGGACTAAAGGGCCATGCGCTGGGCGGCCCACATGTGCGCACCCTTTAGTCCCGGTTTGTGTCTCAAACCGGGACTAAATTCCTCTGCCTATATATATGGCAGCCCCTGCAGCCCCTCTCTCCCCTCTTGCATTTTTTTGGATGAAAGGTGTGAGTGTGTGCTAGCTCTCCTTTTTGCTTGGATGCACTAGAGGTGTTTGTTGAAATGTTTGTTAGAGCGATGCCGCTTCAGTTCACCGAACACAACTACGATATGAGGTGCCCGAGCCACGCTTAAGCCTCTTCCTCTTTATTTCCACTTATTCTAAAAGGTTAGCAACTATATTTCCTTGTTTAGACCGTGCGGTACTAATTTTTAGGATCGTGATTGTGTTTGATATACTGTTGCATAACGCAGATGAGCCATCCATGGATGTACGGTGATCGACGCACCGCCGCTTACAGAGAAGGCGTGCATTCTTTTCGAGATGCGGCCGATGCGAACAAGCATGGTGGTGGCTATATGTTTTGTCCATGTGTTGAATGTCAGAATGAGAAGGACTACACTTCCTCAAGAGTCATTCAGAGCCACCTGCTTTGGTCCGGTTTTATGTCGGGCTATAATGTTTGGACCAAGCACGGAGAAAGAGGGGTTATGATGGAAGACGACGATGAAGAAGAAGATAACGATGATGACAACTACCGATCTATGTTCCCTGAGTATGCTGATACCACAATGGAAGACAATGAAGAAGAATATCAGGGTGCAGAACGGGAACCAGATGAGCCCGCTGATGATCTTGGCCGGGTCATTTCTGAAGCACGGCGAGGCTGCGACACAGAAAAGGAGAGGTTGCAGTTCGAGCAGATGTTACAGGACCACAACAAATTGTTGTACCCAACTTGTGAAGATGGCCAGAAGAAGCTGGGTAGCACACTGGAATTGTTGAAGTGGAAGGCAGAGACCGGTGTGACTGACTCGTCATTCGAAAAGTTGCTGGTACTGATGAAGAAGATGCTTCCAAGAAAGAACGAATTGCCCGCCAGCACGTACGAAGCAAAGAAGCTTGTCTGCCCTCTAGGATTAGACGTGCAGAAGATACATGCATGCCCTAATGACTGCATCCTCTACCGCGGTGAGAAGTATGAGAATATAGATAAATGCCCGGTATGCACTGCATTGCGGTATAAGATCAGAAAAGATGACCCTGGTGAGATTGAGGGCGAGCCACCCAGGAAGAGGGTTCCTGCCAAGGTGATGTGGTATGCTCCTATAATACCACGGTTGAAACGTCTGTTCAGAAATAAAGATCATGCGAAGTTGTTGCGATGGCACATGGAAGATCGTATGAAAGACGATAAGTTGAGGCACCCCGCCGATGGTCGGCAGTGGAGAAAAATCGAGAGAGAGTTCCCGAGATTTGCAGGTGATGCAAGGAACTTATGGTTTGGTCTGAGTACAGATGGCATGAATCCTTTTGGGGAGCAGAGTTGCAGTCACAGCACCTGGCCCGTTACTCTATGTATCTATAACCTTCCTCCTTGGTTGTGCATGAAGCGGAAGTTTATTATGATGCCAGTGCTTATCCAAGGTCCAAAGCAACCCGGCAACGACATTGATGTGTACCTAAGGCCATTAGTTGATGAACTTTTACAGCTGTGGGCCGAACCAGGTGTACGTGTGTGGGACGAGCACAAACAAGAGGAATTTGACCTTCGAGCGTTGCTTTTCGTAACCATCAATGATTGGCCTGCTCTTAGTAACATTTCAGGACAGTCAAACAAGGGATACAATGCATGCACGCACTGTTTAGATCAGACAGAAAGTATATATCTGGACAAGTGTAGGAAGAATGTGTACCCGTACAATCGTCGTTTTCTTCGACCCAAGCATCCCTTAAAGAAAAAAGGCAAGCATTTCAATGGCAAGGCAGAACCCCGGGGGAAGCCTGTCATCCGTACTGGTGCTGAAGTATTTGATATGGTCAAAGATTTAAAAGTAATCTTTGGAAAGGGTCCTGGCAGCCAACCTGTTCCTAACGGCCCTGATAAGCGCGTACCCATGTGGAAGAAGAAATCTATATTTTGGGAGCTACCCTATTGGGAAGTCCATGAGGTCCGCTCCGCAATCGACGTGATGCACCTGACGAAGAATCTCTGCGTGAATATTCTAGGCTTCCTGGGCTTGTATGGGAAGTCAAAAGATACACCGGAAGCACGGGAGGACCAGGAACGTCATAAAGGAAGAGATGGCATGCATCCAGGGCAGTTTCAAGGGCGTGCCAGCTACGCTCTTACTAAGGAAGAGAAGGAAATCTTCTTTGAAGTCCTTTTCAGTATCAAGGTCCCGACTGGCTTCTCGTCGAATATAAAGGGAATCGTAAATTTGAAAGACAAAAAATTCTAAAACCTAAAGTCTCATGACTGCCACGTGCTTATGACGCAATTGCTTCCGGTTGCATTGAGGGGAATTCTACCGGAAAATGTTCGCCTGGCAATTGTGAAGGTATGTGCATTCCTCAATGCAATTTCTCAGAAGGTAATCGATCGAGAAAGTCTATCAGGGTTACAGATTGATGTGGTCCAATGTCTGGTCAGCTTTGAGTTGTTGTTCCCGCCATCCTTCTTCAATATAATGACACACCTCCTAGTTCACCTAGTCGAAGAGATTAGAATTCTCGGTCCTGTGTTTCTACACAATATGTTCCCCTTCGAGAGGTTCATGGGAGTCTTAAAGAAATATGTTCGTAACCGTGCTAGGCCAGAAGGAAGCATCTCCAAGGGCTATGGAACAGAGGAGGTCATTGAGTTTTGTGTGGACTTTCTTCCTGACCTTAAGCCGATTGGTGTTCCTGAATCTCGGTATGAGGGTAGGCTGACAGGAAAAGGCACACTAGGAAGGAAAGCAAAAGTATGTATGGACGGGCATTCTTTCTCTCAAGCACACTACACAGTTCTACACAATTCCACTGTGGTGGCTCCGTATATCGTGAGACACAAGAATATTCTACGCTCCGAAAACCCGGGGAAGGCTGACTCTTGGATTAAAGGGGAACACGAGAAGACTTTTGGTAGTTGGTTGCAGACACATCTCATGAATGACGACACCGTTGGAGATCAGCTGTACTGTTTGGCCAGGCCACCATCTTCGACTATATGTACTTTCCAAGGGTACGAGATAAATGGGAACACATTTTACACGGTTGCCCAAGATAAAAAGAGCACCAACCAAAATAGTGGTGTCCGCTTTGATGCAACAGACGAGAATGGGCACTGTTTGGAAACATATTATGGGTACATAGAGGAGATATGGGAACTTGACTATGGACCTACTTTTAAGATCCCTTTGTTTCGGTGCAAATGGGTGAAGCTGACAGGTGGCGGGGTAGTTGTAGACCAAAAGTACGGCATGACAACAGTGGATCTCAATAATCTTGCGTACATGGATGAACCATTCGTCCTAGCCAACGATGTCGCTCAGGTTTTCTATGTGAAGGACATGTCTACAAAAACGAGAAAAAGAAATCAGCAAAAGAAGATATCGTCCGATGAGCCAAAGCGCCACATAGTTCTTTCAGGGAAAAGAAACATCGTGGGAGTAGATGACAAGACAGACATGTCAATAGATTATAATAAGTTTCATGAAATTTCGCCCTTCAAAGTGAAGACTGACCCAAGCATCCTACTGAATGATGAAGATTCTCCATGGCTACGACCCAGAAGAAAACAGAAATAATAGATAGGATTGTTGGTGCAATAATGTAATAATGTATTAAAGCAAGAACAATTGTACCACTTCTTGATGCACACTGTGCACTATCTCGCTGCATGATACAAGAACAAAAAAGCGTACCTATGTTCTTTGTTGCAATCCATTCTCTCTAGAACTAGATTGTGGGTAGGGAAATACTGCGATCAGAACTGATGACGGACTAGAAGTGGATACCCAAATATATATGGAGCGGATGAAAGGCAAAGCCTGCTCTTAAATGCTGGTATCATTTGGTGTGCATGGAAACGGCTCAATGAAAATCATGAGAGGAATTAATCCAAAGAGTGGCTAATGGATCGGGAGTTACAAAAAGGAGAGTAATAGTGTGATTGGCTGCGTGGTAATAATTAGCTTTGGTAAATGGCATAAAATGCCTTGGGTTTCGTGCATTTAAGAGTATGGATAATGGCTAATCAAAACTTTTCGCCTAGAGTCTGCATGGTTTGTTTTCCAGAGATACTACTCTTTATACTTCTTGGAAATACCAGCACTGATACATGAACATTACTGTACAGACTTTCGTCATCCATCCATGCCATCCTTTTGCCAACGCACATTTCCTTTAAATGACCTTTGCTACCGAACTGATATACTTGAAACTTGTTTTTTGCTTCTGTTCAGCCTTGAACTACTCCAGTTATCCACTTTAATTAGTCACAAAATCGAAAGGTATGCTCAATATGTACTACAGTAGTATGCTAGTGTAATATAAGCTCAATATCTATTCAATTTCAAACACTTTTCATTTTTATAGTTTTGTCAAATTCTCAAATATGCAAAAATAATATTAATAAACATAGTTTTTAATTGAAAATTTCAAAATAATTAATACTTAGGATAGTTAAAATAATTAATTTGTAAAATAGAAAATAGTTTTGAATTATCTATTTAATTTCAAACACTTTTCATTTTTATAGTTTTGTCAAATTCTCAAATGTGCAAAAAGAATATTAATAAACATAGTTTTTAATTGAAAATGGCAAAATAGTTAATACTTAGGATAGTTAAAATAATTAATTTGTAAAATAGAAAATAGTTTTGAATTATCTATTTAATTTCAAACACTTTTCATTTTTATAGTTTTGTCAAATTCTCAAATATGCAAAAAGAATATTAATAAACATAGTTTTTAATTGAAAATTTCAAAATAATTAATACTTAGGATAGTTAAAATAATTAATCTTTAAAATATAAAAGAGTCAGTGCTTATCCAAATAATTGAAAACATAGTTTTTAATTGAAAATGCAAACAGATAACTATTTATAAACCAAATAAAAGAAAAAACAGAAAATAGGCCTTTAGTCCCGGTCCGTGCCACAGGCCGGGACTAAAGGCCCTGGCTACTGAAATCCCCACCCGAGGCCTTTAGTCCCGGGCGGTGGCACGAACCGGGACTAAAGGCCCCCCTTTAGTCCCGGTTCGTGCCACCGCCCGGGACTAAAGGTCCCGGGGTATAAAATTTCATCTTCTTCCCCGCCGCGAAACACTTTGCAGTTTCGCGCGCGAGGAGAACAGACAGACGCCGCCAGGCTGCCGCCGACGACCGCGCGCACCAGCCGCCGCAGCGCCGCCACAGTCCGCCGCCCCTGCACACCCGCCGCGCCGCCGCGCCTGCGCACCCGCAGCGCCGCCACAGTCCGCCGCCCCTGCCGCACCGCGCCGCCGCGCCTGCACACCCGCCGCGCCGCCGGTCGCCTCCAAACGCCGCCGCGCCGCCGCGCCTCCAAACGCCGCCGCGCCTGCAGCACCCGGCCGCCGCGCCTCCGACGTCTGCAAGGTTTTTTTGCAAAAAAAATTAATTTGTTTATTAGTTAGTGTGTTAGGGTTAGGGTTAGATATAGAATATTAGTTAGCTAATTAGAATAGAATTAGTTAGATAATTAGAATAGAATTAGTAGTTAGCTATTGTTAATTAGATATATATAGTTTGCTATTGTTAATTAGA
Source organism: Dactylis glomerata (assembly GCA_007115705.1). Lineage (NCBI taxonomy): Eukaryota > Viridiplantae > Streptophyta > Magnoliopsida > Poales > Poaceae > Dactylis > Dactylis glomerata. The sequence continues at coordinate 19,289,483 of QXEO01000541.1, read as the reverse complement.
ATAGTTAGATAATTAGATAGTTAGATAATTAGATAGTTAGATAATTAGATACATATATATAGTTTGCAAAAAAATTAATTTGTTAATTAGTTAGCTATTGTTAATTAGATACATATAGTTTGCAAAAAAATTAATTTGTTAATTAGTTAGCTATTGTTAATTAGATACATATAGTTAGCTATTGTTAATTAGAATAGAATTTTTAGTTAGCTATTGTTAATTAGATACATATAGTTAGCTATTGTTAATTAGAATAGAATTTTTAGATAGATATAGTTAGAATAGAATTTTTAGATAGATATAGTTAGAATAGAATTATTTAGATAGATATAGTTAGAATAGAATTATTTAGATACATATAGTTAGAATAGAATTATTTAGATACATATAGTTAGAATAGAATTATTTAGATACATATAGTTAGAATAGAATTATTTAGATACATATAGTTAGAATAGAATTACTTAGTTAGAATTTATTTGCATCATATATAGTTTGTTAGTTTATTAGTTAATCAAATGTTTATTTTTTGCAGAACTATGGATCCACATAGCAGGAACCTCGAAGAGGAAGAACTTATCGAAGATATAATCAAAGACGCCCCCGACGTTGAACCTGCTGAATCTCTGTCGTCATATCTAAACCCCTCCGGAGATGGAATGGAGGTTGACCGACACGAAGCCGATGGGGCCGGAGATAGCTCCAATGATGGAGAAGGTGATAGCTCCACTGATGGAGAAGCCGGTGGAGAAGCCGGTGGCGAAATAATAAAGTCCGGCGAGGTATACATATGAAGTTCGACAATCACTTGTAATATGAGAAAAATATTGGAGATAGCTCTATATTGTATACATATACATTCATTTGACGAATGTTTCTCCCTCTTAGGCCTCCACATCGAGCAAAGCTACGAAACGAGGCCCGACTAAAAAGTTGGACGCACGGACGCATTACACCTTTGAGGTGATATTGCCTACGGGCGAACCAAAGCTTCCTAAGAATGCTGCTGACACATTCAAGAAGCAATGCGGAGTTCTCGTTAGGGATCACGTCCCGATCAGCGTTCGGGAGTGGAACAAGCGCAAAGGGGCAGCCGATAGTGACTATGTCGCCGAAAGGTACAAAGATAATCTTTGGAATGATATCATGTCACATTTCAGCCTGCCAGAATGTGAGAATGAAGACGCCGCAAAAAAACTGAGGGCCAAAGTCAAGCAGTGGACTCTAAAGAAGATGGCCGAACTGTTCCGTAGCTGGAAGAAGAAGCTATGGAAAGACTATCTGAAGACAAAGAAAGTGCCAGTATTCGAGGGGTATCTAGCCAAGCAGGCGAATCACTGGAAGGCATTTCAGAAGTACAAGCAGTCAGAAGATGCCAAGGCATTATCAGAAAAGAACAAGAAAAATGCCGACAAGAAGAAATATCACCACAACCTGGGGCCAGGGGGCTATGAGACTACCATCCCAAAGTGGGATAAGAAAGAGCAAGATCTACTAGCTAAAGGCATCATACCTGAACCCATCCGTGATGAGTGGGAACTAAGAGCAAGGAATTGGCTCCTTGCGCATGGTGGTTCGTACGACGAAGAAACAGGGGACCTCATCTGCAGTGGCGGTCTTAGGATACCCAGGGAGAATTGGAAAAAGATAGTGAAAGAAATTAAAGAGGGAAAAAGACAGTTCACTGCAGATAGAGAGAAAGATTTGCTCACACTGGTCCTCGGCAATGACGAACATGGAGGACGAACACGAGGCTTCGGTCCTTCTTACCCATGGTGGCTTGGGTTTGCCAGAGACCAAGACACTTACAGAAGCCGGGCGAGAGCAAAGAAGCGACAGCAGGATGAGGAGAATGACAAGTTCAACCAGTTGCTTGCCAGGCTTAACGAGCAACAGAAGCAGATTGACGAGCTTAGAGGAGTAGCGCGCCAGGAAGATCCTAGACTCGATATTATCGGCGCCCCATCTAAGCGGAAAAGCAGCGTGGCTGAATCTGAGGCCCCGCCCGATGATGCACGAAGAATGATAGAGGGCGGTCCCGGCTACCCCGTGGATGGAATCAAGGAGTCAACATCATGTGAACTCCATCAGAAATTCAAGAACATATCCATGAAGGTGGCCGTCGGACAAGCTTTACCTTCTGGCCCTGATGCACGCTGGCATGGCCGTGAGATTCCAGCTGGCTTTGCTAAAGTCGGGGTGGATGAAATCATGGCGGGGTTTCATGATATGGAGCTCGACATGGCTGGACCCGAAGATGAGAGGACACTCGGAGAAGTACTAGGTGGAGTCATCCTATGGGACAAGAACTACATCAAGCTTCCAGGCTCGGCCCCAAGGACAACACCGCCTCCGAGTCGTCGCAGGTCACCTACACCTCCATCACCTCCAAGCCCTCCACATGACGACGGCCACCACAACACGAGTCCATCTCGATCACCGCCGCCGGACTTGGGTCGGCCGTCTCCGCCGCCGCCCGCTAAGGATACTAAGCGGAAGCGTGCCAGCAAGAACGCTCCGTCCATGAGTTCTAAGCGACGGAGCTCCCCAAAGCGCAAACTGTCGCCCCTCCCAAAGGTACCTCATGCTAATCTTCCTATCAGACCTTATGATCGTACCGACGAGGAAAACGCCAGGATAGCAAAGGAACATTATGATGCGCAGATGAAAAAGAAGGAACCCGAGCCCCGCCCGGAATACACCGAGAAGCAAATAGCATATGCAAAATACTTCACGACCCTTCCATCACAGTATGAGTTACACCATAAGCCTGACGATTATACACGCACATTGCAGAAGGAAGGGCAAAAGAGCAAGTCACGTGCAAGTGCAAGTGCAAGTGGGAGCAAATCAAGTTCAACTACAAGCAAAATAAGATCAGACGTTCCTCAGCTTGGACAACAGGCCAATCAGTCGATCCCACCCCTCAGGGTGTTACCCGAGAATGTTCCCTCTCTGGTGCAGGGGCAAGATTTGGGATTAGCAAAGAAGTGGGCGGATGAATGGGGTATCCCGGTTGAAGTCATTCTGGCTTCCCAAGACGACGTGGTACCCAAGGCTGTGGTAGCCCCTAAGCCACAGTTTGTCATGGGAGCGCCTTTGGTCAGCAAAGATAAGTTTGATGATCTCCCAACAAATATGCGTTACTTGCATACATGGTACTTAAGTGAATCAAAGAAAGGGAGAACGATGATCGTGGCGCTTGTCCCACGGGAGTACTACGGCCGTCCCGAAGACATCCATATCGACTTTGATGAACTCTTCCAGATGTACAATGCCGACGCCCTCGACAAATCGCTTATGAGTTGCTATTGTCTGTAAGTTTTTCAATTTGTTGTCTACATATAACTTGTTCAATTATTTCAATTCATTGTCTACATATAACTTGTTCAGTTATTTCAATTCATTTTCTACATATAACTTGTTCCGTTCTGACTTGTACTCTATTATGCAGAATGAAGATTCTGGAATGTAAAAGTAGGAACATCCTAAATATTGGGTTTATTGACCCAGATAAAATACATATAAAGACGCTAACTGATAACCCCAAGGAGACGGAGGAAAACCTTCTAAGGTTTCTAACAGATCAAAATTACTGTGACCACATACTGTTTCCATACAACTTCAAGTGAGGGTCTTACTCTGTTGTGTCCATTCACTTATGAGTGTAATTGATAAGTTACTGACACATATATATATACATGTGCAGCTTCCACTGGATTCTGTTGGACATTCAAATTGATAAGGGAAGAGTTGATGCCTTCGACCCATTATCGAGACCCTTCGAACAGTTCCAAAGCCTGCAGGACATGCTCCAAGGGTAATTTCAATCATTCTTGCGCTCTATCGGTCTCTTTCGATGATTTTCTGATATATCAATTAATGAAAAACTTAGCAAATCATTTTCCTTGTCGGGCAGGGTTTGGAAGCGGTTCAAGTGCGTGACTCCCGGTATCCGGCATGAGAAGCTGACCTTTAGAGCGGCTCAGGTAAGTAGTAGTATGATATACTTCTATTTTCAATACTTTTGTAATGCTAGATTATTATTTTGATTATATATATTCTATTCTCGTAAAGTGCGACCAGCAGCCACGGGGGACGCATCTATGTGGATACTATGTTTGCGAGACCATTCGCACGTTTACCTCTGAGCACAAGGATTACAGATACGATGTAAGCAATAAACATTCACACCTCTATTTTTACTCGTCATTCTTTGTTATCATGATTGATATTCATATTCATCTCCTCTTCTTATATAGTACACGGCCATGCGGGAGAAGTACCTACCAGAGCAACGCGCGATTGCTGTTGCAGAGGAGCTGGCGACCTTTCTGAGAATAGAAGCTATAGACGACAAAGGACGATTTAGTGTAGCTAGGGGCCATTACTGATGTTGGTCCATGTAATCGAATAGACGGGCTCTAGTCCCGATAATTCCGGTCTCCATATAATTGTATATATATGCTCGCTTGTAAGATAAGTTAATCTTATATATATGCATAAACTAATTCCCGAACACCAAGGCACCAAGGCACCAAACGAGGCATCACGTTAATCCCCCGAACAAATAAAACCCTAAAACCAGTAAACCCTAAAACCCTAAAGCAAAAAACAAAAATCTGCAGATGCCTTTAGTCCCGGTCTGTGTTACAAACCGGGACTAAAGGTCCTAGCCCTGATTCGCTCCGAGGTGCCCACGTGGACACCCTCCAGTCCCGGCTGGTAAGCGGGCCGGGACTAAAGGTTCAGCCTTTAGTCCCGCGGCTGGGGTCCCGGTTTGCAAACCGGGACTAAAGCCCCTTACGGGCCGGGACTGGAGGCCCCGTCCCCACTAGTGTACGTGTCATAATTATTAAAAACATATCTATTGTTAACATACCAGAACAAAATAGTACTGTACTACTCCATCCGTCTAAAATATAAGACATTTAAACTTTTTCTGACGCACATATATCTAAATATTTTTTAACATCTAGGTTAGAAACAAAATGATTGAACCTATACATCAAAATACATGTAGATACATATCTACCAAAAAAAGCTAAAATATCTTATATTTAGAATGGAGGAAGTACTAATTAATCATGTTATAGAGCGAGAACTTTCAAAAATAAATCTGATTGTAGAGATTAATTAACAGCTCAGAACTTGTGACTGGGAACTAACTATACAAAAACTGACAAGATTCACGGCTGAACTTAAATATGCATGCTTTCATCAAGGCTTCAACTGTCAATGGATGATGGATCGATCGAGCGAGCGAGCTACTCCCTCCGTTTAGAAATATAAGATGTTTTAGCTTTGTGAAGAAGATGTATCTAGACATCTTTTAGTGTATAGGTTCGTTCGAATCTATACACTAAAAGATGTCTAGATACATTTCATTCACAAAGCTAAAACATCTTATATTCCCGAACGGAGGGAGTATATGTAAGCTAGCCGATGACAGGCGTGTATGCGACATTGCAGACATCGAAGTAGACGCGGACACGTTGGCGTCGTACCCCGGCGGCATAGTACTGGCGACGCTAACCGGGAACAGCTCGACGATGACGTCCGGCCTGTCGGCGTGGATCTTGTCCGCGACCACCGGTGCAATTATCCCCACCACCTCCGGCCAAGACGTCTTCTTCACTGATGTCGGTGTTCTGGATACCGGGTATTCCGGTCCACCTGCTCCTGGACCCCTTTAACGGCCCAGCTTCGGCCCAGGGTGCAACTACAACCGAAGCTATGGGAGAAGACTCTCATGAGGAGGCACCTCATGAGGAGAACGACGGCTAAAGCTGCTAAAGACTAGAAGACCTCCTCACGAGCTCCCGCTGGTGAGGGGAGGAACCACGTCCACGTCGGCACAGCACGTTTGCGTGCAGAGCAAGAACATAAAGGACAAAAGACCGCGTACCGCCCACGCTACCCCCGATAGGGAGGAGACCAACTTTCGCCGTGCCTGCATAAAGCGGCACAGTGGTTGTTGGCCACCCCCCTAAAAATAGCATGGACGGTGCAGGGCGCCAGAGGAAGACGTCAGCTTCCTCCACCCACTCCGGTGGACCGGCACCACTACTCTACGAAGACTACGTCCACGGAAGAATATAGTCTACAGCTGTCCTCCCTCCTTGGCCGTATGTGGCAACCCCTTCCCCAAGAAGATAAGGGGAATGAGGACCTTGGCGCTATAAAAGGAGGGGGAGGCCACCCCTTAGGGAGGGGGGATCTTCATCTTCTTCAGGCTGCTAGCTGGGCACGCAGGTTCTTCAACCTCTGGCCAGTTAGAGCTTTGTAACCAAGACCTTGTACTCCTCGCGAGGTATCGCGTCGTAATACAAGAAGGCGGGAAGTAGGGGTGTTATCTCACCACGAGGGCCCTGAACCTGGGTAAAGCTCGGTGTCCCTCTCTGCAGTGGGTAGTGCGTTCGGCGACTCGAGGCTTCCGCCACCGTGTTTCGTTGCGATCCAAGATCTCACATGTTCAGCCCCCTGCGTTCGAATCTTTGGGTCCGTCGCGTGGTACCCCGTATTCTTGTGACACGAAATCCATCGACAACTGAGCTGTTCCTCATTTTCCCTCAGAGATGGATGTGCAAACTAAAAATGTTCTCAAGTGCTTCCAGTGAGTAGTGAATGCAATTTACTTGGCTTCTCTAGTTTGGATTCTAGCAGTGAGTATCTTATATGGTGCATTTTTCACTATTTCGCTTCTTCTATTTATGGCACATTTTCAGTCGGGTCACATCTGTTGCCATCAAAATGATAGATCGCAAAGATGTTTACGATATTTCATGGCTGTGTATTGAGATATTTTTCACCAGCCGTGCTATTTGATTTCAAACAAATTCATGCGTTTCATGAATGTCTCAAATCATGTATTTTCTACATAAATATTTTGTCTCAAATAATTTAGTTATTTTTTACCTAAGTATTGAGCACCACCTGCTACAAATGATCGCAGCAACGAACCGGGCGTCACCTAGTTTTAATGGTGTTTGGGGTCATATATAGGAAACCAATGCGAGCGCTTTGGTCATCTCGCCTTGGTGGATCGTCAGTTTTGTCACCCCTTTATTATTTACTAAGAAAAGCACATATTGGATTTTGTTTACACGCTGTGAAATTCTGCAGAAATTTCACTGTAAGGTCACAAACAGCTGACAGACGACGCACTCCCTATGTGAGAACTCTAATTAGGGCTCCATTTGGCGTCGATTTGGTTTAGAAAAATCCTGACGTGGATTCAGTGCTTGGCAGCTGCTGCATATAAAATTTCAGGTTAGAATACAGAAATTATTTGAAGGTATAAAAAACCTAATTCAGCAATGGATAGAAACTAACCGTGCTAATAATCATGTAAAGTTTGTTTCCTCTTTTTTCCCAACAGAAATGAGTTCTAAGTTCTAACCTGAAAGTTCATATGTTTCTAGAAAATCACTTTTTAACACACAATAATATTTTAAGTTCTAAAAAACTTTGAAATACGTTTTTTACAAGTTTACAGTGTAACTTGATTTCAATCTAATACTCTCTTATCCATGTGCACTACGGTCCCAGTGTAGAGTTATTGAGATTTCAATTCTAATTTATAATTTATTTCTCCTTTTGTAAATAGTTTCCTGTTTTATTTCAGTTGTTTGTTTTCATTTATAATTTCTTTGTCTTTTTTCTTATGTTTCTATTTTATAGTTTTTTTTCTTGTCCCTTATTTTTATAATTTTTTCTTTTTCTTTTTTCCAAACATGCATGAACAACTTTTCTTTTTATTCTATTATCTTACATGAACACAAAGCTTGAAATTCTTTTCAGACTATAGGAATGTTCATTCTATTATCCATGCACATCATCTTGTTATTTTTAAAATAGCCGTGTTATGGGGAAAATGTATTTTCTTTAAGAAACTAGCACAGTGGCCCTCGAAAATGCGAGGGCATCATCTTTGGTGTGTCAAATCTTAAGTATATGTGGTTTTCTTATGGTCATATACTCATATGCATGTTTTCTACTTACCCTACTCATTGCAAACTTAGTAACAATTTACAAATCGATACATTTCTAGAAGTGTTACTTTGATCATTGCTTTTAGTAGCCTTGAGCGAAATGATTTTGTAAAACTATGTTTTTCACCTTTTGTTTCTTATTTCCTCTGATGTTTTGTACTCAAATAAAAATGTAGTTGTTATGTGAACTAATCGGTAATTGGATGGTTAGGAGGATGGTATAAATAATGGCCTAGTCCACGAGGGATCCTAGACTAGGTATACCAAATGACATATATTTCTGACTTATGTGATGACCTCATCAATCTTAAAACTTCGTAACTCTGATATTTTATAAAGATATAAGTGTTATGTTCACCGGTGGCCATAAAAGAATTTTTATGGCAATACTGATACTCTATGACTTCACTGTGTTCCAAATACACTTTGTGAGTGTGTGAGTGTAGTGGTAGTCAAATTATGTTGTCATTTTTTTTATTCTCAACCAAACTTCATCAATCTTGGAACTACAAGGCTCTTGTCTTCTGTGACGGTCCGTATGGTCGTATTCAAATAATGTTGGCTTTCCTTTATACTGAGCCATACATATGCACACACACGTACATTGTGATATTTTTCATGGTTTCTGTCAATTTCTAAGCTGCACGCCGCGGCCTTGGTCTTATTTAGGAGATTCGTGAGAGGCTTGTGTGCTTGGCAGTAAATAATCATTATTTTAGAGGATAATCTTGGAATTTCGTTATATGTACCTAAATATATGTCTTGATCAGTTTACACCGAGTTTTTTTTTCTCGGTCGCTATTTCCGCGATCTCATTGAAACCGATTATTCCGGTTACCCCCAAAAAACCTATCTACTGGGCAAAATTTATTAGTATATATATAATCTAGTCAATGTTAAAGATTTTTTATAATTTTGAATGAATTTATAAATTATTAGTGTGACATGTATTTACCGTATTTCCAAAAACCGATAATGCCGGTGCCCACCGATTCTTTTTCCAACTAAAAAAACTGGGTTACACACATATCTTTTTGGGTCTGGCTAAGTCTCAGTCGACTGAGAAATATTTAAGTCTCAGTCGATCGAATTCAGCGTACGATCCCGCTCCTTCTCCTTGTTTTGCGTGATTACCGATTGTGTCCTCTATCGTTAGGATTGTAGCACATGTTTTTGTATGGGCTCTAGGTTGTTTCTGTACGTCGGTTTTTTTAATAACATGGGCTTTGGATACAATCCAACTAGAGTACAGAATTTCTGTTGGTATTTGGCACACAAGTACTAGTACAAGTTCCCCTAGAAAACGTACTACTATAAGTACTAGAGTAATTTAATTTTCCCTAAGAATATTATTTAATTTATGAAAAAATTAGTTGCACCATTCTTCATAAGCAACCCGTGTCTAGAACATGTCGGAGTTGCACTTTTCTCTCAGATCAAAAACAGGTTAAAGCTACACATTTCTCAAGAAAAGTGCAACTCACATATAAAATATGTCGGAGTTACACATTTTTTGAGAAAAATACAACTTGTGAACAGGTCGGAGTTGCATATTTCCCAAAAAAACTGCAACTCATATCAAAAACATGTTGGAGTTGCACATTTCTCGAGAAATGTGCAACTCATGTTGGGAACAGGTCGAAGTTGCACATTTGTTGAGAAAAATGTAATTTGTATCAAAAACAGGTTGGAGTTGCACATTTCTCGAGAAAAGTGCAACTCGTGTCGAGATCAGGTCGGAGTTGCACATTTATTGAGAAAAGTGCAACTCATATCAAAAAAAGATTAGAGTTGCATATTTCTCGAGAAAAGTGCAACTCGTGTCGAGACCAGGTCGAAGTTGCACTTTTTTTTTGAGAAAAGTGTAACAGGTTGAAGTTGCACCTTTCTCGGGGAAAATAAAACCTATTGGATTACTATTTGCAAGTACTTTGAGAAAGATGTAACTCGTAAATAAAAAGTTCAGAGAAATGCATACGGAACATACTAGTTTTACTTTCTCGATGAGATGATTGCATATTTCTTATATCGAATTGCAGTTATTAGAACTGCAATTGGTAAAAAAAAGAATGCACCAAACTACAAAATATATTCATTTGACACAAAATAATTGTATGTAAATCTAGTACACGGAGAACAGCAAGTAGTAAATAAAACTCAGCTTATACACGGAACACCCTACGCCCTAGATAAAAAGAATGACGACACCGTTGGAGATCAGCTATACTGTTTGGCCAGGCCACCATCTTCGACTATATGTACTTTCCAAGGGTACGAGATAAATGAGAATACATTTTACACGGTTGCCCAAGATAAAAAGAGCACCAACCAAAACAGTGGTGTCCGCTTTGATGTAACAGACGAGAATGGGCACTGTTTGGAAACATATTACGGGTACATAGAGGAGATATGGGAACTTGACTATGGACCTACTTTTAAGATCCATTTGTTTCGGTGCAAATGGGTGAAGCTGACAGGAGGCGGGGTAGTTGTAGACCAAACGTACGGCATGACAACAGTGGATCTCAACAATCTTGCGTACATGGACGAACTATTCGTACTAGCCAACGATGTCGCTCAGGTTTTCTATGTGAAGGACATGTCTACAAAAACGAGAAAAAGAAATCAACAAAAGAAGACATCGTCCGATGAGCCAAAGCGCCACATAGTTCTTTCAGGGAAAAGAAAAATCGTGGGAGTAGATGACAAGACAAACATGTCAGTAGATTATAATAAGTTTTATGAAATTCCGCCCTTCAAAGTGAAAACGGACCCAAGCATCATACTGAATGATAAAGATTCTCCATGGCTACGACCCAGAAGAAAACAGAAATAATAGATAGGAATGTTGGTGCAATAATGTAATAATGTATTAAACCTTTTATGTAATGCATGTATGAAATGTACTAAACCTTTATTTAAGGAGCATATATTTATGACAACCTTTGTCATTTTGAAAATAGAAAATAGTCTTGAATTAGTTATTCAATTTCAAACACTTTTCATATTAATAGTTTTGTCAAATTCTAAAATATACAAAAAGAATATTAATCAATATAGTTTTAATTGAAAATGACAAAATAGTTAATAGTTTAGATAGTTAAAATAATTAATTTTGAAAATAGAAAATAGTTTTGAATTATTTATTCAATTTCAAATACTTTTCATATTAATAGTTTTGTCAAATTCTAAAATATACACAAAGAATATTAATCAATATAGTTTTAGTTGAAAATGGCTAAATAGTTAATAGTTTGGATAGTTAAAATAATTAATTTTGAAAATAGAAAATAGTTTTGAATTAGTTATTCAATTTAAAACACTTTTCATATTAATAGTTTTGTCAAATTCTAAAATATAGAAAAAGAATATTAATCAATATAGTTTTAATTGAAAATGACAAAATAGTTAATAGTTTGGATAGTTAAAATAATTAATTTTGAAAATAGAAAATAGTTTTGAATTAGTTATTCAATTTCAAACACTTTTCATATTAATAGTTTTGTCAAATTCTAAAATATAGAAAAAGAATATTAATCAATATAGTTTTAATTGAAAATGACAAAATAGTTAATAGTTTGGATAGTTAAAATAATTAATTTTGAAAATAGAAAACAGTTTTGCATTAGTTATTCAATTTCAAACACTTTTCATATTCATAGTTTTATCAGATTCTAAAATATACATTAGTTATTCAATTAAAAATTAAAAATTCATATTTAAAATGAAAATCTGAAAAACCTTCAGCATTGGCGCGCATTTATGGACCCTTTAGTCCCGGCTGGATCCACCAACCGGGACTAAAGGGGGGGGGGGCTCGGGCGCGAACCGCCGACCACCCTTTAGTCCCGGTAGGGGGGGGGGGTATATAAGCACGGGCGCCGCTTCCCCGGCTAACACTTAGCCGTTTCGGAAACCAGCGTGAGGAGATCGTCCCCTGCATCGTTGCGGTCGCCGGAATCCGTCGCCGGCGCGCCGTCAACCATCACCGCGCCGCCGCCCGTGCTCCCACCGCGCCGCTGCCCGTGTGCTGCCACGCGCGCGCGCCTCCCGCCGCCGCCCCCCCCGGCCAACTCCGGCCTGCGCCCGCACCACCGCACCGCCCCCGGCCGACCGACGTCCCTGCAAATTAAGAAGGTAAAAAAAGTTTTAATTTTGTTAACAATTAAGTAGTAATAATTATTAGTAATAGAAATATTTGTTAGCAAAATATTATAGATTGTTAGCAAAATATTATTAGTAATAGAAATGCTATATAGATTGTTAGTAAATAGGTCAGCAAAATATTTGTTAAGTAGTAATAATTGTTAGCAAAATATTTTTTAAGTAGTAATAATTGTTAGCAAATTAAGAAGGTAAAAAAAGTTTTAATTTTGTTAATTTTTGTTAAGTAGTCATATTTTTGTTAATTTCTTGTGAAGTAGTAATATTTGTTAGCAAATAGGTTAGCAAATAATTGTTTGCAAAATAATTATTAGTAATAGAAATATGTGTTAAGTAGTAATAATTGTTAGCAAAATATTTGTTAAGTAGTAATAATTGTTAGCAAATTAAGAAGGTAAAAAAAGTTTTAATTTTGTTATTTTTTGTTAAGTAGTAATATTTTTGTTAATTTCTTGTTAAGTAGTAATGTTTGTTAGCAAATAGGTTAGCAAATAATTGTTAGCAAAATAATTATTAGTAATAGAAATAATTATTAAGTAGTAATAATTGTTAGCAAATAATTGTTAGCAAATAATTGTTAGCAAATAAGTTAGCAAATAATTGTTAGCAAATAGGTTAGCAAATAATTGTTAGCAAATAGGTTAGCAAATAATTGTTAAGTAGTAATCATTGTTAGCAAATATTTGTTAAGTAGTAATAATTGTTAGCAAAATAATTGTTAGTAAATAGGTTAGCAAAATAATTGTTAGCAAATAATTGTTAGCAAAATATTATTAGATAGAATAGAAAATTGTTAGATAGAATAGAAAATTGTTAGGGTTAGTAGTTAGAAAATTGTTAGGGTTAGTAGTTAATTTGTTTTGTTATTAGTTAGGGTTAGTAGTTAGAAAATAAGTAAGGTTATTTTGTTAGTTATTATTCCATATAGCGTCCATAATTGAAATATAAATGTCGGTTTTTTGCAGAAACTATGAATCCACATAGCAGGAACCTCGAAGAGGAAGAACTTCTCGAAGATATAATCAAAGACGCCCCCGATGTTGAACGAGCTGAATCTCCGTCGTCATATCTGAACCCCTCCGGAGATGGAATGGAGGTCGACCGACACGAAGATGAAGCCGACGGGGCAGGTGATAGCTCCGATGACGGAGAAGGTGATAGCTCCGCTGATGGAGAAGCCGGTGGAGAAATAACGAAGTCCGGCGAGGTATAGAAGTTCGGCAATCAGTTGTAATATTGGAGATAGCTCTATATTGTATACATATACATTAATTTGACGAATGTTTCTCCCTCTTAGGCCTCCACATCGAGCAAAGCTACGAAACGAGGCCCGACTAAAAAGTTGGATGCACGGACGCATTACACCTTTGAGGTGATATTGCCTACGGGCGAACCCAAGCTTCCTAAGAATGCTGCTGACACATTCAAGAAGCAATGCGGAGTTCTCGTTAGGGATCACGTCCCGATCAGCGTTCGGGAGTGGAATAAGCGCAAAGGGGCAGCCGATAGTGACTATGTCGCCGAAAGGTATAAAGATAATCTTTGGAATGATCTCATGTCACATTTCAACCTGCCAGAATGTGAGAATGAAGACGCCGCAAAAAAACTGAGGGCCAAAGTCAAGCAGTGGACTCTGAAGAAGATGGCCGAACTGTTCCGTAGCTGGAAGAAGAAGCTATGGAAAAACTATCTGAAGTCAAAGAAAGTGCCAGTATTCGAGGGGTATCTAGCCAAGCAGGCGAATCACTGGAAGGCATTTCAGGAGTACAAGCAGTCAGAAGATGCTAAGGCATTATCAGAAAAGAACAAGAAAAATGCCGACAAGAAGAAATATCACCACACGCTGGGGCCAGGGGGCTATAAGACTGCCATCCCAAAGTGGGATAAGAAAGAGCAAGATATGCTAGCTAAAGGCATCATACCTGAACCCATCCGTGATGAGTGGGAATTGAGAGCAAGAAATTGGTTACTTGCGCATGGTGGTTCGTACGACGAAGAAACAGGGGACCTTATCTGCAGTGACGGTCTTAAGATAGTGAAAGAAATTAAAGAGGGAAAAAGACAGTTCACTCCAGATAGAGAGAAAGATTTGCTCACACTGGTCCTCGGCAATGACGAACATGGAGGACGAACATGAGGCTTCGGTCCTTCTTACCCGTGGTGGCTTGGGTTTGCCAGAGACCAAGACACTTACAGAAGCCGAGCGAGAGCAAAGAAGCGACAGCAGGATAAGGAGAATGACAAGTTCAACCAGTTGCTTGCCAGGCTTAACGAGCAACAGAAGCAGATTGACGAGCTTAGAGGAGTAGTGCGCCAGGAAGATCCTGCACTCGATATTACCGGCACGCCATCTAAGCGGAAAAGCAGCGTGGCTGAATCTGAGGCCCCGACCGACGATGCACGAAGAATGATAGAGGGCGGTCCCGGCTACCCCGTGGATGGAATCAAGGAGTCAACATCATGTGAACTCCATCAGAGAATCAAGAACATATCCATGAAGGTGGCCGTCAGACAAGCTTTACCTTCTGGCCCTGATGTACGCTGGCATGGCCATGAGATTCCAGCTGGCTATGCTAAAGTCGGGGTGGATGAAATCGTGTCGGGGTTTCATGATATGGAGCTCGACATAGCTGGACCCGAAGATGAGAGAACACTCGGAGAAGTACTTGGTGGAGTCATCCTATGGGACAAGAACTACATCAAGCTTTCAGGCTCGGCCCCAAGGACAACACCGCCTCCGAGTCATCGCAGGTCACCTACACCTCCATCACCTCCAAGCCCTCCACATGACGACGGCCACCACAACACGGGTCCATCTCGATCACCGCCGCCGGACTTGGGTCGGTCGTCTTTGCCGCCGCCAGCTAAGGATACTAAGCGGAAGCGTGCCAGCAAGAACGCTCCGTCGATGAGTTCTAAGCGACGGAGCTCCCCAAGGCGCAAACTATCGCCCCTCCCAAAGGTACCTCATGCTAATCTTCCTATCAGACCTTATGATCGTACCGACGAGGAAAACGCCAGGATAGCAAAGGAACATTATGATGCGCAGATGAAAAAGAAGGAACCCGAGCCCCGCCCGGAATACACCGAGAAGCAAATAGCATATGCAAAATACTTCACGACCCTTCCATCACAGTATGACTTACACCATAAGCCTGACGACTATACACGCACATTGCAGAAGGAAGGAAAAAAGAGCAGATCACGTGCAAGTGCAAGTGGGAGCAAATCAAGTTCAACTACAAGCAAAAAAAGATCAGACGTTCCTCAGCTTGGACAACAGGCCAAACAGTCGATCCCACCCCTCAGGGTGTTACCCGAGAATGTTCCCTCTCTGGTGCAGGGGCAAGATTTGGAATTAGCAAAGAAGTGGGCGGATGAATGGGGTATAAGTGTTGAAGACGTTCTGGCTTCCCAAGATGACAGGTTACCCAAGGCTGTGATAGCCCCTAAGCCACAGTTTGTCATGGGAGCGCCTTTGGTCAGCAAAGATAAGTTTGATGATCTCCCAACAAATATGCGTTACTTGCATACATGGTACTTAAGTGAAGCAAAGAATGGGAGAACGATGATCGTGGCGCGTGTCCCACGGGAGTACTACGGCTGTCCCGAAGACATCCATATCAACTTTGATGAACTCTTCCAGATGTACAATGCCGACGCCCTCGACAAATCGCTTATGAGTTGCTATTGTCTGTAAGTTTTTCAATTTGTTGTCTACATATAACTTGTTCAGTTATTTCAATTCATTGTCTACATATAACTTGTTCCGTTCTGACTTGTACTCTATTATGCAGAATGAAGATTCTGGAATGTAAAAGTAGGAACATCCTAAATATTGGGTTTATTGACCCAGATAAAATACATATAACGACGCTAACTGATAAACCCAAGGAGACGGAGGAAAACCTTCTAAGGTTTCTAACAGATCAAAATTTCTGTGATCACATACTGTTTCCATACAACTTTAGGTGAGGGTCTTACTCTGTTGTGTCCATTCACTTATAAGTGTAATTGATAAGTTACTGACACATATATATATACATGTGCAGCTACCACTGGATTTTGTTGGACATTCAAATTGATAAGAGAAGAGTTGATGCCTTCGACCCATTATCGAGACCCTTGAAACAGTTCCAAAGCCTGCAGGACATGCTCCAAGGGTAATTTCAATCATTCTTGCGCTCTATCGGTCTCTTTCGATGATTTTCTGATATATCAATTAATGAAAAACTTAGCAAATCATTTTCCTTGTCGGGCAGGGTTTGGAAGCGGTTCAAGTGCATGACTGACGGTATCCAGCATGAGAAGCTGACCTTTAGAGCGGCTCAGGTAAGTAGTAGTATGATATACTTCTATTTTCAATACATTTATGATGATAGATTATTATTTTGATTATATATATTCTATTCTCGTAAAGTGCGACCAGCTGCCACGGGGGACGTATCTATGTGGATACTACGTTTGCGAGACCATTCACACATTTACCTCTGAGCACAAGGATTACAGATACGACGTAAGCAATAAACATTCACACCTCTATTTTTACCCGTCATTCTTTGTTATCATGATTGATATTCATATTCATATCCTCTTCTTATATAGTACACGGCCATGCGGGAGAAGTACCTACCAGAGCAACGCGCGATTGCTGTTGCAGAGGAGCTAGCGACCTTTCTGAGGACAGAAGCTATAGACGATAAAGGATGATTTAGTGTAGCTAGGGGCCATTACTGATGTTGGTCCATGTAATCGAATAGACGGGCTCTAGTCCCGATAATTCCGATCTCCATATAATTGTATATATATGCTCACTTGTAAGATAAGTTAATCTTATATATATGCATAAACATGTATATTTAGAATTATACGAAAACTAATTCCCGAACACCAAACAAGGCACCAAACGAGGCATCACGTTAATCCCCTGAACACCTAAACCCTAAAATCCTAAAACGCTAAAATAAACAAAATCTGCAGAAAATCTTTAGTCCCGGTCTGTGTTATGACCCGGGACTAAAGGGCCTGCCACTGAGGGCTCTTCCAGGCGCCCACGTGGAACACCTTTGGTCCCGGCTTGGAACAGGGCCGGGACTAAAGGTTAGGCCTTTAGTCCCGCCTGTTTGGTCCCGGTTAGGGAACCGGAACTAAAGCCCCTTACGGGCCGGGACTATAGGCCTGTCCCCACTAGCACCTGTGTATAAGTACATGAGTATACCATCGATCTCAGACACACACCAACCAACACACGCGCAAACGTCTGAATCAAAAGACGATATGAGCGGAGGCAACAACGGTCCGGGCAACAGCATTCCAGGGAAGTCCGAGTGGCCAGAGCTGGTGGGCAAACCGGCGACGCCGTCGGTGAGCAAGATCATGCACGACAGGCCGGACGTCACGGTGGTGCTTGTCGGCGAGGGCACACCGGTTCCGGGCGGGTACAACGGCAAGCGTGTCCGCGTCTTCTACGACACGGAAGAGCCCGATGCACCCCTCACCAGGATCCCCGTCATAGGCTAACCTGATGGAAGGACGGCCGGGGCGTGCATCTTATGTCGAATGTCCATCAACAGCTGAATAAAAAGCGAGCTCTGTGCTCCTCCTACTTCATGAATATTCGTCCAATTCCTTGTACTCGATCGTACCAGCCGGGTTATAAGTGTTTCAGTGAAAAGAAGGGACTTACTATAATGCTATTTGTATTTGTATGAGTCGTGCAAAAGTTCCTCCTAATCGCTCAAGATCCTACTTCTAAATGCACATATTCTCAATTTCTAAGAGATAAAAAAATATCATATGTAACTTACAACCATCCATTTAGAACAAGTATATCTAAACATAGGTGCTCCCTCACTACATGTATTACGAAGCTCACTACCACAGGGCTAGTGGCATCCGCGGGTGCGCGCCGACATCCTCCGCCGCGTGGGCGGCGAGGTGGCCGTGGGAGGTTGTTGTGGCGTGGCTGTTTCTCTGGCATCCCCACATCAGATCTGAAGGTCAGTTCTTCCTACAATGTTGGCTTTATCTCCATTCAGATCCGACCACTGACATTCCTTAGGCGTTAGATACAAGGACTTCTAGGTTGTTGGTGGTGTGAGACTGGAACCGGGAGAAACCCCTAGTCGGCTAGCCTGACCACGGTGGTGGCAATGCCCCTCCTGTCGTGCTCCCTTTTGAGGCGTCGTCCTCCCCACCCTGGCCCATGTTCCCGTGTGAAAACCTCCTATCCTTCCTAATGGGCGATAGTTGGAGAGCCATCGGTACAGGAAAAATGGTTGCCAGTGAGGAATTCCCAGGATAGTAGGTTGCTAGTGGTTGTGTTTTCCGAGTGGCGTCTTCATTGATGAGGATGGAAAATGTGTGCCCTTTCTTCAAGTGTGTCCTCTGTACCTTCCGGTGCTATTGTTTGCTGGCAGGGTCGGTGTCCTAGATCCTAGGCATCAGGAGAAAGGGTGTGTTCTCCTCTGCGACAATACTGCCATTGGGTGTGGAGTGTCGGGGCTTTCTCGTTGTCGCCGGGTTCTTGCTGTTCATTGGTGTCTGCATCCTGGTGCCCTTCATTATATTTCAGCGATCATGGCCCCTTTCTTACACTTTTTGGTTCGTGACATCTATGGTCTTTGGCAGCTTTGATGAAGTGGTTCTTCCCTTGTTGGCCTATGGTTAGTACCCTCTGTAGCTCAATCTGAGTTCCTCCAGCGTCCTTCTAGCCAGGGCGGGAGCGAAGAACTCCCTCTTTGGTGTTCGAAAAGTGTTGCACCCCCACTACTAGGAAAACATCTACAGGTAGGACAGTTACCCGCAGTGCACCAAAATGGTGATGCGCCACAGGTATACCCATGGCGCATGGATATTGGTGTGCCACGCCTATATGATTACCCGTGGCGCACTGTCATACGTGGTGCGCCATGGGTAATTGTGGGCCCGGCAGGGTGGGCTGCCCCAGATTACCCGTGGCGCACCTATATGTGATGCGCCAAGGATATATAAATTACCTATGGCTCATCACATATAGGTGCCCCACGGGTAAGTTTGGGCAGGAAAATTTCAAAAAAATCGAACTTTTTGACTTACCGTGGCGCACCACCATGAGGTGCACCACGGGTACAAACTTACATGTGGCGCACCTCATAGTGGTGCATCACTGGTAAGTTAAAAAGTTTGAATTTTTTGAATTTTCCCATCCAAACTTACTCGTGGCGCACCACATTGTGCGCCACGGGTAATTTATATACTTTTGGCGCATCACATATAGGTGAGCCATGGGTAATCTTGGGCAGCCCACCCTGCCGGGCTCACAATTATCCGTGGCGTACCATGTATGACGGTGCGACATGGGTAATCATGTCGGTGTGGTGCACCAATATTATACCAGTGGCGCATCACCATTTGTATTTGTTTTCCATATAGTGGTAGTATCACAATCTCGTTATATTTAATTATTTGTATAATGGCAATGAAAATTTATGTATAAGACGTATTTATCATTAAAAAATTAGTTCAAGAAGCTATGATAAGGTATCGTATTGTGATATAACCTCTTTTTATTGATCGTTATGTCACATCAGCTTTTTAACAACATGGAAAGAGGGAGGGAGTACTACCAGAAAATGCTATTAGCTCCTGGGCTCCTAGAACCCTATTTTTTAAACATCGAAAAATTCAAATTTAAAAGCTTCAAAAAAATATCTGGATTTAGCCAACTGTACACAGTATGACCGTGCAAAGTTTTCAATACGAAATACATTGTTACGTACGTAGGCTCGGGAAAAAAGACAAACTGAACAAATTTAGGAAGAAAAAACTGGCAATGTTCACGCTCCCAAATTTGGTTTTTTTGTTATTTTTTCCGAGGACGGAATATAAAATATTTCGAATTATAAATTTGCAAGATCGTAGTGTATATAGTCGACTACATCTAGCTATTTTTTTAATTTTTTAAAACTATAAATTTGAATTTTTTGGATGTTAAAAAAAGAGCTCCAGTCAGCTCATGTGCCAAAACGATGCACTCGGAGTACTACTATGATCCTCCCGCTATTGATAGCCTTAATGCCTCTTGTGCCCTTGATTTGTACAAAGCTTGTCATAAATGGCAAGTTCTAGTCCTCATATAGTACTACTACTATTCATCTGCGAGTTGAGGTACTTGTACATTCATGGCGACATTTTGTACTAAGGTGCATTTTATTAGTCATAATCATGGCATAAAATTTTATGTCTGAGCCAAGTTGGCAAATTGTCTAGCTGGGGTCTATATTCCTGGTCCAAGTTGAAATTATTATGATGTTGAGGCCATGAAACTTACTGTATGAGCGGCAATTTTTTACAATCTCGTTTAAATTTGTGTGTTGAATTTTTCATGTCATAATTGAATCGTGTGTGTGAAATATGACACCTGACTGTGAGGGTAATCCAAGATCATGTGTTTTCTACGTTATTTCCGTTCATGTGAAACTTTATTTGGTGCATGCATTCTTGCAAAAATAATCAACCAGAACCATTGGATGCATGCATATGAAACGTCCTGTGAAAATAAAGAATTTTGTCTATACGTTCATATTTGGTCCTGAATGTAGCTTAGCTGCTTAGGGATCCTCCAAGAAAAAAAATGCATGATTGCCGTGTGTGAAAAATGACAAGTGCGATTGTAATCCTAGATCGACCCGCCGCTTAATCTGGTGCATGCATGTTTCCAAACATATATTTTACCTCCATGTGGAGCTACTGATCGGCTATTGGGTTCATCTACATGCGTATTGTATGCAGCACATCAGCTAAAGTAGCTCTCTTATACGCGGGATGTGTTGACTACTTCAAGAACTGTCGTTTGATGCAACACATCAGCCAATCAACGAAGAGACGACAGTGGCAAAACAATCTCGTGCCGGCCAACCATACACGAGTTCTACCAATGGAAGGGCGGCGTACGCTATGCAAGCTCGATCACCGTCGTCATGCATATACCCGAGCTACCTCGTATATATATACTCCCACAAATCCTATAAATGCCACAGATTGACTCATCGACTGATCACCCGCCAATATCAATCACAAGTGAAGTGATTTCATTCACCAACTAGCAGCTCAGCTAGCTAGAGGGAAAGTAGTCGTCCATGGCGAAGACGTCGTGGCCGGAGGTGGTGGGGTGGCCGGAGCTGAACGCGCTGGACCAGATCGAGCTCGACCGGCCGGACGTGTCGGTGGGGTTCTACATGCAGGGCTCTCCCCTGCCGTCTGGTTACGACCCCAAGCGTGTCGTCCTCATCGTCAACGCGTCCGGCGTTGTCATCAAGACCCCCGTCGTCGGTTAGCCGGCCTTCTGCCACAATGGGCGTGGACTTGTCTGTCCAATTAATGTATTAGTACATCGGTTCTAAAAAGTAGTATATTTCTGAACAAAGTAGTATAATACTTCCATGCAAGCATGTATCTCTGTTCCCTTCTTTTCCAAGAATCAGCTTGGTCGTCGGGGGTATATGCGAATTACTACCCCTGACGATGAGCACATGAATAAAGAGGAAATTTTGTTATGATCAATACTTTCACTCTAGAAAATACTAGTAGGCTTTACGTGTTGATGATAGAGCCATGAATCGCTACCAAAGAACAAGTGAACAACAACATCACATCTTCTTTCATGTTTTTCCCGAATCTCCTTGAATGCAAGAGCACCTATGATGATGTCGATTCATTCAATGCTTTATTATATTATTTTCATACAATTAATGGAAATGAAGATTCTGATTCCTCGATTCCCACTAAATCTATTTTAAATATTTAAAAAAATTAAAAAACTTCTCCATATCATTTGTTTATACACCCTAATTGTATCATGGGTTCAATACAAATTGTCTAATGGCCCGTGGCGGAACTTCAGCCTAGCATGCCTGGGTAACTGTGGACTTTGCCTAAAATCCCTCCCCGATGTAGAGGATACTAATGAAGATCAAGTAACTATTTCTGTGAGTAAAATACCATCAGCCAGCAACATTCATACTCTTTCTAGGCTATGTGCATCAGTTGGCTCTACCACCGCTAATGGCTCTCATAATTATTTCGCACTTAGTCCCTTACATGCCAAACTAGGGCTTGTTGCTGGTGTGTCTTAGCCACCCCCTAGGGTCCTAGACCTGTTATAGTAGGCCTTTTGTGCCCTAAAAATGGCAACTCTGGCTCTCCTTCAAACCTTGCGCTCTTCTTTCATCACTGATGAAGTTAGCGGGTATGATGGTCATGGATTCATCTTTAGTCTCACCAGGTTGGGTTTAATGGCTAGTGACTCACAATGCCCGTTACGCACTTACTACGTTGTCCATTCACATCCTGGTTCTAGGTATAAATTGGATTCTGGCTTAGTTTTATCATAATATCTTAACTACTATAGTTCTCCATTCCACTTAACAAACTAAATAAATAAAAGGATAAAAATTATCTGATATACAATAGTAATGGTCAATGATTTTGCAACCAAACTAAATTACATTATCACTAATTTCACTTAAAAAATGTTTCATTATCTTGAGTCCTCAAGGTATGAGGAAAATAAAATAGGATAAAATCACATGCCTCCACAGAATAGTATGTGGGACACAATGAATAATTTTGTATATGCATACGCATGTGTCATGGAACATTTCATATTCATAAATATGTTAGCATAGAACACTAAAATGTGTCATCTATAAATACACTAGTAGAAGTTTCTACACTTTATATATGGTTTCAAATATAATAAATATCACACCCCACAACTAGAGGCATAGACTACAAGTGGCGGGCCATTTATAAGCGTTCATCCATAGGCGAACGTGCGACCCATGACCTTGTGCCGCGTTGGAATCTTTGGTCATCACCTTCCTAATAAAGAACTAGCTTAGGTTATCAATGGGATAGCTAAAATATGTAATGACTATTTTTTCTCTAGGGTAGGTCAGTAAAACTTCTCGCTTGTTGTAACATCCGTGGATGTGAGGCAAGAAATAGAGGTGAAACCGAAGTGTGCATTGCATTCATGCATAGAAAATCTGGGAAATTTTCACGCTTTTAAATAAAACTTGTCAAAGTGATTGAAGTTTCTCTTAAGTTGGTGGAACTGAAGTAGCTCATCAACTGAAGTGCGATAAACTCCAATATGACCTTGTTAACAACCTTGTTTTGGTTAGAGATAACTACAACAACTAAAAGAGATGAATGTGGGGTAGAATTAATATGTTAACCCATCACCTTAGAACCTTATATCCAAACCTACCATGATCACATGGTATTCCATAACCTAAATCATTGAAACCATGCCTAGCATTAAGAAAGACAACACAAGTCTTACCCTTGAGTCTTAATCTATCTGATCGTCATATTTTGATCTGTTGGATTCTTATACATCCAACTATATTCAGCTCTAGAACCAGAAGAGAGAGAGAGAGTCTATAACCATGCTAGTTTTATTCCTATCTCTTGAGATAGAACTTTTGGGAAACTCAGAAGTTGGAGAGACTAAACTAATGCCAAGTGATTAGAGGGGATATCTCAACTATAGGTGTGGTGTATACCACAAGGATATTAGAACCATTAATAGGGAGAATACCCAATGTGTACTCAAGGAGTTAAGAATCTCTTAGCTCAATGGGTGTTCTAAGAGAATAGCTTAGTAAAAGTTAACCATGGACCTTGATTAGCCAAATGGAAACCAAGCCATATGATCAAAGGAATATAATGATCATCTCAATTATCTATTGATTGTGGAAGACATGATTAACCAAGTAGAAACCTAAGCTATTTGATGAATGGATCAAAATGATCATTACCATGTTACATGAAGTGGGAGAGTGACATATGTGAAGTCAATGGATCAAGGGTAGCCAAGTTAGAATCCATATATATATATAATGATGAATGCAAGAGGAGTAGTTGTGACGACCTCAAATTTGATAACAAATTCGAAGTGCCCGTTATGTATTCCACCGCAATCCCAGGGTCATTGTTGCGATATACATAACGTAGTCGGTATCACAGTCATAGACATTAAAAGTAAATAAAGGGGATTACATAGGTGGTCGCACAGACCCAAACCTTACATTACATCAACATGCAGCGGAATAACACTTTGGGTCCATATTGTCAAGCTTCAACCGCACAGGCAAAGCAGACAGTAGGAAACGAGCCTAATTCGCAAAGTCGTCAATGAGTCCTTCCTTCTTGATCTTGCTCCTTCAAGTCTGGCCAAGTTAATAGCCAGGGACACAGCCATGAGTACATTGGATGCACTCGCAAACCATCTTATAAACAAAGTGATGAGAGAGATATGCATGGTTGATATGGTGGACTAGGCACTAGGTTTAGTTTGCCAAAAAGCTAGTTTTGTTTCCCAAGGATGTTCATTGGTAGAAAAGAAGTTTAGTTCTCTAAGATCAATCTAAAGGAACTTCAAGTGTGTCAAACTCATGGTCAAGTCAAGTCAATTCAATTCATGTCATTCACCAAGTTCACCATAAGTTGTTTTCATTATTGACAAAAGCCAAGTACAGCTTGCCAACTGTCCATAACCGCGGACTCGGCTATTCGAATAGTTTGAAAACCTCTGCAGAGGGGTACACTTTACCCACAAGAATCGATACATCTGCCGGGAGAAGTCCATGGATCGACATACGCAAAGTATGCGAGGTTCAGATAATCAAACAAACTCTTTCACTTGTCTACTCTAGTATAGGATCCTTCCCTAGAGCCCGAGACAAGGATTTCCCCGTTCCGGCGCCTCTAGTTTTGCCCACTCCGGGATGCCGGACGGATGGAAATCTTCAGGAAGGAAAATTTCCAATAACCACTTGGTTCGGAAGCAACCACGCAGGGAATACTTCTATAAAGGATGATACAAGACCTCCCATACTAGAATAAACAAGCTAGGAATAAGCCCCTTCCCATTCAGGGGTAATGTGGTCGTACGGTATGGTTGGCTCCCATGGTACATCACTCGTTGTCATTGAGAAATACATTTCATAGTTCTTAGTCAAGATTAATTTCTTTCATAAAGCCATTATGTAGGAGCAATCTCCAATTCAAGTTTCAAGTTCAAATCACCAATTTCAACTAGAGTTCCCCTTATAGATGGCCTCAATATTATTAGCGACTAAGCAACTACATTGAGTGATGAACACTAAATAAAGTTGGATAAACTCAACTTGATGCTCTTGTTAAGCAAGATATCACTATTCTTCTATCATTCTACTCTAGCAATTCAATCATGCAATTTACTTAAAACAAGTAGAATGCAATATTAAAAACTGGGCATGGGGAGTATGAATCAAAAGATGGCTTGCCTTGGTTGGCAAAGTCAAAATAGTCTTCATCTTCATCTTTGATTGATTGATCTCCATCTCCATTTCTTGGTTGACTTCGGGATCCATTCTCCTTACTCTCGTTGTCGTCTAATCGTCGAAAATCAAATAAGCATACAATCACCACACAATTTACAAGCAACACATACTCAAGCAAATAAGGATACTTGGGGTAAGGGGATCGATCTAGGTAGTCTATGGAGAGGTTTCGAAGATAATTGAGTCCATATGGATGGGATTATCACTTTCTTGACTTAAGTGAGGGTTTAATTTACTTTGAATTGTGAAATGTCTCTTGCAAGTCCTTATTGACCATGGTCATAGACCACAAGTAGATATTCAAGATTATGGTTCAACCAAAGAGGATTCATAGGATTTATAGTATTTCTCTTTTATTGAAGCCATTTCTAAGTTGCAACTATTTAGTGATCAAGTTTGAATCTATAAGTGCCAAAAATTAATTCTAGTTGACTTGGATCAGGGGCTATAGATTAATATCTGAAAAATGTGGTTGATTCTAATTGGTTCCATATCATTTCCATTTATTTTGAAATAGGTGTGCAAGTTTGAGTTTGTAATTACTACCGTATAGTATTAAATTTCCAAATATCTTCTACAAGTACACATGGACTAAGATTAATACCTACATATAGGTATTGGGGTTTAACAATAAAGTTTCCATAACAATTTCGATTATAGATTTGAGTTTAATAAAATCTTATATGGCAAATGCCTATATTAACCATATAGGTAAATAGCATTTACTTTAAAAGGTTCAAAAATGAGATCTAATGGTATAGGCAGATGGGTATCACTAATTGTGAATTTCTAAAGTTGGATTTGTATTTTTAGGAATTTTATTTGATTTGATATGAATTTTCTAAGGTGGAAAAGCTCCTGTTTTGTTATTTTTACTGCAACCATTCTGTAAATCTAATTGGGTTGAAACCACTTCTAATGGATAGCTTATGTTCTAAGGTTTTCATAACATTTTCATTTGCTAGATTTGGGTTGGTAGAACTCCGGGAAAATTCAATTTAAGCAAGCATCTGAATGAGTTTTTCAAAAATCGGAATTCGAATAAACCTTTTTTTTTATCCGGGCCGGACACACAGGCTGAGCTGGGCCGGCCCACTAGGCTGCAGGCTGGCAGGTGGCAAGGCGAAAAAAAACATTTTGCTGACAAATGGGCCCGGCTTGTCAGAACTTAATCTAACCCGAACCGGTACGTACGTGTATCTTCTTCCTCGACACGGGGCGCACGAACTCACCGACGGCGAGGAAGGGCGCGGTGGCGGGGATCGACGGAGAAGCGACGAGAGGCGATGGGGGGGCGCAGTTCGGCGGAGGAGCTCCTCCTCTTCCACCCTGTCCAGACGGCGGCTCGAAGGAGGCTCGGGAACACTGGGAACGGCTGCACGTCCTGGAGCTCGGCGTGCTCCGGCGGGCTCGAACTGGGAAGCAAACTGCTGGGAGACGATGTCTAGGAGGGAGAGGGAGGTGGTGTGCATCTTTTCAGGCTAACAGGGGGCCCTTTTATAGGCGGGAGAGGGAGCACGGGGTGAGGGGATCTGCGGCCAGGACACCGCGCGTGTTGGCTGTGGGAGGGGCAAGGCGTGGTTCTGGCATGGGCGGCGGGTTACGGTGCGCTGTGGTGATGTCGGGGACGTGGTGGCGCGGCAAGGCGACGACGGAATCGATGGGGAGCAGTGGTGCATGTGGACGTGGTCGGGGTGACTTCTCCTTCTTTCTTCCTTGTCTCACGGCCTGGGTCGGGGCTGGGGAGGCTGGGCTCGACAGAGGGAGTGTCCACGGCATGGCTACAGGGCCTGGGCAAACGTGAACAACGATGCTCACAGTAGAACCGATTTTCTAGATTTTTGCCCACCACGTGTTCGATCAAATGCCCGCAAGAAATTTAAATTCAAATTTTTGAAAACGGCCACCGTGGGTTGTCAAGATATTGGACAAGGGTTCCAGGGATATTTTTGTTTCGAAGAAATAACAAGTTTTGCAAAAATTTATATTTCAAACTTGGGTATTGTCACTGTTTCAGATTCAAAGTTTGGCTGATGTTTGAGTTAGGTTCTGATTTGAATTTTGGTTTGAAACTTCTTGGTCAAGTTAGTATGCAGCCTGGTCAAGCTCAACTAACTGACCACACCCTTACTTGAGTTACAGATTTCTTAATATAAGTGTCCAAAGTAGGGTAGTGGTTAACTTTTTCTAGATCATCTTTTCTTCTCTTTTTCTTTATTTCTCTTGCTTCTGGTTCCTTTGATCTTTGTGGTTCTTCTCTAATGCTTCTATTGGTCAGGTTTGAATTAACTAAACATTGCTCCACAATTTAAAACCCACATGAAATCATAAAAGATCTATATTGAAATTCTATGCATACAAGCAAAAGTTTTAATCTTGGTCCAAAGGTGTTGGTTTTCTTGGAGATGAGATGGAGTTGGGAATGACCTCTTATTTGAATTCAAACTTTGGTAGAAATTTGAATAGAGTTCCAAGTGGATTTTTGTTTCAAACTTCATTGTATTTTGATTCTTTGTAACTTGTTCTTAGTGGTGGGGGAGAGATGCATGATGGTCTAGATCAAAGATTTCTTAATATAGAAGGGCAAAGTGGTGGAATCAGTAATTTTTTTAAGATCACTACTTCCTCTTTTCTTACTTAGGTTTTTGTGTTGCGGTTTATTTTCTTGATTCCTTTCTATTGGTTTGTGATTGCTTGACTTAATTTTGGTTTGGCAAATGACCCAAATGGGTTTAGCATGTACCATGCACAAAAATTTAATAGTTAGAAAACTATTTCAATTTAACAAAAACATTTTACAGGTATAATTATTTGTTGTATAACCCTTCCCATACTCTTTTTATTTGAAGCATGGGAGCAAATGCTCAAATTCACAAGTTTTAAGAGACAAGAAATTAATATTGTATTTAAAATAAAAGTTTTTGTTGTCTCCAAAATTTGGTATTTTAATAGATCCATTTATTTCTATTTTCCAAAAATTTGGGTTGTTACAATCTTCCCCCCTTAAAAAGAATCTCGTCCCGAGATTCATAAGTTGAGATTTGAATAAATTGAGAACTGAGATTACCAGATAAGAGATGGAGTGTATATTGATTCCTATCAAGATAGAAAGATTGGGTACACCCAAAATGTGATGTGGCCAGATGGGCCAAAACACATCTTCACCAGTCACATAGCAATTTCAACAAACAATCACACCTTTCAAAAACAAAATGTTTTAGGTTTAAACCATAGAATTTCATTAATAAGGGGTCTTGCAGATTACATGTCTCACTCTTTTTAGAAGGAGATAAACAAGACTACTAGAATACTTTTGGGAAAACAAGTTGTTGGGGTGGTTGCTACAGGTTGCCGGAGGGCATATGAGCAACACATCCCAAAACAAATTAATCATTCAAACACACAAGGCACTAAGCATACTTAGTAATCGTGAGGTAAGGGTAGCTCAACACCAACAATTGAGCATTTCCTATAAATCCTATGGGTCAAAAGGTTACTGGATCTTCATCATTCCTGATCACTCTCTCTTTGCTCTTGAAGTCTTTGTCTCACAGGGTTGACTCTTGTTGGAAGATTTCTGGATCAGATGAGAGACTCTCTTTCGATGGTAGCGGTCGTAGTTGACATCCAAGGTTGGAGCCTTGAAAAATATTGAGTCCCTAATCCTTTCATCCAAAAGTCCTTCGGTCTTAGGTCGGTATATCGTCCATAGTATTAATTTGAAGTAGATGAGGAATAGAGTGAAACAATTATTTGAAAACACTTTGTAATTAAAGAGGTAAATAAATTCTTTGTCAACATCTCTTGAGAGTATAAGTTGAGAGTGTAAGATATTTGAAGTGAATAAGATGGGAGTATAAGATTGGCTTTGGATACCAAAGCAATTAAATTTCTTTCGTAGAAATAAGTTTTTGTCAACATATCACTTTCTTAGCTAACGACCATACTAACTAAGGTCTCCTAAGGTCATGATAGTCCTGATACCAAACTTGTGATATCAGAGATATCATTTTCTAACGACCATGCTAACTAGGGTTTCCTAGAGTCAGCCTAGGCTCTGATACCAACTTGTGATGACCTCAAATTTGATAACAAATTCGAAGTGCCCGTTATGTATTCCACCGCAATCCCAGGGTCATTGTTGCGATATACATAACGTAGTCGGTATCACGGTCATAGACATTAATAGTAAATAAAGGGGATTACATAGGTGGTCGCACAGACCCAAACCTTACATTACATCAACATGCAGCGGAATAACACTTTGGGTCCATATTGTCAAGCTTCAACCGCACAGGCAAAGCAGACAGTAGGAAACGAGCCTAATTCGCAAAGTCGTCAATGAGTCCTTCCTTCTTGATCTTGCTCCTTCAAGTCTGGCCAAGTTAATAGCCAGGGACACAGCCATGAGTACATTGGATGCACTCGCAAACCATCTTATAAACAAAGTGATGAGAGAGATATGCATGGTTGATATGGTGGACTAAGCACTAGGTTTAGTTTGCCAAAAAGCTAGTTTTGTTTCCCAAGGATGTTCATTGGTAGAAAAGAAGTTTAGTTCTCTAAGCTCAATCTAAAGGAACTTCAAGTGTGTCAAACTCATGGTCAAGTCAAGTCAATTCAATTCATGTCATTCACCAAGTTCACCATAAGTTGTTTTCATTATTGACAAAAGCCAAGTACAGCTTGCCAACTGTCCATAACCGCGGACTCGGCTATTCGAATAGTTTGAAAACCTCTGCAGAGGGGTACACTTTACCCACAAGAATCGATACATCTGCCGGGAGAAGTCCACGGATCGACATACGCAAAGTATGCGAGGTTCAGATAATCAAACAAACTCTTTCACTTGTCTACTCTAGTATAGGATCCTTCCCTAGAGCCCGAGACACGGATTTCCCCGTTCCGGCGCCTCTAGTTTTGCCCACTCCGGGATGCCGGACGGATGGAAATCTTCAGGAAGGAAAATTTCCAATAACCACTTGGTTCGGAAGCAACCACGCAGGGAATACTTCTATGAAGGACGATACAAGACCTCCCATACTAGAATAAACAATCTAGGAATAAGCCCCTTCCCATTCAGGGGTAATGTGGTCGTACGGTATGGTTGGCTCCCATGGTACATCACTCGTTGTCATTGAGAAATACATTTCATAGTTCTTAGTCAAGATTAATTTCTTTCATAAAGCCATTATGTAGGAGCAATCTCCAATTCAAGTTTCAAGTTCAAATCACCAATTTCAACTAGAGTTCCCCTTATAGATGGCCTCAATATTATTAGCGACTAAGCAACTACATTGAGTGATGAACACTAAATAAAGTTGGATAAACTCAACTTGATGCTCTTGTTAAGCAAGATATCACTATTCTTCTATCATTCTACTCTAGCAATTCAATCATGCAATTTACTTAAAACAAGTAGAATGCAATATTAAAAACTGGGCATGGGGAGTATGAATCAAAAGATGGCTTGCCTTGGTTGGCAAAGTCAAAATAGTCTTCATCTTCATCTTTGATTGATTGATCTCCATCTCCATTTCTTGGTTGACTTCGGGATCCATTCTCCTTACTCTCGTTGTCGTCTAATCGTCGAAAATCAAATAAGCATACAATCACCACACAATTTACAAGCAACACATACTCAAGCAAATAAGGATACTTGGGGTAAGGGGATCGATCTAGGTAGTCTATGGAGAGGTTTCGAAGATAATTGAGTCAATATGGATGGGATTATCACTTTCTTGACTTAAGTGAGGGTTTAATTTACTTTGAATTGTGAAATGTCTCTTGCAAGTCCTTATTGACCATGGTCATAGACCACAAGTAGATATTCAAGATTATGGTTCAACCAAAGAGGATTCATAGGATTTATAGTATTTCTCTTTTATTGAAGCCATTTCTAAGTTGCAACTATTTAGTGATCAAGTTTGAATCTATAAGTGCCAAAAATTAATTCTAGTTGACTTGGATCAGGGGCTATAGATTAATATCTGAAAAATGTGGTTGATTCTAATTGGTTCCATATCATTTCCATTTATTTTGAAATAGGTGTGCAAGTTTGAGTTTGTAATTACTACCGTATAGTATTAAATTTCCAAATATCTTCTACAAGTACACATGGACTAAGATGAATACCTACAGATAGGTATTGTGGTTTAACAATAAAGGTTCCATAACAATTTCGATTATAGATTTGAGTTTAATAAAATCTTATATGGCAAATGCCTATATTAACCATATAGGTAAATAGCATTTACTTTAAAAGGTTCAAAAATGAGATCTAATGGTATAGGCAGATGGGTATCACTAATTGTGAATTTCTAAAGTTGGATTTGTATTTTTAGGAATTTTATTTGATTTGATATGAATTTTCTAAGGTGGAAAAGCTCCTGTTTTGTTATTTTTACTGCAACCATTCTGTAAATCTAATTGGGTTGAAACCACTTCTAATGGATAGCTTATGTTCTAAGGTTTTCAGAACATTTTCATTTGCTAGATTTGGGTTGTTAGAACTCCGGGAAAATTCAATTTAAGCAAGCATCTGAATGAGTTTTTCAAAAATCGGAATTCGAATAAACCTTTTTTTTTATATCCGGGCCGGACACACAGGCTGAGCTGGGCCGGCCCACTAGGCTGCAGGCTGGCAGGTGGCAAGGCGAAAAAAAACATTTTGCTAACAAATGGGCCCGGCTTGTCAGAACTTAATCTAACCCGAACCGGTACGTACGTGTATCTTCTTCCTCGACACGGGGCGCACGAACTCACCGACGGCAAGGAAGGGCGCGGTGGCGGGGATCGACGGAGAAGCGACGAGAGGCGATGGGGGGGCGCAGTTCGGCGGAGGAGCTCCTCCTCTTCCACCCTGTCCAGACGGCGGCTCGAAGGAGGCTCGGGAACACTGGGAACGGCTGCACGTCCTGGAGCTCGGCGTGCTCCGGCGGGCTCGAACTGGGAAGCAAACTGCTGGGAGACGATGTCTAGGAGGGAGAGGGAGGTGGTGTGCATCTTTTCAGGCCAACAGGGGGCCCTTTTATAGGCGGGAGAGGGAGCACGGGGTGAGGGGATCTGCGGCCAGGACACCGCGCGTGTCAGCTATGGGAGGGGCAAGGCGTGGTTCTGGCATGGGCGGCGGGTTACGGTGCGCTGTGGTGATGTCGGGGACGTGGTGGCGCGGCAAGGCGACGACGGAATCGATGGGGAGCAGTGGTGCATGTGGACATGGTCGGGGTGACTTCTCCTTCTTTCTTCCTTGTCTCACGGCCTGGGTCGGGGCTGGGGAGGCTGGGCTCGACAGAGGGAGTGTCCACGGCATGGCTACAGGGCCTGGGCAAACGTGAACAGCGATGCTCACAGTAGAACCGATTTTCTAGATTTTTGCCCACCACGTGTTCGATCAAATGCCCGCAAGAAATTTAAATTCAAATTTTTGAAAACGGCCACCGTGGGTTGTCAAGATATTGGACAAGGGTTCCAGGGATATTTTTGTTTCGAAGAAATAACAAGTTTTGCAAAAATTTATATTTCAAACTTGGGTATTGTCATTGTTTCAGATTCAAAGTTTGGCTGATGTTTGAGTTAGGTTCTGATTTGAATTTTGGTTTGAAACTTCTTGGTCAAGTTAGTATGCAGCCTGGTCAAGCTCAACTAACTGACCACACCCTTAATTGAGTTACAGATTTCTTAATATAAGTGTCCAAAGTAGGGTAGTGGTTAACTTTTTCTAGATCATCTTTTCTTCTCTTTTTCTTTATTTCTCTTGCTTCTGGTTCCTTTGATCTTTGTGGTTCTTCTCTAATGCTTCTATTGGTCAGGTTTGAATTAACTAAACATTGCTCCACAATTTAAAACCCACATGAAATCATAAAAGATCTATATTGAAATTCTATGCATACAAGCAAAAGTTTTAATCTTGGTCCAAAGGTGTTGGTTTTCTTGGAGATGAGATGGAGTTGGGAATGACCTCTTATTTGAATTCAAACTTTGGTAGAAATTTGAATAGAGTTCCAAGTGGATTTTTGTTTCAAACTTCATTGTATTTTGATTCTTTGTAACTTGTTCTTAGTGGTGGGGGAGAGATGCATGATGGTCTAGATCAAAGATTTCTTAATATAGAAGGGCAAAGTGGTGGAATCAGTAATTTTTTTAAGATCACTACTTCCTCTTTTCTTTCTTAGGTTTTTGTGTTGCGGTTTATTTTCTTGATTCCTTTCTATTGGTTTGTGATTGCTTGACTTAATTTTGGTTTGGCAAATGACCCAAATGGGTTTAGCATGTACCATGCACAAAAATTTAATAGTTAGAAAACTATTTCAATTTAACAAAAACATTTTACAGGTATAATTATTTGTTGTAGAACCCTTCCCATACTCTTTTTATTTGAAGCATGGGAGCAAATGCTCAAATTCACAAGTTTTAAGAGACAAGAAATTAATATTGTATTTAAAATAAAAGTTTTTGTTGTCTCCAAAATTTGGTATTTTAATAGATCCATTTATTTGTATTTTCCAAAAATTTGGGTTGTTACAGTAGTATTCATGTGGTGTGAGATAGATCCTATATGGATACCACAATGGTGAAGATTATATTCTTAATCTCTAAAGGTATATCCAACCACGAATTGATACTTGGAGAAGAGGAGTAGAAGTAAGACAAGGGTAAACCACAAAAGGTGGAATATGGATTGTAAGTAGTATGGTATCCTAGCCCTAAAAGTTAACATCTAGGGTAATGTATTGATGGGATTGGCTTGACCTCAAGGGGAGGTATTGGAGGAGTATTGAGAACAAGTTTAAGGGAAGTATAACTGAGCACTCTAAGGGAGTTAAGAAGATTTACCTATGGATAATGTGATCATGAGGAGTATTTCATGATATTAAGGATATCTCTAATAGAAGTATGTGAAGAGCTTTAGTGTCAAGCTCAGAACATGGATCTAGGAGGAGTATTGGTGGTAGTATTGATTACAGAACTTTGGGAGGGAGTTGATGAAGGAAATAAAAGAGATTCCTTATGGGAGTTGATGAAGGAAATAAGAGGATCATGTATAGTACAAGATTATACTTGTTGGAAGAAGGTAGTAAGGTTATCTCTGAAACTTGATCTGATAAGAAGATATCATCCATCATAAGGTGAGAGTAGGAGAGTGTAGAAAACCTATTTTTGCTAAGGGGGAAGCATCCTTATGGAAGCTTTATGGAAAACCTTGGCTTAGACACAAGTTTCCTATTAGGAGAAGTACTTGTTATAGGTGGAGGTGATCACAACCTAAACCCTAAGTCTTGTTAGAACCTATATGGCACTAATCATATTCTAGGAGTGGTCATTGTATTCTATGTAATATTGGTGCAATTTTATCAAACTCCCTACCTTTTCAATTGTCCAATTGGAACTCTACTTTATAAATCCAATTCTATTTATGCATCACCTTGTGATCATAAGCAAAACCCTAGAATCATGACTTAGCTCAGAACCGAAACATTGTGCCCAAACAACAAGTACCCTAAGGCCAACCAAACTATGTATAGTAATCAATTCACCTCTTATTTAATGTATGGACCTCAAGTAAATAAATCTTCCTTGTGTGAGAGAAATATAAAGTGCCTTCAAATAGAGGATCAAGAAACTAACATTAACCTAAAATAGTTCTATGAGACATTTCCATGTTATTCCCAAAATTGGGTAATCATCAAATGATGTACTTTAATAAATCCATTAAAGTCCTTAACAACTTATTTTGAACCCTCCACTAATAGTGTTTCAATTAATCTCTACTAAGCTCCCTTTCTAAACCCTATTGATATCTAACATTTTTTAGGATAAAATGCACATAAAACTTCTCTTGACACAATGTATAATACCACCGAATACCTAAATACAAAACCTGCAAAACATATTGAAATTCAAATGAGAATTTGAAAATAGAAAATAAGAAATAAAGCGAACAGAAAAAAGAGGAAATACATTACCTGGCCACAGCCCACGAAGCCGTCCCACTATCATGGCCCAGTAAGCAAACCCGGCTCGATAACGTTTCGAGCTGACTAGTGGAGTCATCGTCTTCCTCCGTTCGGAGGAAGCAGCTCGCTGTCGAGCTCTGGCCGGTCGTCGACACCAAGATCCGTGCTGCCGCCCCTGACGTCCTATAAAACAACCACCACATCCACATGAAACCCTAGGAACTCCGCCGCCGCCTCTTGGTCTATCTAGCCCTCCCTATCTCTCTCAGTCACCGATGGTCCTCGCCGGAGCTTCGTCGGTTAACCGGTGATTAAAGCCATCCCAAGCTCAAGTGAGTATCTCTGAAGCTCCGGAGGGTTCTGAAGTTTATCCTGAAGGAAGGAACTGAGCTAGGTCTTCTCCAATCAACACCATCGACAAGTTCCTTTCTGCGGGGGTTCGTCAGAAAACTTTGAGCACGCCGTCACCTTCGGCCATCCTCGACCTCTACAAGTACAGCATCGTGACCAGGGTGAGCTCCCGCATCCTCTGGATCTCCTATTGGATCATATAGGCATCTGTAGCATGGGATTAGGGTTTGGTCGCTGCTCGCCGCTGCAGATGGTTGTCGCTGGTGTCACTCCGGTGACCATACCTTGCTGGCGGTCATAGATGAGTTCCCCATCGAGTCCTCGTTCGAAGGTGCTAACTAGATTGTCTGGGGAAGATCGGAATCGCCTTCTCCGGTGATCGCCGGCGTTGAGCCGTGCCAGTGAACGTGTTGACCTGGTCAAATGCCAATGTGGCATCTGACCTGGCCATAGCCCCACTAGTCAATCTGATTGGCTAGTTACCCTGTCGGTATAGAAAGGTATTCCCTGTCAATTGAATTCCAGAAAAATAGTAAATCCTTTGCAAATTCATAACTAATTCAATTTTAGTCATAAAAATACAAATAATATATCAAAATGATCCTAAAAATAAGACCTACATGTTTTTACTATAATATATTGTTCTCATATAAAATAAATATGAATGAAATTAGGAAACATGTTTAAGTAGTTTTGGAATTTTAATTTAAAACCAATTAAAATAATTCCAACAACTTTTCTAAATAACAAATAAATGTTTGTATGGTCAGACAATCTTATTGCAAATGTTTTTCCATGATTTTAGGACCTTAACTGAAACTTTACTATTAGCACCTTAGGACCCTGAAACAACTTCTCCTAAATAATTTTAAAGTGCTAAAACCTGACGAGGGTTAACTCGACAAATGTCCTAAATGAAGGACTTAGGATCGGAAAGATAGGGTGTCGGATGAACTCGAAGGTAAGGTTAGACGAAATAAGTGTATATCGAAAGTAAACTTGGGTGTTGAACCTGGCTTGCTTTTAATCTGGCCTACACCGTCCCCTCCTGGCCCCTATATATAGATGGCCAGGTCTCGAGGATCGGGTAGGGTCCGATACAGATTACAATATCGATATACGGTATGGACTCGTATCTCGACTATCATTACAATTGGGCCTATCTTAACGGGCCTTAGGGGTACTCAACTAACGGGCTCTATTAGCTATACCCTTGTGAGTAGCCCCTGAGATTCTACCAGAATTGCAGATTCGGGTTGAATCTCTAATCTTTAAATCTTTAACTTCTTCATATCTTCAAATCTTTGACTTGGTCTTTCGACTTATTTTTATGATAATATTTTGCAAGGGGTTTTGATGAACAAGCCTGACAACTCTGACGGATCAAGAGGTCAGTTAACTGTCAGAACAGATACTTGTCACCTACTTCAAATTCAATCCCCTTGGACTTGAATTCGGGATACCGGTCAAACCCACTCTTTTGCCGCATTTAGGACTTACAAAGAATGAATCCTAGTGATTCTCAGGGTACCCAGTGCGTCCACCAGGATTTTCTTCGCGTCGTAGACACGGATACATACCAGCAGAGCGCATCAATGTGCGTATACTAGGCCACACAGGACGGATCCCGGGGTCTTTCCTTCGTGATGAATCACATCATTTGAGTTTCATTGCGATAACGCAACTCGAGAATCTCATGTCGCAGTCAAATTTTGACTGAAAATATTTGGGTTATACAACCATAAAAAACTCGCTCCCGATGGGAGTAACAATGTTCCACCGCATACTCCTTCACTTCCCATGCTCTAGTGCTTGTTAATAAACATCGTCGGGCGCACGCTCAGCGCTCCCGATGGGAGTAGCCCCCAAGGCTATAGTCAAACAAAACTTTTTTTGAGTATAGGCTCAAGTATAGTGTAGCCCATCATCATACTTCAACTCGAAATAGTGTAGTGATAACTTTCGTCGGGTGCGCGCTCAGCGCTCCCGATGGTAGTAGCCCCCAAGGCTATAGTCGAATGTTCTTCGGGTATAGTCTCATCTTTTTGATTTTTACATTGTCGGCGCCATCCTTGTGTCTTCTATGATGTCGTCCTTTATTCAGAAATTAACATATGTCAATGCTCGTCGAACATATGCACCTGTCGAATTTGATCTTTCACATGTCGCCTCCTTCGTGACGTCAGTGGCCAATTTTTACTATACATCACCCTGAGTGAGCACGAACCGTTTCGTGGGTAGCGTGGTAATTTTGTATTTTCCTGCCCGTTAGTGGGCTGCCGTTTCCACTCCTTTCGCCACGTCTCAGCCCACGTTCCTTCACCGAGAAGGTACATAAAGGGATAGTGGGTATTCTTACTGTTTACCAGCTCTTTCTCTCCGCCGCCGCCGCTGTTGTCGATCTTTGCTTCCTTCTCCTCTCGTGCATAGCCCCCAGGCACGGATTAGTAGATGCGCGTGAAGCACCTTGCGTCCAAGAACACCATGGCCAAGACAACCTCCGCGACTAGCTGGGTGCGCTCTGCCATCACGCAAAAGGAGGTGGAGAAGGCCAGGACGGACGGCCTCATCTCCAGCAGCGATTCTATTAAGTTCCCCAGCACCGAGCGGATCCCGCAGCCCCCGAGTGGTTATCGGGTAATGTTCCTTGCCTTCCTCTTCCGCGGCCTTTCTCTTCCTGCCCACGAGTTTCTTCGTGGGCTTCTCTTTGTTTATGGTGTGCAGCTTCACCAGCTCACACCTAATTCCATCCTCCATATTGCTTGCTTTGTGACTCTTTGCGAGTCATTCCTAGGCATTGAGCTCCATTTTCTTCTTTGGAGGTCAATCTTCCGGCTCCGCCCAAACGTTGCTTTGTCCAGAAAACCCGAACTAGGCGGAGGCGTTGTCTCTGTGCACCCTGAGGCGCAATATCTCGAATTTTCCATGGCTGCATCTGTCCAAGGGTGGAGGACAAAATGGTTCTATATCAAAGACCGCAAGGCCTCCCCCAAAGACGAATATGGCCTAGCCCCCTTCGACGCCTCCAAGGAGCTAAAGAAATTGCATCGTGGGATTCGCTTCCCTCAGATGCGGAAATGGAACAGATTGCTCCTCTACTGTCTCGCATTCATGCTCTGAAAGGAGGCAAAGGAGGCGCATTGTCGGGTATTCAACTCATGGCATTCTTTGTGCAACGTCGAGTTCAACCCCTGCAGCATCGCCTTACCAAACTTTGGAGCTATGCTGGCTTAGAAGATCCTTCTCGCATCTCTGAAGATCTAATAGAGAAGCAAGATGTCGACAAGCAAGTTAGGAACCTCACCAAGCTCACCAAGGACCATATGGTTGCTGAATTGGCCGCTGGTTACTTTGACTCCGTGCACCCCCTACCCGAGGTATATATCTGT
The DNA here is from genome assembly GCA_007115705.1 of Dactylis glomerata. Classification (NCBI taxonomy): domain Eukaryota; kingdom Viridiplantae; phylum Streptophyta; class Magnoliopsida; order Poales; family Poaceae; genus Dactylis; species Dactylis glomerata. The sequence goes on along the minus strand of QXEO01000541.1, from coordinate 19,250,256 downwards.
TTGCTTTTGTACACTTGTTGTCGAATTCATTTATTTCGAGGTATGTTTCTCTTTGCCTCTGTTACTTTGCTGACTTGTTCATGTGCAGGACCACTCATTCCTCATTTCGCGCCCTCCTCTTCCAGAGGCAGGGCCTCTTCCGGCTGATCTGGCCTCTTCTGTATCTGAAGCCCCCGAGGCTAAAGAAAATCAGGACGGAGATGATGCCAAAGAATCAGAAGAAGACACCAGCTCAACGACATCGCCTCCTCCTGCGCTCTCTAAAGACACTGGTGTGGACAAGAAGAGGAAGCGTGTCGATGATTTTACTTCTTTGAGTACCTCTCTTCAGAGAACAGCGGCTGATAAAGCCCCTGTTCTAGAAGAAGATATTGAATACTTCGACCTCTTGGCATCGTAAGTTTTCTTCAAGTTCTGCGACTGCACCATACTCGCCCTCTTTCTTTCGTGTTGTACATAACTTGTTTCTTCTTGTAGTGATGATGAGGAGCCGCCAAAAGATACTACAGCTGCTCCTTCGACTCCACCTGTAGTTGATGATGAGCCTTCTGCCCAAGAAATTGCGCCGAGGGTCACCAGGGCTTCAGTCAAGAAGATTCCTGCGACCCGAAGCCTCAAGCGCTCGAAAAAGGCCAAGGAAGCCGATGTTAGTCTTGAAGCCCACGAATCCGTGGTTTCCCCCGATGATGTGAGTAAATATGCTTGACTTGTTTTCTTTGCAGAAACTATGCTCTTATGCGTCCTCTTACCCAGGCATTGTTGAAGAGATTCGTCGCCTTGGGCACTGAATGTGCTGAGTACCTAAAGGTTGCTAAAGCTTCCGAAGGTGCACTCTTTATCCTGTCTTTACTTTTCCTCTAAACTTCTCTTTTGCTGTTTATTTGACTTCCTTTCTTCCTTTGCTGGACTGCATCTGCTCTAGCAACGGCCAATGCCCGTATTGCATCGCTGGAAGCTGAGCTTAGCGCTTCGCGGAAGGCCTATGATGTTGCGACCGCCGCCAAGGCAAGCGCTGAGAAGTCGCAGAAGTCAGCGCTGGCTAAGGCGAAGAAAACGGAAAAAGCTTTGGCCGATGCAAACAAAGAGCATTCTCAACGAGAGCAAGCCGTGGCAGAGCGTCTTTGCACGATGTCTGCTGCTGATGGAGGTAAATATTCGCCTTGTCCTTCTTCTTCGACTTCTGTTGCGTTCTTGCACTTGTTAATGTTTTCCTTTCCTTTTTTTCCCTTGTCCCCTTTATTGCGCAGGATGTACTGGGGTTTCTTTGTCAACTCTGCAACCGGGCGATGATCCTCTGATGACCGCGGTGAACTTACTTGAAGCAAACTGGATATCTATCCAGGAGATCTTTGAGTTGGTGAGCCGCATTCTGACGCGGATGTTCGTCGGGTTGTGGCCGAAGAAAAAGTCGGAGGTTCCGAAAGATGACTTGAAGAAACTTGCCAAGGCCTTCGATACGACTGAAGACCCCATCCTCCAGCTGAAGGGGCTTTCTCTGAAGCGTGGTGCTGAGGGTGCTATCGCACTTTCTTATGCACATGGTGCAGATGTCGACTGGGAGAAGGTGAGCTCTCCTCATGGCCGCACCCGCGCTGAGTTGAAGGCTTTCTTCGAGAAGGCGAAGAAGTTGGTGCCCACACTGGTGTCAATTATTTCTCCTTCGGCGGCCTCCGCGACATCTACTGCGCCACCTCCAGCGGCGGAAGAACCCGCGCCTCTGTCAACTGTTGGTGAGGAATTTACCATGCATTCTTCTGCCACGGAGCAAAATGCTGAGGTGGCGTAGACTCGGCTTCTCTGTAGTTTTCAATTGCTGCTTTTGATGTAAAAACCTGTAGTTGCATGCAACCCGAGAACCTTAGTCAAAGGGTTTGCATTTTTATGTAAATATGCTTCTTTTTATATAATATGTTGTGCTGGCTTCTGAAATGTTTCTCCTTTCTTTGACTTCCAGTCTATGCACATCAATGATCCTTTGAATCGCGATCATACTCCTTCTTCTGCTCGTGAGTTCGGCTCTAAGGTTTCGTCGCCTCCTTGCCGCTGCTGTCAATGCGCGGAATATTCTTCAAGGATTTCTGATTTGAGGCTCGCTTGACTTTGGCCAAACGCCAAGCACAGATGGCTGTGGGCAAAGCTAGCAAAGCTTGTGGTTTGACAAAGCAGATATCTATTCTTGATGATAAGGTGTCTAGCTTGACGGCGAAGATTGTGCATCATGAGGAATGCAATTCTTTTATCCTTGGCATTATCGAGTCTGCCTGCGAGATGTTGCGATGTAAGATTCCTTTCGACTTATCTTTTTTATTTCCTTTGTCCCACTGCTGTTTTGTGATATCCTTTGCCATCATAGGCACTTGTTTGGATTTTGCTGCTGAAGATCGTCGGGTTACCGAGCAAAATGCTGCTCTGGAAAAAATGTCAGCAGGTATTGAGACTTTGTGGTCTGATCCTCGACGCCAGAGTGCTATCATATTGCTTCAGGACCGTGCCCAGCATATTGGCGAGTCAGTTGATGGTTGCCGAAGGGCTCTCACAACTACGCATTCTGTTATGCTTCCTCACAATCCTCTGCCTGCAACTTTTCCACTGCTTCTCGATACTTTTAGATCCAGTCAGTGCATTCATCGATTGATAGAACTGAACTTAGTGGCAGGTGCCAATTTTACTCTTGGGTGGATACGCAAGTGGAACCCGAGACTCAATTATAGCTCTATGTCCCTGAGTTTGGCTCCAGGTGGACCTAGTCTGCGAGTACATGTGGAGAATACGTTGCAACCTGCTCGAAGGCTTATAGCTAGGCTGCTGCAAGTGGATGCCGCGTTTTTCCACGAGTATCACTATTTAGATCCTTTAGGTGTAGATGATTCTGATAACCCACTATTGTAATACTTGTGTATATGTGGAACGCGAGAGTTTCTTATTTCGCGACTTTATGTCTGAAATTTGTTCTCAAAGCGTTTTTGTATGATTCGTGCGTTTGCCGCATTTTCCCTTTGAAAGACTCGTAGAATCGAATATGAGGAACGTTTTGTCTTTATTATATTTGTAATGTAAGATACATGGGGTGACCCAAGAGATCCGGCCTATGACCTGTGTTCTGGATCTAGAGGGCATTGCCCCTGGTATAACTCGTGGCTTTTGCAGCCTTATTCTTCTACTCTACTTTGTTGTTCTTGATGCGTATGCCGTCGTGGCCTTCTCTTCTTCTTCTGTAACTTTGTTATCTCCTGATGCTTCTACTCGTGGTTTCTTCATCTCTGGCTCTGCGGCGCGTCCTTCGAGTAACTTGACGCCTTCCGTAGTCGTGCTTTTCACATTCTCTGCATAGTTGGCTATCATGCCAAAGTTTTGCGCCATCTTGTGGAACTCCTTGTCGCAGAGATCTGAGACTTCGAAGCTTCCCTTTACTGTGATTATTCCCTTTGGTCCTGGCATTTTGAGTACTAGATACGTATAGTGAGGCACTGCCATGAATCGTGAAAACGCAGGTCGCCCGAGGATCGCATGATACTGAGATGGCCAGTCCATGACCTCAAAGTCTAGCTTTTCTCTTCTGTAGTTTTGTCGGTTGCCGAAGCAAACGTTGAGTGCTATCCGCCCTAGTGGATAATTGGCACTTCCTGGTACGATTCCATGGAAGGAATAGTATGTTGGCTTCAAGAACTCTAGTGATATATGCATTGCTCTGATCACGTATATCAAATTAATTCCGCTTCCTACGTCCATGAATATTATGTCAACATCGTATGCGCCGATTTGAGCTTTGAGTACCAAGGGCGCGTTTCCCGGCCGAGGTACTGTTATAGGGTGATCTTCCCTGTTGAACTCAATTGGTTGTTCTGACCAGTGTAGATATTCTGTTGTAGCTGGAGGTGAAGTGACTGCTAGATTGACTTGTGGAGTAATACTCTTTTCCTCTTTGTTTGACTTGGGCACAGGTTGTATCATTGCGGTGATATGTCCCTTAGATGGAACGTACCCTTCGTCGTCATCGTGTCCCTGGTTTGGCTGGTCTTGTCTTGAGGGGCTCCATTGTTCCCTTGCTGATTTGTGGGAGGTTTGTTGCTTCCTTCGTATCCTTATCGCCTTGCTTCGGTTTGTTTGTTTAATGCTGCCTCTTATAGCTTCAAGAATGTTGTGCAATCTTTTATTGCATGCCTGGATACTCGCTTTCCATCGACGAACGCTGAGTGTATATGACAAGGTCCATTTAGCATGTCTTCTGGCGACGGGTTATACTCTCTGGATTCTCTTGTGGGAAACTTTTTATAGTCCTCTTTTCCGTAGCTTTGATATCCTGAGCTTCTGCGATCACTTCCTTGATAGCTGTTGTCCTTATACCCCGCGGCTACTTGGCTATGGGAGCCGTAGTTGTCGTAATTACGGGACCATCTTCTTTGACTTCCATATCTGTTTCTTCTATCATCCTCTGGGGATCGCGTCCGCTTGTTGTTGCATGCGTCTTCTCCATCTGCAAATCTGTTTGCTACGTCCATGAGGTCTGACACAGTTTTTGGCTTAATTCTGCCCATCTCTTCGACTAGGTCTCTTTGCCTTAATCCAATTATGAACGCGTCTATTGCTCTTTCGTCTGAAACTTCAACTGCTAAATTTTTGATAAGACTCCATCTTTGGATGTATGCCCGTAACATTTCGTCGTGTTGTTGCTCACACGCTTTGACTTCTTCTATTGATGCCGGCCGCTTGTATGTCGACCTGAAGTTGCTTGTAAATTGCTTTGTGAGGTCTTCCCAGCTTCTAATAGTTTCTTTCTCTAGTTTGCTCGACCATGACCTTGCTGTGCCGGTGAGGTGTAATTGCAAACTTTGCATTGCTGTTTCTTTCGTTCCTCCCAATATTTGTACTGCTTGCAGATAGTCTGAGAGCCATGATTGCGGTTCCTATGATCTGTCGTACTTTTGTTGATCATGAGGTAATTCGAACCCCTTGGGTACTGGTGTAGTGCGAACCCTGCGGGTAAAGCACGATGCTCCGATCTCCTTTTCGTCGTCTTCATAGTCGCGCTTTTCATTTGGAGATCGAGATCTTCGGGTTCCTCCATGTCGTCTTGGTGATGGTGATCGAGATCGTTGATTACTATTTCTGTGCCGAGGACTATTGTGACGGCGAGGTGATCTTAGCTTGTGTGCTTCCTTGTGGTGATATGCTTCCTCTCCTTTTGCTGATAGCTTGTGGCCAACCATGTTTAGTCTGTTCAATGCTGCTCTGTGCATATGTTCCCTAGGATCCCCTGGACTTGGTCGAGTTGTAAGCAAATATGCTTGTGCTGCCACTAGTGCTGCTTCGGGGGTTTTTGGTATGATGTTCCCCTGCTCGTCGACCGATAGGAAGGACGAGTCGAGGTTTTTGGAGATGCTTTGCCTTTCTGAGTACTCGAGGTTTTCGTACCTTGAACCGTGTCGACGATTTCTCCTTGCGTTAGTGTGTGATGCGTCGCTTCGTGCTCTGCGAGCGGCGTTGCTAGCTGCAATGGCTGATTCTTTTCTTTGTTGTATCTCTATTTTCTCCTTTGCTAGTTGTTTTGCCTGCTGCCTTAGGGCATAATGATACCCCAAAAGCATGTCCTTGCTGGAATTTGATGGTATTGGCGTGCCGTGTTCTATGGCTTCTCTTATTATTCTCCATTCGTCGACTGATAGTCGAATTTTTTCCCTGGTTGTGAGGGATTCTATTGTTTGCCCTTTTGCTAGGTGATTTGCTCCTCTGTCGATATTTGCTGGGTTTAGCACTGGATTGTTGTTTTCATTGAATTCTTCTGAATTGTCTCCTACAATGGCGAGCACCTGGCATTGTTTGCCGATGTTACTATTAAATCTTGAGAAGATTGAGTCACCATATTTAGAAAGCTCTAACCCTGTCTTCCATGTATCTGTTGACTTGTTTGAGATATCGTCGAGGCAGATCATGAGATCTTTGAGTTGGACCCCTACGTCAAAATTTTCCATTGCTTCGTCGTCTTCTGTGATTTTTCCTTTTTGCACTTCTCCTGAGCTGACCGGTGAGTTTACCTCGCTGGAAGAGCCTTCAGAATATTCCATCATTGCTACTGTTTCGGGCTCACTTGCCGACGGATCCTGTTTCATCGGATCTGAAAGGCGAGATGAACCCGATGGCCCGATGAAGATGCTTAAACTTCCGATTGTCAACTCCATCTCTTGATTTTCGTCGACTTCTGCACTGCTGTTGGCTAAAAGCGAAAAAGCCGTCGAATTCATGATTCCAACGCCTAGAGTCCCCACGATCGGCGCCAATTGACGAGGGTTAACTCGACAAATGTCCTAAATGAAGGACTTAGGATCGGGGAGATAGGGCGTCGGATGAACTCGAAGGTAAAGTTAGACGAAATAAGTGTATATCGAAAGTAAACTTGGGTGTTGAACCTGGCTTGCATTTAATCTGGCCTACACCGTCCCCTCCTGGCCCCTATATATAGATGGCCAGGTCTCGAGGATCGGGTAGGGTCCGATACAGATTACAATATCGACATACGGTAAGGACTCGTATCTTGACTATCATTACAATTGGGCCTAGCTTAACGGGCCTTAGGGGTACTCAACTAACGGGCTCTATTAGCTATACCCTTGTCACCTAGGGAATGTAAATAAATACTAACCCATATTCAGAATAATTCCTAACTCTAAAATATTGTTTCACAATTGATCCCTAAGACTCATATGTGATTAGTGGTAGTTGTTAACTCAATTGTAGAGATGAAAGGAAGTCGTTACTTGTAATCACTTCTAAATTCTTAAAAATAATATCTGATAACTAAAAATGAGTTTAAATACTTAATGATCATATTAAAACATGTTCTTCAAATGTTATTATTTTAAGATACCTTAAATATAAACACCCAACCATTTCCTTTTAGTAATAATGTAATCCTAAGTTCTATTAAGATTGTTGTCAACCCTATAACTAATTGGGTATTGTTATGCTAGTATGAATTACTTCAACTTTGCCTGTTTATAGTCAACTAACTGAGTGCTAATCATGAGTTACAACTAAAATTGTTATTCCTAGAATAAAATGTTCTTCAAAAGTTATTCTTTTGAATAATATAACAAGGAAACATTTAAAATGCCTCTGATAAACTTTGTAGAAGATAATTGTTCTTAAGTGTGCCAATAATAAGCAATTGGGTGCAACTACATTGCTATGCAATACTATTCAGTTATAGAACAATTCCATGCTAACCTAAAACCCTAATAAGAACCTTGTTTTAGAACCTATTCTAAAAGTGCAACACACCCTAAACAAATCACCATGAATCAATGATAACAAGTCATCGGGGTTAGGTTACGCTTGGAGCGATGCATATCATGCTGCAGATTTCTAACATCATCCTTACCGGATGATGATTGCTATTTCAGAATTGGGATTTCTTTCGTATCGAAGACCTTGACTTGCATAATCTTACAGTCAAAAAGGCAAGTTCACTCTTGCTCATACCTCTTGAGTATTTTTATCAAATTACTTGCAAATATATACATGTGGTATTACTATTGCATTTAAAAGCAAAAGGTTTTGTCTTCATAATTAATATGAAGTAGTGGTTTTGACTAGAATGGTTGTTGCCCTAGGATGGTGGGCAGTGGGATCATGGCAAGAGTATGGTGGAGGTCCCACTGCAACTAGAAAGTTCACCTAGGATTAATAACCAATGTCGCCAGTGATTCTAGCGCCGTAAACTATGGTCAACCATAAGATCTATTATTGGACGGAGAAGTCAGTTGTCTCTTTTTCCTCTCGCATATCAACGGATCAGTAGCGGAGGGTTGTCCTGCCTGGTCTACCTATAGCGTATACGGGGGATGCGGGATTCCTGCCGGTCTACCTATGGTATAGAGGAGGACAGACTAGCTAATTGGTCTATGATGGATTATAAGGGTCACCCAAAATGGTCTACCCATAATGTATAGGTGCGGACACGGCGGGATCCAGAATGGTCTGCCTATGTGGTGTAGCCCATAGTGTAAAGCTGCGGACCGGTGCGCCAAACGGTCTACATATGTGGTATAGGTGCGGTTGGACTTACAAAAGGGTTGGTCTGCGGCGTCGCAGAGAAGAATAGTGATTGGCTTGGATCATCGACTAGGCCCCACACCAAGGAAGTGTGGACGATGCCAGCTGCTCGGATGTGCAACAAGGCTTTGATCTCTTATGTACAAGTGACCACCTTTGCAGAGTGTAAGAAAGTATCTGGATACTCCCTATTCTGGGAAGGAGCTACGAACGCGATAGGAAAGGAGCCCATCGCAGCTCTGGTCAACCTGTGAAGACTGACGGGCATAGTTTTCGGAATAAAAGCAACCTCTTGAAGAAATGTTTATGAAAACTTGCATTGCCGAATGACTCTCGGGTCTAAGGCTGTAGCTAGTACATAAAACACCTTATTCCTTATATGAACTTGCTGGGTAACACTCGTTACTCACCCCACTCCCTCTTAACACTTGCTTAGATTGGAGTCAACACAAGGAGGCAACCTCGAGATACTGAAGACGGAGATGAAGCCTTCTACCAATGTCGGAACTATCAGTGGAGTCGACAACTACATCAAGCTGGGTGGAAAACTAGAATAGGAATAGAAGGGACCCAATTCCCTAATCCTAGAACCTAAGTAGCTAGGGTATTTCTGTAGCAAACCAACTACATTAGTTGTAGCTCTAGTTTAGTCTTCTAGTTGTTCTTTCTCGATTGTAGTCACCAAAACTAAACCTCTACTTGTTGAGGAGGCTCTGAAGCTCTCATGTATGATGAAATTGTAATCCTATAGACATCCCTTGGACCTGCAATGTTTCTGTTGTACCACTCCCATCGATGTAATACTAGTGAGATGGTGTTTCATTGGTGTTATGTCAACGACTTGCATACTACACATGCAGTGGTATGCTGGATCACCACACTTGTAGATCCATGAAATACTCATGTCCCAAGCCTCCATCTTCCTCAGCGAGATTTGGGTGATTGGTGTTGTAGAGTGATGGATGATTCTCTAATTTCTTGGTTTTAGTGAGGGAAGGTATCCCTTGATTGTGTTCAGTTAATGATCAATATCATGAAGAGAGAGATAGAGGGATAGGTATCATTGATACCCGCACGGCGAGGGAGAGTCACTACCATTGCTTCTCGTGTCGCCAGAAGGAGGATGAGAGCAAGTATAATAAGGACTTGTCAGCATGCTATAATATTTTCCATGTCATCAAAATCTATGTGGAAGAGAGAGAAAGAAGGAGAGAGTGGAGAGTCGGGCTCTTGTGCTATAGCCTGTCTGTAACACAAGAAAAAAAGCTTGCCTAGCGCAAATATACGACATGTATTTAGTAATGAAATCTTTATTAAAGGCTATTTAAGCGTATTATGTGGGTGGGTCTTATGATGGCTCTAAATGACATGCCATGGCCCTATAATCGGATGTCGGCTCTCTTATTAATCTTACTGTAAGAGGAACGGTCTCGAAAGAAAACTCGCTGAATAGACCTTCCAATTGACGTCCATCTATAGGCATCTCATCTATCGCATGTACATGTACACATCTAGTGACAAGAAGCCACCAGTCATTATTGGTCAGTAACTCTCTCGACAGCTGCTATATTGACGTCCAACAGGAAGCCCCGCCCTCTTTTCCGTCACCCTCGCACCAACTCCAACTCTTCCCCCACCGCACCGGCGCCCGGCCAACGCCCCCTTTTTTGGATATTGCTCATATGTACATATTGCTATCTAAAATATTGCTTAGCATATAAATGGTCACTAACTTGTTTTACCTGTCTTCAGGAGTGACAAGGGTATAGATAATAGAGCCCGTTAGTTGTGTACCCCTGAGGCCCGATAAGCTAGGCCCAATTGTAATGATAGTCGAATACGAGTTATTACCGTATGTCGATATTTGTAATCTGTATCGAACCCGACCCGATCCTCGAGACCTGGCCACCTATATATAGGGGCCAGGAGGGGACGGTGGAGGTCAGATTGAAAGCAAGCCAAGTTGAACACCCAAGTTTACTTTCGATACACACCTATTTCGACTAACTTTACCTTCGAGTTCATCCGACGCCCTATCTCCCCGATCCTAAGTCCTTCATCTAGGACATTTGTCGAGTTAACCCTCGTCAATTGGCGCCGACCGTGGGGAATCTGGGCGTTGGAATCATGAATTCGACGGCTTTTTCGCTTTTAGCCAACAGCAATCCAGAAGTCGACGGAAGTCAAGAGGTGGAACTAACAATCGGAAGTTTGAGCATCTTCATCGGGCCGTCAGGTTCCTCTCGCCTTTCGGATACGATGAAACAAGATCAAGATCCATCGGCACAAGGACCTGAAACAACAGTAATGATGGAGTATTCTGAAGGCTCTTCCAGCGAAGTAAATTCGCCGGTCAGCCTAGAAGAGGTGCAAAAAGGAGAGGTCGCAAAAGACAACGAAGAAAAGGAAAATTCTGACGTAGAAGTCCAACTCGATGATCTCACGATCTGCCTCGACAATATCTCAAACAATTCAACAGACACGTGGAAAACAGGGTTAGAGCTTTCTGAGGATAGCGACTCGATCTTTTCAAGCTTTAAAAGCAACATCGGCAAGCAGTGCCAAGTACTCGCCATTGTGGGCGACAACTCAGAAGAATTCGATGAAAATAACAACCCAGTGATAAACCCAGCAAATATCGACAGAGGAGCAAATCACCTAGCAGAAGGGCAAACAGTGGAAACCCTCGCAGCCAGGGAGAAAATTCGACTATCAGTCGACGAGTGGAAAATAATAAGAGAAGCCGTAGAACACGGCAAACCAATACCATCCAGCTCCAGCAAAGACATGCTTTTTGGGTATCATTATGCCCTCAGGCAGCAAGCAAAGCAATTAGCAAAGGAAAAGGTAGAGATACAAAGAAGAAAAGATTCAGCCATTGCAGCCAGCGAAGCTGCCCGTAGAGCACGAAGCGACGCATCATACAGCAACACGAGGAAGCAATATCGTCGACATGGCTCAAGGTACGACAACCTCGAGTACTCCGACAAGCAAAGTATTTCCAAAAACCTCGACTCGTCCTTCCTATCGGTCGACGAGCAGGGAAACATCCTACCAAAAACTCCCGAAGCAGCACTAGTGGCAGCGCAAGCATATCTACTTACAACTCGACCAAGTCCAGGAGATCCTAGGGAGCATATGCATAGAGCAGCACTAAATGGACTCAATATGGTAAGTCACAAGCTATCAGCAAAAGGAGAAGAAACGCATCATCACAAGGAAGCACACAAAGCAAGGTCACCTCGCCATCACAATAGTCCTCGGCATAGAAGCAGTAAACACCGATCTCGATCGCCATCACCAAAACAGCACGGTGGAACTCGAAAATCGCGATCCCCAAGGCGCGACTATGAAGACGACGAAAAAGAGATGGGGGCATCATGCTTTACCCGTAGGGTTCGCATCACTCCAGTGCCTAAGGGATTCAAGTTACCTCATGATCAGCAAAAATACGACGGATCACAGGAACCACAGTCATGGCTCGCAGATTATTTACAAGCAGTCCAAATACTAGGAGGAACCAAAGAAACAGCAATGCAAAGTTTGCAACTACACATCACCGGCGCAGCAAGGTCATGGTTGAGTAAATTGGAGAAAGAATCCATTGGAAGCTGGGAAGACCTCACAAAGCAATTTACAAGCAACTTCAGGTCGACATACAAACGGCCAGCATCAATAGAAGAAGTCAAGGCGTGCGTACAGCAACGCGACGAAACACTACGGGCATACATCCAAAGATGGAGCCTTATCAAAAATTCAGCAGTCGAAGTTTCGGACGAAAGAGCAATAGATACGTTCATCCTTGGACTAAGGCGAAGAGACCTAGTCGAAGAGATGGGTAGAATTAAACCAAAAATAGTGTCAGATCTCATGGACACAACAATAAGATTTGCGGATGGAGAAGATGCGTGCAACAACAAACGGACACGATCTCCAGAGGACGACAGAAGAAACAGATATGGAAGTCAAAGAAGACAATCCCGAAACTACGACACCTACGGCTCTCATAGCCAAGTCGCCGCAGGATATAAAGACAACCGTTATCAAGGAAACGATCGCAGAAGCTCGGGATATCGCAGCTACGGAAGAGAGGACTACAAAAAATTCCCATCAAGAGAATCCAGAGAGTACAACCCATCACCAGAAGATATGCTCAACGGGCCTTGTCATATACACTCAGCGTTCGTCGACGGAAAGCGAGTATCAAGGCACGCAATGAAAGACTGCACAACATTCTTAAAGCTACAAGAAGCAGCAATCAATAAACAAACCGAAGCAAGGCGACAAGGATTCGAAGGAAGTAATAATCCCTCGACAAGCAAGCAAGGAAACAATGGAGCCCCCCAAGGGCAAGATCAGCAAAACAAGGAACACGACGACGACGACGAAGGGTACGTCCCATCAAAAGGACACATCACGGCAATGATACAACCAGTGCCCAAGTCGAATAAAGAAGAAAAGAGTATAACTCGACAAGTCAATCTAGCAGTCATGTCGCCGCCAGCTACAACAGAATATCTGCATTGGTCAGAGCAACCAATTGAGTTTAATAGAGAGGACCACCCCATAACAGTACCTCGGCCAGGAAACGCGCCCTTGGTACTCAAAGCTCAAATCGGCGCGTATGATGTCGACAGAATATTCATGGATGCAGGGAGTGGAATTAACTTGATATACGCAAAAACACTCCAAGCGATGCATATATCACTAGAGTTTCTGAAGCCAACAGACTGTTCCTTTCATGGAATCGTACCAGGAAGTGCCAATTACCCGCTGGGTTGAATAGCACTCAATGTTTGCTTTGGCAACCGACAAAACTACAGAAGGGAGAAACTAGACTTCGAAGTCATGGACTGGCCATCACAGTATCACGCGATCCTCGGGCGACCCGCGTTTTCGCGATTCATGGCAGTACCTCACTACACATACTTAGTACTCAAAATGCCAGGGCCAAGAGGAATAGTTACAGCCAAAGGGAGTTTTGAAGTTTCAGATCTCTGCGACAGGGAGTTCCACAAGATGGCGCAAAACTTTGGCATGATAGCCAACTATGCAGAAAAGGTGAAGAGCACGACTACAGAAGGCATCAAGCTACTCGAAGGACGGGTCACGGAGCCCGAGGCAAAGAAACCACGAGTAGAAACGCCAGGAGAAGGCGAAGGCATTGGAGAAGGAGAGAAAACCACGGCGACATAAGCATCATAAAGACAATAGAGTAGAGCAATGAAGGCTGTAAAAGCCACGAGTTATACCAGGGGCAATGTCCTCTAGATCCAGAACACAGGTCACAGGCCGGATCTCTTGGGTCACCCCATGTATCTTATATTACAAGCATAAATAAAGACAAAACGTTCCTCATATTCGAGTTTACGAGTCTTTCAAAAAGAAGATGCGGCAAACGCACGAACCATACAAATACGCCTTGAGAATAAATTTCAGACATATAGTCGCGAAATAAGTAAACTCTCGCGTCCCACATACACATTACAACATCGGGTTGTCAGAATCATCTACACCTAAAGGGTCTAAGTAATGAAACTCGCGGAAAAATGCAGAGTCTTCCTGCAATAACCTGGCTATAATCCGTCGGGCAGGCTGCAGGGTACTCTCCAAGTGTACTCGAAGGCTTGCCCCACCAGGAGGATAGCTCAGCGACATAGAACTATAATTGAGCCTTGGCTGCCACTTGCGTATCCACCCAAGAGCAAAGTTGGCACCTGCTACTAGGTTAAGTTCTATCAGCCGATGAATTCGCTGACTGGATCTAAAAACGTCAAGGAGCAATGGAAGAGTAGCAGGCAGAGGATTGCGAGGAAGCATCACCGAATGCATAGTTACGAGAGCTTTCCTACAGCCATCCACTGCCTCACCAATATGTTGGGCACGGTCCTGAAGCAGCACAATAGCACTTCGGCGTCGAGGATCAGACCACAAATTCTCAACACCTGCGGACATCTTCTCCAGAGCTGCGCTTCGTTCGGCAACTCGACGATCTTCAGCAGCGAAGTCCAAGCAACTACCTATAAGGGCAAACGATATCACGAAAGTAACATTACAAAGAGAAGAAAATAAGTTGAGAGGAAGCTCACATCGCAACATCTCACAGGCAGATTCGATAATACCAAGAACAAAAGAGTTGCACTCTTCCTGATGCAGAATCTTCGCTGTCAAGCTTGACACTTCATCACTAAGAATCGACACCTGCTTCGTCAGGGCAGAAGTTTTGTTAGCCCTATCAAACGCCATCTGAGCTTGACGTTTGGCTGAAGTCAAGCGAAGCTCAAGATCAGTAATCCTCGAAGAATATTCTGTGCATTGATTGCATCGACTAGGAGCCGAAGAAATCTGAGGATCGAATCCACGAGCAGAGGAAGGAGCAGGATCATGAGTCAAAGGATCATGAACACTCATCGACTACAAAAGAAAGGAGAGGAGAAACAATTTTCAGAAAGGAGTCTTTACATTCGAAAGGAAAAGTCTAGAAAAGGTACAAAGAAGCTGAGCCTACGCCACCTCAGCATTGTGCGCCATAGAAGAAGGGGGTGCGGCCGGTTCCTCGCTAGAAGTCGATGGTGGCACCGGTGCTTTCAGCGATGGAGGTGGTGCATCAGGCACTGCAGAAGCTGCCGAAGGAGAAATCGTATTCAATAATGAAGGCGCCAGCTTCTTCGCCCTCTCGAAGAACACCTTCATCTCATCACGGGAATGGCCATGAGGGGAGCTGGCTCTCTCCCAGTCAAAATCCATCCCATGCGCAAGAGAAAGTGCAATAGCACCCTCTGCACCGCGCTTAATGGAAAGCGCCTTCAGATGAAGAGTGGGCTCTTCAACTGTGTCGAAGGACTTCACAAGCTCAGTGAAGTTATCCTTCGGCATCGCCGCCTTTTTCTTCGGCCATAACCCTGTAAAAAGACGTGATAAAACGCGGCTAACTAACTCAAAGGTTTCTTGGATAGATATCCAGTTTGCCTCGAGTAGGTTAACCGCATCCATCAGCGGATCATCATCCGTTGGCAAAGACGACGGAGACACCCCGGTGAATTCTGCACAACAAATGAAGACACAAGTATCAGCAGAGTACACCAGTACAATAGAAGTCGAAAATAGAAGGCAAGTCGAAAGATAATTACTTTCAGCAGCAGTCGAGATGGTGTGAAGGCGCTCTGCCACGGCTTGTTCTCGCTGGGCATGCTCTTTGTTGACGTCAGCCAAAGCTCTTTCAGCTTTCTTCGCCTTGCCAAGCGCAGCTTTTTGCGACTTCTCAGCGCTTGCTTTGGCAGCGGCTGCGGCATCATACGCTTTCTGCGAAGCACGAAGCTCCGCTTCTAGCGACGCAATTCGGGCATTTGCTGTGGCTAGAGCAGCTACAAAATTGAATAGCGAGACGGCAGATAGTTATTAGAGGATAAAATCCAGAAGAAAAGTAATGGCTGGAAATCAAATTCACACCTTCGGAAGCTTTGGCAACCTTTAGGTACCCGGCGCATTCAGTGCCCAAGGCGACGAATTTCTTCATCAAAGCCTGAAGGAAAAGAATATATCAGAGAATGGGAGTATAAAAAGACAAGAAGGGAAAAAAAAGAATGACTCACATCATCAGAAGAAACCGCAGAAACATGGGCCTCCAGAGAAACCTCGGCTTCTTTGGTCTTCTTCGCGCGTTTGGGATTTCGGGTTTGAGATTGAGGCACCTTCCTCACAGTGGACCTGGTAGTTCTCACCGCAACAGCTGGTTCATCAGGCTCATCAATAGCCGCAGGAGAAATCGAGGGAGCAGCCGTAGCATACGCCGGCGGCTCTTCGTCGTCACTACATGACAAAGGCAAATTATGAAAACAAGTCGAAGAAGATACAATTGAGAAGCGTGATTACAATACTTACGAAGCTAGCATGTCGAAGTATTCAAGGTCTTCCACTTCAACAGAGGCTTTACCAGCCGCCGCAGAACTCGAGGAAGCGATGTCGTCGACACGTTTTCTTTTCTTATCGACACCAACCTCATCAGTAAGTACGGGAGGAAGCGATGTCGACGAGCTAGTCTCATCTTCCGATTCTTCGACATCATCTTCGTCCTGACTTTCGTCAGCCTCGGGGGCTTCAGATGCAGGAGAGGCGAGATCAGCTGGTAGAGGCCCTGCCTCCGGAAGAGGAGGGTGAGAAACAATAAATTCGTGACCCTGCATATTAACAAATTAGCAAGGTGCAAAGGCAAAGAATAATGCAAGTCGAAACTAAAGAAAGTTTGACAAAAAGTAGATGCAGTGATGTCTACCTCAGGAACAGGGTGCACGGAGTCAAAGAAATCTGCCTTCAAGTCAGCAACTGAATGTTCCTTGGTGAGCTTGGTAAGGTTCCTGACTCGTTTGTCGACATCTTCTTTCGACATCAGGTCTTCAGATACGCGAGTAGGATCTTCCAAGCCAGAGTAAGTCCAGAGTTTGGTGAGGCGGTGCTGAAGGGGTTGAACTCGACGTTGTATGAAAAACGCCATGAGCTGGATACCCGACAAAGCACCTCCTAGGCCTGTTTTCAGAGTTTGAATGCGAGAAAGAAGAGGAAGAATTTGTGCAACATCTGCATCTGAGGGAAGCGAGTCCCATGACTTCAATTTCTTTACTTCCTGAGAAGCATCGAAGGGAGGAAGACCGAATTCATCTTCAGGAGAGGATTTGCGGTCCTGGATATAGAACCACTTCGTCCTCCACCCTTGGACAGATGCGGCCATAGAAAATTCAAGATATTGCGCCTCAGGGCGCACAGAAACAACGGCTCCGCCCAGTTCGGGTTTCCTTGCCAGAGAAACATTGGGGCGGAGTCGAAAGATCGATCTCCACAGAGCAAAGTGAGGCTCAATGCCCAAAAATGACTCGCAGAGAGTCACAAAGCAAGCAATGTGCAAAAGTGAATTTGGTGTGAGCTGGTGGAGCTGCACACCATAGACAAATAGCAGCCCACGGAGAAACTCGTGGGCAGGAAGAGATAGACCGCGGAGAAGGAAAGCGAGGAACATTACCCGGTAACCGCTCGGGGGCTTCGGGATCCGTTCGGTGCTGGGGAATTTGATGGAATCTTCGGCCGCGATGAGGCCGTCCGCCGTGGCTTTCTCCACTTCCTTCTTGGTGATGGTGGAGCGAACCCAGTTGGTGGCAGAGGACTTGGCCATAGCGCTCTTGGTGGCCAGATGCTTCACTCGCATTCAGCACAAAAGTGCGCTCGGGGGCTCAGCAAGAGAGGAAGAGGCAGGAGAGATTAGCAATGGAGGCGGCGGAGGTCACGAGCTGGTGAATAGTACGATTCCCCACTATGCCAGTTATATATCTTCTGGGAGAAGGATCGTGGGCTGAGACATGGCGTAAAGATCGGAAACGGCAGCCCACCAACGGTAAAAAATCGTGCGGCCCGTTCAACGGTCACAAAATCGTGGAAGTTACAGTATTGCCAATAAAACGGTTCGCACTAATGAAGAGTTACGTCATCATTGACGCGATAAAAGCAATATATATAAAGGTAAAAAGGTGGCGCCGACAAATGCAGAGATTATATAAAGGATCATATAAGAAGGATCTTTTGAGTACAGCCTTGGGGGCTGCTCCTTTCATAAAGTATCGAATGGAACTCTACATTTGAAGGAGAGGGTCGGTACTCGACGAAAGGGTGTTCTTGAAAGTATCTCGAGTTGAAGAACTTTGCAGGTGAAGTGGTTCGAGTTGAAGTATGACGAGCATTATTATCTCTTGAGCCTATACTCGAAAAAATCTTTTTTCGACTATAGCCTCGGGGGCTACTCCCATCGGGAGCGCTGAGCGTGCACCCGACGATGTTGATTGGTGAAGCATTGAAGATTGGACAAGCGTTACTCCCATCGGGAGCGAGTTTTATGGTTGTAGAAACCCAAATTGTTTCAGTCAAAATTTGACTGCGATTCTCGAGTTACGTTATCGCAACGAAACTCGAATGCCGTGACTTGTCACGAAGGTAAGACCCTGGGATCCGTCCTGTGTGGCCTGGTATACGCACATGGATGCGCTCTGCTGGTATGTATCCGTGTCTACGACGCGAAGAAAATCCTGGTGGACGCACTGGGTACCCTGAGAACCACTGGGATTCATTCTTTATAAGTCCTAAATGAGGCAAAAGAGTGGGTTTGACCGGTATCCCGAATTCAAGTCCAAGGGGATTGAATTTGAAGTAGGTGACAAGTATCTGTTCCGGCAGTTAACTGACCCCTTGATCCGTCAGAGTTGTCAGGCTTGATCATCAAAACCCCTTGCGAACGAATTATCATGAAACATAAGTCGAAAGACCAAGTCGAAGATTTCAAGATAAAGTCGAAGAATTGGTCAAGTCGAAGATTTGAAGATTAGAGATTCAACCCGAATCTGCAATTCTGGTAGAATCTCAGGGGCTACTGACAAGGGTATAGATAATAGAGCCCGTTAGTTGTGTACCCCTGAGGCCCGATAAGCTAGGCCCAATTGTAATGATAGTCGAATACGAGTTATTACCGTATGTCGATATTTGTAATATGTATCGAACCCGACCCGATCCTCGAGACCTGGCCACCTATATATAGGGGCCAGGAGGGGACGGTGGAGGTCAGATTGAAAGCAAGCCAGGTTGAACACCCAAGTTTACTTTCGATACACACCTATTTCGACTAACTTTACCTTCGAGTTCATCCGACGCCCTATCTCCCCGATCCTAAGTCCTTCATCTAGGACATTTGTCGAGTTAACCCTCGTCAAGGAGAGACACAGATGGTGAAAATGTGCCACATACTGAAGAATTGCTGATGGGCATAATACGCAGTGAAATACTGTATCTGCATGAAGATGTCAGAGAAGGTGCTGGAGATTGTGCCGGAGAAGGTGCCGGCCAAGAAGGTGCTGGAGAAGGTGAAGAAGAAGACGTTTCGTCATTTCTGAACCCTTCCGATGACAGAAGATAGAAATGTTTGACGAAGGGCAAACAAACAACGATGACGAACGATAGTTGCAAACAAACACTAATGGCGAGTTATATATATATATATATATTGACCCTCTGGTGATACTAAGGGAATATGCATATATGTATAAATGACTCTTTCTTTTTTCAGCCCTCCGATCGAGCAAATCGTCTTCTAAACGAGGCCCGAGCCAAAAGTTGGATCCCAGTTGATATGTCTCAAACGTATCTATAATTTTTGATGCTCCATGCTTGTTTATGCCCATTTTCTTTGTGTTTTGTTACACTTCATGGCGTTTTTATGCATTTTCCAGAACTAACCAATTAACGAGATGCCATAGTGCCAGTTCCCTGTTTTCTGCTATTTTTGTGTTTCAGAAAAGCTACACAGGAAATATTCTCGGAATTGGACGAAACAAAAGCCAAAGTTCCTATTTTTCCCCAATCGTGACGGAGTCCAAAGTTCCTACTGGTTTGATAAACCTTGGTTTCATACTGAGGGAAGACTTGCTGCTGTGCTCATCATACCTTCCTCTTGGGGTTGCCAACTGGGCGGACTTTTACACGCCATCAAGCAATTTTTCTGGCGCCGTTGCCAGGGAGAAAGAGGATTTCTGCAAGGGGAGTCTCTCGCTTTCAATCTTTTACTTTGTTATTGTTTTTCTTTATTTTATTTTTGCTTGCATCTTTTTATCAAAAATATAAAAAAATAGTTCCTTTATAGTTGTTATTTTTACTTGATTGCTTTTAGTCTTGCTAGAATGAGTAATCCTGAAGTTGAGGTTCGTACTTTTAAGCAACAAGGGGGAGAGAGTCTGAAAGATGCATGGTACCAAATTAGTAATGCTCATTATAGGTGTACAAAGAAGCATTCTACCATGATCCTCCTTAGGAATTTTTATGTTGGTATATCTAGTTGGAATAGGTACGTTCTTGATACTCTCGCAGGAGGTAATTTTTTGGGTACTCCTGCTTTGGAAGCATGCACTTTAATTGAAAGTTTAGTGGGAGTACCACCTATTAATGTTGTTAAAACTGAGATCACTTTGGAGGAATTTTTAGAAAAACTAAGCTCTTTAGAATTTTTTTTGCCAAATATCCTTGATAACGCTAGCCAGGTTAATGAATCGATAGAAAATATCGGTAAAAGAATCACTGTTTTAGAGGCTAGTACTATCCATGCTAGTCAAAACCTTAGGATTGGTTAGCTAGAGGAGTCTATGGAAACTTTAAGTTCAATTTTCTCTTCTCTTAAATTTAAGAAGGAGAAAGCTTTTGTTGGAAAATAGCAAAAATTTATGTATGTTCCCAAGGTATCTGTGCCAAAACCGCAACATGTTTTTAAGATTGGCAAGACTTTTAGTTCAACTAAGAGTGACTTGCGGGTTGAATCATCTTCAAAGGCTTTTAAAGTGCCTAGTGTGGTGAGTGGTGCTCTTGAGGAAACAATTGATCTTAATGCTTCATTTGAAAATACTTGATTTCCACTTTCTGCACCTAGCTCAAAGGCGTTAAAGAAAAGCACTCTTTTAACCCAATGTTTTCTTTTCAGTACTTTTTCATTTTGTTGAGTCTTGGAAGTTATTACTACTGTAATGACCTCTTCTTATCATTTTTATTTCGTTTTTGTGCCAAGAAGAACCTCTAATTTGAGGAAGGTAAGATTTAGGAAAGTTGCTGTCCTGAAACAGATTTCTGCGCTGCACCGTAAAAATTAGTGAAAATTTTCAGAATATCTTATTGATCTGCGATTTCTTGTGCACATGCCTCAGGTTATTTCCAATCTTTTATTAGTTTTGCACTTTTCGATTTGAGCAACAGAAAGCCCTCCGAAAAATCGATCTTTGTCACATGTTCTGTTTTGAAAGATTCTGCCACTATTTATGTTTGCCTCTTGATCGCTTTTTTTTAGTTCTTTTGATCACGGAACTTTTAAGGAAGTTGCTACAGTATATTATGCTTTAATGGATGGTATATTTGAGTTTGAAACTGAAACAAAAGAGTAGATTTACTATCATGCTTACACTAATGTTGCTAATAGAATTGTGTGAAGTTTTGTATGAAGGAAGTTTTGAAGTGTAGGGAAAGGAGAGTGATGAGATGAGATGAAGTATGGACAAAAGCTCAAGCTTGGGGATGCCCATGTCACCCCAAGAAATGTCCAAGAGGTACAAGCATCAAAGCTTGGGGATGCCCCCGAGGCACCCCTTCTTCATCAGCAAAAATCAGGTCACCTTTCAAGACACTATATTTTTATTGCTTTGTGTACTATGCGTTTTTCTTGGAGCATCTTTACTTTAGCTTTCAGTTTTCTTTTGTTTTGTTTGCTGCAATAAATTGTTGGACCCCAACAAATTTATTTTGGAGAAGACACTCTGTTTTTCATTGCCAAGAACACTCTAGTTTTCATTCTTATCGTTCAACGAGTGTTCTCTTTTTCTAGTACTGCGTTTAGCTTTCGTTTTTCGCCTTGATATTTGTTCAGATCTTGTTATATCTTTGTATCAAGGTGTATTTAGACCACTGGTCTATGTTGGTTTTCATCTTAAAAGAGTGGTTACAAAAAGGTTGAATGGTGTTGGAAAAGAGAAAAAAGTTTCATGCCTATAGTGGTACAAATGGGAGCTTGTTTAGACTGTGGCTTAGACTTCTGCATGTCATGCTTGATGTTATTTTGATAGTATGCTTAGTAGTTTTTGCTATAGCATGACTTGTCTCAAATAACTGAGATTGCTTAATGTGCCTTTGAAAGAATCATGCGTTGTTTCTATTATATGGGAGCATATTATTGTGGTTTTCTCCTTTGATGCTTTATTTGGGTTGACTTGGTGCATGCTTACAACATGTTTGACTCTAACAAGTCGCCATAAGCCTCTATGATCATTTGGTTTCTGACTTGTGATACCACTATATGGTTCGGTTGTTTTGTCGCTATGCATGATTATGGCCGTTATTGCTCTCTTAGTTGGTCGCTCCCAATCTTTTGCTAGCCTTTATTTTGTACTGAGAGGGAATACTTCTCGTGCATCCAACTCCCAAAAACCAATGTTTTCCAATGTGTGCAACATATCTACCTATTAGCAATTTGCTATTCCAAGCACATTCGTCTTGCTTTTATCTATCCTTCAAATTAAACTTTTTGTGTTATGTGAAAATTAGTTAGTAAAGCTCTCACGAACCTGACGACACACTTTACTTTTCTTGCTTTTAATAAATTTGACATTCTGGCTCTCTTATGTTGACGTTATGCTTGCAAGTTGTAAGTTGGAAGTTAGCCCACCCGTGCCGTTATGGGGCAAGCTTTCAACATTGCACTTTCTCTCATTTAGTTGATATCGTGATCTTTTGTTTATGGATACCTGCGATGTGAAATAAGTTGGAAACTTTTGAGCTCATGGAGTTTGTATATGTATTAGAGAAACGTCTGGGCCGCTAATCCAAGCCATGCATCATTCATAATGGAAATTTACAGCATGCCCATAGTGGACATTTGACGACGCATCTCACAATAAAAAGCTATACCTATGGTAAATAAAAGGGATGCTGAGGTGTTCATTGTCTGTTTGTCTTGTCATTTTGATGTGGGCTTGTTTTTGTACTGAGTATAAGCTCTACTCGTGCATCCAACTCCTAAAAACCAAGTTGTTCCAAAGTGTCCACCATACATACCTATTAGCAATTTGCTATTCCAAAGTACATTTGACTTGCTTTTATCTATCCTTCAAATTAAACTCTTTTTGGTGTTATGCAAAAAATGGTCAGTTAAGCTCTCACGAACCTGATGGCACACTTTACTTTTCTCGCTTTAAAATTTTAACATTGTGGATCTCTTATGTTGAGCTGTTATTCTTGCAAGTTGTAAGTTGGAAATTAGCCCAGCCATGCCGTCATAGGGCAAGCTTTCAACATTGCACTTTCTTTTATTTGAGTTGATATCGTGATCTTTTGTTTATGGATACTCGCGATGTGAAATAAGTTGGGAATCTTGCGGGATCATGGAGTTTGTATATGTTTTAGAGAAATGCCTGGGCTGCTAATCTAAGCCATGCATAATTCATGGTGGAAATTTACAGCATGCCCATAGTGAACATTCGACGACGCATCTTACAATAAAAAGCTATACCATTGGTAAATAAAAGAGATGCCGAGGTGTTCATTGTTTGTTTGTCCTGTCATTTTGATGTGGGCTTGTTCCATGTCGTCGGACATGGAGGTACCCCGTTGGCGGTTCTCGATGATACATATATATATTTACAATGACAAGAGCCTGCTTGGGACTCTAAGTCGAGTAGCATGAGGTTTGGGTATTCGTACTTCACGGGACACGAGGTTTTCAACTTATGATTTGTCAAGCATATGCAACATAAGTGTATTCGCATTAACTTTAACCATTCAAGATGCTTATGATGGGGGGCAATGAGATCTCAAAGCTAGCAAGTACCATAATTTTTGAAGGTTTATAAAACTTGCAATCACTGCTTCCCTCCACGAAGGGCCTTTCTTTTACTTTTATGTTGAGTCACCACCTTCTACCTTTATGCACCGTCTAAGAGAGCATAGTTGTCATTCTGAGTATAATGTGCATTGATTGATTCGTGATGTCGGTTTCACTTGTTCTTAAATTACTTGTATCTAGTCGCCCTCTTAAACTTGAAGGTGTCCTATGCATTTATGTTTTGCTCTCTCATGAAGGACAAGCTGAAAACCATTTGCTATGTTTTTCCATATGATTTGAACACACGTTTGACTTTCATTGATTCATTTTCATGATCTTTCGTTTGTGTTCTTTTTCATGTTATAACATGGTTGCTAAGTTTCTTCTATCAAGATTATATCTTTCATGCCCATGTTTTAAGTTCTTTTGATCCCAGCGCACAACGCTTACATAGATGATCAAGATTGTGTAGGTGCATGTCACCTCAAAAATTATTTCTTTGTTATCACTTACCTACTCGAGGACGAGCAGGAGTTAAGCTTGGGGATGCTGATACGTCTCAAACGTATCTATAATTTTTGATGCTCCATGCTTATTTTTACACCATTTGCTTAGTGTTTTGTTACACTTCGTGGCGTTTTTATGCATTTTCCGGAACTAACCTATTAACAAGATGCCACTGTGCCAGTTCCCTGTTTTCTGCTATTTTTGTGTTTTAGAAAAGTTGCACAGGAAATATTCTCAAAATTAGACGAAGCAAAAGCCAAACATCCAGAAATTTACTGAAGCTTCCAGAAAACCAAAGAGGAGACGGAGCGGGGCCATAGGCCGCTCACACAACAGGGTGGCACGACCCAGGCCCTGTCCACGCCCCCTATGTGTGAGACCACCTCGGTCCACTTCTGGCGCCGCCCCTTCGCCTATAAAGACCCCCCGACGGGAAAAACCTAAGTACCCGATCACTTTTCCAGAAACACATCGCGATCCGCCGCTGTCGTCGACCTGAGATTGGGACGGTCCAGAAGCTCTTCCCGGCACCCTGCCGGAGAGGGGAATCGCCACCGGAGGTCTTCTTCATCGCCATGCTTTCCTCTGACGCGATGAGTGAGTAGTCTACCTTGGACTATGGGTCCATAGCAGTAGCTAGATGGTTGTCTTCTCCACCATGTGCTTCATGTGTAGATCTCGTGAGCTGCCTTACATGATCGAGATCACCGTTATGTAATTTACATGTTGTCTTTGTTGGGATCCGATGAATATTGGTGTTATGATTGAGTTGACGTGTTGAATATTATCTTATGTTATCTCTATGTTGTTTATGATCTTGAATGCTCTTCGTTGTTAGTAGCTATCTTGGCCGAGTAGATACTAGTGACTCCAAGAGGGGGTATTTATGCTCGATAGTTGGGTTCATGCCTCTATTTTTTCTAACAAAACCTAAAATCTTCCTGCTTTCATATTTCCCTTTGGAATTTTGAGAAAGTAGAATTTGTGCAAACGGCCGTAGGCTGTTGAAATCGGATGTAAAATTTTGTGTAGATAATTTTTCATATATTATACGTTTTTTTCGAGTCCGTATGCAAAAGTTAGAGCCGTTTGAATTTGGAACAACCTTTTTTTGCAAAAAAATTCAAAATTCAAAATTTCAAATTTTCCATAAAAGTTAGTTGCATGAGGTACATGCATGTCAAAGGATTTTGAAATTTTAAGTTTTTATCATTTTCGTTTATTTTTTTAGACATTTTTTCTACGCGGGGGGGGGGGGGGGGGGGTAGGCATGAGAGGAAAATTGGAAGAGACCCTTTAGTCCGGGTTGGTAACACCAACCGGGACTAAAGGGTGGGGCTTTAGTCCCGGTTGGAGATACCAACCGGGACTAAAGGTCACTAACCCTTTAGTCCCGGTTCGTATCTCCAACCGGGACTAAAGGTCTCATTTGAGCCGGGACTAAAGATTTCTGGCCCACATAGCCTTTTGAACCGGGACTAATGTGAGCATTAATCCCGGATCAAAACACAACCGGGACTAAAGCTCAAATTCATCCTGGATATTAGGCCTGTTTTCTACTAGTGTTTAGTCCCGGTTCATATTACGGACCGGGACTAAAGGTCCCCCAGCCCGCGCGCACAGCCGAGGCCACGTGGATGGCCTTTAGTCCCAGTTCGTAAGCAACCTAGACTAGAGGGGGAGCCTTTAGTTCCGCTTTGCTAGTCCCGGTTGGACAACCGGGTCTAATGGCCCTTACCAACCGGAATAATAGGCCCTTTTTCGACCATTGTCTGGAAAATAATGTAACTTATGTGCCTTGCATCTCTTTTTAAAGGGCCGTTCTTTGTCCATTTTTAATTAATATAGAGAAATAAAATAAGTACAAATGTAATTTATAGATAGTTCAAGAGGAAAAGACAAATAAATAGAAAAGAGGAATATATCAGTGGCTGAAGCCGCAGCAGTGCCACCACCTCCATCAGGAACCGCAACGCCCGGGTGAGCCATGGCAGAAAAAGCCACATCGCTGCGTCGCCAACTGCATGCACGCGAACGACCCGTGAAAGGATCCGTCGCACGTACACACCAGAGGCACGGTGGAGGAAGGGCCCCCGTCATCGCCAGGAGAAACCCTAGATCGTCTTCATTGGATGCATGCATGCATGCATGTTCTCTAGCCCAGCTAAAGTAATACGCGGTTGTGCTGGCTACGTCAAGAACTGTGGTTTGACGTAACAAATCAGCCAATCAACAACGAGACGAGAGTGGCAAAACCATGTCGTGCCGGCCAACCATCCACGAGCTCCACCAATAGAGGGGCGGCGTACGCTATGCCCGCTCGTCGTCATATACCCTAGCTACCTCGTATACACTCCGCACAAACCCTATAAATGCCATCGATCGACTCGTGGAGTAAACATATACACAAGCTAGTGTTCCCTCCAGCCACCCGCAACGAGCGATCACAAGTGAAGTGATTCCACCCACCAATTAGGAGCTCAGCTAGTCGTCCATGGCGAAGACGTCGTGGCCGGAGGTGGTGGGGTGGCCGCAGCTGAACGCGTGGGACCAGATTAACCTCGACCGGCCTGACGTGTCGGTGGGGTTCTACATGTAGGGCTCTCCCCTGCCCTCCGGTTACGACCCCAAGCGCGTCGTCATCATCTCCGGGCAGCAGCGCCGTGTTGACGGTGCTTCCCTTCTTGAAGGGGCTGTTTGGTTCTCGGCGCTTCGGGGCACTTGGAGAGTGGTGGGACAAGTCGGAGGGTGCAGCGGTTGCGGGTCTTCATCACTTAGTCGATTCATCGTTGCTTTCATTTATTTTCCTTTGGGCATGTTTTTGTTGTTGCCCCAGCATTTTCGTTCGTTCGAACTCTTGTATCGTCGTTGTGTTTGCTATATTAATATAGCGGGGCGAAAGCCTGTTTCGTCGTCATCATCTCCAACGCGTCCGGCGTCGTCATCAAGACCCCCGTCGTCGGTTAGCCGGCCGGCCACCAGCCATGATGCGCTAGCTAAACTTATTCTGTGACAACACAGCACTTAATTACGTGCATGTATCTCTGTTTTCCCTTCTTCCGCACGTAGCTATGCACGTGTATTTCGAGAGGAGCAGCTTGGTCGTCGGTGTTATATATATAAAGTATTATCCTTGACAATGAGCACATGAATAAAGAGAATTTCAATCGATGCCTTCTGTAAGGGAACGTGTTTTGCTATAGGAAATACTAGTAGATCTAAGGCCCTGTTCGGCTTACAGGAATTCTGTAGGAATCTTGGAGGCTTTGTTTCCTTTGGAATTATTTCCTATGGGGGCTGTTCGGTTTGAAGAAATTATGGTTTGGCATTCCTTAGGAAAGTTTAGATTTCCTGCACATTTCACGGGTACAAAAACATCTAGTCATATCAAAGGAAACGGTGGGGGAAAGCTCTAGCACAAGGTCCGATGCTTGCATGCACCTGTCAGTGACCATGCATGCCATGCATCCCATACCATAGTTCTATTTTTTTATATTTGTCTATCGACGAATTAGTTCTCTCTCATTTGGTTCCCGTGGGATTTCTGCCTGTGGTACGAACACCTTCCTTTTATCCATTCCTCTGTTTTAAGAACCCATAGTTTATGTCTTGCCACCGAACTCTATTCCCGTGGAGGTTATTTATCCTTTGTTTTCTGCTCCTGTGCTCCAAACGCAGCCTAAGTGTGGGTAATATATAAGAGCCGTGAATCGCTACCAAAGACAACCACATCATATCTTCTTTTATGTTTTTCTGAGATCATCCTAAATGCAACACACCCCTGATGATGTCCTAATTGTAAACATTTAATAAATTTAAAAACTTATTTTATATCATTGGTTATATATCCTAATTGTACAATGAGTTC
Organism: Dactylis glomerata; assembly: GCA_007115705.1. NCBI lineage: Eukaryota > Viridiplantae > Streptophyta > Magnoliopsida > Poales > Poaceae > Dactylis > Dactylis glomerata. Next base: position 19,222,450 of record QXEO01000541.1, on the reverse strand, counting down.
GGTACAACTTTTGTAGTTGCAACATAGAAATACTAGAATAATAACATCTATTTATTATGTTTGCACTCAGGCCATTGAATGTCGGACCAAGGCTTATGGCCGATTTTTTAGCCGTCCCTTAGGGTCGTACAGAATTTCTCCATCACTGACGATGAGAGCGGAGAAGATGGTCATGCACCCATCCTTTCTCTCATCCTAAATGATACATAGTCTAGCGCTTCACATGGTCGGTCATGCACATCATTATTTTTAGATATATACTGGATTATTACTTAGTTATAGTGTATTATCTTAACTACTATAGTTTTCTATTACATTTAATAAACTGATCAAATACTAGAATATATTTTATTTGATATATAATAGAAATGGTATGATTTTGTAGCTACCTTGTAACAAAAAAATAACATTATTCACTAATTTCACTTAAAAATGTTTCATTATCTCGAGTGCTAAAGGTATGATGGTAAAAATAGGATAAAATCACATTCCTCCACATATGAGTATGTGGGACACAATGAATAATATTACATATGAATACGCATGGGTCATGAAACATTTCATATGTTAAATATCTTAGCAAAGAACACTAAATAGGACATCTATAAATACACTGGTACTAGTAGAAGATGGTAGAGTGCATGGTTTCAAATATAAGGTAGTCGCTCCCAGTGCATCGTCTTCAAGCATGGTGTTGTTGGTGGAGGAGATTCTAGGCAACGGGATACCTTGCCAGGCTTGAATCTAGGCGAGACTAACCAGATGGGGAACTCAACGGCTCTCGTGCGGAGCACGAGAGCGCTGACCGAGTGGGCACTGTGGACCATCAGTGCGAGGAAGGAAGCGACGGAGAGGAGGAGGAGGGGCACGTGGTCATGAGCGTGGGAGCGAAAGGTTGTGGGGGCTAGGGTTTCCATCGGGGCGGACTGGATCTTGTCTAACCCTTGGACAATTGATGGCCTAGATCAACGTGGGACTTGTCCTTTGATAGAACGGCTCGAGATGCACTAGGGGAAAACGGGCCTTTGGTCAGGCCCCTTTAGTTCTGGCCGTTATCCAGGCCGAGACTAAAGAGCTGGCCACGTCGCCCGATATACGCTGCCCCGCATGACAGCCTTTAGTCCCGGTTCATTACAACCCTTTAGTCCCGGTTTGAGACACAAACCGGGACTAAAGCCCCATTTAGTCCCGGTTTGTGTCTCAAACCGGGACTAAAGGCTTCTGCCTATATATATGGCCGCAGCCCCTCTCCCATCTCCCCTGTTTTTTTGTTGAATGGAGGAGTGTGGGTTTGTGCTAGTTTTGTATTTTATTCCTATACACTAGAGGTATTTGTTGAAATGTGTGTTAGAGCGATGTCACTTAAGTTCACCGAACACAACTACGATATGAGGTGCCCGAGCCACGCTTAAGCCTCTTCCTCTTTATTTCCACTTGTTCTAAAAGGTTAGCAACTATATTTTCTCGTTTAGACCATGCGGTACTAATTTTAGGATCGTGACTGCGTTTGATATACTATTGTATGACGCAAATGAGCCATCCATGGATGTACGGTGATCGACGCACAGCCGCTTACAGAGAAGGCGTGCATTCTTTTCGAGATGCGGCCGAGGCGAAAAAGCATGGTGGTGGCTTTATGTTTTGTCCATGTGTTGAATGTCGGAATGAGAAGGATCACACTTCCTCAAGAGTCATTCAGAGCCACCTACTTCAGTCCGGTTTTATGTCTGACTATAATATTTGGACCATGCATGGAGAAAGAGGGGTTATGATGGAGACGACGATGAAGAAGAGAACAATGATGACAACTACCGATCTATGTTCCCTGAGTATGCTGATACCGCAATGGAAGACAATGAAGAAGAAGGTCAGGGTGAAGAACGGGCACCAGATGAGCCCGCTGATGATCTTGGTCGGGTCATTTCTGATGCATGGCAAGGCTGCGACACAGAAAAGGAGAAGTTGCAGTTCGATCAGATGTTACCGGATGATACGTCTCAAACATATCTATAATTTTGATGCTTCATGCTTATTTTTACACCATTTGCTTAGTGTTTCATTACACTTCATGGCGTTTTTATGCATTTTCCTGAACTAACCTATTAACAAGATGCCACAGTGTCAGTTCCCTATTTTCTGCTATTTTTGTGTTTCAGAAAAGTTACACAGGAAATATTCTTGGAATTGGACGAAACAAAAGCCAAACATCAGAAATTTACAGAAGCTTCCAGAGAACCAAAGAGGAGACGGAGAGGGGCCACAGGCCGCTCACACAACAGGGCGGCGCGGCCCAGGCCCTGGCCGCGCCCCCTATGTGTGAGATCGCCTCGGTCCACTTCTGACGCCGCCCCTTCGCCTATAAAGACCCCCCGATGGGAAAAACCTAAGTACCCGATCACTTTTCCAGAAACACATCGCGATCCGCCGCCATCATCGACCCGAGATCGGGAGGATCCAGAAGCTCTTCCCGACACCCTGCCGGAGAGGGGAATCGCCACCGGAGGTCTTCTTCATCGCCATGCTTGCCTCCGGCGCGATGAGTGAGTAGTCTACCTTGGACTATGGGTCCATAGCAGTAGCTAGATGGTTGTCTTCTCCACCATGTGCTTCATGTTTAGATCTCATGAGCTGCCTTACATGATCGAGATCACCGTTATGTAATTCTACATGTTGTGTTTGTTGGGATCCGATGAATATTGGTGTTGTGATTGAGTTGAAGTACTAAATATTATCTTATGTTATCTCTATGTTTTTTATGATCTTGCATGCTCTCCGTTGTTAGTAGCTATCTTGGCCGAGTAGATACTAGTGACTCCAAGAGGGGGTATTTATGCTCGATAGTTGGGTTCATGCCTCTATTTAATCTGGGCGAGTGACAGAAACCTCTAAGGTTGTAAATGTGCTGTTGCCACTAGGGAGAAAACAACATTCTTATGTCCAAGGGCATATGCTTTGTTTACATTACACACTCTGCTTAATGCAGTTATCCGTTATTCGCAACTTAATACTTGTGGGGTTCTCGGATTGATTCCCCGCGAATGGATTATTAGTCATAGATGTAGTTGGATGGCGGTTTATGTATCTTGTTGTAATGCCCAGAGTAAATCTCATAGTGATCCTCTCGATATATGCACATTATCGTTATTCTATCAATTGCCCAACTGTAATTTGTTTACCCAGCATGTGTTATTTTATCTTATGGAGAGACACCACTAGTGAACTGTGGACCCCAGTCCTATTTCCATAATATTGCTATCACCTATTTACTTTACTCGCACTGTTTACTTTCTCGCATACTACTATTGCTTTCCACTTGATACGCTCATTCCTTTGTTTACAACAAACCGGTGAGATTGACAACCTCATCGTAAGTTGGGAGCAAAGTATTTGGTTGTGTTGTGTGCAGGTTCTATGTTGCTACTAGCTGAAGACGCGCTGACACGTTATCGTTAACGGCGCCCTTGTTGGAGTGTCACTAGGCTAGCAAGCATCACCTTCTGGAGTTTGGCTTTTTCCTGGATATGATTAAACCTTGGTTTCTTTCTGAGGGAAAAGCTTGCTGCTGTACTCATCATACCTTCCTCTTGGGGTTCCCAACTGGACGGTGAAAAACCATCAACACCGTGCCGCATCAAGACTCTTTTCTGGCGCCGTTGCCGGGGAAAAAGAAGACTTCTGCAAGGGAGTTTCGCATGCACATCCTTTACTTTGTTTTAGTTTTGCTTTTACTTTATTTTTACTTGCATCGTTTTATCAAAAATACAAAAAAATTAGTTTCCTTATAGTTGTTTTTACTTGTCTGCTTTTAGCTTTGCTAGAATGGCTACTCATGAGAACACCAAGTTGTGTGATTTTACTAGTACGAATAATAGTGATTTTATCTGCACTCCTATTGCGCCACCTGCTCCTGCTGCAAATTTTAATGAGATTAAGCCTGCTTTGTTGAACCTTGTTATGAAAGAGCAATTTTCTGGTGCTAGTACTGATGATGCTGCAGCTCATCTCAACAATTTTGTTGAGCTGTGTGAGATGCAGAAATATAAGGATGTAGAGAGTGATATTATTAAGCTTAAGTTGTTTCCTTTTTCTCTGAGAGGAAAAGCTAAGGATTGGTTGCTGTCTTTGCCTAAAAATAGTATTGATTCATGGGCTAAGTGTAAGGATGCTTTTATTGGAAGAAACTATCCTCCTGCTAAGATTATAGCTTTGCGTATCAATATTATGAAGTTTAGTCAGTTTGATAATGAACATGTTGCTCGGGCTTGGAAAAGAATGAAATCTAGGATAAAGAATTGCCCCACTCATGGACTGACTACTTGGATGATTGTCAAAACTTTTTATGCAGGACTGAATTTTTCTTCAAGGAACCTATTGGATTCAGCTGCTGGAGGCACATTTATGTCCCTTACCTTGGGCGCCGTAACAAAGCTTCTCGACAATATGATGGTAAATTACTCTGAATGGCACACCGAGAGAGCTCCACAAGGTAAGAAGGTAAATTCTGTTGAGAAAACCTCTTCCTTGAGTGATAAGATTGATGCTATCATGCTTATGCTTTCTAATGATAGGACTCATGTAGATCCTAATAATGTTCCTTTGGCCTCTTTGGTTGCTCAAGAAGAGCATGTTGATGTAAACTTCATTAGAAATAATAATTTTTAACAATAATGCTTATAGGAACAATTTTGCTAGTAACAATTATAGGATGTATCCTTCTACTAATGGTAATGGTTATGGTAACTCTTATGGTAATTCCTCCAACAACACTAGGGCTGCACCCTCTGATCTTGAGGTAATGCTCAAGGACTTCATCGGTAAGCAAACTGCTTTTATCAAGTCTGTTGAGGAAAAGTTAGGCAAAATTGATATTCTTGCTTCTAAAGTTGATAGCCTTGCTCATGATGTTGAAATTCTGAAATTAAAAGTGTTGCCTAATGATGTGAAGGAGAACAATCCTTTTGCCACTGCTAATGCTATTCAAGTTAGAATTGATGAAAATGTTAGGATGCTAGCAGAATTGCATGCCAGGTGGGAAAGAGAAGATGAGATGGCTAGAAAGATGAAGGTATGTACCATTACTACCTCTAATGATGTTGTTCCAAATGCTAGCAATCCTCTTACTTCGATTGGTGTAGAGAAAACTCCTACTCCTAGTGTTAAAAAGCCTAAAACTGCTAAAACTTTTTCTCAAAAGAGTGCAGAAATTTTTCGGAGTGTAGGAGATGATAGCTCTATTTCCTTTAATGATTTTGATGTTGATGGCTGCAATATATCTGAAGTTGTTTTGTTCTTCCAAAAGCTTGCTTTGACTCCCAATGCTAGTTCTTTAAATGTTGCTATTACTAAGCATATTACCAATGCTCTTATGAAAATTAGGGATGAAAAGTTGAAGCAAAAAGCTTCTATACCCAAGAAGTTAGAAGATGGTTGGGAACCCATCATTGATATGCATGTTGATGGTTTTGATTGCCATGCTTTATATGATCTAGGTGCTAGTATTTTTATCATGCCTAGAAAAATTTATGATATGCTTGATTTACCACCGCTTGAAAAGTGTTATTATGATGTTCCTATTGCTGATGTTGCTAAGAAGAAACCTTTGGGAAGGATTAATGATGTTCTTATTATGGTTAACAATAACCTTGTTCCCGTTGATTTTCTTGTCATGGATGTTGAATGCAATGCTTCATGTCCTATTATTTTGGGAAGACCCTTTCTTCGAACTGTAGGTGCCATCATTGATATGAGGGAAGGCACCATCAAATATCAATTCCCACTCAAGAAAGGTATGGAACACTTCCCTACGAAGAGAAAGAAATTGCTTTTTGACTCTATTCTTAGAACAAATTATGAGCTTGATGCTTCATCACTTGATATTACTTGATTCGCACTTTCTGCGCCTAGCTTAAAGGCGTTAAAGAAAAGCACTCTTGGGAGATAACCCAATGTTTTACTTTCAGTTCTTTTTCTTTTATTTGAGTCTTGAAAGTTAATACTACTGTAATAACCTCTCCTTATCATTTTTATTTCATTTTTGTGCCAAGAGAAGCCTCTAATTTGAGTGAGGTAAGATTTGGGGATGTTGCTGTCCTGAAACAGATTTCGGTGCTGCACCGTAATAATTTATGAAAATTCTCAGTATATCTTTTGGACCTGCGATTTCTTGTGCATATGCCCCAGGTTATATCCAAACTTTCATTAGTTATACACTTTTTTATTTGAGCAATAGAAAAACCTCTAAAAATTCGACCTTTGTCAGCTGTTCTGTTTTGACAGATTTCTGCCATTATTTGTGTTTGCCGCTCGATCGCTTTTTTTTGAGTTCTTTTGATCACGGAACTTTTGGGGAAGTTGCTACAGTAGTATATGCTTTATATGTGGTGGTTTTGAGTTGAAACCTGAAACAAAAAGGGTTGATTCATTATTATGCTTACACTAATGTTGCTAATAGAATTATGTTTAGTTTTGTATGAAGGAAGTTTTCAAGTGTAGGGATTGGAGAATGATGAGATGAGTTGAAGAATAGACAAAAGCTCAAGCTTGGGGATGCCAACGCACCCCAAGAAATATCCAAGAGGTACAAGCTTCAAAGCTTGGGGATGCCCCCGAGGCACCCCTTCTTCATCGGCAAAAATCAGGTCACCTTTCAACACAATATATTTTTATTACTTCATGCATTATGCGTTTTTCTTGGAGCGTCAGTTGTTTTTAGTTTTCAGTTTTGTTTAGTTTTGTTTGCTGCAATAAATGGTCGGACCCCAACAAATTCCTTTTGGAGAAGTTGCCTTGCTTTTCATTTGCCAAGAAAACTCTATTTTTTACTCTTATTAGTTCAACGAGTGTTCTCTTTTTCTGCTACTGCATTTAGCTTTCGTTTTTCGCCTTGATTTGTGTTCAGATCTTATTATATATTTGCATCAAGGTGTATTTTGACCTCTGGTCCATGTTGGTTTTCATCAAAAGAGTTGTTTCAAAAAAGTTCGAATAGTGTTGGAAAAGAGAAAAAGCTTTATGCAAAAAAGTGGTACAAAAGGAGCTTGTGTAGACTGCGGCCTAGGCTTTTGCATGTCGTGCTTGATGTCTTTTTGATAGTATGCTTAGTGGTTTTGCTGTAGCATGACTTGTCTCAAATGACTGAGATTGCTTAATGAGCCTTTCAAAAAATCATGCGTTGTTTTAATTATTTGGAAGCATTATTTTGGTTTCTCCTTGATGCTTTATTTGGGTTGACTTGGCGCATGCTCACACATGTTAGACTCATACAAAGTCACCATTGCCTCTATGATCATTTAGTTTTTGACTTTTGATGCCATCTTATGCTTCTTTTAATGTTGCTTTGTCGCTTTGCATGATTATGGTCGTTATTGCTCTCTTAGTTGCTCGCTCCCATTCTTTTGCTAGCCCTCATTTTTGTACTGAGTATAAGCTCTACTCGTGCATCCAACTCCTAAAAACCAAGTTGTTCCAAAGTGTCCACCATACATACCTATTAGCAATTTGCTATTCCAAAGTACATTTGACTTGCTTTTATCTATCCTTCAAATTAAACTCTTTTTGGTGTTATGCAAAAAATGGTCAGTTAAGCTCTCACGAACCTGATGGCACACTTTACTTTTCTCGCTTTAAAATTTTAACATTGTGGATCTCTTATGTTGAGCTGTTATTCTTGCAAGTTGTAAGTTGGAAATTAGCCCAGCCATGCCGTCATAGGGCAAGCTTTCAACATTGCACTTTCTTTTATTTGAGTTGATATCGTGATCTTTTGTTTATGGATACTCGCGATGTGAAATAAGTTGGGAATCTTGCGGGATCATGGAGTTTGTATATGTTTTAGAGAAATGCCTGGGCTGCTAATCTAAGCCATGCATAATTCATGGTGGAAATTTACAGCATGCCCATAGTGAACATTCGACGACGCATCTTACAATAAAAAGCTATACCATTGGTAAATAAAAGAGATGCCGAGGTGTTCATTGTTTGTTTGTCCTGTCATTTTGATGTGGGCTTGTTCCATGTCGTCGGACATGGAGGTACCCCGTTGGCGGTTCTCGATGATACATATATATATTTACAATGACAAGAGCCTGCTTGGGACTCTAAGTCGAGTAGCATGAGGTTTGGGTATTCGTACTTCACGGGACACGAGGTTTTCAACTTATGATTTGTCAAGCATATGCAACATAAGTGTATTCGCATTAACTTTAACCATTCAAGATGCTTATGATGGGGGGCAATGAGATCTCAAAGCTAGCAAGTACCATAATTTTTGAAGGTTTATAAAACTTGCAATCACTGCTTCCCTCCGCGAAGGGCCTTTCTTTTACTTTTATGTTGAGTCACCACCTTCTACCTTTATGCACCGTCTAAGAGAGCATAGTTGTCATTCTGAGTATAATGTGCATTGATTGATTCGTGATGTCGGTTTCACTTGTTCTTAAATTACTTGTATCTAGTCGCCCTCTTAAACTTGAAGGTGTCCTATGCATTTATGTTTTGCTCTCTCATGAAGGACAAGCTGAAAACCATTTGCTATGTTTTTCCATATGATTTGAACACACGTTTGACTTTCATTGATTCATTTTCATGATCTTTCGTTTGTGTTCTTTTTCATGTTATAACATGGTTGCTAAGTTTCTTCTATCAAGATTATATCTTTCATGCCCATGTTTTAAGTTCTTTTGATCCCAGCGCACAACGCTTACATAGATGATCAAGATTGTGTAGGTGCATGTCACCTCAAAAATTATTTCTTTGTTATCACTTACCTACTCGAGGACGAGCAGGAGTTAAGCTTGGGGATGCTGATACGTCTCAAACGTATCTATAATTTTTGATGCTCCATGCTTATTTTTACACCATTTGCTTAGTGTTTTGTTACACTTCGTGGCGTTTTTATGCATTTTCCGGAACTAACCTATTAACAAGATGCCACTGTGCCAGTTCCCTGTTTTCTGCTATTTTTGTGTTTTAGAAAAGTTGCACAGGAAATATTCTCAAAATTAGACGAAGCAAAAGCCAAACATCCAGAAATTTACTGAAGCTTCCAGAAAACCAAAGAGGAGACGGAGAGGGGCCATAGGCCGCTCACACAACAGGGTGGCACGACCCAGGCCCTGTCCACGCCCCCTATGTGTGAGACCACCTCGGTCCACTTCTGACGCCGCCCCTTCGCCTATAAAGACCCCCCGACGGGAAAAACCTAAGTACCCGATCACTTTTCCAGAAACACATCGCGATCCGCCGCTGTCGTCGACCCGAGATTGGGACGGTCCAGAAGCTCTTCCCGGCACCCTGCCGGAGAGGGGAATCGCCACCGGAGGTCTTCTTCATCGCCATGCTTTCCTCTGACGCGATGAGTGAGTAGTCTACCTTGGACTATGGGTCCATAGCAGTAGCTAGATGGTTGTCTTCTCCACCATGTGCTTCATGTGTAGATCTCGTGAGCTGCCTTACATGATCGAGATCACCGTTATGTAATTTACATGTTGTCTTTGTTGGGATCCGATGAATATTGGTGTTATGATTGACTTGACGTGTTGAATATTATCTTATGTTATCTCTATGTTGTTTATGATCTTGAATGCTCTTCGTTGTTAGTAGCTATCTTGGCCGAGTAGATACTAGTGACTCCAAGAGGGGGTATTTATGCTCGATAGTTGGGTTCATGCCTCTATTTATTCTGGGGGACTGACAGAAACCTCTAAGGTTGTAGATGTGTTGTTGCCACTAGGGAGAAAATAACATTCTTATGTCCAAGGGCATATGCTTTATTTACATTACACACTTTGCTTAATGCAGTTATCTGTTGTTCGCAACTTAATACTTGTGGGGTTCTCGGATTGATTCCCCGTGAGTGGATTATTAGTCATAGATGCAGTTGGATGGCGGTCTATGTATCTTGTTGTAATGCCCAGAGTAAATCTCATAGTGATCCTATCGACATATGCATGTTATCTTTATTCTATCAATAGCCCAACTGTAATTTGTTTACCCAGCATGTGTTATTTTATCTTATGGAGAGACACCACTAGTGAACTATGGACCCCGGTCCTATTTCCATTATATTGCTATCACCTGTTTACTTTACTCGCACTGTTTACTTTCTCGCATACTACTATTGCTTTCCACTCAATACGCTCATTCCTTTGTTTACAGCAAATAGGTGAGATTGACAACCTCATTGTAAGTTTGGAGCAAAGTATTTGGTTGTGTTGTGTGCAGGTTCCACGTTGCTACTAGCTGAAGATGCGCTAACATGTTATTGTTAACGGCGCCCTTGTTGGAGATATTGAGGGTGAGCCACCCAGGAAGAGGGTTCCTGCCAAGGTGATATTGAGGGCAAGCCACCCAGGAAGAGGGTTCCTGCCAAGGTGATGTGGTATGCTCCTATAATACCACGGTTGAAACGTCTATTCAGCAATAAAGAGCATGCAAAGTTGTTGCGATGGCACATGGAAGATCGTATGAAAGATGACAAGTTGAGGCACCCCGCTGATGGTCGGCACTGGAGAAAAATCGAGAGAGAGTTCCCGAGATTTGTAGGTAATGCAAGGAACTTATGGTTTGGTCTAAGTACAGATGGCATGAATCCTTTTGGGGAGCAGAGTTGCAGTCACAGCACTTGGCCCGTTACTCTATGTATCTACAACCTTCCTCCTTGGTTGTACATGAAGCGGAAGTTCATTATGATGCCAGTGCTTATCTGATATGTCTCCAACGTTTCCATAATTTTTGATGCTCCATGCTTGTTTTTACACCATTTGTTTAGTGTTTCGTTACACTTCGTGGCATTTTTATGCATTTTCCGGAACTAACCTATTAACGAGATGCAATAGTGCCAGTTCCCTATTTTCTGCTATTTTTGTGTTCCAGAAAAGTTACACAGGAAATATTCTCGGAATTGGACGAAACCAAAGCCAGTTGTCCAGATATTTCACGGAGCTTCCAGAACACCGAAGAGGAGACAGAGCCGAGCCAGAGGGCGACCACACCACAGGGTGGCGCGACCTAGGGCTAGCCCGCGCCCCCTGGTGGTGTGGGCCCCCTGGTCCACTTCTGACGACGCCCCTTCACCTATAAAGACCCCCCGATGGGAAAAACCTAAACACCCGATCACTTTTCTAGAACACATCGCGATCCGCCGCCGCCGTCGACCCGAAGATCGGGAGGGTCCAGAAGCTCTTCATCGCCATGCTTGCCTCCGGAGCGATGAGTGAGTAGTCTACCTTGGACTATGGGTCCATAGTAGTAGCTAGATGGTTGTTGATGCTCCTAGTTGATGTGGAGCTTGGCAGTCCTTGTGCGTGGTGAATAACCAGCCCGTTGGGAACCCCAAGAGGAAGGTGTGATGAGTATAGCAGCTGGTTTTCCCTCAGTTAAGAAACCAAGGTATGTCGATCTTGGAGAGGAGAGACAAACGACTGAAGGTGATGCTTGCTAGCTTGCGATAGCTTCGGACAATTTATATATGGCGCCTCGTCCAAGCTTTGCTTGCTAGCTGCAACGCGAAACCTGCACACAACACAACCAAGTACTTCGTTCCCAACTTGCGATGAGGTTATCAATCTCACCGGTTTGCTTGAAACAAAGGTTATGAGCGTATCGAGTGGAAAACAATAGAGTATGCGAGTAAAGTAAACAGTGCGACTAAAGTAAACAGGTGATAGCAATATGATGGAAATAGGACCGGGGTCCAAAGTTCACTAGTGGTGTCTCTCCATAAGATAAATAACGCATGCTGGGTAAACAAATTACAGTTGGTCAATTGATAGAATAAAGATAAACGTGATATGTCAAGAAGATCACTATGAGATTTACTCTGGGCATTACAACAAAATACATAGACCGCCATCCAACTGCATCTATGACTAATAATCCACTTGTGGCGAATCAATCCGAGAACTCCACAAGTATTAAATTGCGAACAACAGATAATTGCATTAAGCAAAGTGTGTAATGTAAACAAAGCATATGCCCTTGAGCATATGAATGTTGTTTTCTCCCTAGTAGCAACAGCACATCTACAACCTTAGAGGTTTCTGTCACTCCCCCAGGTTAAATAGAGGCATGAACCCACTATCGAGCATAAATACCCCCTCTTGGAGTCACTAGCAACTACTCGGCCAAGATAGCTACTAACAACGGAGAGCATGTGCTGGCGTGTAGCAGACGGTCCATGTGCGTGGTGAATAACCAGCCCGTTGGGAACCCCAAGAGGAAGGTGTGATGAGTATAGCAGCTAGTTTTCCCTCAGTTAAGAAACCAAGGTTTATCGTTCTTGGAGAGGAGAGACAAACGACTGAAGGTGATGCTTGCTAGCTTGCGGCAGCTTCGGACAATTTATATATGGCACCTCGTCCAAGCTTTACTTGCTAACTGCAACGCGGAACCTGCACACAACAACCAAGTACTTTGTTCCCAACTTGCGATGAGGTTGTCAATCTCACCGGTTTGCTTGAAACAAAGGTTATGAGCGTATCGAGTGGAAAACAATAGAGTATGCGAGTAAAGTAAACAGTGCGAGTAAAGTAAACAGGCGATAGCAATATGATGGAAATAGGACCGGGATCCACAGTTCACTAGTGGTGTCTCTCCATAAGATAAATAACACATGCCGGGTAAACAAATTACAGTTGGGCAATTGATAGAATAAAGATAAACGTGATATGTCAAGAAGATCACTATGAGATTTACTCTGGGCATTACAACAAAATACATAGACCGCCATCCAACTGCATCTATGACTAATAATCCACTTGTGGTGAATCAATCCGAGAACTCCACAAGTATTAAGTTGCGAACAACACATAATTGCATTAAGCAAAGTGTGTAATGTAAACAAAGCATATGCCCTTGAGCATATGAATGTTGTTTTCTCCCTAGTAGCAACAGCACATCTACAACCTTAGAGGTTTTTGTCACTCCCCCAGGTTAAATAGAGGCATGAACCCACTATCGAGCATAAATACCCCCTCTTGGAGTCACTAGCAACTACTCGGGCAAGATAGCTACTAACATCGGAGAGCATGCAAGATCATAAACAACATAGAGATAACAAAAGATAATATTCAGTACAGGAACTTAATCATAAACACCAATATTCATCGGATCCCAACAAACCAAACATGTAGAATTACATAACGGTGATCTCAATCATGTAGGGCAGCTCATGAGATCTAAACATGAAGCACATGGTGGAGGAGACAACCATCCAGCTACTGCTATGGACCCATGGTCCAAGGTAGACTACTCACTCATCGCTCCGGAGGCAAGCATGGCGATGAAGAAGATCTCCGGTGGCGATTCCCCTCTCCGGCAGGGTGCCGGGAAGAACTTCTAGACCCTCCCGATCTTCGGGTCGACGGCGGCGGCGGATCGCGATGTGTTCTGGAAAAGTGATCGGGTACTTAGGTTTTTTCCGTCGGGGGGTCTTTATAGGCAAGGGGCGATGTCAGAGGAGGGCCCAGGTGGCCTCACACCATGGTGGCGCGGGCCAGGGGCTGGCCGCACCACCCTGGCGTGTGGGCCCCTGGTGGCCCCTCTCCTTCTCTCCTTCGGATCTCTGGAAGCTTCCGGGTAAAATAAGACTTCAGGAACTTGTTTCGTCCAATTCTGAGAATATTTCCTGTGTATCACTTCTGAAACACAAAAACAGCAGAAAACAGGGAACTGGCACTGTGGCAACTTGTTAATAGGTTAGTTCTGGAAAATGCATAAAAGTGCCACGAAGTGTAACGAAACAATAGGCAAATGGTGTAAAAACAAGCATGAGGCATAAAAAATTATAGATACGTTGGAGACGTATCAAGCATCCCCAAGCTTAACTCATGCTCGTCCTCGATTAGGTAAGTGATAACAAAAGAATAATTTTTGAGGTGACATGCACCTACACAATCTTGATCATGTATGTAAGCATTTGTGAGCTGGGATCATAAGAACTTAAAACATGGGCATGAAGATATAATCATGACAATAAGAACTTAGCAACCATGTTGTAAACATGCAAATGAACACAAAGAAAAGATCATGAAAATGAAACAATGAAAGTCAAACGTGTGTTCAAATCATAAGGAAAAACATACAAATGGTTTTCAGCTTGTCCTTCAAAGAGAGCAAAACATAAATGCATAGGACACCTTCAAGTTTAAGAGGGCGACTAGATACAAATAATTTGAGAACAAGTGAAACCAACAATATGAATCAATCAATGAACTTTGGGACAATGCATATCACACTAAGAATGACAACTATGCTCTCTTAATGGTGCATAAAGAAAGAAGGTGGTGACTCAACATAAACGTAGAAGAAAGGCCCTTCGCAGAGGGAAGCAGTGATTGCAAGTTTTATAACCTTCAAAAATTATGGTACTTACCGGCTTTGAGCTCTCATTGCCCCCATCATAAGCATCTTGAATGGTTAAAGTTAATGCGAGAACAATTATGATGCATATGCTTGACAAATCATAAGTTGAAAACCTCGTGTCCCGTGAATACGAGTACCCAAACCTCATGCTACTTTACTTAGAGTCCTAAGCAAGGCTCTTGTCATTGTAAGTATATGTATATCATTGAGAACCTCCAATGGGGTACCTCCGTGCCCGATGACATGGAACAAGCCCACACCAAAATGACAGGACAAGCAGACAATGAACACCTCGACATCTCTTCTATTTGCCTTTTGTTTAGCTTTTTATTGTGAGATGCGTCGTCGAATGTTCACCATGGGTATGCTGCAAATTTCCACCATGAATTATGCATGGCTTAGATTGGCGGCCCGGTGTTTCCCTAACACATATACAAACTCCATGATCCCCACAAGATTCCCAATTCAATTCACACCGCGGGCATCCATAAACAAAAGATCACGATATCAACTCAAATAAGAAGTGCAATGTTGAAAGCTTGCCCATGACAACATGGCTAGGCTAGAATCCAACTTACAACTTGCAAGCATAACAACTCAACATAAGAGACCACAATGTCAAATTTTTAAGAACAGGAAAAAGTAAAGTGTGCATTCCGGTTCGTGAGAGCTTTACTGACCGAATTTCGCATAACACTGGTAAGAGTTTAATTTGAAGAGAAAATAAAAGCAAGTCAAATTTACTTGGAATAGCAAATTGCTAGTAGGTATGTATGGTGGACACTTTGGCAAACTTTGGCTTTTAGGAGTTGGATGCACGAGTAGAGCTCATATTCAGTACAAGGTGAGGGCTAGCAAAAGACTGGGAGCGACCAACTAAGAGAGCAATAATGGCCATAATCATGCAAAGCGACAAAGAAACATTAAAAGAAGCATAAGATGGCATCAAAAGTCAAAAACTAAATGATTATGAAGGCTATTGGTGACTTTGTAAGAGTCTAACATGTGTGAGCATGCGCCAAGTCAACCCAAATAAAGCATCAAGGAGAAAACCAAAATAATGCTTCCATACAATAAAAACAACGCATGATTTTTTCAAAGGCTCATTAAGCAATCCCAGTTATTTGAGACAAGTCATGCTATAGAAAAACCACTAAGCATACTATCAAAAAGACATCAAGCATGACATGAAAAAGCCTAAGTCGCAGTCTACACAAGCTCCTTCTTGTACCACTATTTTGCACAAAGCTTTTTCTCTTTTCCAACACCATTTGAAATTTTTATAAACACCTCTTTTGATGAAAACCAATAAAGATAAAAGGCAAAAATACACCTTGATGAAAAGATATGACAAGGTCTGAACGCAAATCAAGGCGAAAACGAAAACCAAAAGCAGTAGCAGAAAAAGAAGAACACTCGATTTTTAATAAGAGTGAAAACTAGAGCGTTCTTGGCAAATGAAAAGCAAGGCAACTTCTCCAAAAGAAATTTGTTGGGGTCCAACCATTTATTGCAATAAACAAACAAACTAAACCAACTAAGAAAACTAAAACAGCTGATGCTCCAAGAAAAACACATAGTGCATGAAGCAATAAAAATATAGTGTTTTGAAAGGTGACCTGATTTTTGCCGATGAAGAAGGGGTGCCTCGGGGGCATCCCCAAGCTTTGACGCTTGTACTTCTTGGATATTTATTGGGGTGATGCATGCGCATCCCCAAGCTTGAGCTTTTGTCCATTCTTCAACTCATCTCATCATTCTCCAATCCCTACACTTGAAAACTTCCTTCATACAAAACTAAACACAAATCTATTAGCAACATTAGTGCAAGCATAATATATAATCAATCCTCTTTTTGCTTCAGGTTTCAACTCAAAACCACCACATATATAGCAAATACTACTGTAGCAACCTCCCCAAAAGTTCCGTGATCAAAAGAACTCAAAAGAAAGTGATAAAGTGGCAAACACAAATATTGGCAGAAATCTGTCAAAACTGAACAGCTGACAAAGGTCGAATTTTTGAGGGGTTTTCTGTTGCTCAAATCAAAAAGTGTTCAACTAACAAAAGTTTGGATATAACCTGGGGCATATGCACAAGAAATCACAGGTCCAAAAGATATACAGAGAATTTATACGAATTTTGACGGTGCAGCACCGAAAACAGTTTCAGGACAGCAACATCCCCAAATCTTTACCTCGCACAAATTAGAGGCTTCTCTTTGCACAAAAACGAAATAAAAATGATAACGAGCGGTCATTACAGTAGTAATGACTTCCAAGACTCAAATAAAATAAAAATTACTGAAAGTAAAAACATTGGGTTATCTCCCAAGAGTGCTTTTCTTTAACGCCTTTGAGCTAGGCGCAGAAAATTGCGAATCAAGTAATATCAAGTGATGAAGCATCAAGCTCATAATTTGCTCTAGAATAGAGTCAAAAAGTAATTTCTTTCTTTTCCTAGGGAAGTGTTCCATACCTTTCTTTAGTGGGAATTGATATTTGATAGTTCCTTCCCTCATATCAATGATAGCACCTACAGTTCGAAGAAAGGGTCTTCCCAAAATAATAGGACATGAAGCATGGCATTCAACGTCCATAACAAGAAAATCAATGGGAACAAGGTTATTGTTAACCAAAATAAGAACATCATTAATTCTTCCCAAAGGTTTCTTCTTAGCAACATCAGCAGTAGGAACATCAAAGTAACATTTTTCAAACGGTGGTAAATCAAGCATGTCATAAATCTTTCTAGGCATGATAGAAATACTAGCACCTAGATCACATAAAGCATGGCAATCATAACCATTAACATGCATATCAATGATGGGTTCCCAACCATCTTCTAACTTCTTGGGAACAGAGGCTTTTTGCTTCAACTTTTCATCCCTAATTTTTATGAGAGCATTGGTAATATGCTTAGTAAAAGCAATATTTAGAGAACTAGCATTGGGAGTCAAAGCAAGCTTTTGCAAGAACAAAATTACTTCAGATATATTGCAGCCATCAACATCAAAATCATTAAAAGAAGTACAGCTATCATCTCCCACACTCTGAAAAATTTCAGTGCTCTTTTGAGAAAAAGTTTTGACAGTTTTAGGCTTTTTAACACAAGGAGTGGGAGTTTTCTCTACACCAATCAAAGTAAGAGG
This sequence comes from Dactylis glomerata, assembly GCA_007115705.1. Lineage (NCBI taxonomy): Eukaryota > Viridiplantae > Streptophyta > Magnoliopsida > Poales > Poaceae > Dactylis > Dactylis glomerata. The sequence goes on along the minus strand of QXEO01000541.1, from coordinate 19,204,938 downwards.
ATTGCTAGCATTAGGAGCAACATCATTAGAGGTAGTAATGGTACATACCTTCATCTCTCTAGCCATCTTATCTTCTCTTTCCCACCTGGCATGCAATTCCGCTAACAATCTAATATTTTCATCAATTCCAACTTGAATAGCATTAGCAGTAGCAAAAACATTGTTCTCTTTCACATCATTAGGCAACACTTTTAATTTCAGAAGTTCAACATCATGAGCAAGGCTATCAACTTTAGAAGCAAGAATATCAATTTTGCCTAACTTTTCCTTAACAGACTTGTTAAAAGCAGTTTGCTTACCGATGAAGTCCTTGAGCATTACCTCAAGCTCGGATGGCGCGGCCCTAGTGTTGTTGTAGGAATTACCATAAGAGTTACCATAACCATTACCATTGGTAGAAGGATACGGCCTATAATTGTTACTAGCAAAATTGTTCCTATAAGCATTGTTGTTAAAATTATTATTTCTAATGAAATTCACATCAACATGCTCTTCTTGAGCAACCAGAGAGGCTAAAGGAACATTATTAGGATCAACATGAGTCCTATCATTAGCAATCATAGCCATAATGGTATCAATCTTATCATTCAAGGTAGAGGTTTCCTCAACAGAATTTACCTTCTTACCTTGTGGAGCTCTCTCAGTGTGCCATTCAGAATAATTTACCATCATGTTGTCGAGTAGCTTTGTTGCGGCGCCCAAGGTAAGGGACATAAAAGTGCCTCCAGCAGCTGAATCAAGTAGGTTCCTTGAAGAAAAATTCAGTCCTGCATAAAAAGTTTGGATAATCATCCAAGTAGTCAGTCCATGAGTGGGGCAATTCTTTATCATAGATTTCATTCTTTCCCAAGCTTGAGCAACATGTTCATTATCAAACTGAGTAAATTTCATAATATTGCTACGCAGAGATATAATCTTAGCAGGAGGATAGTATCTACCAATAAAAGCATCCTTACACTTAGCCCATGAATCAATACTATTCTTAGTCAAAGACAGCAACCAATCTTTAGCTTTTCCTCTCAAAGAAAAAGGAAACAACTTGAGCTTAATAATATCACTATCAACATCCTTATATTTCTGCATCTCACATAGCTCAACAAAATTGTTGAGATGAGCTGCGGCATCTTCAGTACTAGCACAAGAGAATTGCTCTTTCATAACAAGGTTCAACAAAGCAGGCTTAATCTCATAAAAGTTTGCAGCAGTAGCAGGTGGTGCAATAGGAGTGCAGATAAAATCACTATTGTTCGTGCTAGTAAAGTCACACAACTTGGTGTTTTCAGGATTGGCCATTTTAGCAAAACGAAAGTAAACAAGTAAAAACAACTACCAAGGATTATAATTTTTTTGGGTTTTTGATATAAAATGATGCAGGTAAAATAAATAAAGTAAAGCAAAACAATAAAACAAAGTAAAGGATGTGCGTGCGAAAACTCCCCTCGCAGAAGTCTTCTACTTCCTCCCCGGCAACGGCGCCAGAAAAGAAGCTGCTGGCGTGTAGCAGATGGTCCTTGTGCGTGTGAATAACCAGCCCGTTGGGAACCCCAAGAGGAAGGTGTGATGAGTATAGCAGCTAGTTTTCCCTCAGTTAAGAAACCAAGGTTTATCGTTCTTGGAGAGGAGAGACAAACGACTGAAGGTGATGCTTGCTAGCTTGCGGCAGCTTCGGACAATTTATATATGGCGCCTCGTCCAAGCTTTGCTTGCTAACTGCAACGCGGAACCTGCACACAACAACCAAGTACTTTGTTCCCAACTTGCGATGAGGTTGTCAATCTCACCGGTTTGCTTGAAACAAAGGTTATGAGCGTATCGAGTGGAAAACAATAGAGTATGCGAGTAAAGTAAACAGTGCGAGTAAAGTAAACAGGTGATAGCAATATGATGGAAATAGGACCGGGATCCACAGTTCACTAGTGGTGTCTCTCCATAAGATAAATAACACATGCTGGGTAAACAAATTACAGTTGGGCAATTGATAGAATAAAGATAAACGTGATATGTCAAGAAGATCACTATGAGATTTACTCTGGGCATTACAACAAAATACATAGACCGCTATCCAACTGCATCTATGACTAATAATCCACTTGTGGTGAATCAATCCGAGACCTCCACAAGTATTAAGTTGCGAACAACAGATAATTGCATTAAGCAAAGTGTGTAATGTAAACAAAGCATATGCCCTTGAGCATATGAATGTTGTTTTCTCCCTAGTAGCAACAGCTCATCTACAACCTTAGAGGTTTCTGTCACTCCCCCAGGTTAAATAGAGGCATGAACCCACTATAGAGCATAAATACCCCCTCTTGGAGTCACTAGCAACTACTCGGCCAAGATAGCTACTAACAACGGAGAGCATGCAAGATCATAAACAACATAGAGATAACAAAAGATAATATTCAGTACAACAACTTAATCATAAACACCAATATTCATCAGATCCCAACAAAACAAACATGTAGAATTACATAACGGTGATCTCAATCATGTAGGGCAGCTCATGAGATCTAAACATGAAGCACATGGTGGAGGAGACAACCATCTAGCTACTGCTATGGACAAATGGTCCAAGGTAGACTACTCACTCATTGCTCCGAAGGCAAGCATGGCGATGAAGAAGACCTCCGGTAGTGATTCCCCTCTCCGGCAGGGTGCTGGGAAGAGCTTCTGGACCCTCCCGATCTTCGGGTCGACGGCGGCGGCGGATCGCGAAGTGTTCTGGAAAAGTGATCGGGTACTTAGGTTTTTTCCGTCGGGGGGTCTTTATAGGTGAAGGGGCGATGTCAGAGGAGGGCCCAGGTGGCCTCACACCATGGTGGCACGGGCCAGGGGCAGGCCGCGCCACCCTGGCGTGTGGGCCCCTGGTGGCCCCTCTCCTTCTCTCCTTCGGATCTCTGGAAGCTTCCGGGTAAAATAAGACTTCAGGAACTTGTTTCGTCCAATTCTGAGAATATTTCCTGTGTATCACTTCTGAAACACAAAAAACAGCAGAAAACAGGGAACTGGCACTGTGGCAACTTGTTAATAGGTTAGTTCCAGAAAATGCATAAAAGTGCCACGAAGTGTAACAAAACAATAGGCAAATGGTGTAAAAACAAGCATGGAGCATCAAAAATTATAGATACGTTGCAGACGTATCAGCATGCAAGATCATAAACAACATAGAGATAACAAAATATAATATTCAGTACAGCAACTTAATCATAAACACCAATATTCATCGGATCCCAACAAACCAAACATGTAGAATTACATAACGGTGATCTCAATCATGTAGGGCAGCTCATGAGATCTAAACATGAAGCACATGGTGGAGAAGACAACCATCTAGCTACTGCTATGGACCCATAGTCCAAGGTAGACTACTCACTCATCGCTCTGGAGGCAAGCATGGCGATGAAGAAGACCTCCGGTGGCGATTCCCCTCTCCGGCAGGGTGCCGGAAAGAGCTTCTGGACCCTCCCGATCTTCGGGTCGACGGCGGCGGCGGATCGCGATGTGTTCTGGAAAAGTGATCGCGAACTTAGGTTTTTTCCGTCGGGGGGTCTTTATAGGCGAAGGGGCGATGTCAGAGGAGGGGCCAGGTGCCCTCACACCATGGCGGCGCGGCCAGGCCCCTGGCCGCGCGAGCCTGGCGTGTGGGGCCCTGGTGGTCCCCCCTCCTACTCTCCTTCGGATCTCTGGAAGCTTCCGGGAAAAATAAGACTTCAGGAACTTGTTTCGTCCAATTCCGAGAATATTTCCTGTGTATCACTTCTGAAACACAAAAACAGCAGAAAACAGGGAACTGACACTGTGGCAACTTGTTAATAAGTTAGTTCCGGAAAATGCATAAAAGTGCCACGAAGTGTAACAAAACATTAGGCAAATGGTGTAAAAACAAGAATGAAGCATCAAAAATTATAGATATGTTGGAGACGTATCAAGCATCCCCAAGCTTAACTCCTGCTCGTCCTCGAGTAGGTAAGTGATAACAAAAGAATAATTTTTGAGGTGACATGCACCTACACAATCTTGATCATATATGTAAGAATTTGTGAGCTGGGATCATAAGAACTTAAAACATGGGCATGAAAGATATAATCTTGACAATAAGAACTTAGCAACCATGTTGTAAACATGCAAACGAACACAAACAAAAGATCATGAAAATGAAACAATGAAAGTCAAACGTGTGTTCAAATCATAAGGAAAACATACAAATGGTTTTCAGCTTGTCCTTCAAAGAGAGCAAAACATAAATGCATAGGACACCTTCAAGTTTAAGAGGGCGACTAGATACAACTAATTTGAGAACAAGTGAAACCAACAATATGAATCAATCAATGAACTTTGGGACAATGCATATTACAGTAAGAATGACAACTATGCTCTCTTAATGGTGCATAAAGAAAGAAGGTGGTGACCCAACATAAAAGTAAAAGAAAGGCCCTTCGCAGAGGGAAGCAGTGATTGCAAGTTTTATAACCTTCAAAAATTATGGTACTTACCGGCTTTGAGCTATCATTGCCCCCATCATAAGCATCTTGAATGGTTAAAGTTAATGCGATAACAATTATGATGCATATGCTTGACAAATCATAAGTTGAAAACCTCGTGCCCCGTGAATACGAGTACCCAAACCTCATGCTACTTTACTTAGAGTCCCAAGCAAGGCTCTTGTCATTGTAAGTATATGCATATCATTGAGAACCGCCAATGGGGTACCTCCGTGCCCGATGACATGGAACAAGCCCACACCAAAATGACAGGACAAGCAGACAATGAACACCTCGACATCTCTTTTATTTGCCATTTGTTTAGCTTTTTATTGTGAGATGCGTCGTCGAATGTTCACCATGGGTATGCTGCAAATTTCCACCATGAATTATGCATGGCTTAGATTAGCGGCCCGGCGTTTCCCTAACATATATACAAACTCCATGATCCCCACAAGATTCCCAATTCATTTCACACCACGAGCATCCATAAACAAAAGATCACGATATCAACTCAAATAAGAAGTGCAATGTTGAAAGCATGCCCATGACTGTATGGCTGGGCTAGTCTCCAACTTACAACTTGCAAGCATAACAACTCAACATAAGAGACCACAATGTCAAATTTTTAAGAACAGGAAAAAGTAAAGTGTGCCTTCTGGTTCGTGAGAGCTTTACTGACCGAATTTCGCATAACACTGGTAAGAGTTTAATTTGAAGAGAAAATAAAAGCAAGTCAAATTTACTTGGAATAGCAAATTGCTCGTAGGTATGTATGGTGGACACTTTGGAAAACTTTGGCTTTTAGGAGTTGGATGCATGAGTAGAGCTCATACTCAGTACAAGGCGAGGGCTAGCAAAAGACTGGGAGCGACCAACTAAGAGAGCAATAATGGCCATAATCATGCAAAGCGACAAAGCGACATTAAAAGAAGCATAAGATGGCATCAAAAGTCAAAAACTAAATGATCATAGAGGCTATTGGCGACTTTGTAAGAGTCTAACATGTGTGAGCATGCGCCAAGTCAACCCAAATAAAGCATCAAGGAGAAAACCAAAATAATGCTTCCATACAATAAAAACAACGCATGATTTTTTCAAAGGCTCATTAAGCAATCTCAGTTATTTGAGACAAGTCATGCTACAGCAAAACCACTAAGCATACTATCAAAAAGACATCAAGCATGACATGAAAAAGCCTAAGCCGCAGTCTACACAAGCTCCTTCTTGTACCACTATTTTGCACAAAGCTTTTTCTCTTTTCCAACACCATTTGAAATTTTTATAAACACCTCTTTTGATGAAAACCAATAAAGATCAGAGGAAAAAATACACCTTGATGAAAAGATATGACAAGGTCTGAATGCAAATCAAGGCGAAAATGAAAACCAAAAGCAGTAGCAGAAAAAGAAGAACACCCGGTGAAATTGTAAGAATGAAAACAGAGTGTTCTTGGCAAATGAAAATAAGGCAACTTCTCCAAAGGAAATTTGTTGGGGTCCAACCATTTATTGCAGAAAACAAACAAACTAAACCAACTAAGAAAACTAAAACAACTGACGCTCCAAGAAAAACACATAGTGCATGAAGCAATAAAAATATAGCGTCTTGAAAGGTGACCTGATTTTTGCCGATGAAGAAGGGGTGCCTCGGGGGCATCCCCAAGCTTTGACACTTGTACTTCTTGGATATTTCTTGGGGTAATGCATGGGCATCCCCAAGCTTGAGCTTTTGTCCATTCTTCAACTCATCTCATCATTCTCCAATCCCTACACTTGAAAACTTCCTTCATACAAAACTAAACACAATTCTATTAGCAACATTAGTGCAAGCATAACATATAATCAATCCTCTTTTTGCTTCAGGTTTCAACTCAAAACCACCACATATATAGTAAATACTACTGTAGCAACTTCTCTAAAAGTTCCGTGATCAAAAGAACTCAAAAGAAAGCGATAAAGTGGCAAACACAAATATTGGCAGAAATCTGTCAAAACAGAACAGCTGACAAAGGCCGAATTTTTGAGGGGTTTTCTGTTGCTAAAATCAAAAAGTGTTCAGCTAACAAAAGTTTGGATATAACCTGGGGCATATGCACAAGAAATCGCAGGTCGAAAAGATATACAGAGAATTTATACGAATTTTTACGGTGCAGCACCGAAAACAGTTTCAGGACAGCAACATCCCCAAATCTTTACCTCACTCGAGTTAGAGGCTTCTCTTTGCACAAAAACAAAATAAACAAGATAAGGAGCGGTCATTACAGTAGTAATGACTTCCAAGACTCAAATAAAAGAAAAAGTACTGAAAATAAAAACATTGGGTTATCTCCCAAGAGTGCTTTTCTTTAACGCCTTTGAGCTAGGCGCAGAAAATTGCGAAGATGCTCACATAAGAAATATGAATGGAAGCCAAAAAGAGCATCAAGGAGCAAACATAAAACACATTTAAGTCTAACCCACTTCCTATGCATAGGAATATTGTAAGAAAATAAATAAAAGAAGCACATAGTCACAAGTATGGGTAGATAAAACAAGAGCAACTTTGAAACTTTCAATATAAAGAGAGGTGTTTTAGTAACATGAGAATTCCAACAACCATATTTTCCTCTCTCATAATAATTTTCAGTAGCATCATGAACAAGCTCAACAATATAAGTATCACACTCATCCTCCTTTTTTAAGTAAGGAGGGCTATCAAATAAGGTATTAGTTAAAGAGTTACTCTTATTGGGAGGTAGACATGGGTAACGCCATTCTTCCTCCTCTTGATCATCAATATCCTCCTCTTTTTCATCCACTGAGCTTCCAATTTCTTCTTCCATAGGCTCCTTCAAGGCATTAGTCTCTTCCGTTGGAGAGCATCTATTAAGATATTTAAGAATATAGCCATTTCCTTCCTTGTAATTATCAAAGCAAAATGTGAGTATATCATAAACCTCATATTTATAAGGTGCATCATCAGTATTTTCAAGCAAATAAGCAAGTTCGAATGCACCCTTCCAAGCAATAAATTCTTCAATTTGTTCCACATCATAAAAGTCATAATTTCCATTAATATAAGAAGATATCGTAACATCATCATTATACTCACATTGAAAAGGGAGGTGTTTATACCTCCTACAACAACAAGATCTATCAAAGCAATAGGTAACATTATAAGTAGAGCACACGTTTCTAGCAATGATATACAATCTATTGATTTGTTCCCATAAGTGTTTCCCTTTATGTGACAAGCGGTGTTCCTCATAATAATTTTGCTGCTCTTCCGTGAACCCACCTTGCCAAAAAGATTTAGTTTCAAAGAAACCAACCATTGATAGAAAGCATGATAAAGCAAGACAAGTAAAAACAACTACCAAGGATTCTAATTTTTTTTGGGTTTTTGATATAAAACGATGCAGGTAAAATAAATAAAGTAAAGCATTACAATAACAAAGTAAAGGATGTGCGTGCAAAAAACTCCCCTCGCAGAAGTCTTCCAATCTCCCCGGCAACGGTGCCAGAAAAACAGCTGATGCTCCTAGTTGATGTGGAGCTTGGCAGTCCTTGTGCGTGGTGAATAACCAGCCCGTTGGGAACCCCAAGAGGAAGGTGTGATGAGTATAGCAGTTGGTTTTCCCTCAGTTAAGAAACCAAGGTATGTCGATCTTGGAGAGGAGAGACAAACGACTGAAGGTGATGCTTGCTAGCTTGCGACAGCTTCGGACAATTTATATATGACTCCTCGTCCAAGCTTTGATTGCTAGCTGCAACGCGGAACCTGCACACAACACAACCAAGTACTTCGTTCCCAACTTGCGATGAGGTTGTCAATCTCACTGGTTTGCTTGAAACAAAGGTTATGAGCGTATCGAGTGGAAAACAATAGAGTATGCGAGTAAAGTAAACAGTGCGAGTAAAGTAAACAGGTGATTGCAATATGATGGAAATAGGACCGGGGTCCATAGTTCACTAGTGGTGTCTCTCCATAAGATAAATAACACATGCTGGGTAAACAAATTACAGTTGGGCAATTGATAGAATAAAGATAAATGTGATATGTCAAGAAGATCACTATGAGATTTACTCTGGGCATTACAACAAAATACATAGACCGCCATCCAACTACATCTATGACTAATAATCCACTTGTGGCGAATCAATCCGAGAACTCCACAAGTATTAAGTTGCGAACAACAGATAATTGCATTAAGCAAAGTGTGTAATGTAAACAAAGCATATGCCCTCGAGCATAAATACCCCCTCTTGGAGTCACTAGCAACTACTCGGCCAAGATAGCTACTAACAACGGAGAGCATGCAAGATCATAAACAACATAGAGATAACAAAAGATAATATTCAGTACAACAACTTAATCATAAACACCAATATTCATCGAATCCCAACAAACCAAACATGTAGAATTACATAACGGTGATCTCAATCATGTAGGGCAGCTCATGAGATCTAAACATGAAGCACATGGTGGAGAAGACAACCATCTAGCTACGGCTATGGACTCATAGTCCAAGGTAGACTACTCACTCATCGCTCCGGAGGCAAGCATGGCGATGAAGAAGACCTCCGATGGCGATTCCCCTCTCCGGCAGGGTGCCGGGAAGAGCTTCTGGACCCTCCCGATCTTCGGGTCGACAGCGGCGGCGGATCGCGATGTGTTCTGGAAAAGTGATTGGGTACTTAGGTTTTTTCCGTCGGGGGGTCTTTATAGGCGAAGGGGCGATGTCAAAGGAGGGGCCAGGTACCCTCACACCATGGCGGCGCGGCCAGGCCCCTGGCCGCGCGAGCCTGGCATGTGGGGCCCTGGTGGCCCCCCTCCTACTCTCCTTCGAATCTCTGGAAGCTTCCGGGAAAAATAAGACTTCGGGAACTTGTTTCGTCCAATTCCGAGAATATTTCCTGTGTATCACTTCTGAAACACAAAAATAGCAAAAAACAGGGAACTGGCACTGTGGCAACTTGTTAATAGGTTAGTTCCGGAAAATGCATAAAACTGCCACGAAGTGTAACGAAACATTAGGCAAATGGTGTAAAAACAAGCATGGAGCATCAAAAATTATAGATACGTTGGAGACGTATCAGTTGTCTTCTCCACCATGTGCTTCATGTTTAGATCTCGTGAGCTGCCTTACATGATCGAGATCACCGTTATGTAATTCTACATGTTGTGTTTGTTGGGATCCGATGAATATTGGTGTTATGATTGAGTTGAAGTACTGAATATTATCTTATGTTATCTCTATGTTGTTTATGATCTTCATGCTCTCCGTTGTTAGTAGCTATCTTGGCCGAGTAATTGCTAGTGACTCCAAGAGGGGGTATTTATGCTCGATAGTGGGTTCATGCCTCTATTTAATCTGGGGGAGTGATAGAAACCTCTAAGGTTGTAGATGTGCTGTTGCTACTAGGGGGAAAACAATATTCATATGCTCAAGGGCATATGCTTTGCTTACATTACACACTTTGCTTAATGCAGTTATCTGTTGTTCGCAACTTAATACTTGTGGAGTTCTCAGATTGATTCGCCACAAGTGGATTATTAGTCATAGATGCAGTTGGATGGCGGTCTATGTATCTTGTTGTAATGCCTAGAGTAAATCTCATAGTGATCCTCTCGACATATGCACGTTGTCTTTATTCTATCAATTGCCCAACTGTAATTTGTTTACCCAGCATGTATTATTTTATCTTATGGAGAGACACCACTAGTGAACTATGGACCCCGGTCCTATTTCCTCTATATTGCTATCACCTGTTTACTTTACTCGCACTGTTTACTTTACTCGCATACTATTACTACTTTCCACTCGATACGCTCATTCCTTTGTTTACAGCAAACCGGTGAGATTGACAACCTCATCGTAAGTTGGGAACAAAGTATTTGGTTGTGTTGTGTGCAGATTCCACATTGCTACTGGTTGAAGACGCGCTAACAAGTTATCATGAACGGCGCCCTTGTTAGAGCATCACGCAGCTAGCGGGCATCACCTTCAGTCGTATTGGCTCCTTCCTCTCCTGACCGACATACCTTGGTTTCTTAGCTGAGGGAAAACCTTGCTGCTATAGTCATCATACCTTCCTCTTGGGGTTCCCAACTGGACGGTGAAAAACTATCAACATCGTGCCGCATCAAGCTCTTTTCTGGCGCCGTTGCTGGGGAGGAAGAAGAAGACTTCTGCAAGGGGTGTTTTCGCATGCACATCCTTTACTTTGTTTTAAGTTTTGCTTTACTTTATTTTTACTTGCATCGTTTTATCAAAAACCCCAAAAAAATTGGAATCCTATGTAGTTGTTTATTATGTCTAGTTCAGTTGCTACTACTTTGTCGCCCGAGGATATGATTTTCACTTTCAAACAAAAAGAAGAGGAAAGTTTTAAAGAAGCTTGGTCTAGAATTTCTGATTGGCATGGAAAAACTGAACTGAAAATGACTTTGAGTTTGCTTCTTAGCTGCTTTTACTTTGGAATTGCTCTTCGTTATAGATATGATTTGGATGCTACTGCAGAAGGAGATTTCCTTCATTGTGATGGAGATCAAGCCTTCAATATTATAAAAAAGTTGATTACAATTTACAGCATGCCTACCTATTTTGATTCCTCTCTTGTGTGTATTTTTAATAGACTTAATACTCTTGAGACTCGCACTGCTAGTTTGAATACTTGCTACAATACTTTGCTCCAGCATTTTGATTATGTGCCAGCAAATGCTGAACCTTCGAGTTGGTACCCTACGGTAAAAATCACCATTAATGGTGAAACTTTTCATGCTCGATGTGATATTATGTCTGAATTTTGTCTCATGCCAAAGGATGTTTATGAATCTTTGAGTCTTTGGAAGCTTTCTGATGGAGGAGAAGAAATTTCTCTTACTAATAATGCTACTATATTTCCCATTGGAATAGCTGAAGGAATTTATACAAAAGTCCTGGGGAGAATGGTATCTACTGATTATCTTGTTATTGAATGTGTAGGAAAAGGACCAATCACACTTGGAAGGTCTCTACTGAAGCTCATGGGCGCCGTTATAGATGTGGGAAAAGGAAATATAAGATTTATCTCTCCACCTTGCAATAGCCACGTCTTTCCTAGAGTCAAGAGCAAAGGTAAGAAAGGAAGACGTAAGGCACCCGCTGATCCTAGCACTTCATCACTTGATATTACTTGATTCACACTTTCTGCGCCTAGCTTAAAGGCGTTAAAGAAAAGCACTCTTGGTAGATAACCCAATGTTTTTACTTTTAGTTATTTTTCTTTTATTTGAGTCTTGGAAGTTATTACTACTGTAATGACCTCTCCTTATCCTTTTTATTTCGTTTTTGTGCCAAGAGAAGCCTCTAATTTGAGCGAGGTAAGATTTGGGGATGTTGCTGTCCTGAAACAGTTTTCGGTGCTGCACCGTAAAAATTCATGAAAATTCTCTGTATATCTTTTGGACCTGCAATTTCTTGTGCATATGCCCCAGGTTATATCCAAACTTTCATTAGTTTAAAACTTTTTGATTTGAGCAACAGAAAGCCCTCTAAAAATTCGACCTTTGTCAGCTATTCAGTTTTGACAGATTTCTGCCTATATTTGTGTTTGCCGCTTTATCGCTTTCTTTTTGAGTTCTTTTGATCATGGAACTTTTGGGGAAGTTGCTACAGTATTATATGCTTTATATGAGGTGGTTTTGATTTGAAACCTGAAGCAAAAAAGGGATTGATTCGATATTATGCTTACACTAATGTTGCTAATAGATTTGTGTTTAGTTTTGTATGGAAGTTTTCAAGTGTAGGGATCGGAGAATGATGAGATGAGTTGAAGAATGGACAAGAGCTCAAGCTTGGGGATGCCCATGTCACCCCAAGAAATATCTAAGAAGTACAAGCGTCAAAGCTTGGGGATGCCCCCGAGGCACCCCTTCTTCATCGGCAAAAATCAGGTCACCTTTCAAAACACTATATTTTTTTTGCTTCATGCATTATGAGTTTTTCTTGGAGCGTCAGTTGTTTTAGTTTTCATTTTTGTTTAGTTTTGTTTGCTGCAATAAATGGTTGGACCCCAACAAATTCCTTTTGTAGAAGTTGCCTTGCTTTTCATTTGCCAAGAACACTCCATTTTTCATTCTTATAATTTCGATGAGTGTTCTCTTTGTCTAGAACTGCGTTTAGCTTTCGATTTTCACCTTGATTTGTGTTCAGATCTTGTTATATCTTTTTATCAAGGTGTATTTTTGCCTCTGGTCCATGTTGGTTTTCATCAAAAGAGTTGTTTATAAAAAGTTCGAATGGTGTTGGAAAAGAGAAAAAGCTTTATGCAAAAAAGTGGTACAAGAAGGAGCTTGTGTAGACTGCGGCCTAGGCTTTTGCATATCGTGCTTGATGTCTTTTTGATAGTATGCTTAGTGGTTTTGCTGTAGCATGACTTGTCTCAAATAACTGAGATTGCTTAATGAGCCTTTGAAAAAAATCATGCGTTGTTTTAATTATTTGGAAGCATTATTTTGGTTTTCTCTTTGATGCTTTATTTGGGTTGACTTGGCGCATGCTCACACATGTTAGACTCATACAAAGTCACCATTGCCTCTATGATCATTTAGTTTTTGACTTTTGATGCCATCTTATGCTTCTTTTAATGTCGCTTTGTCGCTATGCATGATTATGGCCATTATTGCTCTCTTAGTTGGTCGCTCCTAGTCTTTTGCTAGCCTTCATTTTGTACTAAGTATGAGCTCTACTCGTGCATCCAACTCCTAAAAACCAAGTTTGCCAAAGTGTCCACCATACATACCTATTATAAATTTGCTACTCCAAAGTACATTTGACTTGCTTTTATCTATCCTTCAAATTAAACTCTTTTTGGTGTTATGCGAAAATTGGTCAGTAAAGCTCTCACAAACCGGATGGCACACTTTACTTTTCTCATTTTAAAATTTCGACATTGTGGTCTCTTATGTTGAGTTGTTATGCTTGCAAGTTGTAAGTTGGGAATTAGCCCAACCATGCCGTCATGGGGCAAGCTTTCAACATTGCACTTCTTATTTGAGTTGATATCGTGATCTTTTGTTTATGGATACTCGCAATGTGAAATAAGTTGGGAATCTTGCGGGATCATGGAGCTTTTATATGTGTTAGGGAAATGCCTGGGCCGCTAATGTAAGTCATGCATAATTCATGGTGGAAATTTACAGCATGCCCATAGTGAATATTCGACGACGCATCTCGCAATAAAAAGCTATACCAATGGTAAATAAAAGAGATGCCAAGGTGTTCATTGTCTGTTTGTCCTGTCATTTTGATGTGGGCTTGTTCCATGTCATCGGGCACGGAGGAACCCCGTTGGCGGTTCTCGATGACACACATATATTTACAATGACAAGAGCTTGCTTGGGACTCTAAGTCGAGTAGCATGAGGTTTGGGTATTCGTATTTCACGGGACACGAGGTTTTCAACTTATGATTTGTCAAGCATATGCAGCATAAGTGTTCTCGCATTAACTTTAACCATTCAAGATGCTTATGATGGGGGCAATGAGAGCTCAAAGACGGTAAGTACCACAATTTTTGAAGGTTTATAAAACTTGCAATCACTGCTTCCCTCCGCGAAGGGCCCTTTCTTTTACCTTTTATGTTGAGTCACCACCTTCTATCTTTATGCACCATTAAGAGAGCATAGTTGCCATTCTGAGTATAATGTGCATTGTCCCAAAGTTTTCATTGATTGATTCATATTGTTGGTTTCACTAGTTCTCAAATTACTTGTATCTAGTCGCCCTCTTAAACTTGAAGGTGTCCTATGCATTTATGTTTTGCTCTCCATGAAGGACAAGCTGAAAACCAATTGTACGTTTTTCCTTATGATTTGAACACACGTCTGACTTTCATTGTTTCATTTTCATGATCTTTTGTTTGTGTTCATTTTTATGTTATAACATGGTTGCTAAGTTTCTTCTATCAAGATTACACCTATCATGCCCATGTTTTAAGTTCTTTTGATCCCAGCGCACAATGCTTACATATTTGATCAAGATTGTGTAGGTGCATGTCACCTCAAAAATTATTTCTTTTGTTATTACTTACCTACTCGAGGACGAGCAGGAGTTAAGCTTGGGGATGCTGATACGTCTCCAACATATCCATAATTTTTGATGCTCCATGCTTGTTTTTACACCATTTGTTTAGTGTTTCGTTACACTTCGTGGCATTTTTATGCATTTTCTGGAACTAACCTATTAACGAGATGCCATAGTGCCAGTTCCCTGTTTTCTGCTATTTTTGTGTTTCAGAAAAGTTACACAGGAAATATTCTCGGAATTGGATGAAACCAAAGCCAGTCGTCCAGATATTTCACGGAGTTTCCAGAACACCAAAGAGGAGACAGAGCCGAGCCAGAGGGCGGCCACACCATAGGGTGGCGTGGCCTAGGGCTGGGCCGCGCCCACTGGTGGTGTGGGCCCCCTGGTCCACTTCTGACGATGCCCCTTCGCCTATAAAGACCCCCCGATGGGAAAAACCTAAACACCCGATCACTTTTCCAGAACACATCGCGATCCGCCGCCGCCGTCGACCCGAAGATCAGGAGGATCCAGAAGCTCTTCCCGGCACCCTGTCGGAGAGGGGAATCACCACCGGAGGTCTTCTTCATCGCCATGCTTGCCTCCGGAGCGATGAGTGAGTAATCTACCTTGGACTATGGGTCCATAGCAGTAGCTAGATGGTTGTCTTCTCCACCATGTGCTTCATGTTTAGATCTCGTGAGCTGCCTTACATGATCGAGATCACCGTTATGTAATTCTACATGTTGTGTTTGTTGGGATCCGATGAATATTGGTGTTTTTATTGAGTTGAAGTACTGAATATTATCTTACGTTATCTCTATGTTGTTTATGATCTTGCATGATCTCCGTTGTTAGTAGCTATCTTGGCCGAGTAGTTGCTAGTGACTCCAAGAGGGGGTATTTATGCTTGATAGTGGGTTCATGCCTCTATTTAATTTGGGGGAGTGACAAAAACCTCTAAGGTTGTAGATGTGCTGTTGCTACTAGGGGGAAAACAACATTCATGTGCTCAAGGGCATATGCTTTGTTTACATTACACACTTTGCTTAATGCAGTTATCTGTTGTTCGTAACTTAATACTTGTGGAGTTCTCGGATTGATTCGCCACAAGTGGATTATTAGTCATAGATGCAGTTGGATGGCGGATATGTATCTTGTTGTAATGCCCAGAGTAAATCTCATAGTGATCCTCTCGACATATGCACGTTGTCTTTATTCTATCAATTGCCCAACTATAATTTGTTTACCCAGCATGTATTATTTTATCTTATGGAGAGACACCACTAGTGAACTGTGGACCCTGGTCCTATTTCCTCTATATTGCTATCACCTGTTTACTTTAATCGCACTGTTTACTTTACTCGCATACTATTACTACTTTCCACTCGATACGCTCATTCCTTTGTTTACAGCAAACCGGTGAGATTGACAACCTCATCGTAAGTTGGGAACAAAGTATTTGGTTGTGTTGTGTGCAGGTTCCACGTTGCTACTGGTTGAAGATGCGCTAACAAGTTATCGTTAACGGCGCCCTTGTTAGAGCATCACGCAGCTAGCGGGCATCACCTTCAGTCGTATTGGCTCCTTCCTCTCCTGACCGACATACCTTGGTTTCTTAACTAAGGGAAAACCTTGCTTCTATATTCATCATACCTTCCTTTTGGGGTTTCCAACTGGACGGTGAAAAACTATCAACACCATACCGCATCATTATCCAAGATCCAAAGCAACCCGGCAACGACATTGATGTGTACCTAAGGCCATTAGTTGATGAACTTTTATAGCTGTGGGTCGAACCAGGTGTACTTGTGTGGGACGAGCACAAACAAGAGGAATTTGACCTTCGAGCATTGCTTTTTGTAACCATCAATGATTGGCCTACTCTTAGTAACATTTCAGGACAGTCAAACAAGAGATACAATGCATGCACGCACTATTTGGATCAGACAGAAAGTATATTTCTGGACAAATGTAGGAAGAATGTATACCCGTACAATCGTCGTTTTCTTCCGCCCAAGCATCCTTTAAAGAAAAAAGGTAAGCATTTCAATGGCAAGGCAGAAACCCGGGGGAAGCCTGTCACCCGTACTGGTGCTGAAGTATTTGATATGGTCAAAGATTTAAAAGTAATCTTTGGAAAGGGTCCTGGCAGCCAACCTGTTCCTAACGGCCCTGATAAGCACACACCCATGTGGAAGAAGAAATCTATATTTTGGGAGCTACCCTATTGGGAAGTCCATGAGGTCCGCTCCGCAATCGACGTGATGCACCTGACGAAGAATCTCTGCGTGAATATTCAAGGCTTCCTGGGCTTGTATGGGAAGTTAAAAGATACACCGGAAGCACGGGAGGACCAGGAACGTCATAAAGGACGAGACGGCATGCATCCAGGGTAGTTTCAAGGGCGTGCCAGCTACGCTCTTACCAAGGAAGAGAAGGAAATCTTCTTTGAAGTCCTTTTCAGTATCAATGTCCCGACTGGCTTCTCGTCGAATATAAAGGGAATTATAAATATGAAAGACAAAAAATTCCAAAACCTAAAGTCTCATGACTGCCATGTGCTTATGACGCAATTGCTTCCGGTTGCATTGAGGGGAATTCTACCAAAAAATGTTCGCCTGGCAATTGTGAAGGTATGTGCATTCCTCAATGCAATTTCTCAGAAGGTAATCGATTGAGAAAGTCTATCAGGTTTACAGATTGATGTGGTCCAATGTCTGGTCAGCTTCGAGTTGTTATTCCCGCCATCCTTCTTCAATATAATGACACACCTCCTAGTTCACCTAGTCGAAGAGATTAGAATTCTTGGTCCTGTGTTTTTACACAATATGTTCCCATTCGAGAGGTTCATGGGAGTCTTAAAGAAATATGTTCGTAACTGTGCTAGGCCAGAAGGAAGCATCTCCAAGGGCTATCGAACAGAGGAGGTCATTGAGTTTTGTGTAGACTTTCTTCCTGACCTTAAGCCGATTGGTGTTCCTGAATCTCGGTATGAGGGTAGGCTGACAGGAAAAGGCACACTAGGAAGGAAAGCAACAGTATGTATGGACGGGCATTCATTCACTCAAGCATACTACACAGTTCTACACAATTCCACCGTGGTGGCTCCGTATATCGAGAGACACAAGAATATTCTACGCTCCGAAAACCCGGGGAAGGCTGACTCTTGGATTAAAGGGCTGCACGAGAAGACTTTCGGCAGTTGATTGCAGACACATCTCATGAATAACAACACCGTTGGAGATCAGCTGTACTGTTTGGCTAGGCCACCATCTTCGACTATATGTACTTTCCAAGGGTACGAGATAAATGGGAATACATTTTACACGATCGCCCAAGATAAAAAGAGCACCAACCAAAACAGTGGTGTCCGCTTTGATGCAACAGACGATAATGGGCAGAAGGAAACATATTATGGGTACATAGAGGAGATATGGGAACTTGACTATGGACCTACTTTTAAGATCCCTTTGTTTCGGTGCAAATGGGTGAAGCTGACAGGAGGCGGGGTAGTTGTAGACCAAAAGTACGGCATGACAACAATGGATCTCAACAATCTTGCGTATATGGACGAACCATTCATCCTAGCCAATGATGTCGCTCAGGTTTTCAATGTGAAGGACATGTCTACAAAAATGAGAAAAAGAAATCAGCAAAAGAAGACATCGTTCGATGAGCCAAAGCGCCACATAGTTCTTTTAGGGAAAAGAAACATCGTGGGAGTAGATGATAAGACAGACATGTCAGTAGATTATAATAAGTTTCATGAAATTCCGCCCTTCAAAGTGAAAACTGACCCAAGCATCCTACTAAATGATGAAGATTCTCCATGGCTACGACCCAAAAGAAAACTGAAATAATAGATAGGAATGTTGGTGCAATAATGTAATAATGTATTAAACCTTTTATGTAATGCATGTATGGAATGTACTAAACCTTTATTTAAGGAGCATGTGTGTTAATAATGAACTAACTCTCAATTAGCAATTATTGATTCATAATGGAGAGGTAGTATTGCAATTCAGTGTGGCGAATTAGGATTTGAATTACTTATTCAAATTCAAGCACTTTTCATGTTGAAAGTTTAATAAGAATCAAAAATACGCAAAAAAATATTAGTTAATCTATTATTTAATTGAAAATGGCAATTTTGTTAATAGTTTGATAAGTTAGAATAATTATCTAATAAAACAGAAAATGGATTTGAATTACTTATTCAAATTCAAGCACTTTTCATGTTGAAAGTTTAATAAGATTCAAAAATATGCAAAAATATATTAGTTAATCTATTATTTAATTGAAAATGGCAATTTTGTTAATAGTTTGATAAGTTAGATTAATTATTTAATAAAACAGAAAATGGATTTGAATTACTTATTCAAATTCAAGCACTTTTCATGTTGAAAGTTTAATAAGATTCAAAAATATGCAAAAAATATTAGTTAATCTATTATTTAATTGAAAATGGCAATTTCGTTAATAGTTTGATAAGTTAGAATAATTATTTAATAAAACAGAAAATGGATTTGAATTACTTATTTAAATTCAAGCACTTTTCATATTGAAAGTTTAATAAGATTCAAAGATATGCAAAAACTATTAGTTAATCTATTATTTAATTGAAAATGGCAATTTTGTTAATAGTTTGATAAGTTAGAATAATTATTTAATTAAAAAACATGGATTTGAATTACTTATTCAAATTCAAGCACTTTTCATGTTGAAAGTTTAATAAGATTCAAAAATATGCAAAAAATATTAGTTAATCTATTATTTAATTGAAAATGGCAATTTTGTTAATAGTTTGATAAGTTAGAGTAATTATTTTATAAAACAGCAAATGGATTTGAATTACTTATTCAAATTCAAGCACTTTTCATGTTGAAAGTTTAATAAGATTAAAAAATATGCAAAAAATATTAGTTAATCTATTATTAATCTATTAGTTAATAAGATTCAAAAATATGCAAACACAGATAATTTAATAAAAAACAATCCAATTTTGGACCTTTAGTCCCGGTCTGTACCACGAACTGGGACTAAAGGCCCGTCTCCGGGCGGGAGCTGAAGCCCCCCCCCCTTCCCCAACCCCCTTTAGACTCGGCCTGTGGCACCAGCCGGGACTAAAGATCCCCCTTTAGTCTCGGTTTGAGCCACGGCCCGGGACTATAGGGGGGGTATAAAAGCACCATCTCCATCCCCGGTCGGTTCCACCGACCGGGACTTGGCATTTTCGCGCGCGAGGAGAACTTTCGGACGCTGCCAGGCTGCCCAAATCCGCCGTTGCCGCCCGTCATCGCCTCGCCTCTGGCCACCGTCGCCTCGTCTCTCTCCTCCACCCGCGCCTCTGCCGCCCAGCCGCATCATCTCCCGCCGCCAGCGCCGCCTCTGCCAGCGCTGCCCCCTCTACCAGCGCCTCCCGCAGGTAAGCCTCGCCGCCCCCTCTCTGTTAGAGTAATTTTGGATTTAGGTTTTACGTTAGTTTTACTTTTAGTTAGATTTTAGTTTTAGTTTAAGTTTTTAGTTTTTAGTTTTTAGATTTAGTTTTAGTTTTAGTTTAGGTTAGATTTAGATTTTAGTTTTAGTTTAGGTTAGATTTTAATTTTAGTTTAGGTTAGATTTTAATTTTAGTTTAGGTTAGATTTTAATTTAGGTTTTAGTTTTAATTTAGGTTAGATTTTAGTTTTAGTTTTAGTTTAGGTTAGATTTTAGTTTTGTTAATTTAGGTTTTAGTTTTAGTTTTAATTTAGGTTAGTCTTATATTAGCTAGATTTAGGTTAGTAGTTTAGTTTTAGGTTATTTTAGGTTAGTTTTAGTTTTGTTAATACTAGTTAGATTATAGTCGGTATTTTGTTAATATTAGTTAGATTTTAGTTTTAGGTTTAGTTTAGGTTAGTTTTAGTTTTAGTTTTAGGTTAGTTTAGGTTAGTTTTAGGTTTAGTTTACGTTATTTTAGGTTAGTTTTAGGTTATTTTAGGTTATTTTTGTTAATCTCCATCGGTATTGTTCCATAATTGAATCAACTGAAAAAGTCGGTATTTTGCAGAAACTATGGATCCACATAGCAGGAACCTAGCAGAGAAAGAAATTCTCGAGGATATAATCAATGACGCCCCCAATGTTGAACCAGCTGAATCTCCGTCGTCGTATCTGAACCCCTCTGGGGATGGAATGGAGGTCGACCGATGTGAAGATGAAGCCGACGGAGAATGCGATAGCTCCGATGATGGAGAAGGCGATAGCTCCGCTGATGGAGAAGCCGGTGGACAATTAACGAAGTCCGGCGAGGTATATATATGAAGTTCGGCAATCACTTGTAATATGTGAAAATATTGGAGATAGATGTATATTGTATACATATATATTGACGAATGTTTTTCCTCTTAGGCCTCCACATCGAGCAAAGCTACAAAACGAGGCCCGACCAAAAAGTTGGATGCACGAACGCATTACACCTTTGAGGTCATATTGCCTACGGGCGAACCCAAGCTTCCTAAGAAGTCTGCTGACATGTTCAAGAAACAATGCGGAGTTCTGGTTAGGGATCACGTCCCGATCAGCGTTCGGGAGTGGAACAAGCGCAAAGGGGCAGACTATAGTGAGTATGTCGCCGAAAGGTACAAAGAGATTCTTTGGAATGATCTCATGGCACATTTTAACCTGCCAGAATGTGAGGATGAAGTCGCCGCAAGATAATTGAGGGCCAAAGTCAAGTAGTCGACTCTAAAGAAGATGGCCGAACTGTTCCGGGTGTGGAAGAAAAAATTATGGAAAAACTATCTGAAGACAAAGAAAGTGCCAATATTCGAAGGGTATCTAGCGAAGCAGGCGAATCACTGGAAGGCATTTCAGGAGTACAAGGAGTCAGAAAATGCCAAGGCATTATCAGAAAAAGAACAAGAAAAATGCTGACAAGAAGAAATATCACCACATGCTGGGGCCAGGGGCTACGAGACTGCCATCCCAAAGTGGGATAAGAAAGAGCAAGAGATGATTGCTAAAGGAATCACACCTGAACCCATCCGTGATGAGTGGGAAATGAGAGCAAGAAATTGGTTCCTTGCGCATGGTGGTTCGTACGACAAACTAACAGGGGACCTTATCTGCAGTGACGATCGTAGGATACCCAGGGAAAATTGGAAAAAAATAGTGAAATAAATTAAAGAGGGAAAGAGAAAGTTCACTCCAGATAGAAAGAAAGTCTTGCTCACACTGGTCCTCGGGAATGATGAACACGGAGGACAAACGCGAGGCTTTGGTCCTTCTTACCCGTGGTGGCTTGGGTTTGCCAAAGACCAAGAGACCTACAGAAGCCGAGCGAGAGCAAAGAAGCGACAGCACGATGAGGAAAATGACAAGTTTCAACCAGTTGCTTGCCAGACTTAACGAGCAACAACAGCAGATTGATGAACTTAGAAGAGTAGTGCGCCAGCAAGATCCTGCACTCGATATTACCGCCGGCCCATCTAAGCGGAAAAGCAGCGTGGCTGAATCAGAGGCCTGATGACCCACAAGTATAGGGGATCGCAACAGTCTTCGAGGGAAGTAAAACGCAAATGTATTGATTTGACACAAGGGGAGCCAAAGAATATATGTAAGCCTTAACAGATGAGTTGTCAATTCAGCTGCACCTGGAAACAGTCTTGCTCGCAGTGGTTTATCAGTAGCAACAGTTTTATAGTGGTGATAGTAGTGAAACAGTAACAACAGTAGTAAAATAGCAGCGATAATAGTAACAGTAGTAAACAGTAGGAACAAATATTGTAGGCATAGGGATGGATTATGGGCGCTGCATGGATAAGATAATTCATGAAATCAATGAGACATGGGCATTGCAGATAAATAATGATAAAGCATCCTAGTACAAACAATCATAGGCATGTGTTCCATATATAGTCGTACGTGCTCACAAGGAGAAACTTGCACGACATCTTTTGTCCTACCAGCCTGTTGCAGCAGGGCCTCAAGGGAAACTAATGGTAATTAAGGTACTCCTTTTAATAAAGTACCGGAGCAAAGCATTAACACTCGGTGAACACATGTGATCCTCACATCATAGCCATTCCCTCTGGTTATCCCAATTTCTGTCACTTTGGGGCCTCGGGTACCGGACAACAATATGTGTATACCACTTGTAGGTAAGACCATAAACAACAAGTATCATCATAGAAATAATAACATGTTCAGATCTGAAATCATGGCACTCGGGCCCAAAGTGACAAGCATTAAGCACAACAAGTTGCAACAATGTCATAGGCACTAAATAAAGATACTAGGCACTATGCCCTAACAATCTCATATCAAATTACATGAACAATCTCATCCAATCCCTACCATCCCCTCACCTACAGTGGGGGAATTACTCACACATGGATGGGGGAGTCATGGATGGTCGATGGAGGAGCGTCGGTGATGATGGTGATGAAGATCTCCTCCAAATCCCCGTCCCGGCGGGGTGCCAGAACGGAGTTTCTGGTTCCGAATCACGGTTTCTGATGGCGGCGGCGCAGCGGAAGTCTATCTAGGAAAAACGTCGTCTCCCCGATATAATCGAGTCAGGGGGTATATATAGGCAAAAGGAGGGGTCGAGAGGACTGCCGAGGCGCCCTCACACCAGGTGGGCGCGGCCAGGGCTGGGCCGCGCCCCCTGTGTGTGTGGGGCCCTCGAGCCTCCCCTCCGTCTCGTCTTCTGGCTCCGTGGGTCTTCTGGTGAAATAGGATTTTTGATGATTTTTCCCGAATTTTTACTGAAAGTTGGATTTCTGCACAAAAACAAGACATCAGAGCAATTCTGCTGAAAACTGCGTTAGTCCGTGTTAGTTGTATTCAAAACACACAAATTAGAGGAGAAAAAATAGCAAAAGTATTCGGGAAAGTAGATACGTTTTGGACGTATCAACTCCCCCCAAGCTTAGCTATTTGCTTGTCCTCAAGCAATTCAGTTAACAACTGAGAGCGATAAAAGAAACTTGCACGAACACATTTGCTCATATGATGTATATATACTAACTATGTGATCAAGTACTCAGGCAATTCATAATAAGAAATATGCAACTAATGTCACCTCATAGTCAAGCAAGCTATGAAAGAGTGCCAATGCACTAATAACAAGTAACATGTACATAAGAAGCTACAAGATCGTAATATGCATAGATGATATGAAAGAGTGGTATCCAGCTTGCCTTTATTTGTGGAGCAAAACATAAATCCTGAGGCACCTCTGAAGTCCAAGGGAAGACTAGAAGTTAAAAATATCAAAGATACAAGCATCAAAGTTATACCAGAATCAACCGTGTTCTGGGACAAGCACATTACACTAAGAATAATGGCTATGCTCTCAAGAAGTGCTTTAAAGTTAGAGGATGATGACTCGACATAAAAGTAAACGAATGGCCCTTCGCAGAGGGAAGCAGGGATTTAACATGTGCTAGAGCTTTTCATTTGTAAAACAGAGATAAAAATTTATTTTGAGAGGTGGCTGTTTCATGTCAACGACTGGCAATGGGGACTTGCTATCTTCCATAATAAACAAGTGATAGCGGTTCCGAGTTCTTTGAAATTTTGGCACATTGGTGCTCTTTTATAAAGCTTTGGCACTCCTCCCCACCTTTTTTTCTTTCTCAAACATGGCTAACCGATTCCATCGGGTGCCTACCAACTTTCACATTCCATGGAGGAGTGCCTTTTTTCTTTCTTTTTAGAATTAGATTATAATGGTCTGACCAGCTCTCATGCAAAATTAATGACGAGCAGATGAAGCTGCCTAGTCGAGGGGTACTTAATTTAATATGGAAGATAGCAATTCCGACCACTACGTCCCCATGAGCTAAAAACAGTGGCACAAAATGAGAAGTATTTGAAAGTTTTGAAAGGTAGCACATGCAAATTTACTTGGAATGGCTTGCAAATACCATGCATAGGAATTTATAGTGAACTCTTTGGAAGACTTGGTTTTTGGTAATTGGATGCACGAGTAGAGCTCATACTCAGTACAAGTGAAGGCTAGCAAAAGACGGGGAAGCGACAATCGAGAGAGCAATAACTGTCATAAACATGCTTGCGACAAAACAAAATTAATATAGGCATAAAAATGATACAGAAACTCTGAGGCAAAGTAAATCATTGAGGCTAAATTGACTTTTTGTTTCAGTCATATGCATGCTTGAGCATGTGCCAAGTCGATTCAAATGAAGTTTTAGAGGAGGATACCACAATAACATACCATATTATGAATAAAACAATGCATGCAAGCGTCTACATGACATGCTACAAACTATTAGTAAATTGAAACTAATCATATGAGAGCAAGAACTACAAAGCATCCATTAGATAACATATACCTTACATGAACCGGCTAAGCATGTCCACATAGATGAGTATATGTACAAAAATGAAAACAAATAGAGTTCATACCAGCCTCTTACCACATCTCTGATTGTCATATGTCGTCATTATTGCTCTTCACTTGTGTGGCTTGAATAATATAAAGTGAATACCAAGCTCCAATGGAGTAACACGAGACTGAACTCTGCAACAAACTTTACAAAACCAAAGAAGAACAACAAATATTTTTGGGTTTTTGATTTTTAAAACAAGAACGAAAGGAAAATGCAAACAAAGCAAAATATTTTTGGATTTTTCAAACAGCAAACTGAAAATAGCAAGTAAAGCAAAACAAAGGTAGCAAACTAAAAAGACAAACAAAGAGAAACAACGGAAATCTTTTTGGTCTTTTTGTGTTTTGGAAAAGTGGAAATAAGAATGAGAACACTAGAGAAAGCGAAACATGGATATATATAGGACTGACAAAATATGATATGTAGATGAGTGAATCGTCGGCGTACCTCCCCCCAAGCTTAGGCTTTTGGCCTAAGTGGAGATCAATTCCGGCCCTGGTAGCTGCTCCAGGCTGGTGGGTCATCATAGGTGTAATTGTACCCCGGCTCTCGTGAAGATGAAGCTGATGGCGCATAATCATAATAAGGTTGCTCGTATGGGAAATTCGCAATGTTGGAGGGCTGACCCGACTCCTCGGCGCCCTCCTCATCGTGCATAGGCAGCGGGTGCTCCTCTATGTACACATCGAGCTGATCCTCCGTGAGCGACCATCCATTCCTGCGATCAAGGTTAAACAAAAGAGGTGCATGCAAACGGACTAATCGATCAGTCTTTACTACCTTCCAGGCAGTCTTCTTGAAAAAGGTTAGCTCAAATGTTAAATTAATCAAACTAGCAGGAGGAGAAATAAACTTATGATGAATCATAGAACTAAGATCAAGTTTCTCCTCAGGGAACTGCAAATCTAGAAAATGAGGCATTACACCATGCAAAGCTAACAGGCGTGAAGCTATAAGTCCTCCACAGATTCCCCCTTTCTCACGATTAACATCAAGACGGAAAGCTATTAAGGCACCCAAATGGTAAGTCCTATCATGCCTCAAAGCAGCAGCAATAAAAGCTAAATCATGGAGAGATAATTTACTTGCAGATTTCCTAGCAAGAACATATTTGGTAATAAAGAAGGCAAAATACCGAATGGATGGGAAATGAATATTTCGAGTTTTACCACCCTCTCATGTGAAGCTGCTTCCTTGACAAATCTCCTCATATAGTTCCAACAATGGCCTAGGCTGGCCCCTTATCTTCTCGAGCGATCCCCACTGTGGTACTCTAATAGCTGTACAGAAAACATCAAGAGGCAAG
The DNA here is from genome assembly GCA_007115705.1 of Dactylis glomerata. Classification (NCBI taxonomy): domain Eukaryota; kingdom Viridiplantae; phylum Streptophyta; class Magnoliopsida; order Poales; family Poaceae; genus Dactylis; species Dactylis glomerata. Next base: position 19,178,719 of record QXEO01000541.1, on the reverse strand, counting down.
TCCACAGATTTGTTATAGATTTTGTAATGAACCATGGGGTTAGAAGTGGACCAACTAAATCTGAAATCCTACACCACAGACATTGTTAGTTTAACATATTGGGGAGGTTCACCCTCAATAAAATGTTCCAATCCTGCATTAGAGAGTAAGGTTTGAAAATCCTGCAGAATTCCGGCAGCATTCATGAACTCTGAGCATGGATAGTGCGAGGGGAAGACCCTCTCTTCACGGTGAACTTTCATAACTTCATGCACTTCTAGTTCATGTTGAAAAAGTTGATATGCATTTTCCTCCATTTCTGAATTTTTTAACAAACTCATAAAATATAATTTTGAGACAAGCAAATGTAGAGAACAACTATAGTGAGTTACTAAAGAGCTATCATGCATCAAAATAACATTTCTAAGCAATGGAACAAGCATGCATGCTCATTTATCCTGCCACCTACAATGCTAAAATACTCAAGAAATACTCTACCAAAAGAAATTCTACTTGGACAAGCGGAGGAGTCACATACCGGAGAACAATTGCTCCAAATCTCAGCAGAAATGTTGGGTTGAGCAAGGAGATCGAAAAATTGAAGTGAAGAACAGCAAGAACTCGGGTTTGAGTTGGGTGTGTCGTTGTTTTCGGGAGAGAAAAAGAGCAGGGAAGGAAGAGATAAATGAGAGGCCAGGTGGGGCCTCCTCACACCAGGTGGGCGCGACCAGGGCTGGGCCGCGCCCCCTATGTGGGAGATGGCGTGGCAGCCCCTCCTGGTGTCTCCCAGGTGTCTCTCTGTCCCATTTTTGACATAAAAATTTATAAAGAATTTTCTGGAATTTTTTGAGAAACTTTATTTTCGAGGATTTTTCAGAAATTGGCATATCGATAAAAACTCAGAAAAACAAAGGATGAAAAGATTTCAAGCAAATCAAAATCAAGCATGCAGCAGCTCTGAGATGCTCTTAATCATGTAACTAAACTAAAGAAATAAAATTGGTGAAAGTAAATATAAATGAGGTAAAGTGGATGCGGTGAAAACGAAGTTTCGTTCATATAAAATCACTTTGTTAACAAGGTTGATCAAGTCTTGTTCCCAAACTAACTTTATATAAGGCAAAACTTTGCACTTCACTAGAATGCTTATGTTACCTCAACTTTGATAGGCATAGTCCCAATCATAACAATTTTATATTCTTCCTTGGGCTTTCGCTCTGAACAAATAATTTGACCAACTTTGATGGTCTCAACATGCTTGATTGAATTTAGAGCATTCTTCCTATCAATCTTCTTGAGAAAATAAACCGTGTACTCTTTATCATTGACATTGAAAGTTACTTTTCCTTGATTGCAATTAATAACAGCACCTGCAGTGTTTAGAAAAGGTCTCCCAAGAATAATAGACATATTATCATCTTCAGGCATTTCCAACACAACAAAATCAGTTAAAATCAAACAACTGTTAGCAACTTGAACAGGAACATTTTCACATATACCAATAGGAATAGTAGTAGACTTATCAGCCATCTGCAAAGATATATCAGTTGATACTAATTTTTCTAGATCAAGTCTCTTATAAAGAGAAAAAGGCATGACACTAACTCTAGCTCCCAAATCACATAAAGCAGTTCTAACATAGTTATTTTTAATGGAGCAAGGAATAGTTGGTATACCTGGATCTCCAAGCTTCTCCGGTACTTTACCATCAAAAGAATAATTAGCAAGTAAAGTGGAAATTTCCTCATTAGGAATCTTCCTTTTGTTAGTGATAATATCCTTCATATATTTTGCATAAGGAGGCATTCTAATAGCATCAGTCAAAGGAATTTGCAAAAATAGAGGTCTCATCCATTCACAAAACCTGTTGTAGTGTTCTTCTTCCTTGGACTTGTGTTTCTTACCAGGAAAAGGCATTGGTTTATGTACCCAAGGTTCTCTCTCTTTACCATGCTTGTTGGCAGTGAAGTCTTCTTTGGTGTACTTTGCATTTTTATCAATCTTTTCTGGTTCCTCTTCAACTTCTTCTTTATCGGAAGCATCTCGTGGTTCAGTTTCAGCATCAGAAATAGAAACACTGTTAGGATCTTTACTTGCATCGGATGATTCTGTAGTTGTTTTATGCTTCTTCTTCTTCTTCTTCTTGGAAGGAATATCATCATTTGAAGTGCGTTGAGAATCTTGCTCAACCCTCTTAGGATGTCCTTCAGGATATAATGGATCTTGAGTAGCAGCGCCACTTCTTGTGCGTATTTCACATGCTTGCTTCTCTCTTACAGCATTAACTAGCAAGTCTTTTTGCACCTTGGTAAGCTGATAAATTTGTGTTTGAACCATTTGAAAATGTTTAACAAGTATCTTCACATCATTGGCGGTTCTCTCCACAATATCCTGCAACTTGTTAATAGCTCTAGAATTTTCCAACAAATGATTATGCACCATTCTATTAAAATTTTCTTGCTTAACAATAAAATTATCAAATTCATCTAAGCATTGATCAGGAGGTTTAGTATAAGGAATATCTCTTTCATCAAAGCGTTGGAGAGAGTGTACCTCAATGGTAGATGAGTGAGGGATTGGCTTACATAATTCTTCTATAGGAGGTAAATTCTTCACATCTTCGGCCTTAATACCTTTCTCCTTAAAAGATTTCTTAGCTTTCTTTATAACTTCATCATTTAATTCAATCATCCCTCTCTTCTTCGGCGTAGGCTCTGTAGATGGCGCAGGGGTTGGCGCTGGTGTTGGTTCAACTAGAGTCCAATCATCATGATTCCGACTTATTTTAGCCATTAATTCTTCAGCATCAGCCGGAGTTCTTTCCCTGAAAACACAACCAGCACAACTATCCAAATATGACTTAGATTCATCTGTTAGTCCATTATAAAATATATCAAGGAGTTCATTTTTAGGCAATGGTTCTTTAGGCAAAGCTCTAATTAAAGAACAAAACCTTGTCCAAGATTCAGGCAATATCTCTCCTTTTCCCTGTTCAAAATCAAAGATTTTCTGCACAGCAGCATGTTGAGAACTAGCAGGAAAATATTTATGAAAAAAAGCATTAACCAAAGCAATAGGACTATTAAGAGATCCAGGAGACAAGCTATTAAACCAAGTTTTAGCTGCATCTTTCAATGAGAAAGGAAGAATCTTAGCAACAAAGTAAGTGCGGAGCTTTATATCATCAAAAAACAAATTACTCAAAGTAGAAAGCTCATTCATGTGCCCCATAGCACTCTCATCTTTAGTACCACAAAAAGGAGTTTTCTCAACAATAGATATGTAAGATAAATCCAAAGAGAAATCATAATCCTTGTCTCTAATATTTATGGGAGAAGCAGCAAACTTAGGATCAGGAGACAAATTATATCTAACAGAATGTCTTGCAAGAAGTTCTCTAACATTACCAGCATTACGAGCAGCACGTGCTTCAGCAATAAAATCATCATTAAGCTCAATATAAGTATCATCATCATAATCATCACTAGGACATTCCCTAGACTCAGGTGAACTAACAGGTGTAACAGTGGTATTTCCCAACTTAGCTCTAGCAATAGTAGCATCTAAAAAGGAACCTAGTGAACCACTCTCATCAAGCACAGTAGAAGCATCATCTAAATTATCAGTGGCATTTTCAAACTCAGCAGAAGTAGTAGCAGTAGCGTGTGCATGTGGTGGTGTAAGCAACTTGCTTATAATAGATGGTGAATCAAGAGCAACAGAGGTGTTGAGAGTCATACCTCTTCTTGTAGTGGATGGCAATATAGGAACTTTTCCATCACGAGGTTTACCCATGATGAAAGGATTGTAGCGAACAATATGAATACCAAGTGAACTTACAAATAAAGCTATGCTCCTCGGCAACGGCACCAGAAAATAGTCTTGATGACCCACAAGTATAGGGGATCGCAACAGTCTTCGAGGGAAGTAAAACCCAAATTTATTGATTCGACACAAGGGGAGCCAAAGAATATATGTAAGCCTTAACAGATGAGTTGTCAATTCAGCTGCACCTGGAAACAGTCTTGCTCGCAGTGGTTTATCAGTAGCAACAGTTTTATAGTGGTGATAGTAGTGAAACAGTAACAGCAGTAGTAAAATAGCAGCGATAATAGTAACAGTAGGAACAAATACTGTAGGCATAGGGATGGATTACGGGCGTTGCATGGATAAGATAATTCATGAAATCAATGAGACATGGGCATTGCAGATAAATAATGATAAAGCATCCTAGTACAAACAATCATAGGCATGTGTTCCGTATATAGTCGTACGTGCTCACAAGGAGAAACTTGCACGACATCTTTTGTCCTACCAGCCTATTGCAGCAGGGCCTCAAGGGAAACTACTGGTAATTAAGGTACTCCTTTTAATAAAGTACCGGAGCAAAGCATTAACACTCGGTGAACACATGTGATCCTCACATCATAGCCATCCCCTCCGGTTATCCCAATTTCCGTCACTTTGGGGCCTCGGGTTCCGAACAACAATATGTGTATACAACTTGTAGGTAAAACCATAAACAACAAGTATCATCATAGAAATAATAACATGTTTAGATCTGAAATCATGGCACTCGGGCCCAAAGTGACAAGCATTAAGCACAACAAGTTGCAACAATGTCATAGGCACTAAATAAAGATACTAGGCACTATGCCCTAACAATCTCATATCAAATTACATGAACAATCTCATCCAATCCCTACCATCCCCTCACCTACAGTGGGGGAATTACTCACACATGGATGGGGGAGTCATGGATGGTCGATGGAGGAGCGTCGGTGATGATGGTGATGAAGATTTCCTCCAAATCCCCGTCCCGGCAGGGTGCCAGAATGGAGTTTCTGGTTCCGAATCGCGGTTTCTGATGGCGGCGGCGCAGATATAATCGAGTCAGGGGGTATATGTAGGCAAAAGGAGGGGTCGAGAGGACTGCCGAGGCGCCCTCACACCAGGTGGGCGCGGCCAGGGCTGGCCTGCGCCCCCTGTGTGTGGGGGGCCCTCGAGCCTCCCCTCTGTCTCGTCTTCTGGCTCCGTGGGTCTTCTGGTGAAATAGGATTTTTGATGATTTTTCCTGAATTTTTACTGATAGTTGGATTTCTGCACAAAAACAAGACATCAGAGCAATTCTGCTGAAAACAGCGTTAGTCCGTGTTAGTTGTATTCAAAACACACAAATTAGAGGAGAAAATATAGCAAAAGTATTCGGGAAAGTAGATACGTTTTGGACGTATCAAGGCCCCGACTGACGATGCACGACGAATGATAGAGGGTGGTCCCGGCTACCCCGTGGATGGAATCAAGGAGGCAATATCATGTGAACTCTATCAGAGAATGAAGAACATATTGATACGTCTCTAACGTATCTATAATTTTTTATGCTCCATGCATGTTTTTACACCATTTGCTAAGTGTTTTGTTACACTTCGTGGCATTTTTATGCATTTTCCGAAACTAACCTATTAACGAGATGCCACAGTGCCAGTTCCTGTTTTCTGCTGTTTTTGTGTTTCAGAAAAGTTACACAGGAAATATTCTCGGAATTGGACGAAACAAAAGCCAGACGTCCAGATATTTACCCAAGCTTCTAGAGAACCAAAGAGCCACAGGGCGGCCACACCACCAGGGGCGCGGCCTGCCCCTGGCCCGCGCCGGCCTGTGGTCTGGGCCCCCTGGTCCACTTCTGACGTTGCCCCTTCGCCTATAAAGACCCCCCGACGGGAAAAACCTAAAGGAACTAGATCACTTTTCCAGAATACATCACGATCCGCCGCCACCGTCGACCCGAGATCGGGAGGGTCCAGAAGCTCTTCCCGGCACCCTGCCAGAGAGGGGAATCGCCACCGGAGGTCTTCTTCATCGCCATGCTTGCCTCTGGCGCGATGAGTGAGTAGTCTACCTTGGACTATGGGTCCATAGCAGTAGCTAGTTGGTTGTCTTCTCCACCATGTGCTTCATGTTTAGATCTCGTGAGCTGCTTTACATGATCGAGATCACCGTTATGAAATTCTACATGTTGTGTTTGTTGGGATCCGATGAATATTGGTGTTATGATTGAGTTGACGTGCTGAATATTATCTTATCTTATCTCTATGTTATTTATGATCTTGCATGCTCTCCGTTGTTAGTTGCTATCTTGGCCGAGTAGTTGCTAGTGACTCCAAGAGGGGGTATTTATGCTCGATAGTGGGTTCATGCCTCTATTTAATCTGGGGGAGTGACAGAAACCTCTAAGGTTGTAGATGTGCTATTACCATTAGGGAGAAAACAATATTCATATGCTCAAGGGCATATGCTTTGTTTACATTACACACTTTGCTTAATGCAGTTATCTGTTGTTCGCAACTTAATACTTGTGGAGTTCTCAGATTGATTCGCCACAAGTGGATTATTAGTCATAGATGCAGTTGGATGACGGTCTATGTATCTTGTTGTAATGCCCAGAGTAAATCTCATAGTGATCCTCTTGACATATGCACGTTGTCTTTATTCTATCAATTGCCCAACTGTAATTTGTTTACCCAGCATGTGTTATTTTATCTTATGGAGAGACTCCACTAGTGAACTGTGGACCCCGGTCCTATTTCTATTATATTACTATCACATGTTTACTTTACTCGCACTGTTTACTTTACTCGCATATTACTATTGCTTTCCACTCGATACGCTCATACCCTTTGTTTTAAGCAAACCGGTTAGATTGACAACCTCATCGTAAGTTGGGAGCAAAGTATTTGGTTGTGTTGTGTGTAGGTTCCACGTTGCTACTAGTTGAAGACGAGTCAACAAGTGTCGTAAACGGCGCCCTTGTTGGAGTGTTAGTAGGCTAGTCAGCATCACCTTCTGGAGTATTGACTTTTTCCTGGACTGACAAACCTTGGTTTCTTACTGATGGAAAAACTTGCTGCTATGCTCATCATACCTTCCTCTTGGGGTTCCCAACTGGACGGTGAAAAACTATCAACACCGCGCCGCATCAAGACATTTTTCTGGCGCCGTTGCCGGGGAAAAAGAAGACTTCTGCAAGGGGAGTTTCGCACGCACATCTTTTACTTTGTTTTAAGTTTTGCTTTACTTTATTTTTAGTTGCATTGTTTTATCAAAAACACACAAAAATTAGTTTCCTTTATAGTTGTTACTTTATTACTTCTAGTTCATTATGTTGTTCCCTAAGTATGTTTTGGAGGACCTCTCAGTAGGTAGTGGTTCTATTATTGGAAAAAGTAACATTGAGGAGTTCTTTAATCATATTAGTATGCATAAAGATGTTGAGGAATAGTCTTTGGCTGAGCTTGCTCTTAGTTATGAAGTTGCTTCTTCTTATTTAATTCACATGTTGGAAGCTAGGTTTGCTAGCCTTAATCCTTTTATGCAATACATGTTTCTTAAGCTTCATGATATTGAGGACCCCGAAAAGAAAGCTTTTATCTTGGAAACTTTGTGCATAGAATTTAGAGATATTGCCATTGAGGCTAGGGAAGTTCTTAAGCGCTTTAATAAACTCGGCTCACCTATAAAGGTTGTTAGTACAAACAATGAGGGAACCGAAACACCTGTACCTAGCAAACTCTTGGGATTGTATGAAGCTTTTGAAAATAATTTTGATTGGATCTGTCCCAAAAATCTTTTAGTGATTTGAGTGAACCAAAGCGTGATGACAAAGGGTCTTCAAAAACTTATGTGGATGAAATACAATGCCTTATTGAAAATACTTCTACAATTGATCTTAATGCCTCTTTTGATATTACTTGATTCGCATTTTCTGCGCCTAGCTCAAAGGCGTTAAAGAAAAGCACTCTTGGGAGATAACCCAATGTTTTTACATTCAGTTCTTTTTATTTTATTTGAGTCTTGGAAGTTATTACTACTGTAATAACCTCTCCTTATCCTTTTTATTTCGTTTTTGTGCCAAGAGAAGCCTCTAATTTGAGTGAGGTAAGATTTGGGGATGTTGCTGTCCTGAAACAGTTTTCGGTGCTGCACCGTAAAAATTCGTGAAAATTATCTGTATATATTTTGGACCTGCGATTTCTTGTGAATATGCCCCAGGTTATATCCAAACTTTCATTAGTTGAATACTTTTTGATTTGAGCAACAGAAAACCCTCTAAAAATTCGACCTTTATTAGCTGTTCTGTTTTGACAGATTTCTGCCAATATTTGTGTTTGCCGCTTTATCGCTTTATTTTTGAGTTCTTTTGATCACGGAACTTTTGGGGAAGTTGCTACAGTAGTATATGCTTTATATGTTGTGGTTTTGAGTTGAAACCTGAAGCAAAAATGGTTGATTCAATGTTATGCTTACACTAATGTTGCTAATAGAACTGTGTTTAGTTTTGTATGAAGGAAGTTTTCAAGTGTAGGGATTGGAGAATGATGAGATGAGTTGAAGAATGAACAAAAGCTCAATCTTGGGGATGTCCATGTCACCCCAAGAAATATTCAAGAGGTACAAGCGTCAAAGCTTGGGGATGCCCCCGAGGCACCCCTTCTTCATCGGCAAAAATCAGGTCACCTTTCAACACACTATATTTTTATTGCTTCATGCACTATGCATTTTTCTTGGAGCGTCAGTTGTTTTTAGTTTTCAGTTTTGTTTAGTTTTGTTTGCTGCAATAAATGGTTGGACCCCAACAAATTTCTTTTGGAGAAGTTGCCTTGCTTTTCATTTGCCAAAAACACTCTGTTTTTCACTCTTATCGTTTTAATGAGTGTTCTCTTTTTCTAGAACTGTGTTTAGCTTTCGATTTTTGCCTTGATTTGTGTTCAGATCTTGTTATATCTTTTCATCAAGGTGTATTTTGACCTCTGGTCCATATTGGTTTTCATCAAAAGAGTTGTTTCAAAAAAGGTTCGAATGGTGTTGGAAAAGAGAAAAAGCTTTATGCAAAAAAGTGGTACAAGAAGGAGCTTATGTAGACTGCGGCCTAGGCTTTTACATGTCGTGCTTGATGTCTTTTTGATAGTATGCTTAGTGGTTTTGCTATAGCATGACTTGTCTCAAATTACTGAGATTGCTTAATGAGCCTATGAAAAAAAATCATGCGTTGTTTTAATTATTTGGAAGCATTATTTTGGTTTTCTCCTTTGATGCTTTATTTGGGTTGACTTGGCACATGCTCACACATGTTAGACTCATACGAAGTCGCCATAAGCCTTTATGATCATTTAGTTTTTGACTTTTGATGCCATCTTATGCTTCTTTTAATGTCGCTTTGTCGCTTTGCATGATTATGGCCGTTATTGCTCTCTTAGTTGGTCGCTCCCAGTCTTTTGCTAGCCTTCATTTTGTACTGAGTATGAGCTCTACTCGTGCATCCAACTCCTAAAAACCAAGTTGTTCCAATGTGTCCACCATACATACCTATTAGCAATTTGCTATTCCAAAGTACATTTGACTTGCTTTTATCTATCCTTCAAATTAAACTCTTTTTGGTGTTATGCGAAAATTGGTCAGTAAAGCTCTCACGAACCTGATGGCACACTTTACTTTTCACGTTTTAAAATTTTGACATTGTGGCTCTCTTATGTTGATTTGTTATGCTTGCAAGTTGTAAGTTGGAAATTAGCCCAGCCATGCCATCATGGGGCAAGCTTTCAACATTGCACTATCTTTCATTTGAGTTGATATCGTGATCTTTTGTTTATGGATACTCGCGATGTGAAATGAATTGGGAATCTTGCGGGATCATGGAGTTTGTATACGTGTTAGAGAAACGCCTGGGCCGCTAATCTAAGCCATGCATAATTCATGGTGGAAATTTACAGCATGCCCATAGTGAACATTCGACGACGCATCTCACAACAAAAAGCTATACCAATGGTAAATAAAAGAGATACCGAGGTGTTCATTTTCTGTTTGTCCTGTCATTTTGATGTGGGCTTGTTCCATGTCATCGGGCACGGAGGTACTGAACGGATCGTATGGGCACCTAGAGGGGGGGGGGTGAATAGGTGCTACTCAAATTTTAGTTCTTTTTCAATTTAGGCTTGACACAAAGGTAAATTCTCTAGATATGCAACTAAGGTGAATTTACCTAAATGACAACTAGCAAGCTAAGCAAGATACAATAAGTAAAGGCAATAAAGGATAGAGGTAACCGAGAGTGGAGCACACGGAGACATGGATGTAATTCCCGTAGTTCCTTCCTTTTTAGGGGAAGTACGTCTACGTTGGAGGGGTGTGGTTGCCACAAAGGCCTAACCAACGCCACAAAGGCTCACCCTATTCTCCGGTGCAAGCTTCCGCCACAAAGGCCTAGCTCACTTTCCACTAAGGGATTCCTGAAGGCGGAACCGGCCTTTACAATCTTGGGGCACGCATCCACAACCGAATTGGAGGCTCCCAAGCACAACACAATGCTGTCAAACAACAAGTAGCAATATATCAAATACACAAACAAGATCTTGGGACACAAGGGAACCCAAGACACAAGGGCCCTCAAGCAAATGAGAGGGGAAATCAAATCGCTTTGGTGAGGATGTAGATGATGGTCTTCTCCTTCGATTCTCCAAAGATCAAGAGCTTTGGTGGGTTGAGGGAGGAGATCTAGTTGATTTGGTGGCTCAACAATGGTGGTCTTCTTCTTTTTGGACGAGCTGCTCATTGGAGAAGAAGGTGCGGGGTATTTATACCCCCCCAAAATCTGACCGTTGCCTGCCAGGAATGTCCAGCTAAAGCCGGAGTTAAGTCCGGCTAAAGCCGGCCTCACACCGGCTATAGCCGGCCTGAAATATCTGGCCCAGCCGGAAATAGCCGGACAAATAGCCGGTTGAGTCCAGAGGCGCATTGCCCCTTCCAAAATCGGGCAGTCCGGCTATAGCCGGTCTGGGGACCGGCTAAAGCCGGCCTTCCTGGCCCAACTTTATATGAAACTTCTCCCAGAGCTTATTATCACCATTTCCTCAATAATTTCCTTTGGATAATGATAAATATCAAGTATAACATAGGAAACCCAATATCTTGTGCAAGAACATAATAAAATCCTGCAAAGCATGATCACACATTAATAGATAATGTATTGTTAACAAACGCCAAAATCAATTAGGCGGGAAATTCTCTTTCAATCTCCCCCTTTTTGGTGTTTGATGACAATACATAAATTTGCATGTTTCAAACGATATAAAATATAGACGGAGCTCCCCCTTGCTATGTGCCTTATTTTAAGTTTTGTATTTGAATACAAAGACACAACAACAATAAGAACTCCCCCTAGATTTTATAATGTGATCCATATGTGCACAAGATATATAGTAATTCAATAGCACATAAACATATAATATAACAAGATATATCAAGTAGGATTAATAACGATAATCATAAGGTCTACTACACATAATAAGCATATAGTTTAACACATAGTAGATTATAAGTTCAACCATGGGACACAAGCGAGCAAGCACACGATATAAGAGCTTGTGACCCAACCAAATCCAAATGGAAAACCTCAAATCCAAATGGAAACACATGCAAATGAGACTTTCTCCCCCTTTGGCATCAAGACGCCAAAAAGGGAGACCACAACACGAGATCACTCATCAACATCATCGAAGTCCTCATCTTCCTCATCATCATCTCCTTGATCATCGTCTTCTTCCTCTTCATCATCATCTCCATCTTCTTCCTCATCTTCTTCATCAAGGGCTTCCTTGCCCTTGGAGGTGACTTCGGCTAACTCCTTCCAATCAAAAGTTGATCCTTCATTCCACTTGCCAAAAGAAAAAGTGTCCTCGGATAGATCTTGCTCTTGGGACTCTTCTTCATGGCTAGCACCTTTGCCCTTCTCCACAGCCCTCAAACAAGCATCCAACTCCCTTTGCTTCTTGGAAATGTGCTTGCGGTCCACATAGTCCTTGTATTGAGTTTGACGCACATCATTGTTCATGCAAAACAAAGCCCTTTGCCACCACTTAAGCTTCTTCATCTCTTGAGCCATTCCACCACTTGGTGGATCCGCATTCTTCCTCCTAGAACCAGTAGCATAGATGTTGCCACCCAACACATCACTCAAAGAGGGATAAGCACTTGAGGTGCTAGACACCAAATGAGCGGTCTTCTTGTAGAGCTTGTTGGGCTTGTGCACTTCCAACTCTTCATCAAGCAAATCTTCCTCAATCTCAAAGTCACCTTCAATGCCTCTGTCAATGATAAGCCTCATGATGAATGGAGCATAAGGAGGGATCTTCCTATCAAGCATAGCAATCTTCATCTCCATGAAGATGAAGTACATCACATCGAGCTCCATCCCTTCACAATCCCTTCCAGCCTCAAAGACAAGACGGGCATGGTGGAGTAGATGCACAAGTCCACCTCTGATAGAATCATTGTTGCCCCCACTTGGAGCAATGTTGGCACGGAATATCCGAAGCAAAATATCATAGAGGGGAAGGAGATTTGCAGTCTCTCCCGCTTTGCTCCCTGGACCATACAAACACTGGATTTTCCTCTTGTTGTACTCAGTGGTGTCAAGATGCAAGTGGGCACCTCTAGGTCGATGAATGCCATCAAACCTATAGCCCAAAAGCTTCCCAAAGCGAGACATGGTCGGGTGCTTCCTTACTTCTCCTGACATCCAAGTGAAACCAACCTCATCTCGAGTATCAAACTCCAATGTGGCAAAGAACTGCTGAATCAGATGAGGATTGTAGTCTTGCTTGAAGACCATCAACTTGTGCAACCCTAACTTCTCGGTGACCCAAAGAGCATCGGCAAAGTACTCATCCTTGGACAATGCTGCAATGTTGGTGAACTTCATGGGGCAAACCTTGGTGCTCATGGTCTCATACACCTGCTCATATATCCTCTGATGCTCAGACCGGTAGAAGGAACCACTGTCGATGTCCCTCGGCAAGGTATAGAACTTCTGCTCACGGAACTCACGGTACTCTTGCTTGGACAGCTTCTTGAGATCACCAATGTTAGCAAACAGAGATTTCTTCTTCCGTTCTTCCAACCGCTTCTTCTTCATAGCAGCTGTCATACGGGCATCTTGATGCTCTTAACGGCGGGCAAGAGAGGGATCAACATAGCGTGACCACTTGGGTCGAGAACCACCTGCATACAGCACATATGTAGAAAGCATATAGGATAAGCATGCATGCCAGAGGATCAAAGAGCAATAGCATAAAAGGAAAAAACAGGACTGTAAATGGTGATCTACACCGGCTTTTTCCGGCCTTAGGCCGGCTTTAGCCGGTCAGGCCGGCTTTAGCCGGTCTGACACCGGCAAAAGCCGGACCAGATGGACAGACTGCGAAATCACAGGAGTAGGCCACCAAAACTAGTCCAGTACTTTCAATCTATGCAATGTAGGAAGGAAACCACGAATCCACACATTCCCAGATGAACAACAAGGTACCACAAGATCAACTAACCCTAACCCTAGAGAGAACTAGGGAGAGAGAGAGAGGTGAAGGAGGGGAGGATACCCTGGTCCATGGGGAGGGCGCCGGAGAGATGGCCGGCCGATGAGAGGGCACCGGCGGCCGGAGAGGAGGCGATCGATGGCGGCGGCGGCGGCTCCAAGGGAGAGGGGTCGAGTGGAGAAGAATAGCCGTGGGGGTAACTGAGGAAACCCTCACCCCCACGGCCTAATGACTTGGACTCGAAATCCCCAGGCTGGCTATAGCCGGGGTGCTCGGCTAAAGCCGGACACCGGCTATTTCCGGTAACAGACCGGCTTTAGCCGGTCTAGATGACCCAAAACAGATGATTTTGATTTCTGGAAGTTCTGGGCATGCAAGAGAGGATGATTTGGCTTTAGGTAAGTGGGCTTAGGATAGAAAACATGCATGGAGTGGTTCTCGGCACTTGGCATTGCAAAACACAAGAAATCTTTGGAAAAACCAATGCTAGTGCCTTCCCATTTCAAGGAAAGAGATAATGACGAAAGAGCTCAATAAAACTCAAATAGAATTTGCAAGGAATCAACTCTTCGAAAAGAAGAGGTCGGTGGCCGAGGCCACCATGTATGAGTGTTATGGCATTGGACCGCGAAGATATATCTTGGGTCCATAACCAATACTCATCATTGAAACTCATATATCATAAAAATGATAGAAAGAGAACAATTTTGTCACTATTGGCATTATGGGGGGAGGGATAGCCCAGCTAATTAGGACCGCACTCCCCCTATCTCCATGCCCACACCTAAACCAAACAAGTATTGAAAAATAGGTGTATTTGCAAGATGCTCAAGCCACACTCCTTGAATCAATGATATTTAGCTCATTCCTCAAATATCCAAATCTTGCTTCATCAAGGGGCTTCGTGAATATGTCGGCAAGTTGATCCTTGGTGCTTACATATGCAAGCTCAATATCACCACGGGCAACATGATCTCTAATAAAATGATTCTGGATCTCAATATGCTTGGTTCTTGAATGTTGCACCGGATTATAGGCTATCTTGATAGCACTCTCATTGTCACATAAAAGAGGCACTTTGTCACAATTGACACCATATTCCTTTAAAGTTTGCCTCATCCACAACAATTGAGTGCATCCACTTGCGGCGGCAATATATTCGGCTTCAGCGGTGGAGAGAGATATACAATTTTGCTTCTTAGAAGACCAACACACCAAAGACCTACCAAGGAATTGGCAAGCTCCGGAGGTTGATTTCCTATCATCCTTGTCACCGGCCCAATCCGAATCCGTGAAGCCACAAAGAGAGAAATCTGAGCCTTTGGGATACCAAAGCCCATAAGTTGGGGTATGAACCAAATATCGAAAGATTCTCTTAACCGCCATAAGGTGGCTTTCTTTAGGAGCGGCTTGATACCTTGCACACACACCTACACTCAACACAATATCGGGTCTAGATGCGCAAAGGTAAAGCAAAGAACCGATCATAGAACGGTATACCTTTTGATCCACATCTTTACCATTGGGATCAAGCTCAAGATGACATTTTGTGGCCATTGGTGTGGCGGCCCCATTTAGTTCTTTCATCTTGAACCTCTTGAGCATGTCTTGGACATATTTGGCTTGATAAATGAAAGTCCCTTCTTTCAATTGCTTGATTTCAAAACCAAGAAAGAACTTCATTTCGCCCATCATAGACATCTCGAACCTATCGGTCATAAGCTTTGAAAATTCATCATTAAAAGCTTTGTTAGTAGAGCCAAAGATAATATCATCAACATATAGTTGGCATACGAAAAGCTCCCCATTGACCCTCTTAGTAAAAAGAGTAGGATCGATTTGCCCAACTTCAAACCCACGGTCTACCAACAACTCCCTAAGGTGCTCATACCACGCACGTGGGGCTTGTTTAAGGCCATAGAGTGCCTTATGGAGTTTGTAGACATGGTTAGGAAAGTTGAGATCCTCAAACCCCGGGGGTTGCTTAACATACACTTCCTCTTTCAATGGACCATTAAGAAATGCACTCTTAACATCCATTTGTTGCAACTTAAAATTATGATGAGTGGCATATGCAAGAAGGATACGGATGGACTTAAGACGAGCCACGGGAGCATAAGTCTCTCCAAAGTTAATGCCTTCAACTTGAGAGAAACCTTGAGCAACCAATCTAGCCTTGTTCCTCACAACAATTCCATGCTCATCTTGCTTGTTCTTGAATATCCACTTTGTGCCAATCACATTGCGGCACTCCTTTGGCTTCTCTACTAACACCCATACATTATTGCGCTTGAAGTTGTTGAGTTCTTCATGCATAGCATCCAACCAATCCGGATCTTCAAGAGCTTCAAATACTTTCTTGGGTTCAACCATGGAGATATAAGCATGATGAGAGCTAAATTGTGCCAATTGACGCCGGGTTGACACTTTGCTTCTTAAATCTCCAATAACCCTCTCAAGGGTATGACCTTTAAGTTCCAAGTCCCTTTCAACTCTTTTCTTGCGACGGGCTTCGATCTCCTCATTTGACCTTGGAGGAGTCACTTGATCATCTTGATCATTTTGGTCCCCGTCTTGACCATCAAATTGACCTTGATCATCATTATCTTCATGAGTAGGTTGATCTTGGTCTTGTGAAGAATTGGGAGCGGTTGAGATAACCGGAGAGGATGGTGGTGCCCCTTCTTCTTCATGAAGGTCCTTGTCTTGTTCTTCGGTTGGTGCATTAGTTGCTTTCTTGGGAGAGGCTTGTTGAGCTTGTGAAGATGAAGGCTCCACTTGAGTAGAGCATAGTCCTTCCCGGTCGGCCACAAGGTGTCCCTCAATGGGGCAGAAAAATCCCACGCCCATTCTTCCTATGGCTTCTCGAGGTATTTCATCATCTACATCACAAGAAACAACATCTCGCCCCCCTTGGGAGCCGTCATTTTCTTCGAATACCACACTACAAGATTCTTCAACACGTCCGGTGGACTTGTTGAAGACTCTATAAGTGTGGGATTCGGCACCATAACCAACAAAAATACCTTCTATTGCTTTCGGATCAAATTTACCTAAACGAACTCCTTTTCTTTGAAAGAAACACTTACACCCGAAAACCCGGAAGTAGGAGATGTTGGGCTTGCTTCCGGTGAGTATTTCATATGGAGTCTTGTTTAGGCCTTTGCGGAGGAAGAGCCGGTTTGAAGAGTGACAAGCCGTAGAGATAGCTTCGGCCCAAAAGTTGTATGGAGACTTAAACTCCGCCAACATGGACCTAGCCATATCCATAAGAGTCCGGTTCTTCCTTTCGGCTACACCATTTTGTTGAGGGGTGTATGCAGCGGAATATTGATGACGAATCCCCTCATCACTAAGAAATCCATTTAAGGTGTAGCTCTTGAACTCCGAGCCATTGTCACTTCTAATTGCCAAAATAGTTTGCCCATGTTGACGTTCAACTTCCTTGGCAAAGTCGATGACGGTTTGTTGAGTCTCACTCTTATGCTTGAAGAAGTAAACCCAAGTATATCTTGAATAGTCATCAACAATCACCAAGCAATATTTCTTCCCACCAAGACTTGCATGAGAGGGAGGACCAAAAAGATCCACATGAAGGAGCTCCAAGATCCTCTTGGAAGAAATGATAGTCTTGCTTGGGTGGGGAGAATCATGCATTTTTCCTAGAACGCAAGCCCTGCAAACATGATCTTTGGCAAAAGAAACATTCTCTTTTAGTCCGAGTATGTGGCCACCCTTGTGAAGGCTTTGCAAAGTTCTCATATTGACATGGGCTAGTCGGCGATGCCAAAGCCAACCCACATCGGCCTTTCCAAATAAACACATTGCACTTGTAGTGGTTTTCCCCGAAAAGTCCACCACATACAAGTTATTTTCAATGTGTCCAACGAAAGCGACCTTTAGAGACTTGCTCCACAAGAGTACCACAATTTCATTATCAATGAAGACGGCAAAGCCCATCTTACCAAGTGCACGAACTGAAAGTAAATTGTAACCTAGGGTCTCAACAAGCATGATGTCCACAAGGGAAATATCTGGTGCGATCACCACCTTGCCAAGACCCAATACCTCGGATTGTGACATGTCTCCATAAGTGACGGTTATGTGGTTGTCATTTGGTCTCATCTCCGTCATAATCTCCTTGCTTCTGGTCATATGACTTGTGCATCCACTATCAAGCACCCATTTTGATCCACCGGAAGCATAGTCCTACAAGAGATCATTGCTTGGTTTTAGGTCCCCATTTTTCAATGGGTCCTCTTTTGTTAGCAACAAGGGTATTTGGAACCCAAATAGACCAAGCAACATAACCATCATTTGGACCAACATATTTTGCATAAACATCACCATAATAATCACGAAATAAAACATAGTGAGGGTTAGCAATTCCCGCATGATCATCATGAGTGGCTTTGCCACCCATAATAGGATCCTTCTTTGCTTGTGCGGGCTTGGTCTTCTTCTTCTTGTTATTCTTCTTCTTCTTCTTTGAGACATAGCCAATCCCCGTTTTATCACCAAATGCCTTTTGCTTACTCAAAAGGTCATTCAAGTTTTTCTCACCTATGGGAATGGAGGACTTGGCAAGCTCATCTTTCAACCTAGCATTTTCTTCAATGACATTTGCATGATCACAAGTAGAAGTAGAAGAACTAGGCACATTAATCTTAGTCAATTGAATTTGAAGTTGTTCATGTGACTTGGTAAGCATAGAGTGTTCACTTTTCAAGGCCTTGTAAGCCTTGTCAAGATCTTCCAAATCCTTAACAAGTATATCATGACCAACACCAAATTCAACCTTTTCCTTTTTAAGCATTTTTACTTTAGCACGAGCATGGTCTCGCTCTTTAATGAGTTTGGAAACAACTTCATTATTAGCTTCCTCAATGGAATCGAGCTTCTCTTCGAGAGTTGCTCGTTCCTCTTGCTCTTCTTCAAGAGACTCGGTTAGAGAGGCAATATCTTGAGCATATTATTTTTCAAGCCTCATTTGTTCATCTAGTTTTTCAAGAGTTTTACCATATTGGCTCAATAGACGTTCAAAGTGAATCTTATGAACACCATCTACACTAGACACATAGTCATCAAAAGCAATAATTTCTTCCTTTACTCTAAGACTAGCAAGATCATTCAAGGAAGCATCATTTGTCTTAGAGGAAGAGAAAGATGTGGGTGATACCTCGGAAGATTTGGCCATAAGGCACTTGACGTTCTTGACAAGAGAGTCCTCATTGGGGGATTCAAAGAGTGATGTTGAGGAAGTGGAGGTGGTTGCCATTGCGGCCATCTCACTAGTTGTAGTTTCTTCTTCTTCACTCTCACTTGCGGAGTACTCTTCTTGAGTCAAGAACACAAACTTTGGTTGTTTCTTCTTTGGTCCACCCTTCTTCACAAATGGCTTCTTGGATGGTGACTTGGTCTTGCTTTTGAAGATGAGCTTTCCACCATGGTCTTCCCTCTTCTCATAAGGGCACTCGGCAACAAAGTGAAATCTATCATTGCAATTGTAGCAAGTCCTCACCCTTTGACCATTGTTGTCATTCCTTTGATAGCCACTTGACTTGCTTCTTCTTTGATTGTCTTCTTTAGCCTTGTGAGGATCAACCCAAAAGGTTTTTCCATAGAAGGCCATGTGCTCATTGTACTCATGTCTTATGTCCTCGGGACACATCTCTAGCCTTGCCTCAATGCTTGTTTGAAGAGGAACCTCTTTCTCAAGCACACTAGCCTTTAATGCAAGATTGGAGCTTCTTTGCATTCCAATGGCACGAGCACGAGCATCTTCCGCATTTTGTGCGGAAACCTTGTAGGCTTGAATCTCTTGCGGAAAGTTGTGCTTTCCTTGAACACTCTTCACATCCGCGGGCTCATATGGAGTGAGAGCAAGAATGTACTTCATCTTGATCCACTCATCATCAATATGGTGAGCACCGAGGTTCTTGAAGGTGGTAGCAATAGCCTTGAGTCTTCTATACATCTCTTGATGATCCTCACCATCCATCATGAAGAAACCCTCCGCTTGATTTGAGAAGGCAATATATCTTGTTTTCTTCATGCTCTCATTGCCAACAAAGACGTCGGAGAGTCCTTGCCAAGCTTCTTTGGCGGTGGAGAAATGTTGGATGTGAGGCAAGTCCTTGGACCCAACGGCGACTTGAATCATGTGGAGAGCGGTAGCATTGAGTTGACTATCGACCGTCTCTCTTCTTGTCATGTTGTGTGGATCCACGGCCTTGAAACCTTCCTCAACGATCCTCCAAAGCTCGATGCAAGAACTGCGCATATGAGAGATCATTTGATATTGCCATTGGCCAAAGTTTAATGCATCAAGCTTAGGTGGATCACCTCTATGGTTAATATGAGGATGAGGAACCGGCGGGTCGGGTGAATACCAATGAGGGAATTCACCTTTCCCGTCGCCCTTGGTGGAAGACTTAGCATCGCCATTTTTGTCGGCACCCTCCTCATCTATCCCCACATTCTCCACTTGTGGAGTAGCGGGTTTTTCCGGAGGTGGAGAGGCATTAGTAGTTTTAGCTTGCATGAGTTGCGCTATCATTTCACGCAACTCACCTATTTGAGATGTCATGGAAGTCATGGATGATTCCAAAGATTTGAACTCATCCATAGAGACTTGACCCGAGCCCTCTTTAGGTGGAGGATCCATACTCTTAGGTGGTTAAGCCCGAATTAAGAGCCGAGGCTCTGATACCAATTGAACGGATCGTATGGGCACCTAGAGGGGGGGGGGTGAATAGGTGCTACTCAAATTTTAGTTCTTTTTCAATTTAGGCTTGACACAAAGGTAAATTCTCTAGATATGCAACTAAGGTGAATTTACCTAAATGACAACTAGCAAGCTAAGCAAGATACAATAAGTAAAGGCAATAAAGGATAGAGGTAACCGAGAGTGGAGCACATGGAGACACGGATGTAATTCCCGTAGTTCCTTCCTTTTTAGGGGAAGTACGTCTACGTTGGAGGGGTGTGGTTGCCACAAAGGCCTAACCAACGCCACAAAGGCTCACCCTATTCTCTGGTGCAAGCTTCCGCCACAAAGGCCTAGCTCACTTTCCACTAAGGGATTCCTCAAGGCGGAACCGGCCTTTACAATCTTGGGGCACGCATCCACAACCGAATTGGAGGCTCCCAAGCACAACACAATGCTGTCAAACAACAAGTAGCAATATATCAAATACACAAACAAGATCTTGGGACACAAGGGAACCCAAGACACAAGGGCCCTCAAGCAAATGAGAGGGGAAATCAAATCGCTTCGGTGAGGATGTAGATGATGGTCTTCTCCTTCGATTCTCCAAAGATAAAGAGCTTTGGTGGGTTGAGGGAGGAGATCTAGTTGATTTGGTGGCTCAACAATGGTGGTCTTCTTCTTTTTGGACGAGCTGCTCATTGGAGAAGAAGGTGGGGGGTATTTATACCCCCCCCCCAAATCTGACCGTTGCCTGCCAGGAATGTCCGGCTAAAGCCGGAGTTAAGTCCGGCTAAAGCCGGCCACACCGGCTAAAGCCGGCCTCACACCGGCTATAGCCGGCCTGAAATATCCGGCCCAGCCAGAAATAGCCGGACAAATAGCCGGTTGAGTCCAGAGGCGCATTGCCACTTCCGAAATCGGGCAGTCCGGCTATAGCCGGTCTGGGGACCGGCTAAAGCCGGCCTTCCTGGCCCAACTTTATATGAAACTTCTCCCAGAGCTTATTATCACCATTTCCTCAATAATTTCCTTTGGATAATGATAAATATCAAGTATAACATAGGAAACCCAATATCTTGTGCAAGAACATAATAAAATCCTGCAAAGCATGATCACACATTAATAGATAATGTATTGTTAACAAACGCCAAAATCAATTAGGCGGGAAATGCTCTTTCAGGTACCCCGTTGGCGGTTCTCGATGATACGTGTATACTTACAATGACAAGAGCTTGCTTGGGACTCTAAGTAAAGTAGCATGAGGTTTGGGTATTCGTACTTCACGGGACACGAGGTTTTCAACTTAGGATTTGTCAAGCATATGCATCATAAGTGTACTCGCATTAACTTTAACCATTCAAGATGCTTATGATGGGGGCAATGAGAGCTCAAAGCCGGTAAGTACCATAATTTTTGAAGGTATATAAAACTTGCAATCACTGCTTCCGTCCGCGAAGGGCCTTTCTTTTACTTTTATGTTGAGTCACCACCTGCTACCTTTATGCACCGTCTAAGAGAGATAGTTGTCATTCTGAGTATAATGTGAATTGTCCTAAAGTTTTCATTGATTGATTCATATTGTTGGTTTCACTTGTTCTTAAATTACTTGTATCTAGTCGCCCTCTTAAACTTGAAGGTGTCCTATGCATTTATGTTTTGCTCTCTCATGAAGGACAAGCTGAAAACCATTTGTATGTTTTTCCTTATGATTTGAACACACGTTTGACTTTCATTGATTCATTTTCATGATCTTTTGTTTGTGTTCTTTTTCATGTTATAACATGGTTGCTAAGTTTCTTCTATCAAGATTATATTTTTCATGCCCATGTTTTAAGTTCTTTTGATCCCAGCGTACAACGCTTACATATATGATCAAGATTGTGTAGGTGCATGTCACCGCAAAAATTATTTCTTTTGTTATCACTTACCTCCTCGAGGACGAGCAGGAGTTAAGCTTGGGGATGCTGATACGTCTCTAACGTATCTATAATTTTTTATGCTCCATGCTTGTTTTTACACCTTTTGCTTAGTGTTTTGTTACACTTCGTGGCATTTTTATGCATTTTCTGGAACTAACCTATTAACGAGATGCCACAGTGCCAGTTCCCTATTTTCTGCTGTTTTTGTGTTTCAGAAAAGTTATATAGGAAATATTCTCGGAATTGGACAAAACAAAAGCCAGACGTCCAGATATTTACCGAAGCTTCTAGAGAACCGAAGAGGAGATGGAAAGGAGCCACAGGGCGGCCACACCACCAGGGGGTGCCGCCTGCCCCTGGCCCGCGCCGGCCTGTGGTGTGGGCCCCCTGGTCCACTTCTGACGCTGCTCCTTCGCCTATAAAGACCCCCCGATGGGAAAAACCTAAAGGAACCAGATCACTTTTCCAGAATACATCGCGATCCACCGCCGCCGTCGACCCGAGATCGGGAGGGTCCAGAAGCTCTTCCCGGCACCCTGCCGGAGAGGGGAATCGCCACCGAAGGTCTTCTTCATCGCCATGCTTGCCTCCGGAGCGATGAGTGAGTAGTCTACCTTGGACTATGGGTCCATAGCAGTAGCTAGTTGGTTGTCTTCTCCACCATGTGCTTCACGTTTAGATCTCGTGAGCTGCTTTACATGATCAAGATCACCGTTATGTAATTCTACACGTTGTGTTTGTTGGGATCCGATGAATATTGGTGTTATGATTGAGTTGATGTGCTGAATATTATCTTATGTTATCTCTATGTTGTTTATGATCTTGCATGCTCTCCGTTATTAGTAACTATCTTGGCCGAGTAGTTGCTAGTGACTCCAAGAGGGGGTATTTATGCTCAATAGTGGGTTCATGCCTCTATTTAATCTGGGGGAGTGACCGAAATCTCTAAGGTTGTAGATGTGATATTGCCATTAGGGAGAAAACAACATTCATGTGCTCAAGGGCATATGCTTTGTTTACACTACACACTTTGCTTAATGCAGTTATCTGTTGTTCGCAACTTAATACTTGTGGAGTTCTCGGATTGATTCGCCATAAGTGGATTATTAGTCATAGATGCAGTTGGATGACGGTCTATGTATCTTGTTGTAATGCCCAGAGTAAATCTCATAGTGATCCTCTTGACATATGCACGTTGTCTTTATTCTATCCATTGCCCAACTGTAATTTGTTTACCCAGCATGTTTTAGTTTATCTTATGGAGAGACACCACTAGTGAACTATGGACACCGGTCCTATTTCCATGATATTGCTATCACCTGTTTACTTTACTCGCACTGTTTACTTTACTCGCATATTACTCTTGCTTTCCACTCGATACGCTCATACCCTTTGTTTCAAGCAAACCGGTGAGATTGACAACCTCATCATAAGTTGGGAGCAAAGTATTTGGTTGTGTTGTGTGCAGGTTCCACGTTGCTACTAGTTGAAGACGAGTCAACTAGTGTTGTAAACGGCGCCCTTGTTGGAGTGTTAGTAGGCTAGTCAGCATCACCTTCTGGAGTATTGACTTTTTCCTGGACTGACAAACCTTGGTTTCTTACTGAGGGAAAAACTTGCTGCTGTGCTTATCATACCTTCCTCTTGGGGTTCCCAACTGGACGGTGAAAAAATATCAACACCGCGCCGCATCACATATCCATGAAGGTGGCCGTCGGACAAGCTTTACCTTCTGGCCCTGATGTACGCTGGCATGGCCGTGAGATTCCAGCTGGCTATGCTAAAGTCAGGGTGGATGAAATCGTGACGGGGTTTCATGATATGGAGCTTGACATCGCTGGACCCGAAGATGAGAAGACACTCGGAGAAGTACTGGGTGGAGTCATTCTATGGGACAAGAACTACATCAAGCTTCCAGGCTTGGCCCCAAGGACAACACCGCCTCCGAGTCGTCGCAGGTCACCTACACCTCCATCACCTCCAAGAAGCCCTCCACATGACTACGGCCACCACAAAACGAGTCCATCTCGATCACCGCCGCCGGACTTGGGTTGGCCGTCTCCGCCACCGGCTGCTAAGGAAGCTAAGCGGAAGCATGCCAGCAAGAACGCTCCGTCAATGAGTTCTAAGCGACGGAGCCCCCCAAAGCGAAAACTGTCGCCCCTCCCAAAGGTACCTCATCCGAATCTTCCCATCAGACCTTATGATCATACACCCGAGGAAAATGCCAGGATCACAAAGGAACATTATGATGCGCAGATGAAAAAGAAGGAACCCGAGCCCGGCCTGAAATACACCGAGAAGCAAATAGAATATGCAAAATACTTACTGACGAGGGGTTAACTCGACAAATGTCCTAGATGAAGGACTTAGGATCGGGGAGATAGGGCGTCAGATGAACTCGAAGGTAAACTCAGTCAAACAAGGTGTTAATGAACGTGGGTGTAAAACCTGGCTTGCTTTCAATCTGTCCCACACCGTCCCCTCCTGGCCCCTTTATATAGGTGGCCAGGTCTCGAGGATCGGGTAGGGTCCGATACAGATTACAATATCGACATACGGTAAGAACTCGTATTTCAACTAGTATTACAATTGGGCCTAGTTTAACGGGCCTCAGGGGTACTCAACTGATGGGCTCTGTTATCTATACCCTTGTCAGTAGCCCCTGAGATTCTACCAGAATTGTAGATTCGGGTTGAATCTCTAATCTTTAATCTTTGACTTAATAATTTCTTTGACTTCTTCATATCTTTAAATCTTCGACTTGGTCTTTCGACTTATTTTTATTATAATACCTCGCAAGGGGTTTTGATGAGCAAGCCTGACAACTCTGACGGATCAAGAGGCCAGTTAACTGCCGGAACAGATACTTGTCACCTACTTCAAATTCAATCCCCTTGGACTTGAATTTGGGAAACCGGTCAAATCCAATCTTTTGCCGCATTTAGGACTTATAAAGAATGAATCCCAGTGATTCTCAGGGTACCCAGTGCGTCCACCAGGATTTTCTTCGCGTCGTAGACACGAATACATACCAGTAGAGCGCATCCATGTGCGTATACCGGGCCACATAGGACGGATCCCGGGGTCTTACCTTCGTGATTAATCACGGCATTCGGGTTTAGTCGCGATGACGCAACTCGAGGATCATATGTCGCAGCCTTGTTTGACTGTTTCAGTATATAAAATATTCGAGTTACATAAATTGATAAAAAAAGTCCCTCCCGATGGGAGTAATAGAACTTTCTAATTGTTCTTTCACCTTCTTTGCTTCAGTACTCATGAATAAATATCATCGGGTGTGCGCCCAGCGCTCCGGATGGGAGTAGCCCCCGAGGCTATAGCCGAAATTTTCGGGTATAGGCTCAAGAAAATGGATAAGTATATTTTTTGTACTTCTTCATGCATCAATTGTCCACTTCTTCCACTTATGCAATGTATTCTTTTTCTTCAAATGTCACAAGCCCCTGAGTCGAAGACGGGGTAAGCTTGTGCTTCTTTATATTTTGCTGTGTTATTTTCCTCTCTTTCTTCAACTTCTCTCTTCTCTTTTTCTTCCCCCCTGTTTTTTACATCCTCTTCCTGGATACATTGTCCCGTCTGTTATCGTCTGCTCTGGGCAGCCTATAAGAGCCTGTGATTATACTTTGGCCCTTGTAAAGGCCCATCATATGTGCTTATAAATAAAGCACATCTGGCGATAGGTAAAAACCCTAATCCGGTATTTTAGTTTTTCTGCCGCACCATCTTCCTTCTCTCAAACTCATCTAGGGTTTCTCTTTCTAATTCCTGCCTCCATGGCTGATGCAAGTGGATCTCGCTTGAATCTTGGCGCCCCGGTGGAGAAGCGGGGCTGCGGCCTCCCTCACGGCAGTAAGAACAAGGCTTCAACTGACGCTGTGGTGGCTTCGTCGTCCGCTCTGGTGAAGCGGCGCCCCGGCCGTCCAGCTGGGAGCAAATACAAACCCAAGGTGCCTTCTGCTGCACCTGGTCCAAGTGCTCCTTCTGCTAACGCTTCTTCTCCGCCCAGACTCTTCTCGTTCTTCTGTATCGCTGGCCCGCAATGCCATGAAATTCAGCGTCTACCTCTGAATTTTACCAAGTTCATGGATGGACGAGAACTGCGGGAAGCTGTTCTCCGCGAACACTCTGGGGGAGGAACTCCCTATGAAGTGGAAGTCTGGTACGACGGCACCGGTGAACAATACTTCAAGGGCGGCTGGTCGCAATTTGCAGAGGATCATGACCTCCATCAAGCTTTTTTCATGACTTTCGCCTATGAAGTTCGACGTGAAAGTCTATGATGGCACCTAGTGCCAGAAGGAGTATGAAGCCGAAGTACATTTTCATTAAGCTCCTTTCTATGTAATCTTCTTTCCTGGTTGTATCTGTAATCAATAATCATGTCTTTACTATGTTCGTACTTTATTAATAGACCATGGGAACAAATCCTTGTTCCGAGGTACGTGTATTATCATTTTATCGGGTTCCTTTGAACCATTCAGATAGCTGCCGAAATATCGGGTTGTGATCAACCTTATAGTATGTCGAAGATAACAACCATAGTACTTGATAATAACCTGTTACTCTATATTTCGTACGACTCGAGGGTCCAAGCCCCCGAGTGGAAAAAATAAAAAGTTTACATATATTGTCAAGTTGACCCAAGGAACCCGACCTATGGCCTCATGTTCTGGGTTCAGAAGGTCAGAACTCAAAGAAATCTTATGTCCTCTATGCGTAGAATCGTCGTAATTGCTCTGCATTCCATGGGTTACTCTCGTTTTGCCCCGTTTTCTTATCTTGTAGTCGATAAGATCCTCCTGGTATCACTTCTGTCACGATGTAAGGTCCCACCCATGGGGACTCGAGTTTTCCATACCCATCTTGCTTGAGTCGTAAGACTAGGTCTCCCACTACGAAAGATCATGGACGAAATCGACTGCTATGATAATTTCACAGGCTTTGCTGGTATTGAGTGGCTCTGGCTAGTGCTACGTCCCTTGCTTCGTCGAGCGCATCGACATCGTCCTGAAGTGCCTCTGTAGAAGTTGTCTCATCATATGTCGTGATTCTTGGGGCTTTATGCGTGATCTCTACTGGAAGCATGGCTTCTGCGTCGTGGACCAGGAAAAAAGGTGTTTCTTGCGTAGCAGCGTTGGGGTAGTTCGCAGACTCCAAAGCACGGAGGGTAACTCGTCTATCCAAGCGTTCTTGGCTTTCTCGAGGGGTGCCAATAGTCGTTTCCTTATCCCGCTGCATATTAAGCCATTGGCTTTTTCGACTTGCCGGTTTGTCTTTGGATGTGCTACGGATGCAAATTTCAATTTGATTCCCAATCCTTCGCAATAGTCTTTGAACTCTTTTGACGTAAAGTTTGTACCATTGTCTGTGATGATGCTGTGTGGCACCCCAAAGCGAAAGACTATAGACTTTATGAAGTTTATTGCTACTTTAGAGTCTTGAGTTGTTACTGGGGCTGCTTCTATCCACTTTGTGAACTTGTCGACTGCCACTAGCATATAGACATGCCCTCCTGGCCAGGATTTATGCAATTTCCCCACCATGTCGAGACCCCACTGCGCAAAGGGCCAAGATAATGGTATTAGTTGTAACTCTGCTTCTGGAGCATGTGGCCGAGATGCGAACCTTTGACATGCTTCACACTTTCGAACTATGTCTTCTGCGTCCTCGATGGCTGTTAACCAATAGAATCCTGCTCGAAAAGCTTTGGCTGCGATAGATCTGCTACTCGCGTGATGTCCATATACTCCTGCATGGATATCCTTT
Organism: Dactylis glomerata; assembly: GCA_007115705.1. Taxonomy (NCBI): domain Eukaryota; kingdom Viridiplantae; phylum Streptophyta; class Magnoliopsida; order Poales; family Poaceae; genus Dactylis; species Dactylis glomerata. Next base: position 19,150,955 of record QXEO01000541.1, on the reverse strand, counting down.
AAGATTTCTTGTCCTTCTTGAGGAGTGACGCATCGTTGCAAGACGCCTGATATACTTTTCTTATATAATTTTCCCTATAACACGACGAAAGCCTTGGATCGTCGTATTATCCTTTTTGCTTCTACCGTGTCTTCAAGTAGTGTTTTGTTTATCATGTATGCCAGATTGGCTGCATCCAAGTTTCTTCTATCATCATGACTTCTTCTGGTTCTGCTGCACTTGTTTTTCCAGCCCCCGAGCCTGTTGCTTGTCCCTCTGTAGTCGAGGTTTTGCTATTCTTTATTGATCGCTCTATTATTTCCTCCCAGAAGACTCATTGTGGTATGGGCAAGCATTGGGACCTGATATTTGCTAAATTGTCGGCCTCCTCATTGCTAGCTCTGCTGACATGCGAAACTTCGCATCCATCAAATGTTCCTTCAAGATAGTAGTATAAGTTTCTGTATGCTGTCATGTTGTCACTGATGGCGTCGCATTTGTTCATTACTTGTTGGACAATGAGGTTCGAGTCTCCAAATATTTTAAGTCGAGTTGCTCCACAAGCTTTTGCCATTTTCATTCCATGGAGCAACGCCTTGTATTCGGCTTCATTGTTAGAAGCTTGAGGAAAACTCATTCGTAACACATATTTCAATTTGTCGCCTTGTGGTGATATCAGGACTACACCTGCTCCTGCGCCTTGGATTCTTTTTGAGCCGTCGAAATACATCGTCCAAACACTCGATAAATCTGGAGGACCTACGCTTTGTAATTCCAGCCACTCTGCTATGAAGTCTGGCAAAATTTGCGACTTGATTGCCTTTCGCTTTTTGTACGTGATGTCTAGGGGTGATAATTCAATTCCCCATAAGGAGACTGATACGTCTCCAACGTATCTATAATTTTTGATGCTCCATGCTTGTTTTTACACCATTTGCCTAATGTTTTCTTACACTTCGTGGCACTTTTACGCATTTTCCGGAACTAACCTATTAACAAGTCGCCACAGTGCCAGTTCCCTGTTTTCTGCTGTTTTTGTGTTTCAGAAAAGTTACACAGGAAATATTCTCGGAATTGGACAAAACAAAAGCCAAACATCCAGAAATCCACCGAAGCTTCCAGAGAACCGAAGAGGAGATGGAGTGGGGCCCACACACCAGGTCGGCATAGCCCAGCCCCTGGCCGCGCCCCCTATGTGTGAGACCACCTCGGTCCACTTCTGACGATGCCCCTTCGCCTATAAAGACCCCCCGACGGGAAAAACCTAAGGACCCGATCAATTTTCCAGAAACACAACGCGATCCGCCGCCGTCGTCGACCCGAGATTGGGAGGGTCCAGAAGCTCTTCCCGGCACCCTGCTGGAGAGGGGAATCGCCACCGGAGGTCTTCTTCATCGCCATGCTTGCCTCCGGAGCGATGAGTGAGTAGTCTACCTTGGACTATGGGTCCATAGCAGTAGCTGGATGGTTGTCTTCTCCACCATGTGCTTCATGTTTAGATCTCATGAGCTGCCTTACATGCTTGAGATCACCGTTATGTAATTCTACATGTTGTGTTTGTTGGGATCCGATGAATTTTGGTGTTATGATTGAGTTGCTATACTGAAATATATCTTATGTTATCTCTATGTTGTTTATGATCTTGCATGCTCTCCGTTGTTAGTAGCTATCTTGGCCGAGTAGTTGCTAGTAACTCCAAGAGGGGGTATTTATGCTCGATAGTTGGGTTCATGCCTCTATTTAATCTGGGGGAGTGACAGAAACCTCTAAGATTGTAGATGTGTTGTTGCCACTAGGGAGAAAACAACATTCATATGCTCGAGGGCATATGCTTTGTTTACATTACACACTTTGCTTAATGCAATTATCTGTTGTTCGTAACTTAATACTCATGGGGTATTCGGATGATATCCCCATGAGTAGATTATGAGTCATAGATGCAGTTGGATGGCGGTCTATGTATTTTGTTGTAATGCCCAGAGTAAATCGCATAGTGGTCTTCTTGACATATCACATTATCTTTATTCTATCAATTGCCCAACTGTAATTTGTTTACCCAGTGACGAGGGTTAACTCGACAAATGTCCTAGATGAAGGACTTAGGATCAGGGAGATAGGGCGTCGGATGAACTCAAAGGTAAAGTTAGTCGAGATAGGTGTATATCGAAAATAAACTTGGGTGTTGAACCTGGCTTGCTTTCAGTCTGGCCTACACCGTCCCCTCCTGGCCCCTATATATAGGTGGCCAGGTCTCGAGGATCGGGTATGGTCCGATACAAATTACAGCATCGACATACGGTAAGAACTCGTATTTCGACTATTATTACAATTGGGCCTAGCTTAACGGGCCTCAGGGGTACTCAACTAGCGGGCTCTATTAGCTATACCCTTGTCAGTAGCCCCTGAGATTCTACCAGAATTGCAGATTCGGGTTGAATCTCTAATCTTTAAATCTTTGACTTGATCAATTCTTCGACTTCTTCACATCTTCAAATCTTCGACTTCGTCTTTCGACTTATTTTCATGATAATATCTCGCAAGGGGTTTTGATGAACAAGCCTGACAACTCTGACGGATCAAGAGGTCAGTTAACTGCCGGAACAGATACTTGCCACCTACTTCAAATTCAATCCCCTTGGATTTGAATTTGGGATACCGGTCAAACCCATTCTTTTGCCGCATTTAGGACTTACAAAGAATGAATCCCAGTGGTTCTCAGGGTACCCAGTGCGTCCACCAGGATTTTCTTCGCATCGTAGACACGGATACATACCAGCAGAGCGCATCCATGTGCGTATACCAGGCCACACAGGACGGATCCCGGGGTCTTACCTTCGTGACAAATCATGGCATTCGAGTTTCATTGCGATAACCCAACTCGAGAATCACATGTCGCAGTCAAATTTTGACTAAAAATAATCGGGTTACACAACCATAAAAACTCGCTCCCGATGGGAGTAACAACGTTTCATCGCATATTCCTTCGCTTTTCATGCTCCAATGCTCGTTAATAAACATCGTCGGGTGCGCGCTCAGCGCTCCTGATGGGAGTAGCCCCCGAGGCTATAGTCGAATATAACTGTGTTTCGAGTATAGGCTCAAATATAGTGTTCTCCATCATCATACTTCAACTCGACATAGTTTAGCGATAATTTCGTCGGGTGCGCGCTGAGCGCTCCCGATGGTAGTAGCCCCCGAGGCTATAATCGAATGCTTTCGGGTATAGTCTCATTAATTTGATTTTTGCATTGTCGGCGCCAACCTTTTGTCTTCTTTGATGTCGTCCTTTATTCAGAAATCACCATATTGAATACTCGTCGAGTTTATGCATTTGTCGAATTTGATCTTTCATTTTTCGTCTCCTTCGTGACGTCAGTGGCCAATTTTAGCTATACGTCACTCTAAGTGAACACGAACCGTTTCGTGGGTAGCGCAGTAATTTTGTATGTTCCTGCCCGTTTGTGGGCTGCCGCTTCCGCTCCTTTCGCCACGTCTCAGCCCACGTTCCTTCACCGAGAAGGTATATAAAGGGATAGTAGGGATTTGTACTGTTTACCAGCTCTTTCTCTCCGCCGCCGCCGCCATTGTCGATCTCTGCTTCCTGCTCTTCTCGTGCATAGCCCCCAGGCACAGATTTGTAGATGCGCGTGAAGCACCTCGCGGCTAAGAACACCATGGCCAAGGGAAAGACAACGAACTCCGCGACTAGCTGGGTGCTATCTGCCATCGTGCAGAAGGAGGTGGAGAAGGCCAGGACGGACGGCCTCATCTCCAGCAGCGACTCCATCAAGTTCCCAAGCACCGAGCGGATCCCTCAGCCCCCAAGCGGTTATCGGGTGATGTTCCTTTCCTTCCTCTTCCGCGGACTTTCTCTTCCTGCCCACGAGTTTCTTCGTGGGCTTCTTTTTGTTTATGGTGTGCAGCTTCACCAGCTCACACCTAACTCCATTCTCCATATCGCTTGCTTCGTGACTCTTTGCGAGTCATTCCTAGGGATTGAGCCCCACTTTCTTCTTTGGAGATCTATCTTCCGGCTCCGCCCCAGCATTGCTTTAGACAAAAAACCCGAACTGGGCGGTGTTGTCGTCTCTGTGCGCCCTGAGGCGCAGTATCTGGAATTTTCCATGTCTGCGTCAGTCCAAGGTTGGAGGACCAAATGGTTTTACATCAAAGACTATAAGGCCTCCTCCGAAGACGAATATGGCCTAGCCCCCTTTGACGCCTCCAAGGAGCTGAAAAAATTGGCCTCGTGGGATTCGCCTCCCACAGATTCTGAGATGGAGCAAATTGCTCCTTTATTGACCCGCATCCAAGCTCTGAAAGGAGGTAAAGGATGTGCATTGTTGGGTATTCAGCTCATGGCATTCTTTGTGCAACGCCGAGTTCAACCCCTGCAGCATCACCTTGCCAAACTTTAGAGCTACTCTGGCTTTGTGGATCCTTCTCGCATCTCTGGAGATCTAATGGAGAAGCAAGAAGTCGACAAGCGAGTTAGGAGCCTCACCAAGCTCACTAAGGACCACGCGGTTGCAGAATTGGCCGCTGATTATTTCGACTCTGTGCACCCCCTACCCGAGGTTTGCATTTGTTTGCTTTGTATATTTGTTGTCAAATTCATCGGTTTCCAGATATGTTTATCCTTGTATCGGTTACTTTTCCGACTTATTCGTTTGTAGAACCACCAGTTCCTCGTTTCACACCCTCCTCTTCCAGAGGAAGGGCCTCTTCCGGCTGATCTGGCCTTTGCTGTATCTGAAGCCCCCGAGGCTGAAGAAAATCAGGACGGAGATGAAGCCGAAGAATCAGAAGAAGATACCATCTCGACGACATCGCCTCCTCCTGCGCTTTCTGAAGACACTAGTGCAGACAAGAAGAGGAAGCGTGTCGACGAGTTTACATCTTCGAGTACCTCTGTGCAGAGAACTGCGGCTAATGAAGCCCCTGTTCTAGAAGAAGGTGTTGAATTCTTCGACCTCATGGCATCGTAAGTGTTCTGTGAGTTCTACGATGTTGCTGTACTCGCTTCCTTTCTTTCGGGTTGTATAAAACCTGTTTCCTCTTGCAGTGATGACGAGGAGCCGCAAAGGGATGCTGCAGCTGCTCCTTCTACTCAAGCTGTACTTTCTGATGAGCCTTCCGCGCAAGAGATTGAGCCGGCTGTGCAGGCGCTGATGACCACCAGGGCCTCTGCCAAGAAGGTTCCTGTGACCCAAAGCACAAAACGGTCGAAAAAATCCAAGGACGCCGATGTTTCTCTTGAAGCTCACGAATCTGCAGTCTCCCCTGATAATGTGAATAAATGTCTCTAACTTACTTTCCTTGCGTAATCTATACTCTTACGCGTCCTTCTTTTGCCAGGCATTGATGAAGAAATTTGTCGCCTTGGGCACTGAATGCGCTGAGTACCTAAAGGTTGCTAAAGCTTCCGAAGGTGAACTCTTTATCCTGTTTTTACTTGTCCTCTATGCTTCTTCTTGCTGTTTATTTGACTTCTCCTTTCCTTTCTTTGCTGGACTGCAGATGCTCTAGCATCAGCCAATGTGATGCTCCTAGTTGATGTGGAGCTTGGCAGTCCTTGTGTGTGGTGAATAACCAGCCCGTTGGGAACCCCAAGAGGAAGGTGTGATGAGTATAGCAGCTGGTTTTCCCTCAGTTAAGAAACCAAGGTATGTCGATCTTGGAGAGGAGAGACAAACGACTGAAGGTGATGCTTGCTAGCTTGCGACAGCTTCGGACAATTTATATATGGCGCCTCGTCCAAGCTTTGCTTGCTAGCTGCAACGCGGAACCTGCACACAACACAACCAAGTACTTCGTTCCCAACTTGCGATGAGGTTGTCAATCTCACCGGTTTGCTTGAAACAAAGGTTATGAGCGTATCGAGTGGAAAACAATAGAGTATGCGAGTAAAGTAAACAGTGCGAGTAAAGTAAACAGGTGATAGCAATATAATGGAAATAGGACCGGGGTCCACAGTTCAATAGTGGTGTCTCTCCATAAGATAAATAACACATGCTGGGTAAACAAATTACAGTTGGGCAATTGATAGAATAAAGATAAACGTGATATGTCAAGAAGATCACTATGAGATTTACTCTGGGCATTACAACAAAATACATAGACCGCCATCCAACTGCATCTATGACTAATAATCCACTTATGGTGAATCAATCCGAGAACTCCACAAGTATTAAGTTGCGAACAACAGATAATTGCATTAAGCAAAGTATATAATGTAAACAAAGCATATGCCCTTGAGCATATGAATGTTGTTTTCTCCCTAGTAGCAACAGCACATCTACAACCTTAGAGGTTTCTGTCACTCCCCCAGGCTAAATAGAGGCATGAACCCACTATCGAGCATAAATACCCCCTCTTGGAGTCACTAGCAACTACTCGGCCAAGATAGCTACTAACAACGGAGAGCATGCAAGATCATAAACAACATAGAGATAACAAAAGATAATATTCAGTACAGCAACTTAATCATAAACACCAATATTCATCGGATCCCAACAAACCAAACATGTAGAATTATATAACGGTGATCTCAATCATGTAGGGCAGCTCATGAGATCTAAACATGAAGCACATGGTGGAGAAGACAACCATCTAGCTACTTCTATGGACCCATAGTCCAAGGTAGACTACTCACTCATCGCTCCGGAGGCAAGCATGGCGATGAAGAAGACCTTTGGTGGCGATTCCCCTCTCCGGCAGGGTGCCGAGAAGAGCTTCTGGACCCTCCCGATCTTCGGGTCGACGGCGGCGGCGGATCGCGATGTTCTGGAAAATTGATCGGGTACTTAGGTTTTTTCCGTTGGGGGGTCTTTATAGGCGAAGGGGCGATGTCAAAGGAGGGGCCAGGCTCCCTCACGCCAGGGTGGCACGGCCCAGGGCCTGGCTGCGCCAGCCCTGTGTGTGGGGCCCTAGTGGCCCCCCTCCTACTCTCCTTCGGATCTCTGGAAGCTTCCGGGTAAAATAAGACTTCAGGAACTTGTTTCATCCAATTCCGAGAATATTTCCTGTGTATCACTTCTGAAACACAAAAATAGCAGAAAACAGGGAACTGGCACTGTGGCAACTCGTTAATAGGTTAGTTCCGGAAAATGCATAAAAGTGCCACTAAGTGTAACGAAACATTAGGCAAATGGTGTAAAAACAAGCATGGAGCATCAAAAATTATGGATACGTTGGAGACGTATCACAATGCCCGCATTGTATCGCTAGAAGCCGAGCTCAGTGCTTCGCGGAAAGCCTATGACGTTGCGACCACCGCCAAAGCAAGTGTTGAGAAGTCGCATAAATCCGCACTGGCTGAGGCGAAGAAAGCGGAGAAAGCTTTGGCTGATGCTAACAAAGAGCATCTCCAGCGAGAGCAAGCCGTGGCTGAGCGGCTTCGCGCGATGTCTGCTGCTGCTGGAGGTACATACTCGTCTTGTCCTCTTCTTCGACTGCTATTGCTTTCTTGTACTTGCTAATATTTTCCTTTCCTTCCTTTTTTCCTGTCCCCTTTGTTGTACAGGATTTACCGGGGTGTCTTTGTCGACTCTGCAACCGGGCGATGATCCTCTGATGACCGCGGTTAACTTACTCGAAGCAAACTGGATATCTATCCAGGAGATCTTTGAGCTGGTGAGCCACGTTCTTACGCGGATGTCCGTCGGGTTGTGTCCCAAGCAGAAGGCAGAGGTTCCGAACAACGACGTGAAGAAACTTGCCGAAGCTTTCGATACTACTGATGACCCCGTCCTTCAGATGAAGGGGCTTTCTTTGAAGCGAGGTGCTGAGGGTGCTATCGCACTTTCTTATGCACATGGTGCAGATTTCGACTGGGAGAAGGTTAGCTCTCCTCATGGCTGCACCCGCTCAGAGTTAAAGGCTTTCTTCGAGAAGGCGAAGAAGCTTGCGCCCGCCATAGTGTCGATCATTTCTCCTTCAGCGGCTTCTGCAGCTTCTTTTGCGCCAACTTCCTTGACTCCAGTGACGGCTGATTCTGTGCCTCCTTCAACTGCTGGCGCTGAATTTGCCATGCCTTCCTCTGCCACGGAGTAAAATGCTGAGGTGGCGTAGATTCGGCTTCTTTGTTGTAGTTTCCAATTTTTGCTTTTGATGTAAAAACCTTTAGTCGCATGCAACCGGAGAACCTTAGTCAAAGGGCTTGCATTTATGTAAATATGCTTCTTTTCTATGATATATCGTGTTAGCTTCTGAAATGTTTCTCCTTTACTTTCTTTTGACTTCCAGTCTATGCGCATCGGTGATCCTTTGAGTCGCGACCATGCTCCCTCTTCTGCCAGCGCATTTGGCTCTAAAGTTTTGTTGCCTCCTCACCGCTGCTGCCAATGCGCGGAATATTCTTCAAGGATTTCAGATCTTGAGAATCGCTTAACTTTGGCCAAACGCCAAGCACAGATGGCGTTTGGCAAAGCTTGTGGTTTGATGAAGCAGATATCTATTCTTGACGATAAGGTATCTAGTCTGATGGCAAAGATTGTGCATCATGAAGAATGCGACTCTTTTGTCATTGGCATTATCGAGTCTGCCTGCGAGATGTTGCGATGTAAGATTCCTTGCTGCTTCTCTTTTTCTCTTTTGTTCCACTGCTGCTTTGTGATATCCTTTGTCATCTTAGGCACTTGTCTGGATTATGCTGCTGAGGCTCGTCGGGTTGCCGAGCGAAATGCGGCTCTAGAAAAAAAGTCAGAGGGCATTGATAGCTTGTGGTCTGATCCTCGACGCCGCAGTGCTATCGTATTGCTCCAGAACCACGCCCAACATATCGGAGAATCAGTTGATGGCTGCCGAAGAGCTCTCATAACCATGCACTCTGTGATGCTTCCTCGCAATCCTCTGCCTGGAAGTTTTCCGCTGCTACTTGACGCTTTTAGATCCAGTCAGCATATTCACCGGTTGATTGAACTGAACTTAGTGGCGGGTGCCAATTTTGCTCTTGGGTGGATGCGTAAGTGGCACCCGAGGCTCAATTATAGTTCTATGTCGCTGAGCTATCCTCCAGGTGGAGCTAGTCTTCGAGTACATCTGGAGAGTACCTTGCAGCCTGCTCGAAGGATTATAGCTAGGCTGTTGCAAGAGGATGCCGCGTTTTTCTGCGAGTATCACTATTTAGATCCTTTAGGTGTAGACGATTCTGATAACCCGATGTTGTAATACTTGTGTATATGTGGAACGCGAGAGTTTCTTATTTCACGACTGTATATCTGAAATATTTTCTCAGAGCGTTCTTGTGTGATTCATGCGTTTGCCGCATATTTCTTTTGGGAGACTCGTAAACTTGAATATGAGGAACATTTTGTCTTTATTATACTTGTAATGTAAGATACATGGGATGACCCAAGAGATCCGGCCTATGACCTATGTTCTGGATCTAGAGGGCATTGCCCTGGGATAACTCGTGGCTTTTATAGCCTTATTCTTCTACTCTACTTTGTTGTTCTTGATACTTATGCCATCGTGGCCTTCTCTTCTTCTTCTTCTATAATTTTGCCTTCTCCTGATGCTTCTACTCGTGGTTTCTTTATCTCTGGCTCCGCAACGCGTCCTTCGGGTAGTTTGACACCTTCTGTAGTCGTGCTTTTCACCTTTTTTGCATAGTTGGCTATCATGCCAAAGTTTTGTGCCATCTTGTGGAACTCCTTGTCGCATAGGTCTGAAACCTCGAAGCTTCCCTTTACTGTGATGATTCCCTTTGGTCCTGGCATCTTGAGTACTAGATACGTATAGTGAGGCACTGCCATGAATCACAAAAACGTGGGTCGCCCGAGGATCGCATGATACTAAGATGGCCAGTCCATGACTTCAAAGTCGATTTTTTCTCTTCTGTAGTTTTGTCGTTGCCGAAGCAAACGTTGAGTGCTATCCGACCTAGTGGATAATTGGCACTTCCTGGTACAATCCTATGGAAGGAACAGTCTATTGGCTTCAGGAACTCTAGAGATATATGCATTGCTCTGAGCGTTTTCGCATATATCAAATTGATTCCACTTCCCGCATCCATGAATATTCTGTCGACATCATACGCACCGATTTGAGCTTTGAGTACCAAGGGCGCGTTTCCCGGCCGAGGTACTGTTATAGGGTGATGTTCTCTGTTGAACTCGATTGGTTGTTCTGACCAGTGTAGGTATTCTGTTGTAGCTGGAGGTGAAGTCACTGCTAGATTGACTTGTCGGGTAATGCTGTTTTCTTCTTTGTTCGACTTGGGCACGGGTTGTATCATTGCTGTGATGTGCCCCTTAGATGGAACGTACCCTCCGTTGTCATCATGTCCCTGGTTTGGCTGGTCTTGTCCTTGAGGAGCTCCATTTGTCGGGGATATAAACCCGGATATACCAAAGTACCCCTTTATATTATGTCTAATATATGTTATATATGATGAGTTATATATGCAGGATATTAAAAAGCGAGTAAGCAGCAGCCTGGGCCGGAATAGAACTTCCCAGGCCGGCGTATAAGAAGCCCAGGCCGGATTACACACTCTCGGGCCGACATAGTTGAGCCCAGGCCGGCATATTGCTAAGTCAGGCCGGAATATAGGAGCTCAGGCCGGAATATCCTAGTCTGGGCCGGGATAAAAGCTCTTCCCGGCTGGGCCGGCTTATTCTTTCCCGCCTGGGCCAGCCTCCCTTGCCCGGCTGGGCTTCCTCCTCCGCCCCGGCCAAGCCAGCTTCCCGGCTGGGCCGCCCCGGCTGGGCCGGACTCTCGTCAAGCCCCGGCTGGGCCAGTGCGCCCCCGGCCAGGCCTCCTCGCCGCCCGCCGCCCCGGCTGGGCCGGCGTGCCTAGTCGGGCTGTCGCCCCCGCCACGCTGTCCTCCCCCGGCTGGGCCGTCGGCTGGGTAACCCGGCTGGGCCGGGATCGCTACCCGGCTGGGCCGGTTCCTCTGGCTCGCCCCGCATCAAGCCAGGCCGCCGCCTTCCGTCCCGGGCTGCCAGGCCGGGATTCGCTCCCCAGGCCAAGATATGCCGGCTAAGCTGCTCCTGGGCGCTGTTCCGGCTGGGCCAGGCCGGAATTCCCTGGCCCAGTCCGGATTATCCCCATGGTAGGCCGAGATATTCACCCCCAGGCCGGATTACTACCCTCCAGGGCCGGGATTTACTCCCTCCGGGACATATTCCTCATCCAGCATCGCCTCCAGCGCTTTGTGCCAGTCCTGGGATGCCACCGGGCTCGGATTGGCACATCCTCCATCATCATATGCTGGTCTTGGGACGCTCCTTAGCTCAGACTAGCATATCCCTCCTCTCCTAGTCAGTCTTATCCTCAGGAGGAGGATAAGACTGATGACATGGTGATCCTGAAGACAGACGCTAGAAGACGAAGACCAAGGACTCCAAGTACAGACATCGATGGGACTAGCCCATGACCGTGACGCATCGCACAGTACCGAGGACGGTACCGTGCTGATGCAAGCCACAGTATGACAAGACCCCAGTAGTCAACTCAGCTACAGTGTGTGCATAGTGTTATGTGGGGCATCCCTTGTCCCCTGGGCTCCCTATATAAGGGGCACCAGGGGGATCGATCACCCTAAGCCTCCGGAGGAGGCTCATTCTCTCTCGCTCCATGGGAGCTCTCTAGCACTAGCTCTTTAGCTCCTGCCCAGTGCAGCCTTAGATAGGCAGATGTACAGCTCAAGGAGCACCATTGTAGCTCTCATATGAAGCTCATATAGATCAGACATGCAGGAGTAGGGGTGTTACCTCCTCACAAGGGCCCCGAACCTGGGTAGCTCGATGTGTTAGCAGTGACTTCTGTGCTCGGTCTCTACCGAGCTTCCCCTCTCCCGGATCCGCCAGCGTACAGTCGGCCCCCATTTAAGCCATCCTATGGCATATGTTGTTTCACCACGACGACATTTGGCGCCCACCGTGGGGCTGATCAAGGCGCTGGTAGGAGTACATCCGGACGGGATCTTCTTCATCTGCTCGGGGGCTCGACATCAGCAACGCCTCCGAGCACAGCAGGTCTTCTTCAACTCCCGGGCTGACCTCAACTCGCCCGGGCCAGCATACGGCTGTCCCGGATCTACATCGGCATCTCCGGGCCGGCGCTCGGCTTCCTTCGGCCAGCATATCCTGAGTCCCGGCCAGCATATCCGGTGTCCCGGCCAGCATATCCTGTGTCCCGATCAGCATATTCTGTGTCCTGGCCAGCATATTCTGTGTCCTGGCCAGCATATTCTGTGTCCTGGCCAGCATATCCTGCGTTCTGGCCAGCATATCTTATGTCCCGGCCGGCATATTTGGTGTTTGTCGTACCAGGGACTGTTCCGCCTTCGCCTCGAGCATCTGCTGGTACTTCAAACTTCTTCAACGGTGCAAGTAAGTATTTATGCTGGTTTACTCCATATCCTGGTCAGCTTATCTGAAAATCAGTGTCTCCTTGATAGAAAAGATAGCTCGGGGGCTAGGCTAAAGCCCAGCAAGTTGCTTCTTAAGTACTATTTCAGTATATATTAGTTTGCATGCTAGCATATCAGCTTCTTAGTTTCCTCCTGTATGTCTGTTTATATGCCAAATCACTACATATGCCTGCTGTAAAGAGTATCCTTAGTATCAGTTTGTATGTCAATAGTCTTATGCAAAGTTTCATCTGGGCATGTTATATGCCGGTTTTATATGCCAACAACAAGATGTTATGTCAAGTTATATGTCTTTGCATATGCCAATTGGTATATCTGCTACAGTGCTATAGTCAGTATGCCAGTTAACATATCAAGTTCAGTATCTACTTATATGCCAAATGCTTTATCTCATATGCTATGTGTTATATGCCGGCTGTCGTATGCCAAGGCTCGTATGCCAGTTTTTTATATGTTGAATGCCATGTGCTAGTTGTTACATGTTTACAGTCAGATCAGTTATATGCCTATCTCAGTACCAGTTTCTGCATGCTACGTGCTATATGCTAGATCCTATATGACAGTTATAGTATACTTGCATTTATATGCCGGCACATGAGTGCCTAGTTCTTCCTTGTGAGTTGCCAAGTTAGCATATATGTCAAATTGCTATATCTCAGTCTGTATGTCAAGTGCTATGTACCTAATGATATGGGCTATATGCCAAACTCCATATGCTAGATTGCAATATGCCGAATGCTATGACCATTGCTATGTCTTTTAGTATGACTACAGAACAGGTTGGATATTTCATCATATATATGTCTATTACCCGGCTATGACTCTCCATATTGCCGTTACAAGAAGAAATTGCTATTATACCACCAGGGATTCAGTTTATATCTTAGGGTCTCAGGTATTTTCAGTATGCCGGCATATGATGGCAAGAGCAAGATTTCAGTATACCGGCATATGTTATATTTTGTATCCTGGCCGGCATATTTTATGTCCCAGCCAGCATATCTTTACATCCTGGCCAGCATATCTCAAAGTCTCAGGTCTCAGGTATGTCAGTTTGTTAGCACATCAGGTTACTAAGTGATATCTTGAGTCGCAGGTATTTCAGTATGCCGGCATATCATGGCATGAGCAAAGTTGTAGTATGCCAGTATATCATGGCATGAGCAAAGTTTCAGTATGCCGGCATATCATGGCATCAAACCAAAATCCCCCAATCACCGTTTATTTCGGTTCGCCAGCATATCAAGGCATCTATCAATAACTCATATCGCCGTTTATTTCGGTTTGCCAGCATATCAAGGCATCTATCAATAACTCATATCACCGTTTATTTCGGTTTGCCAGCATATCAAGGCATCTATCAATAACTCATATCGCCGTTTATTTCGGCATGCCAGCATATCACGGCATTCTATAATCCTTTCAGTTATCACCAATTCTGGCAGTAATATATCGAGACTTCAATCTCAAAGCTAACAAGCATCATATCTCTTATCATATCCGGTTTCACAGAGTATCCCGGTTTAGCATATTAACATGTCTTATCATTTTTGCATACTAACAAGTGCCCAGCGATGGCACAGCCCAAGAGGCATATCAGTATACCGGCATTGTCAAAGCGGACAATGCCGATGAGACATAGCCTGAGAGGCAAAGTGTCGATATAGTGCCCAAGAGGCAAAGCAGCCCAAGAGGCATATCAGTATACCGGCATTGTCAAAACAGACAATGTCGATGAGACATGGCCCAAGTGGCAACATGTTGAAACAGCACAAGAGGCATATCGGTATACCGGCATTGTCAAAGCAGACAATGTCGATGAGACATAGCCCGAGAGGCAAAGTGTCGATATAGTGCCCAAGAGGCAAAGTAGCCCAAGAGGCAAAGCAGCCCAAGAGGCAAAGTAGCCCACGAGGCAAAGTAGCCCACGAGGCAAAGTAGCCCAAGAGGCAAAGCAGCCCAAGAGGCATAGCAGTATACCGGCATTGTCAAAGCAGACAATGTCGATGAGACATAGCCCGAGAGGCAAAGTGTCGATATAGTGCCCAAGAGGCAAAGTAGCCCAAGAGGCAAAGCAGCCCAAGAGGCAAAGTAGCCCACGAGGCAAAGTAGCCCACGAGGCAAAATAGCCCAAGAGGCAAAGCAGCCCAAGAGGCATAGCAGTATACCGGCATTGTCAAAGCAGACAATGTCGATGAGACATAGCCCGAGAGGCAAAGTGTCGATATAGTGCCCAAGAGGCAAAGTAGCCCAAGAGGCATAGCAGTATACCGGCATTGTCAAAGCAGACAATGTCGATGAGACATAGCCCGAGAGGCAAAGTGTCGATATAGTGCCCAAGAGGCAAAGTAGCCCAAGAGGCATAGCAGTATACCGGCATTGTCAAAGCAGACAATGTCGATGAGACATAGCCCGAGAGGCAAAGTGTCGATATAGTGCCCAAGAGGCAAAGTAGCCCAAGAGGCATAGCAGTATACCGGCATTGTCAAAGCAGACAATGTCGATGAGACATAGCCCGAGAGGCAAAGTGTCGATATAGTGCCCAAGAGGCAAAGTAGCCCAAGAGGCCGAGCAGCCCAAGGGGCAGATAGCTCAAGAGGTAAAGTATCGATATAGCCAAAGAGGGCAAAGCGGCATTCCGGCATTGTCGAAGCAGACGATATCGATGAGACGTAGCACAAGAGGCAAAGTGTCGATATAGCCAAAGAAGGCATAATAGTATTTTGAGATAGCCCGTGAAGGCTAGCATATCACGTATATGAGTATATGTCAAACAGGACATTGTCTATGATGGCATGAGATAGAATTTGGCCAGTGCAGGCCAACGTATCAGCTTCGTGAGTATGAGTTTGGGACTTTGGTATATTTCTTGTTGAAGCCTGTGCACGACTCTGCGAGTCCTCCACAGCCTCGGGGGCTAATGTCGGGGATATAAACCCGGATATACCAAAGTACCCCTTTATATTATGTCTAATATATGTTATATATGATGAGTTATATATGCAGGATATTAAAAAGCGAGTAAGCAGCAGCCTGGGCCGGAATAGAACTTCCCAGGCCGGCGTATAAGAAGCCCAGGCCGGATTACACACTCTCGGGCCGACATAGTTGAGCCCAGGCCGGCATATTGCTAAGTCAGGCCGGAATATAGGAGCTCAGGCCGGAATATCCTAGTCTGGGCCGGGATAAAAGCTCTTCCCGGCTGGGCCGGCTTATTCTTTCCCGCCTGGGCCAGCCTCCCTTGCCCGGCTGGGCTTCCTGCTCCGCCCCGGCCAAGCCAGCTTCCCGGCTGGGCCGCCCCGGCTGGGCCGGACTCCCGTCAAGCCCCGGCTGGGCCAGTGCGCCCCCGGCCAGGCCTCCTCGCCGCCCGCCGCCCCGGCTGGGCCGGCGTGCCTAGTCGGGCTGTCGCCCCCGCCACGCTGTCCTCCCCCGGCTGGGCCGTCGGCTGGGTAACCCGGCTGGGCCGGGATCGCTACCCGGCTGGGCCGGTTCCTCTGGCTCGCCCCGCATCAAGCCAGGCCGCCGCCTTCCGTCCCGGGCTGCCAGGCCGGGATTCGCTCCCCAGGCCAAGATATGCCGGCTAAGCTGCTCCTGGGCGCTGTTCCGGCTGGGCCAGGCCGGAATTCCCTGGCCCAGTCCGGATTATCCCCATGGTAGGCCGAGATATTCACCCCCAGGCCGGATTACTACCCTCCAGGGCCGGGATTTACTCCCTCCGGGACATATTCCTCGTCCAGCATCGCCTCTAGCGCTTTGTGCCAGTCCTGGGACGCCACCGGGCTCGGACTGGCACATCCTCCATCATCATATGCTGGTCTTGGGACGCTCCTTAGCTCAGACCAGCATATCCCACCTCTCCTAGTCAGTCTTATCCTCAGGAGGAGGATAAGACTGATGACATGGTGATCCTGAAGACAGACGCTAGAAGACGAAGACCAAGGACTCCAAGTACAGACATCGATGGGACTAGCCCATGACCGTGACGCATCGCACAGTACCGAGGACGGTACCGTGCTGATGCAAGCCACAGTATGACAAGACCCCAGTAGTCAACTCAGCTACAGTGTGTGCATAGTGTTATGTGGGGCATCCCTTGTCCCCTGGGCTCCCTATATAAGGGGCACCAGGGGGATCGATCACCCTAAGCCTCCGGAGGAGGCTCATTCTCTCTCGCTCCATGGGAGCTCTCTAGCACTAGCTCTTTAGCTCCTGCCCAGTGCAGCCTTAGATAGGCAGATGTACAGCTCAAGGAGCACCATTGTAGCTCTCATATGAAGCTCATATAGATCAGACATGCAGGAGTAGGGGTGTTACCTCCTCACGAGGGCCCCGAACCTGGGTAGCTCGATGTGTTAGCAGTGACTTCTGTGCTCGGTCTCTACCGAGCTTCCCCTCTCCCGGATCCGCCAGCGTACAGTCGGCCCCCATTTAAGCCATCCTATGGCATATGTTGTTTCACCACGACGACACCATTGTTCCCTTGTTGACTTGTGGGAGGTTTGTTGTTTCCTTCGTATCCTTGTCGCTTTGCTTCGGTTTGCTTGCTTAGTGCTGCTTCTTGTAGTTTCAGGAATGTTGTGCAGTCTTTCATTGTGTGCCTGGACACTCGCTTTCCATCGACGAATGCTGAGTGTATATGGCAAGGCCCGTTTAACATGTCCTCTGGCGACGGGTTGTACTCTCTGGATTCTCTTGTGGGAAACTTTTTGTAGTCCTCTTTTCCATAGCTTCGATATCCTGAGCTTCTGCGATCACTCCCTTGGTAGCTGTTGTCCTTGTATCCCGCGGCTACTTGGCTGTGGGAGCCGTAGTTGTTGTAATTGCGGGATCTTCTTCTTTGGCTTCCATATCTGTTTCTTCTATCGTCCTCTGGCGATCACGTCCGCTTGTTGTTATATGCGTCTTCTCCATCTGCAAATCTGTTTGCTATGTCCATGAGGTCTGACACTGTTTTCGGCTTGATTTTGCCCATCTCTTCGACTAGGTCTCTTCGCCTTAATCCAATTATTAACGCGTCTATTGCTCTTTCGTCTGAAACTTCAACTGCTAAGTTTTTGATAAGACTCCATCTTTGGATGTATGCCCTTAAGGTTTCGTCGCGCTGTTGCACACACGCTTTGACTTCTTCTATCGATGCCGGCCGCTTGTATGTCGACCTGAAGTTGCTTGTGAATTGCTTCGTGAGATCTTCCCAATTTCCAATAGTTTCTTTCTCTAGTTTGCTCAACCATGACCTTGCTACGCCGGTGAGGTGTAGTTGCAAACTTTGCATTGCTGTTTCTTTGGTTCCTCCCAATATTTGTACTGCTTGTAGATAGTCTGAGAGCCACGACTGTGGTTCCTGCGATCCGTCGTACTTTTGTTGATCATGAGGTAGTTTGAACCCCTGGGGTACTGGCGTGGTGCGAACCCTGCGGGTAAAGCACGATGCTTCCATCTCCTTTTCATCGTCTTCATAGCCGTGCTTTCTATTTGGAGATCGAGATCTTCGGGTTCCTCCATGTTTTGGGCTCCCGTGGTGCCTTGGTGATGGCGATCGAGATCGTCGACTACTACTTCTATGCCGAGGACTATTGTGACGACGAGGTGACCTTGGCTTGTGTGTTTCCTTGTGGTGATATGCCTCCTCTCCTTTTGCTGATAGCTTGTTGCCCACCATATTTAGTCCGTTCAGTGCTGCTCTATGCATATGTTCCCTAGAGTCCCCTGGATTTGGTCGAGTTGTAAGCAGATACGCTTGAGCTGCCACTAGTGCTGCTTCAGGGGTTTTTGGTATGATGTTTCCCTGCTCGTCGACCGATAGGAAGGACAAGTCAAGATTTTTGGAGATGCTTTGCCTTTCTGAGTACTTGAGGTTTTCGTACCTTGAACCATGTCGACGATTTCTCCTTGCGTTAGTATGTGACGCGTCGCTTCGTGCTCTGCGAGCGGCGTTGCTAGCTACAATGGCTGATTCTTTTCTTTGTTGTATCTCTATTTTCTCCTTTGCTAGTTGTTTTGCTTGTTGCCTTAGGGCATAGTGATACCCCAAGAGCATATCCTTAATGGGCCAAACCCGGTATACTAATCCGTGGGTACCCGAAGGGCATATCCATGCTGGAATTTGATGGTATTGGTGTGCCATGTTCTACGGCTTCTCTTATTACTCTCCATTCGTCGGCTGATAGTCAAATTTTTTCCCTGGTTGTGAGGGATTCTGCTGTTTGCCCTTCTGCTAGATGATTTGCTCCTCTATCGATATTTGCTGGGTTTAGCACTGGATTGTTGTTTTCGTCGAATTCTTCTGAATTGTCTCCTACAATGGCGAGCACCTCGCATTGTTTGCCGATTTTGTTATTAAAGCTTGAGAAGATTGAGTCATCATCTTCAGAAAGCTCTAACCCTGTCTTCCACGTATCTGTTGACTTGTCTGAGATGTTGTTGTGGCAGATCACGAGATCTTCGAGTTGGACTCCTAAATCGAAATTTTTCAATGTTTCGTTGCCTTCTGCAATTTTTCTTTCTTGTACTTCTCCTGAGCTGACCGGCGAGTTTACCTCGCTGGAAGAGCCTTTAGAATATTCCATCATTGCTACTGTTTCGGGCTCACTTGCCAACAGATCTGGTTTCGCCGGATCTGAAATGCGAGTCGAACCCAAAGGCCCGATGAAGATGCTTAGACTTCCAATTGTTAACTTCATCTCTTGATTTTCGTCGATTCCTGCACTGCTGTTGGCTAAAAGCGAAAAAGCCATCGAATTCATGATTCCAACGCCCAGAGTCCCCACGGTCGGCGCCAGTTAACGAGGGTTAACTCGAAAAATGTCCTAGATGAAGGACTTAGGATCGGGGAGATAGGGCGTCAGATGAACTCGAAGGTAAAGTTAGTCAAGATAGGTGTATATCGAAAGTAAACTTGGGTGTTGAACCTGGCTTGCTTTCAGTCTGGCCTACACCGTCCCCTCCTGGCCCCTATATATAGGTGGCCAGGTCTCGAGGATCGGGTAGGGTCCGATACAGATTACAGCATCGACATACTATAAGAACTCGTATTTTGACTATTATTACAATTGGGCCTAGCTTAACGGTCCTCAGGGGTACTCAACTAGCGGGCTCTATTAGCTATACCCTTGTCACCCAGCATGTGTTATTTATCTTATGGAGAGACACCACTAGTGAACTGTGGACCCCGGTCCTATTTCCATCATATTGCTATCACCTGTTTACTTTACTCACACTGTTTACTTTACTCGCATACTTCTACTATTTTCCACTCGATATGCTCATACCCTTTGTTTCAAGGAATCCGGTGAGATCGACAACCTCATCGTAAGTTGGGAACAAAGTACTTGGTTGTGTTGTGTGCAGGTTCCACGTTGCTGCTCGCAAAGCAAAGCTTGGATGAGGCGCCATATAAATTGTCCGGAGCTGTCGCGAAGCTTGCAAGCATCACCTTCAGTCGTATTGGCTTTTTCTTCTTTGATCGATAAACCTTGGTTTCTAACTGAGGGAAAAACTTGCTGCTATGCTCATCACACCTTCCGCTTGGGGTTCCCAACGGACTGGTTATAATCATCATCATCAACTACACGCCAGCCATCAGAGACATGTCCTGTTGCCGAAGGGTTGTTCAATATATTGGAGAGTGGTGCTTCATTGACCACTATAATTGGGTGCACCGCAAAGTATTGCCGTAGTTTCCGAGCTATTGTGAAAACACTGTATGCGAGCTTTTGATAGTGCGGGTACCTTTGCTTTGTTGGAGAGAGTACTTTGCTAATGAAATATAATGGCCTCTGAATGCCGTGAGCTTTTCCTTCTTCACTTCTTTCGACTACCAGTACTGTACTCACCACTTGATGTGTTGCCATAATGTATAGTAGTAGTGGTTCTTTTTCCTTTGGTGCGACCAACACTGGAGGTGTGGAGAGCACTTTTTTTAACTGTGCGAAGGCTACATCCGCTTCTTCCATCCACTCGAATTTATCATCAGATTTTTTCATGAGTGCGTAGAAAGGTAGTGCTTTTTCTCCCAATCGAGCCACAAATCGACTCAGCGTCGCGACGCGTCCTGCGAGCTTCTGTACGTCGTGTAGCTTTGTTGGTTTTCCCATTGTTAATATTGCTTGGATTTTTTCTGGGTTTGCCTCTATTCCTCTTGCTGATACTAAGAACCCCAAGAGTTGCCCTGCTGATACACCGAAAGAGCATTTTGTCGGGTTGAGCTTGTACCTGTTCAGGTTGTCGAAAGTTTCCGCCAGGTCGCTGATCAGAGACTCTTCCTTCCTCGTGGTGATGATCACGTCCTCGATGTAGACTTGGATATTGCGCCCTATTTGGCTTCCGAGGCAATTTTGCATCATCCGCTGGTAGGTTGCTACAGCGTTTTTTAGGCCGAAAGGCATGACTTGATAACAGAACATGCCGTATGGTGTGATGAAGGCTATTTTTTCCTCGTCTTCCTTTTTTAATTTGATCTGATTATAACCAGAATATGTGTCTAGGAAGGAAAGCCTTGCGCACCCTGTTGTTGAGTTGATTATTTGATCAATGCGAGGTAGGGGGAAGGGATCCTTTGGACAATGCTTGTTGAGAGATGTGTAGTCGACATATACTCTTTGTACGTCTGTATTTTTCTTGGGGACTATAACTGGATTAGATACCCAAGTCGACGTTTTAATTTCTCGGATGAACCCTGCGTTTTCCAGCCTATGTAGCTCTGATGCTATTGCTTTCCTCTTGGGTTCATCAAATCATCGTAGTGGTTGCTTGACCGGCTTTGCTTTAGGATCCACGTTTAGTGCATGCTCGACGAGTTACCTAGGAACACCTGGCATATCTAAAGGACACCAGGCGAAGATTTCCCAGCGCTCACGGAGGAACTCGACAAGCGTGCCTTCCTATGCGGGATCCAAGTTTACTGCTATGGAGGTGGTCTTGTTTGTGTCCGTCGGATGGACCTGTATTTTCTTTGAGTCTTGAGTTGCATTGAAAGCCTGATCTGGCACGGATCGCCCGACGTTGGGTAGCACGTTGTGGTCAGTTTCGCCTTTTAGCCTTGCGTACTCTGCTGTCATGCCGAAGGTTTGCGCCAAACTGTTAAATTCTTTGTCACAGGTGTTGGATACTTCAAAGCTTCCTTGTACTGTGATCGTTCCTTTAGGTCCTAGTATCTTGAGTGTGAGATATGCATAGTGAGGTACTGCCATGAATTTTGCAAATGCTGGGCATCCCAGGATTGCGTGGTATTGTGAGGGCCAGTCCATGACTTCAAACTCCAGCTTTTCTCTATGATAATTGCTGCTGTCACCGAAACAGACATCGAGTTCTATTTTGCCCAAAGGATAATTTGTGGCTCCTGGTACTATTCCATGGAAAGAACAATCTATTGGCTTTAGATTTTCCAATGATATGCACATTGCTCTCAATGTTCTGGCGTATATTAGGTTTATACCGCTTCCTGCATCCATGAATACTCTTCCGACATCATATACTCCTATTTGAGCTTTGAGCACCATTGGTGAGTGACCTGGTCTGGGGGCTTTCCTCGGGTGGTCTGCTCTGCTGAACCTGACTGTTTTATCGGACCACTTTAGATACTCCATAGTAGCTGGTGGTGATGTTATTGCCAGGTTGACCTGTCTTGATATGCTCTTCCTTTCTTTCTTCGACTTTGGTACTGGTTGGATCATTGCTGATATATATACTTTTGACTCCAGTTGTTTTGCGAGTCACTGCATTTGGTATCCTTGACTTATGCTTTTTCCTCCCTGCCGTGCTCATTGGCCTGAGTCCATGGCGTTTTGCAATCTTAGGAAGGTTCTGCAATCCTTCATCTGGTGGTTGGAAACTCTCTTCCTGTCTAGGTAAGCATAATGGATGCGACAAGGGCCATATAGCATATCTTCTGCCGAAGGACCCAAGTACCTTGACTTCTCCTTTCCCCTACTATTTCTCGTGGGAAATTCGATGTTTTCATAGCCTTCTTCACTCCTTCCGTCATATCCTGTGGCTATCTGATTTCTCCTTCCGTGGTTGTCGCCATTGCGGTATCTTCGCCTTTGCCTTCTTGTTTTGTCGACTTCCGGTGAACGCCCCCTTTTGTTATTGTACGCGTCTTCTCCATCGGCGAATCTATTGGCTGTTTCCATTAGCTCAGATACTATTTTTGGCCTTGCTCTTCCTATCTCTTCTACAAAGTCCGAACGTCGAAGGCCACTCGAAAAAACATTTATTGCTCTTTCGTCAGAGACGTCTTATGCTAAGTTTTTGATTACACTCCAGCGTTATATATAAGAACGTAAGGTTTCACCTTTCTGCTGTACACATGACTTGACTTCTTCTAGCGATGCTGGGCGCTTATATGTTGAGCGAAAATTTCTCGCAAATTGATTCTCTAATTCTCCCCAACTTCCAATGGAATCATTAGGTAGAGTGTTTAACCAGGACCGTGCTGCACCGGTGAGGTGTAACTGCAAACTTTGCACGGCTGTTGCTCTTGTTCCTCCTAATATCTGTACTGCTTGCAGGTAGTCTGACAACCATAGGGTTGGCTCTTGCGATCCATCATACTTCTCTTGGTCATGCGGCAACTTAAAACCATTGGGTACCCGCGTTTTGCGAACCCTTCGGGTAAAGCATAGCGCGCCCATCTCTTTTTCGTCGTCCTCATAGTTTTCTTCTCTCCACGCGTAACGTGAATTATCTACCCTTCCTTGTGCTATTATGTTCTTTGCGTCCTCCTTCCTCTTTTGGCTTTTCTCGTCTTCTGAAGACTCGCTAGTTTCATTCCGCAAAGATTTGCGCTTGACCTCTTCTTTTTTCCTTTTACTGCGGTGAGTCGCCTTTTTCTATGAAAGATTGCCTTTTAGCTTTTCTTCGACTAGCCCGAGGCTCCGTATCGCGGCTTGATGCATTTGTTCCCATGGGTCACCTGGTTTTGGTTGCGTGGTTAGTAGATATGCCTGTGGTGCTATCAATGTTGCTTCTGGTGTTTCTTGCACGAATTATTCCTCCTCCTCTGGTTGGTTCGCGCTTGGGCTTCTCGTATAGCTTTCTTCTACTACACGCGTTGTTGTCCTTCTTTTATGCTTCGGGTCTTTGTGCCTCTCCATGCTGCTTTCTGATGCGTCACTGTACTCATCCCAGTGTTCTTCGCTTGACATACTATCGTCACCTCGGCTTCTCATGAACACGTCTCTTTCCTCCCTTACCTTTTTCCTGCGCTAGTGTAGCGCGTATTGGTACCCCATTAAAACTTCTCTTCTTGAATCTACGGATACATCAGTCCCGTGGTTAACAGCTGTCATGATCATTCTCCACTCTCCAGCCGACACATGCACTTTCTCCTTCTCTTTCTTGCCATTGCTCCTTAATTTGTCGACTTCCTCGTTGCCAGTGTGATTGTTTCCTTCTTCTGCTGCTTCTGTGATGATAACGCATAATTGGTGTACACTCTTGGAGACGCCGTTGCTTCTATTGGCGATGTCCCTTGACTTGTCTTCTGCTACTTCACCATGGTCTCTTGCCCAATTTCGTCGGGTTCCTCTAACTTTCCCTGCAAGTCTTCTGTTGCTGCTAAGCTGACTGGCGAGTTTGCCTCGCTAGAAGAGCCTACAGATGATCCAGATGTTGTCATCCTCTCTGCTTTGCCCGCCGAAGGAACTGGTTTCGTCGAATCCGAAAGGCGAGTCGTACCTAAAGGTCCAACGTAGAAGTTTAGACTTCCGAACGTCAATTCCACCTCTTGATTTTCGTCGACTTCTAGATTGCTATTGGCTCAAAGCGAAAAAGCCGTCGAATTCATGATTCTAACGCCCAGAGTCCCCACGGTCGGCGCCAATTGACGAGGGGTTAACTCGACAAATGTCCTAGATGAAGGACTTAGGATCGGGGAGATAGGGCGTCGGATGAACTTGAAGGTAAACTCAGTCAAACAAGGTGTCAATGAAAGTAAACGTGGGTGTAAAACCTGGCTTGCTTTCAATCTGTCCCACACCGTCCCCTCCTGGCCCCTTTATATAGGTGGCCAGGTCTCGAGGATCGGGTAGGGTCCGATACAGATTACAATATCGACATACGGTAAGAACTCATATTTCGACTAGTATTACAATTGGGTCTAGCTTAACGGGCCTCAGGGGTACTCAACTGATGGGCTCTATTATCTATACCCTTGTCACTTACTGACTCTTCCATCGCAGTATGGCTTGCACCATAAGCCTGATGACTATCTATGCACATTGCAGAAGGAAAGGAAAAAGAGCAGGTCACGTACAAGTGCAAGTGGGAGCAAATCAAGTACAAGTACAAGCAAGAAAAGATCAGACATTCCTCAGCTTGGACAACAGGCCAAACAATCGATCCCACCCCTCAGGGTGTTATCCGAGAATGTTCCCTCTCGGGTGCAGGGGCAAAGTTTGGAAATTGCACAGAAGTGGGCGGATGAATGGGGTATGAGTCTTGAAGACATTCTGGCTTCCCAAGACGAGAGGTTTCCCAAGGCTGTTGTAGCCCCTAAGCCTAAATTTGTCGTGGGAGGGCCTTTGGTCAGCAAAGAAAGGTTGGAAGATCTCCCAACAAATATGCGTTACTTGCATGCATGGTACATGAATGAAGCAAAGAATGGGAGAATAATGATCGTGGCGCGTGTCCCACGGGAGTACTACGGCCAACCCAAAGAGATCCATGTCGACTTTGACGAACTCTTCCAGATGTACAATTGCGACGCCCTCGACAAATCTCTCATGAGTTGCTATTGTCTGTAAGTTTTTCAATTCGTTGTCTACATATAACTTGTCCAGTTATTTCAATTCATTGCATGTAATTATCCTCACTATATCCTTTTGTACTCTATTATGCAGAATGAAGATCCTGGTCTGTAAAAGTAGGAACATCATAAATATTGGGTTTATTGACCCAGATAAAATACATATAAAGACGCTAACTGATAAACCCAAGGAGACGGAGGAAAACCTTCTAAGGTTTCTAACGGATCAAAATTTCTGTGACCACATACTGTTTCCATACAACTTCAAGTGAGGGTCTTACTCTATTGTGTCTATTCATGACAAGGGTATAGATAATAGAGCCCGTCAGTTGAGTAACCCTGAGGCCCATTAAGCTAGGCCCAATTGTA
This sequence comes from Dactylis glomerata, assembly GCA_007115705.1. Taxonomy (NCBI): domain Eukaryota; kingdom Viridiplantae; phylum Streptophyta; class Magnoliopsida; order Poales; family Poaceae; genus Dactylis; species Dactylis glomerata. The sequence continues at coordinate 19,125,480 of QXEO01000541.1, read as the reverse complement.
ATACTAGTCGAAATACGAGTTCTTACCTTATGTCGATATTGTAATTTGTATCGGACCCTACCCGATCCTCGAGACCTGGCCACCTATATAAAGGGGCCAGGAGGGGACGGTGTGGGACAGATTGAAAGCAAGCTAGGTTTTACACCCACGTTTACTTTCATAGACACCTTGTTTGACTAAGTTTACCTTCGAGTTCATCCGACGCCCTATCTCTCCGATCCTAAGTCCTTCATCTAGGACATTTGTCGAGTTAACCTCTCGTCAATTGGCACCGACCGTGGGGACTCTGGGCGTTGGAATCATGAATTCGACGGCTTTTTCGCTTTCAGCCAACAGCAATCCGCAAGTTGACGAAATTCAGATACCCTTTGGAACCGTCGATTTTCAACCTCATCAGTCAAGTTTTGCGCAAGTATTCGAGAGTATGGATCAAGATATGGATTTGACGATCGGAAGTCTAAACTTTTGGGTCGGATCACTAGGTTCGATTCGCCTCTCAGATCCGTCGGCAAGTGAACCCGAAACAGTAGCAATGTCAGAATCGTCAGAAGGCTCTTCCAGCGAGGTAAACTCGCCGATCAGCTTGGTAGAAGCAGAAGAAAGAAAAATCGCAGAAGGCGACGAAACCATGGAAAACCTCGATTTAGAAGCTCAACTCGAAAATCTCATGATCTACCACGACGACATCTCAGATCAATCAACGGACACTTGGAAGACAGGACTAGAACTTTCCGAAGATGACAATTCGATCTTCTCAAGTTACAATGGCAGACTCGACAATCGATGCCAGATATTAGCCATCATAGAAGACAATTTAGAAGAACTCGACGACAACAACAATCCAGTCCTCAATCCAGCAAACGTAAATAGAGGAGCAAACCACTTAGCGGAAGGAGAAACCGCTGACTCCCTCGCAACAAGGGTAAAAGTTCGACTATCAGAAGATGAGTGGATAACAATCAATACAGCCGTGGAGCACGGCACACCAATACCAGCAAATTCCAGCCAAAACATGCTTTTGGGATACCATTACGCCCTAAGGCAGCAGGCGAAGTTATTATCACAAGAAAGGATTGAAATATAGAAAAGGAAGGACTCAGCCATTGCAGCAAGCGACGCTGCTCGCAGAGCATGAAGCGATGCATCGTACACAAACAGAAGGCACCATCGACATAGATCGAGATATGAGAATCTCGGGTATTCAGAAAGGCAAAGTATATCGAAAAACCTCGACTCATCCTTCCTATCGGTCGACGATCAAGGAAATATTATACCAAAAACTCCTGAAGCAGCACTGGTGGCAGCTCAAGCATACTTGTATACAACACGACCTAACCCAAGAGACCCGAGGGAACATATGCACCGCGCAGCACTAAACGGATTGAAGATGGTAGGCAACAAATTATCAGCAAAAGAGGAAGAAGCGTATCGCAGCAAAGGAACCCACAAACCAAGGTCACCACACCGTCACAATAGTCCTCGGCATAGAAGTGGAAGTTAACAATCTAGGACGCTGTCACCAGTACGATACGACAATCCAAAGAACAAAGGAACCCGACGATCTAGAACTCCTAATAAAACACGCGACTATGAAGACGACGAAAAGGAGATGGGGGCACCATGCTTTACCCGTAGGGTTCGCATCACGCCAGTACCCAAAGGTTTCAAATTACCTCATGACCAGCAAAAGTACGACGGATCTCAGGAGCCACAGTCATGGCTTTCAGACTACCTGCAAGCAGTAAAAATATGAGGAGAAACCAGGGAAACAGCAATGCAAAGTTTGCAGTTACACCTTACCGGTGCAGCAAGGTCATGGTTAAGCAAACTAGGAGAGGAAACAATTGGAAGCTGGGAAGAACTTACAAAGCAATTCACGAGTAACTTCAAGTCGACGTACAAGCGGCCAGCATCTATAGAAGAAGTCAAAGCCTACGTGCAGCAACACGGGGAAACATTTAAGGGCATACATCCAAAGGTGGAGTATAATCAAAAACTCGGCAGTCGAAGTCTCAGATAAAAGAGCAATAGACGCATTCATAGTTGGGCTACGACGAGGAGACCTAGTCGAAGATATGGGCAGGATCAAGCCGAAAACAGTATCAGATCTAATGGATGTAGCAAACAGATTTGCAGATGGAGAGGATGCATGCAACAATAAACGCACGCAATCACCAAAGGATGATAGAGGAAACAGGTATGGAGGTCAACGCAGAAGATCCCGCAACTACGACAACTATGGCTTTCACAACCAAGTAGCCGCAGGATACAAAGATAACAGCTACCAAAGCAACGACCGTAAAAACTCAGGATACCGTAGCTACGGAAAAGAAGATTACAGAAAGTTTCAACCAAGGGAATCCAGAGAGTATAACCCATCACCAGAAGATATGCTCAATGGACCATGCCATATTCACTCTGCGTTTGTCGATGGGAAACGAGTATCCAGACAAGCAATCAAAGATTGCACCACATTCTTGAAACTACAGGAAGCAGCACTTAACAAGCAAGCCGAGGCAAAACGGCAGGGATACGAAGGAAACGCGAGCAACACACCCGCAACCCAATAGGGAAACAGCGGAGCTCCTAAGGGCCAAGATCAATCAAACCAGGGATGCGACGACGATGAAGGATATATTCCATCTAAAGGGCACATCGCAGCAATGATACAGCTAGTACCCAAGTCGAACAAAGAGGAGAAAAGCATAACTTGACAAGTTAACCTAGCAATAACTTCACCGCCAGCAACAACAGAATATCTACATTGGTCAGAGCAACCCATAGAATTTAGCAGGGATGATCACCCAATAACAGTACCTCGGCCAGGAAACACGCCCTTGGTACTCAAAGCACAAATAGGGACGTACGATGTCGACAGAATATTCATGGTCGCAAGAAGCGGAATAAACCTGATCTACGCAAAAACCCTACGGGCAATGCACATTTCATTAGAGTTCCTGAAGCCAACTGACTGCTCCTTTCACAGAATAGTCCTAGGGAGTGCTAACTATCCACTTGGTCGAATAGCACTCAACGTTTGCTTCGGAAATTGGCAAAACTACAGAAGGGAGAAACTTGACTTCGAAGTCATGGATTGGCCATCACAATATCACGCGATCCTCGGGAGACCCGCGTTTTCGCGATTCATGGCAGTACCTCACTACACCTACCTGGTACTAAAAATGCCAGGACCCAAAGGAATTATCACAGTAAAGGGAAGCTTCGAGTTATCAGACCTATGCGACAAGGAATTTCACAAGATGGCCCAAAATTTCGGCATGATGGCAAGCTATGGAGAACCTGACCACAAAACAAAAAGCATGACTACAGGAGTCACGCAACAACTCGAAGGAAACCCCAAGGAACCAGAAGTAAAGAAACCTCGGGTACAGCCACCAGAGCAAGAGAAGTCTACAAGAGAAGAGGAGAAGACTCAAGCGACATAGGCAAATAAATAGAGTAGGAAAATAAGGCTGTAAAAGCTACAAGTTATTCCAGGGCAATGCCCTCTAGATCCAGAACACGGGTCATTGGCCGGATCTCTTGGGTTATCCCATGTATCTTATATTATACGCATAAATAAAAGACAAAAGTTCCTCTTATTTGAGTTTACGTGTCTTCAAAAGTTGCGGCAAACACGCCAACATAAACACAAAAGTGCAATGCTCTGAGGATAAAAAATTCTGACACAAAAAGTCAGAAAACAACAAACATTCGCATTATACACACACACATATTACATCAAAGGCTGATCAGAATCGTCTACGCCCAAGGGATCTAAATAATGATGCTCGCGAAAAAACGTGGCATCTTCTTGAAGCAACCTACCTATAAGTCTTCTAGCTGGTTGAAGGGTAGCATCCATATGAACTCGTAGCTGAGCTCCTCCTGAAGGCAAGCTTAGTGACATAGAAATAAAATTGAGCCTTGGGTGCCACTTGCGTGTCCAACCAAGCGCAAAATTGGCACCAGCCACTAAGTTAAGTTCTATAAGGCGATGAACGCGCTGAGTAGACCTAAAAACAGCAAGCAGGTGCGGAAAAGTTCCGGGAAGAGGATTACGAGGAAGCATGATGGAATGCATGGTAGTCAGAGATTGTCGACAACCATCAACCGCTTCTCCAATGTGTTGAGCATGATCTTGAAGAAGCACAATAGCATCACGGCGCCGGAGATCAGACCAAAAAGTTTTGACTCCACCTGATGATCTCTCAAGAGCCGTGATCCGTTCAGAAACACGGCGAGCTTCACTGACGAAGTCTAAGCAAGTACCTACAGTAACAAAAATCATGGACCAGCAGCATTGCAGCAGAAAAGCAAAGAGGAAAATTGCAAGGAAACTTACATCGCAGCAACTCGCAAGCAGACTCAATAATACCAACAAGAAAGGAGTCGCACTCCTCCAAATGCACAATTTTAGCAGTGAGACTCGACACCTTATCCTCGAGTATGGGTATCTGCTTCATAAAACCGCAAGATTTACTGGCTTTATCCATAGCCATCTGCGCTTGGCGTTTAGACAAAGTCAAACGGCTTTCGAGATCTGCAATCCTTGAGGAATACTCATCGCATCGGCAAATAGGATGAGGAGGCGACGTAACTCCAGAGTCGAAAGCCTCGGCAGAAGATGAAGCTCGACCACGGCCAGATAATTTACCAGCATGCGTAGGCTGGAAGACAAAAGAAAAAGAAGAGAGGAGCATCTCAGAAGCCAAGCCAAACATGCCATTTCGCAAAAGACGATATATTTACAAAAGCATAAGCCCTCTGACCAAAGTTCTCGGGCCATATGCGACAAAAGTTTGCTACATCAGAGTAAAACTAGAAATTACAAAGGAGGCCAAGTCTACGCCACCTCGGCCTCATGATCCGTAGAAGAAGTGGGCATAGCAGAAGCAGCGCCAGCATCAAGCGGAGGCACAGATCCACTTGTGGCCAGAGTCAAAGAAAGCGGCATCGTACCGGTCGCGGAAGCCGCCGAAGGGGAAATCATCGACATGATGCCCGACGCATACTTTTTCGCCTTCTCGAAGAAGGCCTTCAGCTCCGAACGAGGACGGCCGAGGGAAGAGCTCACCTTCTCCCAGTTCACCTCCTCACCATGCGCATATGCAAATGCAATGGCCCCCTCAGTACCTCTTTTCAAGGAAAGACCCTTCATAGTAAGTATGGGGTCGTCATCGGTGTCGAAGGCTTTGGCAAGATTCTTCAAGCCCGGTACATCGGCTTTCCTCTTGGGCTACAACCCAACAAAAATCCGTGCAAGAAAACGGTTAACCAACTCGAAGATTTCCTAGACTGATATCCAGTTCACTTCCAGCAAGCTAACCGTGGCCAAGAGAGGATCATTGTCTGGTTGCAAAGTCGACATAGACACTTCACTATATTCTGCAAAGCTAAGAAAACAGCAAACAACAGAGCAGAAACACATCAGCAAGCATAAGACGGGCAAGAAAATTGAAAATATGCAAGAAAGTTATAGTATGTACCTCCAGCAGCAGCAGACATCTGGTTCAGCCGCTCAGCCACGGCTTGTTCCTGCTGGAGGTGCTCCTTGTTAGCATTGGACAGGTCCTTTTCTGCTTTTTTCGCCTTAGCCAATGCTGACTTAGCAGACTTCTCAGCATTGACCTTGGCAGCAGTGGCGGCATCAAAAGCTGTCCTGGAAGCATCGAGTTCAGCTTCCAGTGATGAAATGCGAGCATTGGCTGCCTTTAGAGCACCTAAGTTTGACAAAGAGGAAAAGTCAAGTGATACGTCTCCAACGTATCTATAATTTTTTATGCTCCATGCTTGTTTTTACACCATTTGCCTACTGTTTCGTTACACTTCGTGGCACTTTTGTGCATTTTCCAGAACTAACCTATTAACAAGTCGCCACAGTGTCAGTTCCCTGTTTTCTGCTATTTTTGTGTTTTAGAAGTGATACACAGGAAATATTCTCGGAATTGGATGAAACAAGTTCCTGAAGTCTTATTTTTCCCGGAAGCTTCCAGAGATCCGAAGAGGAGTTGGAGGGGGCCACGAGGGCCCCACACACCAGGGCGGCACGGCCAGGGGCCTGGCCGCGCCCCCTATGTGTGAGAGCCCCTTGGGCCACCTCTGATGATGCCCCTTCGCCTATAAAGACCCCCCGACGGAAAAAACCTAAGTACCCGATCAATTTTCCAGAACACATCGCGATCTGCCGCCGCCGTCGACCCGAAGATTGGGAGGGTCCAGAAGCTCTTCCCGGCACCCTGCCGAAGAGGGGAATCGCCACCGGAGGTCTTCTTCATCGCCATGCTTGCCTCCGGAGCGATGAGTTAGTAGTCTACCTTGGACTATGGGTCCATAGCAGTAGCTAGATGGTTGTCTCCTCCACTATGTGCTTCATGTTTAGATCTCATGAGCTGCCTTACATGATTGAGATCACCGTTATGTAATTCTACATGTTTGGTTTGTTGGGATCCGATGAATATTGGTGTTATGATTGAGTTGCTATACTGAAATATATCTTTTATTATCTCTATGTTGTTTATGATCATGCATGCTTTCCGTTGTTAGTAGCTATCTTGGCCGAGTAGTTGCTAGTGACTCCAAGAGGGGGTATTTATGCTCGATAGTGGGTTCATGCCTCTATTTAATCTGGGGGAGTGACAGAAACCTCTAAGGTTATAGATGTGCTATTGCTACTAGGGAGAAAACAACATTCATATGCTCGAGGGCATATGCTTTGTTTACATTACACACTTTGCTTAATGCAATTATCTGTTGTTCGCAACTTAATACTTGTGGAGTTCTCGGATTGATTCGCCACAAGTGGATTATTAGTCATTGATGCAGTTGGATGGCGATCTATGTATTTTGTTGTAATGCCCAGAGTAAATCGCATAGTGATCTTCTCGACATATCACGTTTATCTTTATTCTATCAATTGCCCAACTGTAATTTGTTTACCCAGCATGTGTTATTTATCTTATGGAGAGACACCACTAGTTAACTGTGGACCCCGGTCCTATTTCCATCATATTGCTATCACCTATTTACTTTACTCGCACTATTTACTTTACTCACATACTTCTACTGTTTCCACTCGATATGCTCATACCCTTTGTTTCAAGCAAACCGGTGAGATTGAAAACCTCATCGCAAGTTGGGAACGAAGTATTTGGTTATGTTGTGTGCAGGTTCCGCGTTGCAGCTAGCAAGCAAAGCTTGGACGAGGCGCCATATATAAATTGTCCGAAGCTGTCGCAAACTAGCAAGCATCACCTACAGTCGTATTGCCCGCTCTTCTCCTGATCGACATAACCTTGGTTTCTTAACTGAGGGAAAACTAGCTGCAATACTCATCACACCTTCCTCTTGGGGTTCCCAATGGGCTGGTCATTCACCATGCATCAAGCACAATTTTCTGGCGCCATTGCCGGGGACGAGTGGAAGATCTTTGCAAGGGGAGTTTTTCGCACACACATCCTTTACTTTGTTTTAAGTTTTACTTTACTTTATTTTTACTTGCATCATTTTTATCAAAAACCCAAAAAAATTAGAATCCTTGATAGTTGTTTTTACTTGTCTTGCTTTATCATGCTTTCTATCAATGGTTGGTTTCTTTGAAACTAAATCTTTTTGGCAAGGTGGGTTCACGGAAGAGCACAAAATTATTATGAGGAACACCGCTTGTCACAAAAAGGGAAACATTTATGGGAACAAATCAATAGATTGTATATCATTGCTAGAAATGTGTGCTCTACTTACAATGTTACTTATTGCTTTGATGAATCTTGTTGCTGTAGGAGGTATAAACACCTCCCTTTTCAATGTGAGTATAATGATGATGTTACCATATCTTCTTATATTAATGGAAATTATGACTTTTATGATGTGGAACAAATTGAAGAATTTATTGCTTGGAAGGGTGCATTCGAACTTGCTTATTTGCTTGAAAATACTGATGATGCACCTTATAAATATGAGGTTTATGATATACTCACATTTTGCTTTGATAATTACAAGGAAGAAAATGGCTATATTCTTAAATATCTTAATAGATGCTCTCCAACGGAAGTGGCTAATGCCTTGAAGGAGCCTATGGAAGAAGAAATTGCTGAAACTGGAAGCTCATTGGATGAAAAAGAGGAGGAGAGTGATGATCAAGAGGAGGAAGAATGGAGCTACCCATGTCTACCTCCCAATAAGAGTAACTCTTTATCTAATACCTTATTTGATCACCCTCCATGCTTAACAAAGGAGGATAAGGGTGATATTTATATTGTTGAGTTTGTTCATGATGCTACTAAAAATTATTATGAGAGAGGAAAATATGGTTGTTGGAATTCTCATGTTACTAAAACACCTCTCTTTACATTGGAAGTTTTGAAGTTGCTCTTGTTTTATCTACCCATACTTGTTACTATGTGCTTCTTTAATTTATTTTCTTACAAGATTCCTATGCATAGGAAGTGGGTTAGGCTTAAATGTGTTTTATATTTGCTCCTTGATGCTCTCTTTTACTTCAATTCATATTTCTTATGTGAGCATCTTCTCAAATTACTGAGCCTAGCTCAAAGGCGTTAAAGAAAAGCACTCTTGGGAGATAACCCAATGTTTTATTTCCAGTACCTTTTCTTTTATTTGAGTCTTGGAAGTCATCACTACTGTAATGACCGCTCCTTATCCTTTTTATTTTATTTTTGTGCCAAGAGAAGCCTCTAATTCGAGTGAGGTAAAGATTTGGGGATGTTGCTGTCCTGAAACTGTTTTCGGTGCTGCACCGTAAAAATTCGTATAACTTCTCTGTATATCTTTTGGACCTGAGATTTCTTGTACATATGCCCCAGGTTATATCCAAACTTTCGTTAGTTGAACACTTTTTGAATTGAGCAACAGAAAACCCCTCAAAAATTCGACCTTTGTCAGCTGTTCTGTTTTGACAGATTTCTGCCACTATTCGTTCTTGCCGCTTTATCGCTTTCTTTTTGAGTTCTTTTGATCACTGAACTTTTGGGGAAGTTGCTACAGTACTATATACTTTATATGTGGTGGTTTTGGGTTGAAACCTGAAGCAAAAAGAGGGTGATTATATGTTATGCTACACTAATGTTGCTAATAGATTGGTGTTTAGTTTTGTATGAAGGAAGTTTTCAAGTGTGGGGATTGGAGAATGATGAGATGAGTTAAAGAATGGACAAAAGCTCAAGCTTGGGGATGCCCATGCATCACCCCAAGAAATATCCAAGAAGTACAAGCGTCAAAGCTTGGGGATGCCCCCGAGGCACCCCTTCTTCATCGGCAAAAATCAGGTCACCTTTCAAGACACTATATTTTTATTGCTTCATGCACTATGTGTTTTTCTTGGAGCGTCAGTTGTTTTAGTTTTCTTAGTTAGTTTAGTTTGTTTGCTGTAATAAATGGTTTGACCCAACAAATTTCTTTTGGAGAAGTTGCCTTGCTTTTCATTTGCTAAGAACGCTCTAGTTTTCACTCTTATCAAAAATCGAGTGTTCTTCTTTTTCTGCTACTGCTTTTGGTTTTCGTTTTTGCCTTGATTTGCGTTCAGACCTTGTCATATCTTTTCATCAAGGTGTATTTTTGCCTCTGATCTTTATTGGTTTTCATCAAAAGAGGTGTCTCTAAAAATTTCAAATGGTGTTGGAAAAGAGAAAAAGCTTTGTGCAAAATAGTGGTACAAGAAGGAGCTTGTGTAGACTCCGGCTTAGGCTTTTTCATGTCGTGCTTGATGTCTTTTTGATAGTATGCTTAGTGGTTTTGCTGTAGCATGACTTGTCTCAAATAACTGAGATTGCTTAATGAGCCTTTGAAAAAATCATGCGTTGTTTTTAATTATTTGGAAGCATTATTTTGGTTTTCTCCTTGATGCTTTATTTGGGTTGACTTGGCGCATGGTCACACATGTTAGACTCTTACAAAGTCGCCAATAGCCTTCATGATCATTTAGTTTTTGACTTTTGATGCCATCTTATGCTTCTTTTAATGTCACTTTGTCGCTTTGCATGATTATGGCCATTATTGCTCTCTTAGTTGGTCGCTCCCAGTCTTTTGCTAGCCCTCGCCTTGTACTGAGTATGAGCTCTACTCGTGCATCCAACTCCTAAAAGCCAAAGTTTGCCATTGTATCCACCATACATACCTACTAGCAATTTGCTATTCCAAGTAAATTTGACTTGCTTTTATCTTCTCTTTAAATTAAACTCTTACCAGTGTTATGCAAAAATTGGTGATATGTTGCAAACGTATCTATAATTTTTGATGCTCCATGCTTGTTTTACACCAATTGCTATATGTTTTGTCTACACTTTGTGGCACTTTTATAATTTATTTGGACTAACCTACTAATAGTTGCAAAAGTGCACAATGTTCTTGTTTTACACTTTGATGTGTAGGAATTACCAAGAATACAAGTGGAAACCTTGTTGGAGTCAAATTGGGACTTTCTAGAAATCCGTGCCAGAACTTTTTTCGAAAATCGTCACGTTACGGGTCGAAGACTGCGTCAAACGGAAAACTCTGATTCCGAGTCCGGACGACCGAGCTAAGCCCGTTCCATTGCGGCCCAAGATGGGGAGATGGGAATCCGAGAGGCTATATAAAGGGAGGAACCCTAGCTCGTGGGGGACACCTCCACCCACGAATTTGCAGCCACCAGAGCCACGTCTTAGCCTCCCTCATGGATCCCATCTCCATGGGGGAGGGCTCCCATGAAGCCATGAAGGAAGGGGGCTAAGGGGCGGCGCTCCCCCATGATGCCGGCGGCGGGAAAGGAGTCCCCCACGCCGCTGCTGCCACGCCGCTGCCGCTCGCGCCCTTGCTACTCCTCTCCACCATCTTCACCACTATCTCCATCACATATGCAATGGTTCATCCTCCCACACACCTCTGTACCGTCCTATGTAAACATGGTGTTTGATGCTATAATATTTATCCTATGATCTATGTCATGTTTCCATAGTTTATTTGTTCTTAGATTGATTTGTTGAATGTCTTTGGTTCATTAGAGTTGTATGTTGATATGGTACTGTCCTTTGGTGTCCATTATATTTATGCGCGCATGGATTAAACATCTTAGGGTTAGTAGTATGTGCAAAAGGAAGGGGGTAGTTCTGCCGGAGTGACAGAAACCTGAGGACGCGAACCGGAACGTTGCACGTATGGGAGTAAGAGGATCATTAACTTAAGGCTATGGTTGGGGAAACCTTAATGCATTATTAGTATTTGCGGATGCTTGCTAACAATCCAATCATATAGTACTTGTATTTCCAAGTAGTGAAGTGCTTGTATATTTAGCCTCTCCCACATAGAAAACTGCATCGAAGACAATGAACCCGATTTATTCACTAATTGAACTTAGATAAAGCCACCACTATTACCACCACTTTTCCACACTCATGGTACTGTTAGTTTATGGTTACTTAGTATATTTTATTGCTGCAGCACTAACAATTACTTTCTTGTATTTATTATTTTGCAAAGCTATCTCTCATACACGTATTGTTGCTCTAGTTTCATTTCCTAGATGATGCAAACGTTTAGTGTGCGTAGAGTTGTATCAGTGGATGATAGAACTTGAGAGAACATTTATCCTACCTTTAGCTCCTTGTTGGGTTCGACACTCTTACTTATCGAAAAGGGTACACACGATCCCCTATACTTGTGGGTTATCAAGACCTTTTCTGGCGCCGTTGCTGGGGAGCAATAGCGTGTGGGTGAATATTCTTGTGTGCACTTGTTTGCTTTATCTCTATGTAGTTGTTTACTTTCAGTTTTAAGTTGTTCTCTATCTTTGTATGGATAGGGAATGTAAATTACAAAAAAAATTAGTTGTACTTTTTACCTAAAAACGTTTTCAAAAAGGAAAGTGATTGGAAAGATGAGTAATGGTTAAGTGGGGGTCGGCCTTGAACACTTGTGTTCATGCCTATGAAACCAAAACAAATCTTCCCATGGAAGCTCTTCAGTTAAAAACTTGTATATATTGTACATATTCCTCTGTACCATAAAAGTAAAGTGATAATTGTAGTTCCTAGTTACTTGGAAGTTGATAGTTTTGTTTTGCTGTCCAAAAACAGATTTTCTGTGCTTCACCGTATAAAATGTTTAAAATCACCAGAACGTGATATTGACCTGAAATTTCTTGAGTGAAAAGTAATGCTTATTATCTTTCTTTCATTATACTAACATTTTCTGATTTGAGTTACGTAGCTGTCTCAAAAAATTCGATTTTCACTGACTGTTCTATTTAGACAGATTTCTATGCTACACTATAAAAATTCGTGAAAAATCTCAGAATATTGTTTTGATCTGAAATTTTTTGTGCATAAATCTGAGATTATGATCTGTCTTTCTTTAGTTTGGAGTTTTTCGATTTGAGCTACCTAACTATCTCGTTGAGTGTCATCTTTACAGACTGTTCAGTTTTGACAGATTTCTTAGTTTATTCAATATTGTACTTGGTGTTATTAGTTTCATTAGTTTTTCGACGGACGACGGAAATCATGAATACCTTAGTATATATAGTGGCTAATGTTGATTTTAGATTATGAAACTTGTCAATGCTTGAACATGAGTGGATTTTACTTAATGAGTACTAACCCTACTAATGAGTTTTGTGAAGTTTTATGTGGATGTAGCTTATAAGTTCTAATCAATATGGTGATATGAGATGAACAAGAAGACACGAGAGCTCAAGCTTGGGGATGTTTAGGTGCATCCCAAGAATATATTCAAGAAGATACAATCATCTAAGCTTGGGGATGCCCGAGTCATCCCCCTATTCATCAACTAACATGAGGTTGTCTCCTTCATACTCTATATTACCCATCCACATGATATGTATTGTGTTAACTTGTATTATAGTTGCTTTTATATGTCTTGGTTTTATCTTCTTTAGTTTTATTAGGCTCTTTATTTTGTTTTTATTGCTTCTTTACTTTCACTTATAAATTGCAAACAACAAAAATAGTTCCTTTTGTTTTGCTTCTTTGTTTGGTTCTTTATTTTGTGCCTAGCTCAAAGGCGTTAAAGAAAAGCACTCTTGGGAGATAACCCATTGTTTTATTTTCAGTACTTTTTCTTTTATTTGAGTCTTAGAAGTTATTACTACTGTAATAACCGCTCCTTATCCTTTTTATTTCGTTGTTGTGCCAAGAGAAGCCTCTAATTCGAGTGAGGTAAGATTTGGGGATGTTGCTGTCCTAAAACAGATTTTCGTACTGTACTGTAAAAATTCGTGAAAAATCTCTGAATATCTTTTGGACCTCAGATTTCTTGTGCTTATTCCTCAGGTTATATCCAAACTTTCGTTAGTTGAACACTTTTTTATTTGAGCAACAGAAAACCCCTTAAAAATCGACCTTTTTCAGCTGTTTTGTTTTGACAGATTTCTGCCACTATTCGTTGTTGCCTCTCGAACTCTTTCTTTTTGAGTTCTTTCAATCACGGAACTTTTGGGGAAGTTGCTACAGTAGTATATGCTTTATATGTGGTGATTTTGAGTTGAAACCTAAAGCAAAAGAGGTTGATTCATTGTTATGCTTACACTAATGTTGCTAATAGAATTGTGTTGAGTTTTGTATGATGGAAGTTTTCAAGTGTAGGGATTGGAGAATGATGAGATGAGTTGAAGAATGGACAAAAGCTCAAGCTTGGGGATGCCCATGCAACCCCCAAGAAATATTCAAGAAGTACAAGCGTCAAAGCTTGGGGATGCCCCCGAGGCACCCCTTCTTCATCGGCAAAAATCAGGTCACCTTTCAAGACACTATATTTTTATTGCTTCATGCACTATGCGTTTTTCTTGGAGCGTCAGTTGTTTTAGTTTTCAATTTAGTTTAGTTTAGTTAGCTGCAATAAATGGTTGGACCCCAACAAATTTCTTTTGGAGGAGATGTACTCATTTTCATTTGCCAACAACACTCAGTTTTTCACTCTTATCGTTCAACGAGTGTTCTTCTTTTTCTGCTACTGCGTTTAGTTTTCAGTTTTCGCCTTCATTTTTGTTCAGATCTTCTTATATATTTTTATCAAGGTGTATTTTTGCCTCTGGACCATATTGGTTTTCATCAAAAGAGTTGAGTTAAAAAAGTTCAAATGGTGTTGGAAAAGAGAAAAGATTTATGCAAAAAAGTGGTACAAAAAGGAGCTTGTTTAGACTGCGGCTTAGACTTTTGCATGTCATGCTTGATGTCTTTTTGATAGTATGCTTAGTGATTTTTGTAGTAGCATGACTTGTCTCAAATGACTGAGATTGCTTAATGAGCCTTTGAAAAAAATCATGCGTTGTTTTTATTATTTGGAAGCATTATTTTGGTTTTCTCCTTGATGCTTTATTTGGGTTGACTTGGCGCATGCTCACACATGTTAGACTCATACAAAGTCGCCATAAGCCTCTATGATCATTTAGTTTTTGACTTTTGATGCCATCTTATGCTTCTTTTAATGTTGCTTTGTCGCTTTGCATGATTATGGCCGTTATTGCTCTCTTAGTTGGTCGCTCCCAGTCTTTTGCTAGCCCTCGTTTTGTACTGAGTATGAGCGCTACTCATGCATCCAACTCCTAAAAACCAAGTTATTCCAATGTGTCCACTATAAATTCCTATGCATGGTATTTGCAAGCCATTCCAAGTAAAATTTTCATGTGCTACCTTTCAAAAAACCTTCAAAATACTTCTCATTTTGTGACACTGTTTTCAGCTCATGGGGACGTAGTGGTCGGATTTGCTATCTTCCATATTGTTTTATTCCAAAAAGAAAAAAAAAGAAAAAAAAAGGAAAGAAAAAAGGCACTCCTCCATGGTATGTGAATGTTGGTGGGCCCCCGATGGAATCGGTTAGCCATGGTTTGTGAAAGGAAAAAAAGGTGGGGAGGAGTGCCAAGCTTTATAAAAGAGCACCAAAGTGCATGCCAATCTCTCTCTCAAAAACTTGCTTCATTTTTGTATGAAAGATAGTAAGAACCCCATTGCCAGTCGTTGACAAAGACAACCACCTCTCAAAACCAAATTTTTATCTCTCTGTTTTACAAATGAAAAGCTCTAGCACATGTTTAATCACTGCTTCACTCTGCGAAGGGCCTTTCTTTTACTTTTATGTTGAGTCACCACCTTCTATCTTTATGCACTATCTAAGAGAGCATAGTTGTCATTCTGAGTATAATTTGCATTGTCCCAAAGTTTTCATTGATTGACTCATGATCATGGTTTCACTTGTTCTTAAATTATTTGTATCTAGTCGCCCTTTTAAACTTGAAGGTGTCCTATGCATTTATGTTCTGCTATTCCATGAAGGACAAGCAGAAAACCATTTGTTATGTTTTTCCATATGATTTGAACACACATTTGACTTTCATTGTTTCATTATTCATGATCTTTCGTTTGTGTTTCTTTTCATGTTATAACATGGTTACTAAGTTTTTGTTGTCAAGATTATGTCTCTTATGCCCATGTTTTAAGTTCTTTGATCCCAGCACTCAATGCTTTACTTAGATGATAAGATTGTGATGGTGCATGTCACCTCAAAAATTATTCTTTTGTTATCACTTACCCACTCGAGGACGAGCAGGAGTTAAGCTTGGGGATGTTGATACGTTGCAAACGTATCTATAATTTTTGATGCTCCATGCTTGTTTTACACCAATTTCTATATGTTTTGTCTACACTTTGTGGCACTTTTATAATTTATTTGGACTAACCTATTAATAGTTGCAAAAGTGCACAATGTTCTTGTTTTACACTTTGATGTGTAGGAATTACCAAGAATACAAGTGGAAACCTTGTTGGAGTCAAATTGGGACTTTCCAGAAATCTGTGCCAAAACTTTTCAATTACAAAGTTGTAGGGAATTTCACGGTGAACGTTCTGGACATCAAATTCATCTGATTCCAAGTCCGGATGACCGAGATAAGCCCGCTCCATTGCGGCCCAAGATGGGAAGATGGGAATCCGAGAGACTATATAAAGGGAGGAACCCTAGCTCGTGGGGGACACCTCCACCCACAAATTTGCAGCCACCAGAGCCACGTTTTAGCCTCCCCGATGGATCCCATCTCCATGGGGGAGGGCTCCCATGAAGCCATGAAGGAAGGGGGCTAAGGAGCGGCGCTCCCCCATGATGCCGGCGGCGGGGAAGGAGTCCCCCGCGCCGCCGCCCGCGCCGCTGCTGCCACGCCGCTGCCGCCCGCGCCCTTGCTGCTCCTCTCCACCATCTTCACCGCTATCTCCATCACATATGCAGTGGTTCATCCTCCCACACACCTCTATACCGTCCTATGTAAACATGGTGTTTGATGCTATAATACTTATCCTATGATCTATGTCATGTTTCCATAGTTTATTTGTTCTTAGATTGATTTGTTGAATGTCTTTGGTTCATTAGAGTTGTATGTTGATATGGTACTGTACTTTGGTGTCCATTATATTTATGCGCGCATGGATTAAACATCTTAGGGTTAGTAGTATGTGCAAAAGGAAGGGGGTAGTTCTGCCGGAGTGACAGAAATCTGAGGACGCAAACCGGAATGTTGCACGTATGGGAGTAAGAGGACCATTAACTTAAGGCTATGGTTGGGGAAACCTTAATGCATTGTTAGTATTTGCGGATGCTTGCTGACAATCCAATCATATAGTACTTGTATTTCCAAGTAGTGAAGTGCTTGTATATTTAGCCTCTCCCACATAGAAAACTGCATCGAAGACAATGAACCCGATTTATTCACTAATTGAACTTAGCCAAAGCCACCACTATTACCACCACTTTTCCACACTCATGTTACTGTTAGTTTATGGTTACTTAGTATATTTTATTGCTGCAGCACTAACAATTACTTTCTTGTATTTATTATCTTGCAAAGCTATCTCTCATACACGTATTGTTGCTCTAGTTTCATTTCCTAGATGATGCAAATGTTTAGTGTGCGTAGAGTTGTATCAGTGGTTGATAGAACTTGAGAGAACATTTATCCTACCTTTAGCTCCTTGTTGGGTTCAACACTCTTACTTATCGAAAAGGCTACACACGATCCCCTATACTTGTGGGTTATCAATTGGTCAGTAAAGCTCTCACGAACCGGAAGGCACACTTTACATTTTCTTGTTCTTGTTCTTAAAAATTTGACATTGTGGTCTCTTATGTTGAGTTGTTATGCTTGCAAGTTGTAAGTTGGATTCTAGCCCATCCATGCTGTCATTGGGCAAGCTTTCAACATTGCACTTTTTATTTGAGTTGATATCGTGATCTTTTGTTTATGGATGCCCGTGGTGTGAAATGAATTGGGAATCTTGTGGGGATCATGGAGTTTGTATATGTCTTAGGGAAACGCCTGGGCCGCCAATCTAAGCCATGCATAATTCATGGTGGAAATTTGCAGCATACCCATGGTGGACATTCGACGACGCATCTCACAATAAAAAGCTATACAAATGGTAAATAAAAGAGATGTCGAGGTGTTCATTGTCTACTTGTCCTGTCATTTTGATGTGGGCTTGTTCCATGTCATCGGGCATGGAGGTACCCCATTCGCGGTTCTCGATGATACACATATACTTACAATGACAAGAGCCTTGCTTGGGACTCTAAGTTGAGTAGCATGAGGTTTGGGTACTCGTATTCACGGGACACGAGGTTTTCGACTTATGATTTGTCAAGCATATGCATCATAATTGTTCTCGCATTAACTCTAACCATTCAAGATGCTTATGATGGGGGCAATGAGAGCTCAAAGCCGGTAAGTACCATAATTTTTGAAGGTTATAAAACTTGCAATCACTGCTTCCCTCCGCGAAGGGCCTTTCTTTTACTTTTATGTTGAGTCACCACCTTCTTTCTTTATGCACCATTAAGAGAGCAAAGTTGTCATTCTTAGTATAATGTGCATTGTCCCAAAGTTTTCATTGATTGATTCATATTGTTGGTTTCACTTGTTCTCAAATTATTTGTATCTAGTCGCCCTCTTAAACTTGAAGGTGTCCTATGCATTTATCTTTTGCTCTCTATGAAGGACAAGCTGAAAACCATTTGTATGTTTTTCCTTATGATTTGAACACACGTTTGACTTTCATTGTTTCATTTTCATGATCTTTTGTTTGTGTTCATTTTCATGTTTACAACATGGTTGCTAAGTTCTTTATTGTCAAGATTATATCTTTCATGCCCATGTTTTAAGTTCTTTTGATCCCAGCTCACAAATGCTTACATATATGATCAAGATTGTGTAGGTGCATGTCACCTCAAAAATTATTCTTTTGTTATCACTTACCTACTCGAGGACGAGCAGGAGTTAAGCTTGGGGATGCTTGATACGTCTCCAACGTATCTATAATTTTTTATGCTCCATGCTTGTTTTTACACCATTTGCCTACTATTTTGTTACACTTCGTGGCACTTTTGTGCATTTTCCGGAACTAACCTGTTAACAAGTCGCCATAGTGCCAGTTCCCTGTTTTCTGCTGTTTTTGTGTTTCAGAAGTGATACACAGGAAATATTCTCGAAATTGGACGAAACAAGTTCCTGAAGTCATATTTTTCCCGAAAGCTTCCAGATATCTGAAGAGGAGTTGGAGGGGGGCCACAAGGGCCCCACACACCAGGGCGGCGCGGCCAGGGGCCTGGCCGCGCCCCCTATGTGTGAGAGCCCCTCGGGCCACCTCTAACGATGCCCCTTCGCCTATAAAGACCCCCCGACGGAAAAAACCTAAGTACCCGATCAATTTTTCAGAACACATCGTGATCCGCCGCCGCCGTCGACCCGAAGATCGGGAGGGTCCAGAAGCTCTTCCTAGCACCCTGCCGGAGAGGGGAATCGCCACCGGAGGTCTTCTTCATCGCCATGCTTGTCTCCGGAGCGATGAGTGAGTAGTCTACCTTGGACTATGGCTCCATAGCAGTAGCTAGATGGTTGTCTCCTCCACTATGTGCTTCATGTTTAGATCTCATGAGCTGCCTTACATGATTGAGATCACCGTTATGTAATTCTACATGTTTGGTTTGTTGGGATCCGATGAATATTGGTGTTATGATTGAGTTGCTATACTGAAATATATCTTTTGTTATCTCTATGTTGTTTATGATCTTGCATGCTCTCTGTTGTTAGTAGCTATCTTGGCCGAGTAGTTGCTAGTGACTCCAAGAGGGGGTATTTATGCTCGATAGTGGGTTCATGCCTCTATTTAATCCGGGGGAGTGACAGAAACCTCTAAGGTTGTAGATGTGCTGTTGCTACTAGGGAGAAAACAACATTCATATGCTCGAGGGCATATGCTTTGTTTACATTACACACTTTGCTTAATGCAATTATCTGTTGTTCGCAACTTAATACTTGTGGAGTTCTCGGATTGATTCGCCACAAGTGGATTATTAGTCATAGATGCAGTTGGATGGCGGTCTATGTATTTTGTTGTAATGCCCAGAGTAAATCGCATAGTGATCTTCTCGACATATCACGTTTATCTTTATTCTATCAATTGCCCAACTGTAATTTGTTTACCCAGCATGTGTTATTTATCTTATAGAGAGACACCACTAGTGAACTGTGGACCCCGGTCCTATTTCCATCATATTGCTATCACCTGTTTACTTTACTCGCACTGTTTACTTTACTCGCATACTTCTACTGTTTTCCACTCGATACGCTCATACCCTCTGTTTCAAGCAAACCGGTGAGATTGACAACCTCATCGCAAGTTGGGAACGAAGTATTTGGTTGTGTTGTGTGCAGGTTCCGCGTTGCAGCTAGCAAGCAAAGCTTGGACGAGGCGCCATATATAAATTGTCCGAAGCTGTCGCAAACTAGCAAGCATCACCTACAGTCGTATTGCCCGCTCTTCTCCTGATCGACATAACCTTGGTTTCTTAATTGAGGGAAAACTAGCTGCTATACTCATCACACCTTCCTCTTGGGGTTCCCAACGGGCTGGTCATTCACCACGCATCAAGCACAATTTTTTGGCGCCGTTGCCGGGGAAGAGTGGAAGACCTCTGCAAGGGGAGTTTTTCACACACACATCCTTTACTTTGTTTTAAGTTTTGCTTTACTTTATTTTTACTTGCGTCGTTTTTATCAAAAACCCAAAAAAAATTAGAATCCTTGATAGTTGTTTTTACTTGTCTTGCTTTATCATGCTTTCTATCAATGGTTGGTTTCTTTGAAACTAAATCTTTTTGGCAAGGTGGGTTCACAGAAGAGCAGCAAAATTATTATGAGGAACACCGCTTGTCACAAAAAGGGAAACATTTATGGGAACAAATCAATAGATTGTATATCATTGCTAGAAATGTGGGCTCTACTTACAATGTTACTTATTGCTTCGATGAATCTTATTGCTGTAGGAGGTATAAACACCTCCCTTTTCAATGTGAGTATAATGATGATGTTACCATATCTTCTTATATTAATGGAAATTATGACTTTTATGATGTGGAACAAATTGAAGAATTTATTGCTTGGAAGGGTGCATTCGAACTTGCTTATTTGCTTGAAAATACTGATGATGCACCTTATAAATATGAGTTTGATGATATACTCACATTTTGCTTTGATAATTACAAGGAAGAAAATGGCTATATTCTTAAATATCTTAATAGATGCTCTCCAACGGAAGTGGCTAATGCCTTGAAGGAGCCTATGGAAGAAGAAATTGCTGAAACTGGAAGCTCATTGGATGAAAAAGAGGAGGAGAGTGATGATCAAGAGGAGGAAGAATGGAGCTACCCATGTCTACCTCCCAATAAGAGTAACTCTTTATCTAATACCTTATTTGATCGCCCTCCATGCTTAACAAAGGAGGATAAGGGTGATATTTATATTGTTGAGTTTGTTCATGATGCTACTAAAAATTATTATGAGAGAGGAAAATATGGTTGTTGGAATTCTCATGTTACTAAAACACCTCTCTTTACATTGGAAGTTTCGAAGATGCAAGCTCCGCCCAGTTCGGGTTTTTTGGCCAATGAAACACTAGGGCAGAGCCGAAAGAGAGATCTTCAAAGAAGAAAGTGGGGATCAATCCCCAGAAATGACTCGCAAAGAGTTATGAAGCAAGCAATGTGCAAGATGGAATTTGGTGTGAGCTGGTGAAGCTGCACACCATAAACAAAACGAAGCCCACGAAGGAATTCATGGGCAGGAAGGGAAAGACCGCGCAAGAGAAAGGAGAGGAACATCACCCGGAAACCATCTCTGGGCTTGGGGATCCGTTCAGTGCTTGGGAAGATAATCTCATCGTCATTGCAGACGAGACCATCTGTTCGGGCCTTGTTCAGTTCCTTCTGTGTAAAGACAGAAGGTACCCAGCTGGTCGAGGCATTCGTCCCCTTGGTCATCTTGTGTTTTTGCGCTCGGTGCTTCACGCGCATCTACGATCTACGCACGGGGGCTGAGCAGGAGATCAAAGGAGCGTAGAGATTGCAACAATGGTGGCAGCGGCGGAAGAAAGGAACTGGTAAACAGTGAATTTCCCCACTCTGCACTTATATAGCTTCCAGGTAACGGAACGTTGGTTGAGACGTGGTGCAAGGAGCGGAAACGGTAGCCCACTAACGGGCAGAGAAATTATGAAATTACCGCGCTGCCCATGGGTAACGGTCAAAATCTTGAGATAATTACAAACAGATTAATGACATCACAAATGTATGGGTAACGAGAGTTGAAGACCATGATAAGCAGTGGACGCTAGTAAGATGAACAGTCCAAATATAGTTCGAGTTGGCAAACTTGACTAAGGGAAGATCAAGGAAGCCGACGAAAAATTGAGCTTGGAAAAGGAGGAATCATTTTTTGATCCTATACCCGAAAATATTCGGCTATAGCCTCGGGGGCTACTACTATCGGGAGCGCTGAGCGCGCACCCGACGATATTATCATCAAAAAGTACTAATATGAAGATTGCAGATGGGTACAATGTACTTGAGCCTATACTCGAAAAATGAATTTTCGACTATAGCCTCGGGGGCTACTCCCATCGGGAGCGCTGGGCGCGCACCCGATAATGTTTTAATCATGAATTGGAGCAAGTAAGGTAAAGAAAGATTTGGTGAACGTCATTACTACTATCGGGAGCGAGTTTTTTATTAAGTCATGGTTGTATAATCCGAATATTTTCTAAACTAGATCAGTCAAACAAGGCTGCGACGTACGATTCTCGAGTTGCGTCATCGTGACAAGATTCGAATGTATCACGAAGGTAAGACCCCGGGATCCGTCCTGTGTGGCCCGGTATACGCACATGAATGCGCTCTGCTGGTATGTATCCGTGTCTACGACGCGAAGAAAATCCTAGTGGACGCACTGGGTACCATGAAAACCACTGGGATTCATTCTTTATAAGTCCTAAATGCGGCAAAAGATTGGATTTGACCGGTTTCCCGAATTCAAGTCCAAGGGGATTGAATTTGAAGTAGGTGACAAGTATCTGTTCCGGCAGTTAACTGGCCTCTTGATCTGTCAGAGTTGTCAGGCTTGCTCATCAAAACCCCTTGCGAGGTATTATAATGAGAATAAGTCGAAAGACCAAGTCGAAGATTTGAAGATATAAAGAAGTCAAAGAAATGATCAAGTCGAAGATTAAAGATTAGAGATTCAACCCGAATCTACAATTCTGGTAGAATCTCAGGGGCTACTGACAAGGGTATAGATAATAGAGCCCGTCAGTTGAGTGCCCCTGAGGCCCGTTAAGCTAGGCCCAATTATAATACTAGTCGAAATACGAGTTCTTACCGTATATCGATATTATAATTTGTATCGGACCCTACCCGATCCTCGAGACCTGGCCACCTATATAAAGGGGCCAGGAGGGGACGGTGTGGGACAGATTGAAAGCAAGCCAGGTTTTACACCCACGTTTACTTTCATAGACACCTTGTTTGACTGAGTTTACCTTCGAGTTCATCCGACGCCCTATCTCCCCGATCCTAAGTTCTTCATCTAGGACATTTGTTGAGTTAACCCCTCGTCAATTCACTTATAAGTGTAATTGATAAGTTACTGACATATATATACATATGCAGCTACCACTGGATTTTGTTGGACATTCAAATTGATAAGGGAAGAGTTGATGTCTTCGACCCATTATTGAGAAACATGGAACAGTTCCAAAGCCTGCGGGACATGCTCCAAAGGTAATTTCAATCATTCTTGCGCTATATCGGTCTCTTTCGATGATTTTCTGAGATATTAAGTAATGAAAAACTTAGAAAATCATTTTCCTTGTCGGGCAGGGTTTGGAAGCGGTTCAAGTGCGTGACTGACGGTATCTCTCATGAGAAGCTGACCTTTAGAGCGGTTCAGGTAAGTAGTACGAGATACTTCTATTTTCAATACATTTATGATGCTAGATTATTATTTTGATTATATTCTATTCTCGTAAAGTGCGATCAGCAGCCATAGGGGACGCATCTATGTGGATACTACATTTGCAAGTTCATTCGCATGTTTACCTCTGAGCACAAGGATTACAGATACGACATAAGCAATACACATTCACACCTCTATTTTTACCCGTAATTCTTTGTTATCATGATTGACATTCATATTGATCTCCTTTTCTTATATAGTTCACGGCCATGCGGGAGAAGTACCTGCTAGAGCAACGCGCGATTGCTATTGCAGAGGAGCTAGCGGCCTTTTTGAGGACAGAAGTTGTAGATGATAAAGGAAGATTTAGTGTAGCTAGGGGCCATTACTAATGTTGGTCTGTGTAATCGAATAGACGGGCTCTAGTCTCGGTAATTATGATCTCCATATAATTATATATATATACTCGACCGTAAGAGAAGTTATCTTACATATATATGCACTAACATGTATGCGTAGAATTATATGAAAAGTGTTTTTAAAATGAAGAAAGAAATAAAATAAAATATAACAAAAATAATTACCCCGAACACCTAAATCCTAAAACCCTAAAACAAAACAAAATCTGTAGAGGCTCTTTAGTCCCGGTCCATGTTACAAACCGGGACTAAAGGGCCTGTCCATGAGGACGCTCCGAGGCGCCCACGTGGAGGCCCTCTAGTCCCGGCTCGTAACAGGGCCGGGACTAAAGGTTTAGCCTTTAGTCCCGCCTCTGTAGTCCTGGTTGGCAAACCGGGACTAAAGCCCCTTACAGGCTAGAACTAGAGGCCCTGTCCCCACTAGTGATGGTTTTCTCCTCGCCAACTCAGCACTCAACATGTGGTTTGCTCTTAGGCTAGTCATAGTGGGGAGTAACATAAGGTAGTAACATGCACATGTTACTACTCTATGTTACTACCTTCATAGTGGGGAGTATCATAATTTTAGTAACATAGAATACCATATTTATTACTTTGTAGAGACATTTTGTATTGAAATGTGTGATGTGATGGTAACATAGCTAGTTACCACTAGACTCTCTTTCTTCAATTAATAACATGCCATATCATCAAAATGCTTAGTTAGCATTGCATGTTGTTGATGTTACTACATATGTTACTTCCCACTATGAGTAGTCTTATGCAACTGTCCAGCCCGTGCGTGCCACCAGGCGATTGTGGATAGCCCTGAAGGCTTGGTAGGTTTTGAGTAAAGATAACCTTCTCAAAATAGGTTGGGTAGGGAGTGAGAAGTGCAGACTCTGCTCTGAAAACAAGACAAAATGATCATACTTTGTTTAAGTGTCCAGTAGTGATCAATCTCCGCATGGGATGGATGGCTGTCTGGTTTTAAAAGCTTTGGTTGGAAAACTACGTCAATAACTCTTTATACTTACGCGGGTGTGTGCTGACTATACGTCAACAACTGTCGTTTGATGTAACCGCATCAGCCAATCAACAAAAGAGACGATAGTGCCAAAAACCATCTCGTGCCGGCCAACCATGCACGAGTCCCACCAATGGAGGGGCGGCGTACGCTATGCGCGCTCGTCGTCATGCACGTGGTCATGCATATAGCCGAGCAACCTCGTATAAATGCCACAGATCACCCGCCAACATCGATCACAAGTGAAGTGATTTCATTCGCCAATTGGGAGCTCAGCTAGCGAGAAGAAGAGAAGTCGTCCATGGCGAAGACGTCGTGGCCGGAGGTGGTGGGGTGGCCGCAGCTGAACGCCCTGGACCAGATCGAACTCGACCGGCCGGACGTGTCGGTGGGGTTCTACATGCAGGGTTCTCCCCTGCCGCCCGGTTATGACCCTAAGCGCGTCATCCTCATCGTTAACGCTTCTGGCGTTGTCATCAAGACCCCCATCATAGGTTAGCCGGCCATCAGCCATGATGGGTGTGCTAGAGTTGTTCTGTGCAACATAAAATACTTAACCCTGGACCAGATCGAACTCGACCGGCCGGACGTGTCGTTATAGGCTCCGTCGTTAAAAATAATAACGACCACATACTCTATTTGGTAGGTATTTTTCTAACAACCAGACAATGGGTTGTCGTTAATTATGAGAAAACAACGACCACAATTCAGATATTAATGACCACATTTGGCATCATGAAAAATATATTCATGGATTACCGGTGACCAATTTATATGAATAATTACAATCCATTTCACAATTTTGATTGCCTGTAGGCTAGCTATAGCGACCAGTACGTATCCTTCCTGCAACTTTTGAAGAAATGGCCATATGAATCAAGCAAAAAAATACACTTAAACAATCAATGAATTACAGCCTCTTATATTAGTCAAAACCATATATTTAACATGATCCTCACGCAAAACTCTGAAGTATGTGATCCAAAAGAATATGAAACAAAATCACTATCCAATCAACCCTTAGTTGTAGCTGAACATCTATAACTAGAAAACGTACGTCTGTTTCCCCATAGTCACGGTGCACCATCATGAAGTCCTTATGTACCTAATATCATGGCTCATACATTCCTCAACCTCAGCATCACAGCCTGCTAAATGACCTATTCAGTGCGTAGACCACTCAGCCTGGAAAGGACAAGAACAAAAGGTCAGCACAGAAATAATAGTGGATTGAATCGGTTTAATATTAGTTGAATGTGAAACAAAAAGCACAAATCACAAGTGCTAACTGAATGAAAATACAATTACACATCAAACTTTGATAGCTCTGAAATTTCATCGAAGAACAACTTCAGTAGAGACGGCATAGCTGATGAGCTTGTAGATCTGACCTGTGCTTGCCCAAGTACAAACTCAATATAAAATAGGAAATCCAGGATTATGACTATTTTCTGGTATGGACTATCGATCTGAAAAATACTCTTGCACGCTGCTGCAGCTAATGGTTAAAGAATCAAAGAAGGAAGATTGTTGTCGTTCACCTGTGACGATCCGAACTAAGTCAATAGGGTGTTCTTGGCGTCCACGCTGCAGACCTGCAGCCTTTCGATCGCACAATAATGACAAACACAAGATCCGAACAGCTGTATTGACTTGAGATTGCGAAGCAGGAGTTATCGGCTCTAGACTGATCTTCCACTGCAGGCTGCGACCATGCCTCCAGGAGATTGAGACGAGGCTCCTTGGTCCATGGCCGCCCCATGGCGATGCCTCCTGGAGATCGCGGAGATGAGCCAGGCCGCGCCGCCGGTTCTCTTGAATGTGCTTATATTAGGTAGGAGCAGAAACCTAGACGTAACAAATCTGTACTTATTGCTTGAGGAAAAATCCTTTACTACTCCCAAAAAAGGAGTCGATTAATCAACAATGACCACGTAGAAAGATAAGTTAACAAAGGCATATGTCCCTGGTCGTCGAGGAGATCAACCGGGCCGAAGTCGGACGTGGGACTACAAGTAACGACGGAACATTTTTTAGGCCTGGTCGTTAATAGCTCAATTTTTAGTAGTGTTAGTCATAGCATACAATCTTAACTACTATAGTTTTCTATTGCACTTAAATGGATTTTATTTGATGTACAAATAGTAATGGTCAATGATTTTGAAACTATCTTGTAACAAAAATTAATGTTAATATTAATTTCACTTAAAATAATGGTTCATCATCTCGAGTCCTCGAGGTATGAGGAAAATAAAAAGCGATAAAATCACATGGCCCCACATATTATTATGTTGGTCACAATGAATAATATTGATGTATACAAATGTGTCTTGAAACATTTCATATTGTTAAATATCTTACTCCCTCCGATCGGAAATAACTGTCGGCAATTTTGTACTAGCTTAGTACAAAGTTTGTACTAAGTACCCGACAGTTATTTTTGATCGGAGGGAGTAGCAGATAACACTAAAATGGGACATCTGTAAATACACCAGAACTTTCTAGAGTGTATGTTTCAAATATAAAACTCCCAACAATTGGAGGCATAGACTACCAGTGACGGGCTCTATCTATAGTAGTCTCATCTTCATATATCCCACGGTGGCCAGTTACTCTCCTGACGGGTGCTATCAGTGACGGAAGCAACAATATGCCTTTAGGTCTAATCTATTCAATCTATCCAAATCTGGCATTAGATGAACAATAAATAATTGCTGAGTGTAAAATAATGCTTCCTCCTACCACTGTACTTATCTCCTATATGAATGTCTCTAAACACATTTTAGTATCGAGGTAATTCCATACTAGAGACAAGTAATAGTGGTCGGAGAGAGTACCAGTGATGTGCCTTGCAACTATTTTTAAAGAGACGTCTTTGCCCATTTTTAATTAATATATGGAAATAAAAGAAGTACAACAATAATTCACATCAATTTTCATAGAATAAAGAAAAATAATAAATATAAAAGAGAGATATGCCTCTGCCCGAAACCGCAACGGTGCCACCAACAGCACCACCAGGGTGAGCCATCAACGGCGCAAGAAGCCACATCATTGCGTCGCTGACGCCGAACCATGCACACAAACGAAACCGGGACACTTGCAGGGGTGGCTGTGGCGGAAACCCTAGAACACTTCTAGGCGTCCAGGCGGCTAGCTGTTAGGGGTGGGGTCTTTGATTTTAAAATGTACTTATGCTGATCAGCCATTGGATGCATCCATGCATACATATTCTATAGCACATCTAAAGTAGCTCTCGTATACGCGGGGTGTGCTGACTACGTCAAGAAATATCTATTGACATAACACATCAGCCAATCAACAACGAGACGACAGTAGCGAAACCATCTCGTGCCGGCCAACCATGCACGAGTTCCACCAATAGAAGGGCGGCGTACGCTATGCTCGCCTGTCGTCATATGTGGCGTAGCTACGTCGGATGTACTACGCATAAATCCTATAAATGCCACCGATCGACTAGTCAAGTAAAAAACATAAGCTATAGTATTCCTGCACTCACCCGCCAAGTCGATCACAAGTTAAGAGATTTCATTCTCCAATTAGGACCTGACCTAGCTAAAGGGAGAGTAATGGCGAAGACGTCGTGGCCGGAGGTGGTGGGGTGGCCGGAGCTGAACGCGTTGGACCAGATTAACCTCGACCGGCCGGACGTGTCGGTGGGGTTCTACATGCAGGGCTCTCCTCTGCCGCCCGGTTACGACCCCCCAAGCGCGTTGTCCTCATCGTCAACGCGTCCGGCGTTGTCATCAAGACCCCCGTTATCGGTTAGCCGGCCATCAGCCATGATGGATGCCCTAGACTTGTTCCGTGACAACATAGCACCTACGTGCATTGTATCTCTGTTCCCTTCTTCCGCACTTAGCTATGTACGTGTATTTCGAGAGGAGCAGCTTGGTCGTCGGGGTTATATATATGAAGTATTACCCTTGATAGTGAGCACATGAATAAAGAGAATTTCAATCAATGCCTTCAGTAAGTGAACACATTTTGCTATAGGAAATACTAGTAGATCTAAATGCGGGTGATAAGAGCCATGAATCGCTACCAAAGATAACCACGTCATATCTTTTTTCATATCTTTCCGAGATCATCCTAAATGCAACACACCCCTGATGATGTCCTAATTGTAAACATTTAATAAATTTAAGAACTTATTTTATATCATTTGTTATATATCCTAATTCTACAATGAGTTCGGTACAACTTTTGGAGTTGCAACACAGAAATACTAGAATAGTAACATCTATTTCTTATGTTTGCACTCGGGCCATTGAATGTCGGACCAAAGCTTGTGGCCGATTTTTTAGCTGTCCCTTAGGGTCGTACAGAATTTCTCTATTGTTGATGATGAGAGCGGAGAAGATGGTCATGTCACCCATCCTTTCTCTCATCATAAATGATTCATAGTCTAGCGCTTCACATGGTCGGTCACGCACATCATTATTTTTAGATATATACTAGATTATTACTTAGTTATAGTGTATTATCTTAACTACTATAGTTTTCTATTACATTTAATAAACTCATCAAATACTAGAATATAGTTTATTTGATATATATAATAGTAATGGTATGTTTTTGGTAGCTACCTTGTAAAAAAATAACATTATTCACTAATTTCACTTAAAAATGTTTCATTATCTCGAGTGCTGAAGGTATGATGGAAAAAATAGGATAAAATCACATGCCGCCACATATTAGTATGTGGGACACAACGAATAATATTGCATATGAATACGCATGTGTCATGAAACCTTTCATCGTTAAATATCTTAGCATAGAACAATAAAATACGACATCTTTAAATACATGGTAGAAGTTTGTAGGGTGCATGGTTTCAAATATAAGGTAGTCGAGATCCCTGTGCATCGTCTTTGATCATGGTGCCATCGTCGGAGGAGATGCTGGGTGACGGGATACCTTGACAGGCTTCAATCTGGACGGGATTACCTAGACAGGGAACTCAACGGCTCTCGCTCGGAACAGCAGAGCGCCAACCGAGTTGGCGATGTGGACCATCAGAGCGAGGAAGGCGGTGACAGAGATAGGAGGGGCCCTGGGTCATGAGCATGGGATCTAAAGGTTCCATTGGGGCTGGCGGAATTTTGTGTCACGCTGGCACAATTGATGGCCTAGATTGACATGGGACTTGTTCTCCTCGCCCACTCAGCGGGTTTGCTCCTACGCAAACATCCAGCCCGTGCGTGCCACCAGGCGATTGTGGATAGCCCCAAAGGCTCAGTAGGTTTTGACGAAAGATAACCTTCTCAAAATAGGTTGGGTAGAGAGTGACAAGTGGAGATTCTACTGTGAAAATGAGATGAATGATCATATTTTGTTTAAGTGTCCAGTAGCTAGATATACTTGAAGTGTGGTAGCTTGTGCTCTTGATAGTGATCAAACTCCAGATGGGATGGTTGGGTGTCTGGTTTTAAAAGCTTTGGTTGGAAAATGTTATTTCTTTGGGCATTTCAGCTAGGAAAGACTTGTTTTCAGATCATTTACCCTGTAGATTCGAGTGTTGTTATCTTTAGCATTTCTTGCAAAGGAAAAAAGTTCAGAAGCTAAAAATGGGTCAGGGCCAAAGTGGTTATTGGCAGTGGCGTTAGAGGTTTTAAATACGTGCAAAGGTTGGGACCCTGAGACTTTGATATTGGGAAGCTAAGTTAGAAGAATCGAAGAGACCCGATTGTTGAGTAGTGGAGCGTTGTTGTCGCACACTGACAGTTGTTATGTTCACTTATGCTTGAAAAAAGTCCTGTATTAGAGCAAGTACAATAAGTCTTAGTTTTTTTTTTGAGAACATATCACTTTATTGATCAAATTAAATCATTACAAAGTATCTCTCGGATACAGTCCAGAGCAACAGAAAATCTAGCAAAACCAGAAAGTTCAGAGCGTCGAGCTAAAACATGTGCTGACTCATTAAGTTTACGAGGAACATGAAGAAAAGAGCAAGATGAAAGTAAGGTAGCCTCCTTCTTGATGTCCTGGACAACCACTCCTAGAAACGAGCGATCCAGAGTAGAGTTATTGATGCGACGGACCACAGAAAGACAATCAGATGCTAACATGATCTTGTCGAAACCCTCTTCACGAACGAAAGCCAATGCACGCCGGATGGCAAGTGCTTCTGCTAGTTCAGGCGACGTGACCTCCGATAGTAGCTCGCTGCATGCAGCCAAGCAAACACCATTGTGGTTCCTGATCACGACGCCGACTCCCATTCGATTAGATGGTTTAAACAGAGCCGCATCAACGTTGATCCAAACCGTTCCTTCCGGCGGTGGAGTCCATTTAGCCACTGAATAAATGGGCTCACACCTGTGATTAGAAACTGGTTTGCGAAGATGCAGTTCAATCATATCAACATGTGCCTTAATCTGTAAGGCTAGAGATCTTGGATTTTTCATTGTATCTCCATTCCGATAGCCGTTCCTTGCCTCCCAAAGGTGCCAGAAAGCAACTGTTAGAACCGTCATTTGCTGGACTGAAGACCGAGACAAGAAGTCAAACAGCCACGCCTTTGGATTAATAAAATTATGTCTCTGTAGTTTGATCGCTGACCATATTTTCAGATCCTCCCACGCATCACGAGCAAACTGACAGAACAATAAGGTATGAGCAGCTTGTTCTTCACGGTTACAGTGAATGCATACAGAAGACGCTGGGATGTTGCGCCTTTGAAGCTGCTGACCTGAAGGGAGACAGTCATGGACGAAACGCCAAAGGGTTATTTTCATTTTTCCTGGTGCCGTGATTTTCCATAGTCTCTTCCACAAGCTCGCTTCCTCATCCATGTTAGACGAGAGTCCCCTCTTGGACAGGCTGCGTGTTTGATTAAACTCCTGTGTTCTAGCTAAATTATAAGCTGAACGTACTGTATAGATGCCAAATTTGTTATGCGGCCAGGAGACAAAATCAGAGCCACCATGTCTGCTGATCGGTATACGAAGAATCCGGGATGCAACATCTTCTTAAAAAACAGAACGAATCAAATCATCATTCCATGTACCATGGTCTTCGTCAATGAGAAAGTCCACAGTCACTGCCTCTGGAAGAGGCGACAGAAGTTGAATGAACTTCGGATTTAGCCCAGGTACCCAATTATCTAGCAGTATTTTTGTACTCTTCCCATTGCCGATACCCCACAGGACACCCTGCTGAAGAAGTTTTCGCCCAAACAAGATACTTCGCCAGGTAAAGGAAGCAGAACGAGGACGTTGTGCATGCCAAAAATCACCGTCAGGGAAGTATCTTCCTTTCAGAACTCGGGCACAAAGTGAGTTTGGTTCCATGAGTAGTCGCCACCCTTGACGGCCTAGCATGGCTTGGTTGAAGAGGATTAGATCACGAAACCCCTCCCAATGTTTTAGGTGTTGACAACCATTCCCACGATCGCCAGTGCAATTTCTTCACACCATCCTCTACTCCCCACCAAAAGTCTGCAATAGCTCTACGCATAAGATCGCAGGTGGAGATAGGGATTTGAAAACAGCTCATGATATGAGTTGGTATGGCCTGAATCACCGACTTAATGAAAGCATCCTTGCCAGCTCGGGACATTGGACGATCAGAACACCCCATAATTCGTTTCTAGACCCGACCATGTAAGAAATTAAAAGCTCTTGTAGGTGCTCGCCCAACGTCCGTTGGCATTCCAAGATATGTATCTTGTAAAGCTTCTGAATGAACCCCAAGATTGTCCATAACCGAAAGCTTCACTCCTGCATCACAATGCGAACCGAAGAAAATAGAGGATTTGTCCTTATTAATTTTCTGACCGGATCCATCACAAAACAATTGCAAGGTATCATTCAGAGCAGAGACACTGCGAGCATCACTTCTTGCAAAGAAAATACTATCATCGGCAAAGAGGAGATGAGAGATTGGTGGCCCTTGCCGACCATTCCGGATACCACATAATTGCCCTCTCTCTTCTCGATTTTGCAGAAGACAAGAAAGACCCTCTGTTTGCAGTAGAAAGAGATATGGACTAATTGGGTCCCCTTGTCTAATCCCCCGCGTAGGAATAACTGGCTTAGTTAACTCACCATTAACTTTCACCGCATAACGCACTGCAGTAACACACCTCATGACCGTGCCAATCCAGGACGCAGCAAAACCAAGTTTAGATAGGCATCCCTCTAGATAGCTCCATTCAACGCGATCGTAGGCTTTCATCATGTCAATCTTCAATGCAAAATATGGCCTCTTAGCTTGCTGTTTCTTTATTGTGTGGAGGCACTCGTATGCAATCAGCGCATTATCGGTAATCAATCGTCCCGGTACAAAAGCACTCTGGTGCTCAGAGATGATCAGAGGTAGGATGATCTTAAGACGATTTGCAAGCACCTTAGAGGCGATCTTGTACAAGACGTTGCACAAGCTTATCGGACGGAAATTCTTCAAATGAGTAGGATGCTTAGTCTTGGGAATAAGCACAACTATGGAATCACAAAGACCACCAGGGAGATCTTCTCCATTTAAAAACCCCCGGACAGCAGCACAAATTTCAACTTTAAAAAATTCCCAATGTCTCTGATAAAACAATGCGGGAAATCCATCTGGGCCTGGCGACTTGGTTGGGCCCATTTGAAAAAGAGCGGTTCTGAGCTCCTCATCCGAATAGGGTCTACAAAGTTCGGCATTCATATCATCTGTCACTTTCCCTTGGATAGCATCAAGAACTACATCAGTAGCATCGCAAGGTTCAGAGGAAAATAAATCACCATAAAATTCCTCCACCATACCTTTGATACCTTGTAGCTGCTCACATCTGGTACCGTCCTCACGGACAAGTACTTTAATTGTGTTAGTGCGACGCCGAGCAAACGCCCTTGCATGGAAAAAGGCAGTGTTTCGGTCCCCTTCCTTCAACCAGTCCACACGTGAGCGCTGTCGAGCAATGATTTCTTCACGTTCAAAAAGCTCACACAGTTTGTGTTCCACCTCACGTGTCTCTGATAAACTGGCCACATGGAACGGATCAGTCACTAGTCGGAAAATGGACATCAATACCGGTTCCAGAGGCCCTTTTGTACCGGAAATCATACTGGTACAAAAGATTTGGGACAAAAGCCCTCCCCCCGTTTGGTACCGGTTCCTTACAAACCGGTATTAAAAGGGCCTCCACGTTGGCCCCCAGAAGAGTGCAGGGCTAGGGACCTTTGGTACCGGTTTGTAACACGAACCGGTACCAAAGGGTGGCTACCGTGCCGGGCAAATAATTCAGGGTTTAGGGTTTTAGGAGGGGTTTAGGTATCGGACCGTTTCATCGTACGAGGATCGCGTTGATGCGCCAGAGACGCGTTTAGATTTAGGAGTACATGAAGATCAAGGTAATACATATCAACTTGGTGCATATAATATAACACATGTAATTGCATAAGATCGCAAATTAAGTAGTACATGCATGAAGATCGATCTTCATGCATAGTGGTACTCTCTGAGGCATACTATCTATTACATGTAGCATAGTGGTACTCTCCGAGTCAAACTATATATTACATGTAGATCTTCATTCATAGTGGTACTCTACGAAGTTAGGTATGACGTCCCGAAGGAAAAATCCCGCCAATTCCTCGCCAATTGCTTTGAAGCGGTGCTCGATTGGGATCCTGTCCCGCTTTCTTGCCAACTGTAAAAGAATAAGATTCAAATGAATACATGAGCTATGTATATATATATATATATATATATATATATATATCAAATCACAATCAAACAATTATGACTGAAACTCAGCACAAGTTATGGTAACAAAATAAATTTGTGAATATTTTTTTCGTACCTCTCTATTCCTTTGATTATTCGTTCTCTCGCTAACAATCTTGTGGATGTACTCGCAAACGTAGTGTCCACATAGATTAGTATCCTCAGGTTGTTTCGCGCATTTCTGTACAAGAATATAATTCAATCAAACAATAATCAAGCATGATAAAGGTGTGTGGACCTAGGTAGTACTACTTACTTTGTTCGCACGCCATATCAGCTTCGGTTTCCATCCACTGGTCGGATCTTCCTCGATGAACGTTTGCCATATGCTGTCCGACAAAAGAAAATGCATAAAAGAGTTATTAATTTGTTGATATCAGAAAATTAACGAAAAAACCGATAAGAATTAAAATTACTTTTTGAGCATATCAAAAGCCGACTTGTATAGTATAGGCTCTTTGGTTCGTGAGTCAAAGACTTCAACATCTCCATCGTACATTTTAATGACGATAAGAATAAAGTGGAACCTACGCACGTTTAAATATGCAGTGTCATAGATATAAGTCATCAGTTAAAATTTTAACATATGGTGAGCAAAATAGAATGTGTTATAAGACAGTTACACTTACTTGAAGTTGTAAGGCCAAAGTATTATCTTTTTGTCACGTTGTCGCTTCAAAAACCTTAGCAAAGTCTCCGGTGTATCCTTGTTATAGATGGGATCTTCTATGGTTCTTTCATGCATTGTATCTGGGTCAATGAACCCAATGTCTGTGATTTTATCCCTTTTGCATTCGAGCTTCTTCGATCTGCATAATATAGCGCACAAAAGATTAAATTGAGGATAATTTGCAGACAATGAATGAGCTGAGCTAAAGACTTCTCAAATTATATTAATAAATCACTTATAGACAATAGCAACTGATGATAGATTTGTCGAGGGCCCGGAGATTGTATAACTGAAAAAGTTCACAGAAGTCAACGCTCATAGAGTATTCTTGGAAGTAGTGCTCATCCTTAACTCGCACCATGATAGCCTCGATCCCTCTCTTTGTGGCATTAGTGTACCACGCATGCAAATTACGCATACATGTTGGTAGCGACCTGATATTCTCGACCAGATCTTTCCCTTGAACAAATTTATATGCTACTTCAGCGATGGGGTAATCGATTGTGTTTTGTCGAGAACTTTCAACGGCATTCTCGTCAAACACCTTGAGAGGGGGGACCGATTGAATGGGTTGTTCTCCGAGCTGGTACACTTGTTTCCTAGTTTTCGCCGAGACCACCGATTGATCGGGTTTTTTCGCCTCCACCATAGTGTCATACGACTTTTCAATAGAACGCCTATAGTCAGATGGCGGCAATGGTGCAGGGTCATATAGATTCTCAACGGTACAAAAAACTTTCACCGGATCTAGAGTCTTCTCAAAAGGTATCTCTGGCACTTTCTTAGCAAAATGTTTTGCCACCTCGGACTTAGAGGTTTCGATGCATTCCTCGATAGTTTTTTCCCAAGGTAACTTCTCAATAGGCGGCAGTGGTTTCTCCTTTCTAGGTCTCTTCCTAGGCGGCGTACCATTTCGCTTAACGGGCGCAGTTTTATGCGGAGGATCTCGAGATGGTGGACTCGCGCTGGGGTCCCTCTCCGGTAGGTGTGGACTTTGCTGCTCATGTGGACTGCTACTAGGAGGATTCGATGGTCATTGCTGCTCATGTGGAATTTGCTGCTCATGTGGAATTTGCTGCTCATGTGGAATTTGCTGCTCATGTGGACTGCTACGAGGAGGAGTCGGTGGCCTTGGCAAAAGGACGATGTATTTCTTGGACCATATGGCGAAACCGCGCTTGACATCGGCCATTGTCTTCTCTTTGTCACCTCCAGGAAAATCAAGCTCCATTGTTTCATAACCCGAAACAACGTCATCCACCCCGACATGAACACAGCCAGCTGGAATGGGCATATGATGGTGCGTTGCTCCATCTTCATTTGGGTAAACATAGCCGACCGCCACCTTAACGGACACGTTCCTCATTTGCACATGTAGCTCGCAATGTGTCTTCTCTGTGACATAATCCACGGGGTAGCTTCCTCCACATTCAAGATGCGAGGAACCCACACTGCTTCTTCGCTGAGATGGGGCGGCATCGGCTTGAGGATCTTGTAGAAACAGCGGTTGATCAGGTGCCCTCTGATTTTTCTCAAGCACCTCCACCCTATTTATCAATTCCGCTAACCTGTCTAAGTCCTGCTTCTTCTTTCTCGAACGGCTTCTATAAGTGTCAGCGCACTCCGGCCATGCTTCCTTCATGGTGACACCTGGGAGGGCTCGTATCCGTCCAACGTGTTCAGCATTCCCAAGAGCGAGTGTCAGCTCGTCATTCTCTCTATCGGGAATGTACTCTCCCTTTCTAACTTTTTTAATTGCATCTATAAGCTGCGTCGTGATTGCTTTAATTTTTTCCTTCCATTTTCCCTTTGCAATGATCTGCCCTGTCTTTGGGTCCAACCCTGCCCCATGCGCGAACAACCAGAACTTGGACCGGTCGGGCCAGTCCCATGTCTGTGGAGTGATTCCTGCCTCCATCAGTTTAGCTTCAAATGCTCTCCACTTCAGAATAGCAGTCTTGTAGCCACCTGACCCCAAATGATGGAAATGTTCCTTCTTTGAAGCATTTTTCATATTTGTGACTGATCGGGACACAGCAGTAGAAGATTTCTTATAGCTCTTAAATGCGGGCCAGTGATCTTTTATCTTCACTAGACTTCCAGTGAATACTGGATCTTCATCTTCATATCTGGCCCATAAAGTTTTCTTCCAGGTCTGCAATTGTGTGGCCATCTTCTTAAGAGTCCATTCCTTGACTTTCTTCTTCTAGCAAGCGCACTCTCATGCCGATTGATGAAGAAGCCGTCCCAAGTCGGGCTGTAGTCGGGATGCCACTGAGGATTCCTCCGCTGCTCTGGCGTGAGCTCGAAGTAGTAGTTGTTCGTGATGGCCATCTGGTGCGCCACACCTACAGGGACAGGAGGGACCGGTACGCCTCCGACGCTCAGCATCCAGCTGATGGGGACACGGTAGCCCGGCGGGCAGGGGTAGTTTGAGGCGCAAAGCGCCTCCGCCTCCCGGGGGTTAGAGATACGATGGAAGCCATGGGCGAGAGTGATGAGGTTTGCACATATGAGTCTATATGTGATATGTAAATGGAGGCCAAGCCTGCATATATATAGTGAAAAAATGGCGGGAAGACGGAGGTGGGAAGCGGTGGAAAGCGCGGGAAGAAAATAGGCAGGAACGCAGTGGCGTGGAAAACCATCTAACCTTTAGTCCCGGCTGGTGGGTACAACCGGGACTAAAGGTGGTTTTTGTGTCATCTAACAAAACTGTCGATGGGATAAGGACGTGTGGGTAACCTTTAGTCCCGGCTCGTGGGTGCAACCGAGACTAAAGCTATCGGCAGGATAAGGATGCGTGGGTGGATACACTGCTCGATGAGATAAGGACGCGTGGGTGGACGCACGACGCCCCTGTCGGAGGAACAAGACAAAGTAGAAGCGGCGCCGTGCCTATAAAAGGAGCATCGATACACCATGGCAAGTAGCTCAACAAGCCAACCTAGAAGGTAGGGAGAGTTTCATCCCCATGGATGGAGGACAAGGTTGGGAAATCTCCCGTGGTGGAGCTTCATGAAGATGTCGTTGGTGCTCACGCCCTACGGCATCTTCGGAAGCTCCGCCTCGGAAAAATTTCCCTACAAGCCCATGAAAGACTCTATCTCCTCTAACAATGTTGGGTAAAGGGTTGGGAAATCTCCCGTGCCGGAGCTTCTCGAAGATGTAGTTGGTGCTCACGACCTACGGCATCTTCGGAAGCTCCGCCTCGGAAAAATTTCCCTGCAAGCCCGTGAAAGAATCTATCTCCTCTAACAGTGTTGGGTAAAGGGTTGGGAAATCTCCCATGGCGGAGCTTCTCGAAGATGTCGTTGGTGCTCACGCCCGACGGCATCTTTGGAAGCTCCGCCTCGGAAAAATTTCCCTACAAGCCCGTGAAAGACTCCATCTCCTCTAATAGTGTTGGGAAATCTCCCGTGGCAGAGCTTCTCGAAGATGCCGTTAGTGCTCACGCCCTACGGCATCTTTGGAAGCTTCGCCTCAGAAAAATTTCTTACATACAGTAACATCATTACACAAAAATAAATGGGAAAGTGATTTCCATATTGAGATACACAAGTTATGATCCCTATCTAGTCTTCTGAGTTTTCTTCTTGTGTTTCCCTTTCTTCTGATTGCGACGCAACCATGGACAATCTTCATTATTTAAAATGATGCTTGGGTCAGTTTTCATCTTGAAGGGTGGAATATCATCAAACTTATTATAATCTTTTGACATGTCTATCTTGTCCTCTACTCCCACGATGTTTCTTTTTCCTGAAAGAACTATGTGGCGCTTTGGCTCATCGTATGATGTGTCCTCTTGCCTTTCTTTTCTTTTTTTCAGTTTGGTAGACATGTCCTTCACATAAAAAACCTGAGCCACTTCACTGGCTAGGACGAATGGTTCGGTGTCGTACCCTAGATTCTTGAGATCCACTGTAGTCATTCCGTACTGTGGGTCTACCTGTACCCCATTTTTCAGGTTGAACCATTTGCACCAGAACAAAGGGACCTTGAAATTAGGTCCATAGTCAAGTTCCCATATCTCCTCTATGTACCCATAATATGTGACCTTCTTCCCATTGTCCTCTGCTGCATCAAAGCGGACACCACTGTTTTGGTTGGTGCTCTTTTTATCTTGGGCGAATGTGTAAAATGTATTCTCATTTATCTCGTACCATTGAAACGTCGATATAGTCAAAGATGGTTGCTTGGCCAACAAGTATAGCTGTTCTTCATCAGTGACATTCATGAGACGTGTTTGCAACCAACCACCGAAAGTCTTCATGTGTTCTCCATCAATCCAATCTTCACGTTGCTCCGGGTATTCAGAGCGTAAAATATTCTTGTGTTCCACTTTGTATGGAGCCACCAAGCTGGAATTATGTAGAACTGTGTAGTGTGCTTGAGTGAAAGAATGTCCGTCCATACACATTGTTGCTTTCTTTCCTAGCGTGCCTTTTCCACGCAGTCTCCCCTCATAGCGCGATTCAGGAACACCGATCGGCTTAAGGTCAGGAATAAAGTCAACACAAAACTCAATGACCTCCTCTGTTCCATAGCCCTTGGAGATGCTTCCTTCTGGCCTAGCACGGTTATGAACGTATTTCTTTAAGACTCCCATGAATCTCTCAAAGGGGAACATGTTGTGTAGAAATACAGGACCGAGAACACTAATCTCTTCGACCAGGTGAATGAGGAGATGCGTCATAATATTGAAGAAGGATGGTGGGAACACCAACTTGAAGCTGACTAGACATTGCACCACATCCTTCTGTAAATTTTGTAGAGTTGGTGGATTGATCACCTTCTGAGAAATTGCATTGAGGAATGCACATAGCTTCACAATGGGTACTCAAACATTTTCCGATAGAAGCCCCCTCAATGCAACCGGAAGTAATTGTGTCATAATCACGTGGCAGTCATGAGACTTTAGGTTTTGAAACTTTTTCTCTGACATGTTTATTATTCCCTTTATATTCGACGAGAACCCAGTCGGGACCTTGATGCTACTCAGGACTTCAAAAAAGACCTCCTTCTCTTCTTTGGTAAGAGCATAGCTGGCAGTACCTTGATACTTCTCTGGATTCAGGTTGTTTCCTTCGTGGATACATTGCTGGTCCTGCCGTGCATCCGGTGTATCTTTTGTCTTCCCATACACGCCCAAGAAGTTTAGCAGGTTCACGCAAAGATTTTTCGTCACGTGCATCATGTCGATTGCAGAGTGAACCTCTAGGATTTTCCAGTAGGGTAGCTCCCAAAATATAGACATCTTCTTCCACATGGGTACATGTCCGTCAACATCATGCAGAACAGATTGTCCGCCAGGACCATTTCCAAAGATCACTTTTAAATCCTTGACCATATCATATATAACATCCCCAGTAGGGCGGGTAGGATTCGTTCGGTCTTCTGCCTCACCTCTGAAATGCTTTCCTCTCTTTCTTACTTGATGTTGTTTTGGAAGAAATCGACGATGCCCCATGTACACATTCTTGTTTCCCAAATATATACTGTCAGTCTCACCTAAACAGTGTGTGCATGCATTGTATCCCCTGTTTGACTGTCCTGAAATGTTACTAAGAGCAGGCCAATCATTGATGCTTACAAACAACAACGCTCGTAGGTTAAATTCCTTTTGTTCGTGCTCATCCCAAACAGGTACACCTTCTTCACGCCACAACTGTAAAAGTTCTTCAACCAATGGCCTCAGGTACACATCAATGTCGTCGCCGGGTTGCCTCGGGCCTTGATACGTCCAAAACGTATCTACTTTCTCGAACACTTTTGCTATTGTTTCTCCTCTAATTTGTGTGTTTTGAATACAACTAACATGGACTGACGTTGTTTTCAGCAGAATTGCTCTGGTGTCTCGTTTTTGTGCAGAAATTCAACTTCCAGTAAAAATTCGGGAAAAATCAGGAAAAATCCTATTTCACCAGAAGACCCAC
Source organism: Dactylis glomerata (assembly GCA_007115705.1). Lineage (NCBI taxonomy): Eukaryota > Viridiplantae > Streptophyta > Magnoliopsida > Poales > Poaceae > Dactylis > Dactylis glomerata. The sequence continues at coordinate 19,084,430 of QXEO01000541.1, read as the reverse complement.
GGAGCCAGAAGACCGGAGGGAGAAGGGGCTCGAGGGGCCGTCACACGTAGGTGGCGCGGCCCAGCCCTGGCTGCGCCACCCCTGTGTGAGGGGGCTCCAGGACCCCTCTCGACCTCCCCTCTCGCGTACATATACCCCCTGACGACATAATATCAGGGAGACGGCGTTTTTTCCAGATAGACTTCCGCTGCGCCGCCACCATCAGAAACCGCGATTCGGAACCAGAAACTCCGTTCTGGCACCCTGCCGGGACGGAGATTCGGAGGAGATCTTCATCACCGTCACCACCGACACTCCTCCATCGACCATCCATGACTCTCCCATCCATGTGTGAGTAATTCCCCCGCTGTAGGTGAGGGGATGGTAGGGATTGGATGAGATTGTTCATGTAATTTGATATGAGATTGATAGGGCATAGTGCCTAGTATCTTTATTTAGTGCCTATGACATTGTTGCAACTTGTTGTGCTTAATGCTTGTCACTTTGGGCCCGAGTGCCATGATTTCAGATCTGAACATGTTATTATTTCTATGATGATACTTGTTGTTTATGGTCTTACCTACAAGTTGTATACACATATTGTTGTCCGGAACCCGAGGCCCCAAAGTGACAGAAATTGGGATAACCGGAGCGGATGGCTATGATGTGAGGATCACATGTGTTCACCGAGTGCTAATGCTTTGCTCCGGTACTCTATTAAAAGGAGTACCTTAATTACCAGTAGTTTCCCTTGAGGCCCTGCTGCAATAGGCTGGTAGGACAAAAGATGTCGTGCAAGTTTCTCCTTGTGAGCACGTACGACTATATACGGAACACACGCCTATGATTGTTTGTACTAGGATGCTTTATCATTATTTATCTGCAATGCCCGTATCTCATTGATTTCATGAATTATCTTATCCATGCAACGCCCGTTATCCATCCCTATGCCTACAGTATTTGTTCCTACTGTTTACAACCGTTACTATTACTGCTGCTATTTTACTACTGCTGTTACTGTTTCACTACTGTCACCACTATAAAACTGTTGCTACTGATAAACCACTGCGAGCAAGACTGTTTCCAGGTGCAGCTGAATTGACAACTCATCTGTTAAGGCTTACATATATTCTTTGGCTCCCCTTGTGTCGAATCAATAAATTTGGGTAATACTTCCCTCGAAGACTGTTGCGATCCCCTATACTTGTGGGTCATCAAGACTATTTTCTGGCGCCGTTGCCGGGGACCATAGCTTTATCTGTAAGTTCACTTGGTATTCATATTGTTCGCTGCAATCCTTTCATCATGGGTAAACCTCGTGATGGAAAAGTTCCTATATTGCCATCCACTACAAGAAGAGGTACGACTCTCAACACCTCTGTTGCTCTTGATTCACCTTCTGTTATGAGTAAGTTGCTTACACCACCACACCCACACGCTACTGCTACTACTTCTGCTGAGATTGAAAATGCCACTGATAATTTAGATGATGCTTCTACTGTGCTTGATGAGAGTGGTTCACTAGGTTCCTTTTTAGATGCTACTATTGCTAGAGCTAAGTTGGGAAACACCACTGTTACACCTGTTAGTTCACCTGAGTCTAGGGAGTGTCCTAGTGATGATTATGATGATGATGCTTATATTGAGCTTAATGATGATTTTATTGCAGAAGCACGTGCTGCTCGTAATGCAGGTAATGTTAAAGAACTTCTTGCAAGACGCTCTGTTAGATATAATTTGTCTCCTGATCCTAAGTTTGCTGCTTCTCCTATAAATATTAGAGACAAGGATTATGATTTCTCTTTGGATTTATCTTACATATCTATTGTTGAGAAAACTCCTTTTTGTGGTACTAAAGATGAGAGTGCTATGGAGCACATGAATGAGCTTTCTACTTTGAGTAATTTGTTTTCTAATGATATTAAGCTCCGCACTTACTTTGTTGCTAAGATTTTTCCTTTTTCATTGAAAGATGCTGCTAAAATTTGGTTTAATAGCTTGTCTCCTGGATCTCTTACTAGTCCTATTGCTTTGGTTAATGCTTTCTTTCAGAAATATTTTCCCGCTAGTGCTCAACATGCTGCTGTGCAGAAAATCTTTGATTTTGAACAGGGAAAAGGAGAGATATTGCCTGAATCTTGGACAAGGTTTTGTTCTTTAATTAGAGCTTTGCCGAAAGAACCATTGCCTAAAAATGAACTCCTTGATATATTTTATAACGGACTAACGGATGAGTCTAAGTCATATTTGGATAGTTGTGCTGGTTGTGTTTTCAGGGAAAGAACTCCGGCTGAAGCTGAAGAATTAATGGCTAAAATAAGCCGGAATCCTGATGATTGGACCTTAGTTGAGCCAACACCAGCACCAACCCCTGCGCCATCTATAGAGCCTACGCCGAAGAAGAGAGGGATGATTGAATTAAATGATGAAGTTATGAAGGAGGCTAAGAAATCTCTTAAGGAGAAAGGTATTAAGGCCGAAGATGTGAAGAATTTACCTCCTATTGAAGAATTATGTAAGCCAATCTCTCACTCATCTACTATTGAGGTACACTCTCTCCAAAGCTTTGATGAAAGAGATATTCCTTATACTAAACCTCCTGATCAATGCTTAGATGAATTTGATAATTTTATTGTTAAGCAAGAAAATTTTAATAGAATGGTGCATAATCATTTGTTGGAGAATTCTAGAGCTATTAACAAGTTGCAGGATATTGTGGAGAGAACCGCCAATGATGTGAAGATACTTGCTAAACATTTTCAAATGGTTCATACACAAATTGATCAGCTTACCAAGGTGCAAAAAGATTTGCTAGTTAATGCTGCAAGAGAGAAGCAAGCATGTGAAATACGCACAAGAAGTGGTGCTGTTACTCAAGACCCATTATATCCTGAAGGACATCCTAAGAGGGTTGAGCAAGATTCTCAACGCACCTCGAATGATGATATCCCCTCTAAGAAGAAGAAGAAGCATAAAACAACCGCAGAATCCTCTGATGCAGGTAAAGATCCTAACAGTGTTTCTATTTCTGATGCTGAAACTGAACCAGGAGATGCTTCCGATAAAGAAGAAGTTGAAGAAGAACCAGAAAAGATTGATAAGAATGCAAAGTACACCAAAGAAGATTTCATTGCCAACAAGCATGGTAAAGAGAGAGAACCTTGGGTACAGAAACCAATGCCTTTTCCTAGTAAGAAACACAAGTCCAAGGAAGAAGAACATTACAACAGGTTTTGTGAATGGATGAGACCTTTATTTTTGCAAATTCCTTTGACTGATGCTATTAGAATGCCTCCTTATGCAAAGTATATGAAAGATATTGTCACTAACAAAAGGAAAATTCCTAGTGAGGAAATTTCCACTTTACTTGCTAATTATTCTTTTGATGGTAAAGTTCCAGAGAAGCTTGGAGATCCAGGTATACCAACTATTCCTTGCTCCATTAAAAATAACTATGTTAGAACTGCGTTATGTGATTTGGGAGCTGGAGTTAGTGTCATGCCTTTTTCCCTTTATAAGAGACTTGATTTAGAAAAATTGGTATCAACTGATATATCTTTGCAGATGGCTGATAAGTCTACTACTATTCCTATTGGTATATGTGAGAATGTTCCTGTTCAAGTTGCTAACAGTTGTTTAATATTAACTGATTTTGTTGTGTTGGAAATGCCTGAAGATGATAATATGTCTATTATTCCTGGGAGACCTTTTCTAAACACTGCAGGAGCTGTTATCAATTGCAATCAAGGAAAAGTCACTTTTAATGTTAATGATAAAGAATATACGGTATATTTTCCCAAGAAGATTGATAGGAAGAATGCTCTAAATACAATCAAGCATGTTGAGACCATCAAAGTTGGTCAAATTATTTGTTCAGAGCGAAAGCCCAAGGAAGAATGTCAAATTGTTATGGTTGGGACTATACCTATCAAAGTTGAGGTAACATAAGCATTAAGTGATATGCAAAGTTTCTCCTCATAAAAAGTTAGTTTGGTAACAAGACTTGATCAACCTTGTTAACAAAGTGATTTTATATGAAAGAAACTTCGTTTTCACCGCATCCATTCCACCTCACTTGTATTTACTTTCATCAAATTTTATTCCTTCAGTTAAGCTGCTTGATTAAGAGTATCTCAGAGCTGCTGCATGCTTAGTTTTGATTTACTTGAAATCTTTTCATCCTCGTTTTTCTGAGTTTCATCAATATGCCAATTTCTGAAAAATCCTCGAAAATAAAGTTCCTCGAAAAATTCCATAAAATTCTTTATAAATTTTTATGTCAAAATGGGGCAGAGAGACACCTGGGAGGCACCAGGTGGGGCAGCCACGCCACCTCACACACTGGTGGCGCGGCCCAGCCCTGGCCGCGCCACCCAGGTGTGAGGGGGCCCCACCAGGCCACTCACTCATCTCTTCTTCCCCAGCTCTTTCTCTCTCCCGAAAACAACGACACACTCAGCTGAAACCCGAGTTCTTGCTGTTCTTCACCTCGATTTTTCGATCTACTTGCTCAGCCCAACATTTCTGCTGAAATTTGGATCATTTGCTCTCCGGTATGTGACTCCTCCACTTGCCCAAATAGATTTTCTTTTGGTGAAGTATATCTTGAGTATTTTAGCATTGTAGGTGACAGTATAAATGAGTATGCATGCTTGTTCTCTTGTTTAGAATTGATATTTTGATGCATGATAGCTCTCTAGTAACTCACCATAGTAGTTTCCTACACTTGCTTGTCTTAAAATCACTTTTTATAAGATTTGTCAAAATTTCAGAAATGGAGGGGAATGCATATCAACTCCCTCAACATGAACTAGAAGTGCAAGATGTTATGAAAGATCATCGTGAAGAGAAGGTCTTCCCCTCACATTATCCATGTTCAGCATTCTTGAGTGCTGCTGGGATCCTGCAGGATTTTCAAACCTTACTCTCTAATGCAGGTTTAGAATACTTTGTTGAGGGTGAACCTCCCCAATATGTTAAACTAACAATGTCTGTGGTGCAGGATTTCAGATTTAGTTGGTCCACTTCTAACCCCATGGTTCATTATAAAATTTATAACAGACTTGTGGATTTGCCTCTTGATGTTTTCTGTACAGCTATTAGAGTACCACAGTGGGGATCACTTGAGAAGATAAAGGGACAACCAAGGCAATTGTTAGAAGTATACGAGGAGATTTGTCAAGGAAGAAGTTTCAAAGGAGAGGGTGGTAAAATTCGAAACATTCATTTTCCATCCATTCGATATTTTGCCCTCTTCATTACCAAATGTGTTCTTGCTAGGAAATCTGCAAGTAAATTGTCTCTCCATGATCTAGCCTTTATTTCTGCTGCTTTGAGGCATGATAGGACTTACCACTTGGGTGCCTTAATAGCTTTCCGTCTTGATATTAACCGTGAGAAAGGGGGAATCTGTGGGGGACTTATAGCGTCACGCTTGTTAGCTTTGCATGGTGTTTTGCCTCATTTTCGAGATCTGCAGTTCCCCGAGGAGAAACTTGGTCTTGATGCTATGGTTCAACATAAGTTTATTTCTCGTCCTGCTAGTTTGATTAATTTAACTTTTGAGCTAACCTTTTTCAAGAAGACTACCTGGAGGGTAGTAAAGACTGATCGATCAGTCCGTTTGCCTGCACCTCTTTTGTTTAACCTCGATCGCAGGAACAAATGGTCGCTTTCGGAGGATGAGCTTGATGCATACATAGAGGAACACCCGCCGCCTGTGCACGATGAGGAAGGCGCCGAGGAGTCGGGACAGCCCTCCGACATTGTGAACTTCTCTTATGAGCAGCCTTACTATGATTATGCGCCATCAGCTTCATCTTCACGAGAGCCAGGGTATGACTACATCTATGATCACCCACCAGCTTGGGGCGGCTATCAGAGCCGGAATTGATCCCCACTTAGGCCAAAAGCCTAAGCTTGGGGGGAGGTACGCCGACGATTCACTCATCTACATATCATATTTTGTCAGACCTTTGTATATCCATGTTTCACCTTCTTTATTGTTATAGTTCTTACTTCTGCTTTCCAAAACACAAAAAGACCAAAAATATTTCCGTTGTTTCTCTCAATTTGGTTCTCTACCTTTGGTTTACTTTATTTGCTATTTTCGGTTTGTTACTTGAAAAACCCAAAAATATTTTGCTTTGTCTGCTATTTCCTTCTGCTTTTGTTTTAAAAATCGAAAACCCCAAAAATATTTTTTGTTCTTCTTCGGTTTTGTAAAGTTTGTTGCAGAGTTCAGTCTCCCGTTACTCCATTGGAGCTTGGTATTCACTTTATATTATTCAAGCCACACAAGTGAAGAGCAATAATGACGACATATGACAATCCGAGTTGTGGTAAGAGGCTGGTATGAACTCTGTTTGTTTTCATTTTTGTACATATACTCATCTATGTGGACATGCTTAGTTGGTTCATGTAAGGTATATGTTATCTAATGGATGCTTTGTAGTTCTTGCTTTCATATGATTAGTTTCAATTTACTACTAGCTTGTAGCATGTCATGTAGACGCTTGCATGCATTGTTTTATTCGTAATATGGTATGTTATTGTGGTATCCACCTCTGAAAGCTTCATTTGAATCGACTTGGCACATGCTCAAGCATGCACATGACTAAATAAAAAGTCAATTAAGCCTCGATGATTTACTTTGTCTCAGAGTTCTTGTATCATTTTTATGCCTATATTAATTTTGTTTTGTCGCAAGCATGATTATGACAGTTATTGCTCTCTCGATTGTCGCTTCCCAGTCTTTTGCTAACCTTCGCTTGTACTGAGTATGAGCTCTACTCGTGCATCCAATTACCAAAAACCAAGTCTTCCAAAGAGTCCACTATAAATTCCTATGCGTGGTATTTGTAAGCCATTCCAAGTAAATTTTCATGTGCTACCTTTCAAAACTTTCAACTACTTCTCATTTTGTGCCACTGTTTTTAGCTCATGGGGACGTAGTGGTCGGAATTGCTATCTTCCATATTAAATTGAGTACCCCTCGACTAGGCAGCTTCATCTGCTCGTCATTAATTTTGCAAGGGAGCTGGTCAGACCATTATAATCTTAAATCTAAAAGAAAGAAAAAAAGGCACTCCTCCAAAGGAATGTGAAAGTTGGTGGGCACCCGATGGAATCGGTTAGCCATGGTTTGAGAAAGGAAAAAAGGTGGGGAGGAGTGCCAAAGCTTTATAAAAGAGCACCAATGTGCCAAATTTCAAAGAACTCGGAACCGCTCTCACTTGTTTATTATGGAAGATAGTAAGTCCCCATTGCTAGTCGTTGACATAGAACAACCACCTCTCAAAAGAAACTTTTATATCTGTTTTACAAATGAAAAGCTCTAGCACATGTTAAATCCCTGCTTCCCTCTGCGAAGGGCCATTCGTTTACTTTTATGTTGAGTCGTTATTTTCTAACTTTAAGCACTTCTTGAGAGCATAGCTGTTATTCTTAGTGTAATGTGCTTGTCCCAGAACATGGTTAATTGTGGTATAACTTTGATGCTTGTATCTTTGATATCTTTAACTTCTAGTCTTCCCTTGGACTTCAAAGGTGCCTCAGCATTTATGTTTTGCTCTACAAATAAAGGCAAGCGGGATACCACTCTTTCATATCATTTATGCATATTACAATCTTGTAGCTTCTTATGTACATGTTACTTGTTAATAGTGCATTGGCACTCTTTCATAGCTTGCTTGACTATGAGGTGACATTAGTTACATATTTCTTATTATGAATTGCCTGAGTACTTGATCACATAGTTTGTATATATACATCATATGAGCAAATGTGTTCGTGAAAGTTTCTTTTATCGCTCTCAGTTGTTAACTGAATTGCTTGAGGACAAGCAAATAGCTAAGCTTGGGGGAGTTGATACGTCCAAAACGTATCTACTTTCTCGAACACTTTTGCTATTGTTTCTCCTCTAATTTGTGTGTTTTGAATACAACTAACACGGACTGACGCTGTTTTCAGCAGAATTGCTCTGGTGTCTCGTTTTTGTGCAGAAATTCAACTTCCAGTAAAAATTCGGGAAAAATCATGAAAAATCCAATTTCACCAGAAGACCCACGGAGCCAGAAGACCGGAGGGATAAGGGGCTCGAGGGGCCGTCACACGTAGGTGGCGCGGCCCAGCCCTGGCCGCGCCACCCCTGTGTGAGGGGGCTCCAGGACCCCTCTCGACCTCCCCTCTCGCGTACATATACCCCCTGACGACATAATATCAGGGAGACGGCGTTTTTCCCAGATAGACTTCCGCTGCGCCGCCGCCATCAGAAACCGCGATTCGGAACCAGAAACTCCTTTCTGGCACCCTGCCGGGACGGGGATTCGGAGGAGATCTTCATCACCGTCACCACCGACACTCCTCCATCGACCATCCATGACTCCCCCATCCATGTGTGAGTAATTCCCCCGTTGTAGGTGAGGGGATGGTAGGGATTAGATGAGATTGTTCATGTAATTTGATATGAGATTGATAGGGCATAGTGCCTAGTATCTTTATTTAGTGCCTATGACATTGTTGCAACTTGTTGTGCTTAATGCTTGTCACTTTGGGCCCGAGTGTCATGATTTCAGATCTGAACATGTTATTATTTCTATGATGATACTTGTTGTTTATGGTCTTACCTACAAGTTGTATACACATATTGTTGTTCGGAACCCGAGGCCCCAAAGTGACAGAAATTGGGATAACCGGAGGGGATGGCTATGATGTGAGGATCACATGTGTTCACCGAGTGCTAATGCTTTGCTCCGGTACTCTATTAAAAGGAGTACCTTAATTACCAGTAGTTTCCCTTGAGGCCCTGATGCAACAGGCTGGTAGGACAAAAGATGTCGTGCAAGTTTCTCCTTGTGAGCACGTACGACTATATACGGAACACACGCCTATGATTGTTTGTACTAGGATGCTTTATCATTATTTATCTGCAATGCCCGTATCTCATTGATTTCATGAATTATCTTATCCATGCAACGCCCGTTATCCATCCCTATGCCTACAGTATTTGTTCCTACTGTTTACAACCGTTACTATTACTGCTGCTATTTTACTACTGCTGTTACTGTTTCACTACTGTCACCACTATAAAACTGTTGCTATTGATAAACCACTGCGAGCAAGACTGTTTCCAGGTGCAACTGAATTGACAACTCATCTGTTAAGGCTTACATATATTCTTTGGCTCCCCTTGTGTCGAATCAATAAATTTGGGTAATACTTCCCTCGAAGACTGTTGCGATCCCCTATACTTGTGGGTCATCAGGCCTTGGATGAGCACTGGCATCATAATGAACTTCCGCTTCATGCACAACCAAGGAGGAAGGTTATAGATACATAGAGTCACTGGCCAGGTGCTATGATTGGAGCTCTGCTGCCCGAAAGGATTAAAGCCATCTGTACTTAGACCAAAACGTATGTTCCTTGCGTCACCTGCAGAATCTTTAAACTTATTGTCAATCTTTCTCCATTGAGACCCATCAGCAGGGTGTCTCAACATCCTGTCTGACAAACGGTCCTCTTTGTGCCATCGCAATAACTTGGCATGCTCTTTGCACCGAAACAAACGTTTCAACCGTGGTATTATAGGAGCATACCACATCACCTTGGCAGGAACCCTCTTCCTGGGGGGCTCACCCTCAACATCACCAGAGTCATCTCCTCTGATCTTATATCGTAATGCAGTGCATATCGGGCATTCAGTCAAATTCCCGTAGTCACCACGATAGAGGATGCAGTCATTAGGACATGCATGTATCTTCTGAACCTCTAAACCTAGAGGGCAGACAATCTTCTTGGCTTCGTACGTACTGGTGGGCAATTCGTTATCCTTTGGAAGCATATTCCTCATCATTTTCAGCAACTTTTCAAATTCGGAGTCAGATAGACCTTCCTCTTCCTTCCATTTCAGCAATTCAAGTGTGCTACCCAGCTTTTTCAGACCATTTTGGCAGTTTGGGTATAAAGACTTTTTGTGATCCTCTAACATGTGATCCAACTTCTCGCTCTCCTTATTAGTTTCGCATTCTCTCCGTGCATCAGCAATGGTCCGACCGAGATCATGAGGGGGCTCATCATGTGTGTCTCCTTCAGCTTCCCCTTCAGCTCCCCTTCAGGTTCTCCCATAAAAGTATCACCGTATTTAGGGAACCAGGATAGTTGTCATCATCCTCTTCTTCATTGTCTTCCATTGTAACACCTCTTTCTCTGTGCTTGGTCCAACAATTGTAGCTGGGCATGAAACCGTGCTGAAGCAGGTGCACATGAAGGGTTCTTGAGGAAGAGTAATTCTTCTGATTCTTACACACACTACATGGACAGACAGCAAAACCATTCCGCTTGTTCGCATCAGCCACACGGAGGAAATCCTGCAAGCCCTTAATGAACTCGCTTGAGACTCGGCTACCGTACATCCATTGCCGGTTCATCTACATTATTATGTAAGTATATAATAAACCAAATTAATACAAGGAATGAACTCACATTGCATATAAATCATATATACTCCCACAGTACTCTCTAACATTACTCCACAAATCCCACTATTTTCTTGAGCATAAAAGAGCTATGTGCATGGAAATCAATCAAGAAAATGCCTCATACTTACAAGTTATTATTGCAAACAAATCCTACTCAAAAGTTATTATTGTAAATCACATAAGCTCACAATTACTTCCACATTACTTTCTAACATTAATTACTCCACAAATCCCTCTATTTTTTTGAGCATAAAAAGAGCTATATATGTGCATGACAAATTTCTACTCTATACTCATTTTGGTCAACATACAAGTACACCACCTCTACACATGTGCAAACTAAGAAATTAATTTAAGCTCAAATTCTATATAAATCAAATAAACTCCCATAATTACTCCCAAATTAAAGCCACAAATTTCACCACATCTAGAGCATTATATGAGCTAAATTAGCAATTAAAGATGAGAGAGTGAAGTTGCTAACCTTTTGAACCAATTGGATAGATGAAATAACTCAAAATCTTAGATAATTTTGATAAAAAAATTGGGCATGACCTCCCCACTCAAGCCAAGCTTCCGACCACCATTAGTGTACTGGCAGGCTCGGGAGAAGAGAAGCTCCATTTTGTAGGCGGAGGCCTTTAGTCCCGGGCCGTGTTAAAGGCCGGGATTAAAGGTCGCCCTTTAGTCCCGGTCGTTAACACGGGCCGGGACTAAAGTCCGCCGCCAGTGGGGTTCCCGCCCGCCACCCCTTTAGTCCCGGTCCGTGTTAATGACCGGGACTAAAGGTCCATTACGAACCGAGACTAGGTGCTGGCCGTACCCCAGCGGCACGAACCGGGACTAATGCCCCCTTTAGTCCTGGCCCAAATAGTTTGGGGACTAAAGGTAACGGATAGAAGCCTCTTTTTCCACTAGTGTCCTAATTCCGAAAGTTAGCACTTCAAACTTGCAAATCCCCGTCTATTTCAGACCATAGATCCATTTTTGTCGATTTTCTCCACTGCGACCCGTCAGCGGGGTGTCTCAGCATCATATCTTTCTTACGGTCCTCTTTGTGCCATCACAACAACTTGGCATGCTCTTTGTTTTGGAACAAACGTTTCAACCGTGTTATTATAGGAGCATACCACATCACCTTCGCAGGAACCCTCTTCCTGGGGGTGGACTCGCCCTCAACATCGCCAGGGTCATCTCGCCTGATCTTATACCTCAATGCACCACATACCGGGCATGCATTCAAATTCTCGTACTCCCCACGGTAGAGGATGCAGTCATTGATGCATGCATGTATCTTCTGCACCTTTAATCCTAGAGGGCAGACAACCTTCTTTGCTTCGTACGTACTAGAGGGCAATACGTTCTCCCCTGGAAGCATCTTCTTTATTATTTTCAGCAACTTTTCAAATCCCTTGTCAGAAGTACCATTCTCTGCCTTCCATTGCAGCAATTCCAGTGTGGTACCCAGCTTTTTCTGGCCATCTTCGCAATTTGGGTATAACAGTTTGTTGTGATCCTCTAACATTTTCTCCAACTTCAACCTCTCCTTTTCACTTCCGCAGTTTATCTTCGCATCAAGAATGGCCCGACCAAAATCGTCATCGGGGTCATCAAAAATGGGCTCATAAAAAATGGGCTCTTCTTCAGCTTCGTCTTTCCCCATTCTACTATCACCGTCTTCAGTGAACATAGGATAGTTGTCACTATCCTCTTCTTCTTCGTTGCCTTCCATTATAACCCCTCTTTCTCCGTGCTTGGTCCAACAATTATAGCCGGGCATGAAACCGTTCTCAAGCAGGTGGAAGTGAAGGGTCTTTGAGGTAGAGTAATCCTTCATATTCTTACAGGAACTACATGGACAATAAATGAAACCATTCGACCGCCTGTTTGCCTCCGCCACGTTGAGAAAATAATGCATGCCAGTAATGAAGTCGGGATGGCATCGGTCACCGTACATCCATTGTCGATTCATCTGCATTATATAAGTATATCAAAAATCATTAATTACACAACATCATGGATATATGAGTGACCAACTTAATTAATATTCAAGTTCATCACATAAAACTAAGTTTTTTTATTAAAAAAAAGAGGCTCACCGAGGTGGTACAGTGCCGGCTAGGGGACGACGCTGGCGGTCGACGGCGGTGAGGACGGGGACGATACTAAAACCTACAAATCATACTTTAATTTGAGCTCAATTGCATATAAAAAGAATGAAATTCCTAACTTAGGCATTTCATCAAACACCTTGCTAGCACTAGAAAAATAATACGAGTTAAACTAGCAAAGAAATGAGCTAAATTAGGAACGCCGGAAGAAAGGATGATATTACTAACCCTTAGATAGATGGGTGCCGTCAATCTTGATAAAATGGTGGAGAAAAATGGAGATTTATTGGAGTGTGAGAGGTGCAAAATAGAGATTTGGAAATGTGAGAGAGGAGAATGAGAAGGGAAAGTGAGATCGGGCTGTAGAAATAGGCCGTTGGCCCTTTAGTACCGGTTCTTCAGATGAACCGTTACTAAAGGTTCAGCTCTGGCCCCACCTCCGCCTCAAAATTGGACTGAAACCCTTTCGTACCGGTTCGTAAGATGAACCAGTACAAAAGGCCCTCAACGAACCGGTATTGATGTTCCTCGGCCGGCTGGGCAAGGGAACCGGTACTAATGCACCCTTTAGTACCGGTTCGTAAGGGAACCGGTACTAAAGGCTTAGACGGATGCCCATTTTTCTACTAGTGAGTACGTAGGTACAGGAGCTGACGCTCAAGTTTCTGTATTTGTTTCCGCACTGATCCAAAAGTATCATAGTTCCACTGTCTAAGAGATGCTGCCATGGCCTATAAATTAGAGCATGTCGACAGTAGTGACCCATCACCCGAGCTAGTAGTAGACCATGCATTCTCCACAACCTCTTTATAATCTGGTGACCGAAGCCATGCAGCCTCAAAACGGAAACCAGATTGCACTGGGGGTCGTATAGTTGGCGTAGCAAACTTACAAAGTGATATGGAGAGAGCCAAGTGATCAGAAGTTGTTGTTATAACGTTTTCCACTCTAGTGTCGTCAAAAAGATCCAGGAAAGCGCCATTAGCAACCGCGCGATCAAGTCGGACACGCACATTGCTTTCGCCGTCTTGTTTATTTGTCCACGTGTACTTTGGGCCAGTGAAGCCAAGATCCGACATACCACAGTCCTCAAGGCATTGACGAAATTGTTGTATTTGTGCATCCAAACGTTCATTTGAGCCATAATGCTCATCATGTGTCAGAACCTCATTAAAATCGCCAACACAGATCCAAGGCCCGTCCCTTTGAGCTCTCAAACGACGGAGAAGATCCCAGAACTCATGCCGCTTTTCCCTATGAGGTTCACCATACACGAAGGTTGTACGCCAAGAATCTCCAGAATCTGCCGAGATGACCACATCGATACAATGGGCATTGAATCCCTTCAGCGAGACCGAGAAAGGCTGCAACCAGAAGAGTGCGAGTCCACCACTGAGACCCTCACAGCTGACAGCAAAACTGCCAGTATAACCTAGCGACCACATGAACCGCTGAGCCTTTTTGTCCTCCATCTTAGTTTCAGAAAGAAAGAGGATAGCTGGTCAAAAGGTTTTGACGAGCCAGCGAAGCTCGCCCACTGTCACGTCCGACCCGAGTCCACGACAGTTCCATCCCATGATAATCATTGCGGGTGGCGGGGCTGCCCCGCAGCCGCCGCCGGATCCGCCGATCTTGAAGGGTCTATCTTCTGTTTCTTATGAGAATCATCCTGCACCTCACATTGATTAACCGTCCCGGTTTCTGGTATGGAGACTCCAACTTGTCCAACAGGGACAATAGCAGTGTTAACTGAATGCGCCAGAGGCTCTCCTGATACCACAGTAGCAATTTTAGCCCTATAAACCTTAGGCTGCTTCCTCTTCTATCCAGCCACATGAGTACTGTCCTGCTGCAACTCTGTGGTCTCCTTACCTGGAGCACCATTCTTCCCCGTACTAGGCATTTTCCTGCTTCTTGTCGATTTGTTCCCTGATGAGGTGGCTTCACCAGAGCCACCTGCACCCTTTTGCTTCCCATCATCTTGAGAAGCAGAACGAGAGGCTGAGTTCTTATCAGTCCCACTCCAAGAACTTTTGCTGGATTGCTCCGAACTCCAGTCCTTTTTCCTAATATCAGGGACACAAAGCTTCTCCCCGTGCAAAGGCAGCTTGCCCTCTTTATCACGCACAGCTGGGTTATGGCAAACCCAAGAGGAATGTCCAATCAGACCACAAGAGAAACAAAACATCGGCATTCTTTCATACATTATATCAAAAAACACAATCTGTTGTTTGCTCTTTGAAAAGACCGAGATACATCTCATAATAGGTTCTGCAGGATTAATCATAACACGTGCACGGAGGTAGGAACCCCATGCCTTTCCATTTTCATCAACATCCAGTTTCTCCATAGTCCCCAATCTACCAGCAAGCGGCCAGCCACGTTCTGTGTTCATCAAAATTAAAACCCAGCTTCATGATACGAGCCCAAATATAGAGTTCATCAAAGATCACATCTTCTGGCTCAATTTTGGGATCAAAAATCTTCAAAAGAATGGCATGCTTGCTCAGCATCCAAGGGCCACCTTTCAAGACATGTGTTCTGTCTGCCTCCGACGAGAATTCCGCCAGAAAGAGGTTTGGCCCCAATGGCCGGATCTTCAAGCCCTTAGGATTACCCCATGCAGGACGAACAACAGACGTAATTGTTTGCACATGCAGTGTATTTGGTGCCATAACTTTACCAACCAGAGCCCATTCTGGGCATGGGAGATCGATCGGCATCTCCCTCATCATCTAGGACAAAAGGCTCTGCCTCCCTAGGAGTGAGTTTCAGTTCCCGTAGCATCTCTGCAACTTTCTCCGCTGGGACAGAACTCGCAGAGGAACAAGTTTTAGAATTCTTACCCTTGTCTTGATTCGCCGCGTCCTCCGAGATCACAATCTGCCCATGTGATCCGGTGGTAGCGACAGTCTTGTCCACCGCTCCACTTGATCTGCGACCTGCCATCACGCCTACCAACCGAACGATCACCCAACAGGTGGAGATCCGAACGGAGGGGAGATCGAATGAAGATGGATACGAGCACGAAGTGGAGAGGGTGATGACTAATTGGTGAACGCGAGGAGTCCCGAACACCAGAGGAAGTCGTGTAGATCTAGATTTGGTGATCGCCCGAGCGTCGCCAAGAACCCAGAGGAACCGACATACGTTACTACCCGTTATTGGACCGGAGTCTTTTAATAAGTCCTAGTTAGCTGACTATAAGGATTAGAATATTATTTATTTGCCTAGTTGGAAGAGAGAAGAGGAGAGAGAGAAAGTGGAGCCAGCTCTAGCACATGCTCCTAGGCATTTGAGAGAGTAAAAGGTGAGCCATGTATTACTAAAGTAATATATCTATATAGCTCACTATTGTATATACTAGTTCTTAGTTGGCTATATAGATAATATGGCACTTGGCTTATAGCCAACAACTAGCTCCTTGCTTTTATGTTTGTAGTGGTACTAGTTCTTTTTGTCGCCGTTTACTCTCTCAGGAAGAGGGCTTAGTACTTGCGTTGTAAGATACTTGAAAGCTTCTTTATTGTACTTTGGGGCGTGTGCTTCTTTAGTTAAAAAAATAGAAGATCGGTAGGGGCGTCGCACTTGCTTGTTTTGAATATTAATTGATTTTGTAGAGGCCCTCATATTTCTTGTGTGTTATATTCTTTCACTCACACTACAAAGTAAAGCGCGGGCATATCTTTCTAACTTTTTTATATTCAGGCCACGTAATAGTTTCTACGACAATTTTTTACCAGTTCTAGCTTAAATTATGTGTTAATTTATGTCCTTCTTATAATTTAATCCATGCTTCAGAAATATGATAACCGCGATGACAATCGTAGATCCGCCGCTTAATTTGGTGCATGCATGTTCCCAAACATATACTTCACCTAATCACCTCCATTTACAGCTACTGATCAGCCATTGGATGCATATGCATGCACATTAGCTCGTGCCGGCCAACCATATGCCCGAGTCCCACTCCCACCAATGGAGGGGCGGCGTACGCTATGCAAGCTCTTCGTCATGCACGTGGGCATGCATATACCCGAGCAACCTCGTATAAATGCCACAGATCACCCGCCAACATGGATCACAATCAAAGAAAAAAATAGCGCGCTATTTAAAATAGCGTGACCCTTCTAAAAACGATATACAAGCTATAGCGTGCTAGCACGTTATTTTTCAAAATAGCGTTTTGAAAAAATTAACATGGTATACATTGTATTTTAAGAATTTTAGTAGCTAATATTATTTTTAGAGTAATACATGCATAACAAATTATTATTTGGAGGCCAAACGACACAATCCAGATCACAATGGTCATCAAATTTAAAATGATAAAGAGTCCAGATCACAAAAGGTCATCACATAAATGCCGGCGTGTCGAGGCGGCGTCCGGGTGAGTCGGGGCGGCGTCCGAGCGAGTCGGGGCTGCGATGAAGACTGCTGGCGTCAGGTCGAGCTCCTCAATTCGGGGACAGGTAGAGCTCAGCCGAACGATCGGCCTTCCGAAGCTAGAGGAGATGGGCGCTACAGCAGCGTCGCCACCATCGCGCGAGGAATTAAGGATTGGGGGGGGGGGAATGGGGAGATAGGTTACGACCTGGGGTGGGGTTGGACTTTGGAGTAGTGTTGTCGTGCTGCTATTGTGGGCTTAATTGTAGAATAGGCTAAATGGTCGTCGTCGCTATTTTTCTGTTTCGTTTTAGCGGTGCTATAGTGTTACCTAAAATAGCGCGTTTAGCGCGCTAAAAACGCTTATAGCGCCATAACGTGCTAAATTCGCATAATGTAGCGTTCGTCTCCTAGATATGCTATAGCGGGGCTATAGCGACGTTTTAGCGCGCTATTTTTTTCCTTGATCACAACTCACAAGTGAAGTGATTTCATTCGCCAATTGGGAGCTCACACTGGTGGAAAAAAGGCCTTCAATCCCGGTTTGTAAAGCCCATTAATCCCGGTTTCCGCAACCGGGACTAACCATGCGGGACTAAAGGCTCCAGCCTTTAGTCCCGGTTGCTTACGAGTCGGGACCAATGGTCCTCCACGTGGCCCGGGGCATGTGCAGCGGCTGGAGGACCTTTGGTCCCGGTTCGTAACAGGGACCGGGACCAAAGGTCCATTCAGAATAAAATTGTATTTTCTGTTTCGGAATTTCTGTATTATCTTTATTTCTCTATTTCTCTATTTCTCTATTATCTAATCTTCTCTATTCTCATATCTCATATCAAATTAGATACTTATAGCTCTCAATCTATATCTCAAATCAATTACAAGTACTTGTGGTCCTCACTTCCCGGTCGGTCACCCATCCTCACACTGCTCCATCCTTAGCACGCTTAACTTCTCCATTCCTTCCCTACTAGCTTCCAAGACTGCGCTCGCGACTTGTTTATAGTTGTATGCTACCAATTCTATTAACCTATACACTTTGGTAATATATAATATTACTTTTTTAAATTCCAAATAAATTCACAAAATAAGAAACAATGATTACGAATAATAAGCACCAATGAATTTCAAATAATCTTTATATATAATTTAATTATTAATTTTTAGATGATTAAAATATTCAAAAAAGCCAAAATACTTGAAAAATCACAAATTCGAAGATTAATAGACTTTGTTAACCGAAACAAAGGGAGTACACATTTTTCCAAACATACTCATCCAACATGGCTCAAATGAAGTACATTTTCCAATTGCTCATCCAACATTTTTCCATACATAATCATCCACCTAATTATTAAGGTTAAGACGATCAACATTGCTATTGTAGCCCTTTAGCTTCCAGAATCTCCTAGCTATCTCAAAGCCTAGGCGAGCATCTAAAGCGGCATATTTTAGTTGGTTCAAGCTCAATGGAACTTTTTCCCAACCAAAAATTAGTTCATCTTCTTCATCATCATCATCTTCTTCTTCTTCTTCTCCCTTCTTCTTGTGCTTCTTCTCCTTCTTCTCCTTCTTCTTCTTGTCCTTCGTCTTCTTGTTGTCCCTCTTCTTCTTCTCAAGATGTGTCCCAATAGTAGCATTGGCCAAATCATAGAGACTCGGCGTTGGCTTGCTAGTGGGGTTTGGGACAACTTGTTGAAGATCATATGCGGATGGAATAACAATTCCGTATGGCCTTAGCTTGCGCAGATCGTTGTCGATAGCCGCACCACAAAACTTGATGGTGGTGTCCTTCAAGAAGTCCTTGAGTAGTTGCGGCACGCCATTGGCCTTGCATATTTGAAAGATCAATATCTCGGACTCCACCGAGAGTTGAAGGACGGTGGCACGTTGAGGGTGCGCGTGAGTGGTGAACTCACAGTCCAAGCCCACGCACTTGACCGGTGCGTCGTCGAGGAACCGGCGCTTGACGGCGCGGATCCACTTCTCCACCCTCGAAGCACGGAGAGTCTCCGTGATGGTGAAGTTCATCTCTTCGATGACCATGTAGTAGATCCGAGACCGGGGCCAAAATTGCTCCTCCATTGAGTCGAGGGAGAGCTCTCGAGGGCGCCGGCGCGGTATGGTGTGGAGAGAGTGTTTGGGGAAGAAGAAGCTATATGCAAATGGTGTGCTTTTAGATGATCAAAATGTGATGCTATATATAGTGAGAGAGGGAAGATGTGAGCACGCCGGTGAGATATGAATGCAGGCGAGTTTCCAAGAGGTCGCCGGCGCCGGTTCCCGATCAGTGCGCGCGACTACGAAGCGTCGTCGTTAATATCGATCGATACCGAAGCGTCGTCGATCGATAACTGGCGCGAACTGGGCGGTTCGTTTGAACGGGTCATTGGTCCCGGCTCGTGGAACGAACCGGGACTAAAGGTAACCTTTAGTCCCGGTTTGTGCCACAAGCCGGGACTAAAGGCCCATGGGGCATTAGTCCCGGCTGTTAGATGAAACCGGGACTGAAGGTCCCTTTTGAACCGGGACTAATGCCCCCTGGCCCACATTTTCAAATGAACCGGGACTGATGGACCCTTTAGCCGCGGATCGAATTTGGTCCGAGACAAATGGGACGAATGGAAGCCCGTTTTTCCACTAGTGTCAGCTAGCGAGAGGAAAGAGGAGTCGTCCATGGCGAAGACGTCGTGGCCGGAGGTGGTGGGGTGGCCGGATCTGAACGCGCTGGACCAGATCAAGCTCGACCGGCCGGACGTGTCGGTGGGGTTCTACATGCAGGGTTCTCCCCTGCCGCCCGGTTACGACCCTAAGCGCGTCATCCTCATCCTCAACGCCTCCGGCGTTGTCATCAAGACCCCCGTCATAGGTTAGCCGGCCATCAGCCATGATGGGTGTGCTAGAGTTGTGTATGTCACGAGGAGCATGTATCTCTATGTTCCCTTTTTCCGTACGTAGCTATTGTGTATGTCACGAGGAGCAGCTTGGTCGTCGGGTTGTATGAGCACAATGAATAAAGAGGATATTCTATTTTTTATTGATGCTTTCAGTACCGTTGTACGCTTTGCAGGCTGTAGAAATACTACTCCCTCCTATTCATAAGTAGTACTAAATCAGCGACAACTGGTACAGAATGGAGGGAGTAGTACGTTCTAGGTGCCAATGACAGAGCCATGAAAAGCTATCAAAAAATAACCACATCACATCTTCTTTCATCTCTCTCGCAAATAACTGTGAGTGCTACAGCACCCCCAATGATATCACAGCGTCCGCTCCATGCAATTTTCTTACATTTTGATGCAACTAATGGACATGAAGATCTTGATTTATCGAGTCCCATTAAATAACATTTAACAGCTTAACGGATTCTTTTATAATGTTGGTTTATAGATCCTAATTGTATCATGGGTTCAATATAAATTTCAGAGTTGCAACACAAAAAAACACTAGTTTAATGTTCCCTATATCTTAACTACAAGCATGGGACCGAAACTAAAATTATTGATTTATTCTGTTTAATAAAATGCTATTTAGTGGACGATCGTTATTAATTTGTGCGATTTGCCGTCTCTGTCGCTAGTGAACTGTCGCCGGGGCATCGTCGTCTCTGGTACCAATCCGTGTTTCATCTCTATGCCCATATTTAGGTTATAGATCATGTTCTGTTTTCGTAGTCTGTAATCGCTAGGAATAAGATTGAAATCGTTCGATCTATGTCGCCACTGGCTAGTGACCTTTACTTCATGCACGTCTCGCGCACCATGCCTGACGGTGTTCACGGTGATGTACAAAAGCTTGCGTACCCGCACAACGGCATGGCCATGGGCGAGCAGTCAGCTCCTCGTACATACGCATCTCAAGTAGATAGTTGCAAGATCGTAAAGCTACAGGATGATGTCAAGTCTGTACCAAGCGTGCCAGGAGAGGGACAAGCATAATTACTGAAATAATATGTCTCTAGGATATATTATGGAGGAAGGGTACCAAACCATTTGTCTCAGAGTATTGACACTAGGAAATTGCATACTGAAATATGACAAGATTTGCAGTTGAGTAGCAACATGACAGAAAAACGAAAAAAAAAACATAATTTATCTCATGATCTATACTCTCATCTTATTTGACTTCAGATTAACTCCTATACTGTCGCTGCTCCCTTAGCCACTTTTCTGCCATGTGCCAAGTGCCAAGTATATAGTAGTGTCATGATACTTTGTCCTAGGGTCACATGGATTTATTCTTGAGCCACTCATGAACCTGAAATTGTTGCAAAAAATCGTAAGGATTTACTCTAAATGGATCGACATTTGCAGTGTACAGCTTATCCATAATACATTCACATCACATTGATGAAAATAGATGTATCAAATGAAAACAAGTTGAAAATTAGTAAAATGCTAATGGATGGCAATTTGCATCTCGAGGAGGCCACGTGGCCGCCCGCTCGCCACGGCCAGCGACAACAAAGACGCGATCCATCAAACACTCACTGGTTTCGGAAGTATCAGGAACACTGTTGGTTGCATAGGTCCACCAAAATTTCATATCTAATGAATGCTTTATAAAAGTTCTATCACAAACCATCTAAGCAATTGTATTATTATCCAAGCATTAGGCACTAGCATTTATCTAGCAATGTGTTCCATCTAATCCAATGCTCTGTACCGCCAAGGATACTCGGATGCTTTCTTAGATGTTGGTGATCTACACTGTTCGGTCCGATCATGCTAAAAAAATGTTCAGTCTAAAACTCCATTTATAATCTGGTTGCACAAACACTATGGAAACTACTAAAGATTATACCTGGTCCAAAGCTTAGTCAATTTCTAGATGAGACAAAGCCTTTAGGTTGGTAGTTTGACCTGATTCATTTTTCTAGTTTAGAATGAATCAAGAAAGGACGACAGGGAAGACAAATCTCATGTCCTCTGAAGAGAAATCAACAAAAAGAGGGTCATGACTATAATTTGGATCCTTACATTTGATATTCCATGCCTTTTGATGCATTATTTTTTTACTCCTCGACATAAAATACACACTGTTAATGCCATGTCTTCTTGCAATGAAATACAGTGATGGTGTAGGTTACTCATTGGAAGGTCGCTTCTACTAGAAATGGTTGACCCTAACACCAAATTAAGTATGTTGGTTAGATTTTCTCATCGCTGCTTGTACTATACACACTACTGAACTGATACTCAGTGTTAGATGTTAGAGAATGTCTATACTTATATAAGGAAGAAAATCAAGGAAGATAAAACATGTTATTTTTTAAATTGTGTCTTCCTACCGAGTGCAAGCAATGAACTTCACAATATTATTAGTGAGCCATAATTTCCTATCAAATATGTTCTATCAAAAAATCTAAGTGTTTTTATTTGCTTTTCAGAACCTTACAAAGAACACAAGAGGTCATTTATTAGCTCCAGCACACCTAACCAGCCAAACCTTGGCGAGGATGCAAACGAGGGGATCTATAAGCGGCATCAGTAGCTGAATTGGTAGGATGCAGTATTCCATTCATCTTCCCATCACATTATCAATTCAAGCAAACATGGTACTAGTTGCTCTTTCTCAACGTTAGATGTATAGCCCACTTCTATGCATAGGGGGGACTTGAACGGAATCAATATCAAAACAGAAGCTAGTAATCTAATTATCTAACAACATGGAAGACGATTCTGAAATCAGCATTTAACTTAGATACTAACTCACCTTGAGTCAGTGGTGTCCGATCTTGCCGGCGAGGAGGGATGTGGCTGCCGACTCGGATCCCTCTGTCGAGGCTGACACATCCGATCCCTCTGGTGAGGAGAGCGGCAGGTTCCGACGGACTCGGTCGCGGAGGAGAAGATCATGGGCAGGCGGCGCACGGGATCCCGCATATGAGGAGCGAATCGAAGGAATGCGGTGGCACAGCTAGCGTGGGGTGATCTTCGGGAGGAGGGCCTTCGAACAGGAGGGGCACGCGGCGGCGGACCTCTGCTGGAAGGTTGGCGGTGGCGCCGGCGCCATGCCCTTTCTCGTCGCCTCTATTTCCTTCTCGCTACACGGCCTCTGTTTCTTTACAGGTTTTCCTTTTTTTTACCGTAAAGTTTTTTTTTGAGGGTGGAGATGAAGGACTTTGACCGATCAGATGCATATTTTCTAGATCGTGAAAGCATTGTAACGTTTTAGAAAAGTTAATCATCTCTTTTAATCAATGGTCGGGAAGATTTTAGACTCAACAAAACTGAACGGAACATAAGTCCCGTGTCAATCATCATAAAAGAGCTCTATGTTAACTAAAGCTTCTGGCCGCTGCTTTCTTAGCCCTCCCCTAGGGTCTTAGACGCCCTTATGCCATGAAATGGCAAATTTGGCTCTGCTTGACATCTTACGCACATCCTCCATCGCTTATGAAGGGAACGGGAACAATGGCCCTGGAAACGTTGGTTACACACTCACTATGCCACGCATCACCTTCCCTGGGTATCCTCTAAGAACTCTAAGCTCCCTAGCTTTGAGCTTCTTAGAAGGAGTGGCATGTCATTATCAATGGGTCCATATGCTAGGGAAATTGTCTTTAGCCTATTAAAAATCTGATATTTGCCTTTTGGCTTATTTTTATGCTAAACTATTTTTACTTGGGAGTAGTTAAGAAACTTGTGTGAATTTAAAACAGAGAAGAATATAAATATTTTATTATTTTAGCATTAAAGCTTTGATCCAATGATAAATATAAATTATAGTGTTGCCATATGAGGTCACAATATATACGTTGCAACGTGTTCACCAAAGAATGGATATAGTCAGCGACAAATATTTGCATATCTAAAATAAACTATAGCGACACATATTTGAAGGGCTGTAAAGTGTGTGAGCAATGCACTGGTAGTTGTTTTTGTTGTCACCTTCACTTTATAGCCATGATTGTGGGAAGTTGAAAGCCGGGTTTTTTGTTCTTTGGGGTTTTCTCTTTTTTACGCACCATATTGGTGAATTTGCGACATGGCGAACACATTGATTAACCGCATCAACCGTCAAAGAAAATGCATTTAGCAGCATCCATGTAAAAACAATGACATACAGATCATTCGGAAAAATAAAACGATAGTAAAAAAAGAGCGGCGCGGCAAAGCGCGCTAGGTCCATCTAGTAAATTGGATTTCTACTTGGTTATAACGTAGCATCTTAGCTACTATAGATTTCCATTACACTTAACAAACTGATTAAATAATAGGATATAATTTATTTTATATACAATAGAAATGGTCAATGATTCAGAAATTACCTTATAAAAAGGAACTATTGCGCAACGATTGATGCGGGCTTCGCCCTTGCTATATCGATTTTGGCCTAGTTTTCTATTAATTAATAGGGAAACTCTTTTCTTTTAATTAATGGAAAAGGCAAAGCTTTTTCCTTATTTCAAGAAAATGCCAAACGTAACGGTGAACCCTTACTATTATAATTTGTGATTATATGAAAGCAACGTCTCCAAGCAAGAAATTACATACTCATAAAAACATTTATATAGCCAATGCATGAGCACCACTAGATCAAAGATTTTTATCCTCGAGAGGGTATAGCCCCTATTGCTATGTCCAGCCTTAAATTAAAAGCCAGATCGTCGGCAAGGAGAAATGCCTTCAACAATGAGATGACAGACATAGTGGTTGCATAGCTTATGCATCGAAGACTAGATCTCTACACAGAAACATGTATACATTTTATTTGTCATCTTAACGTCTAATCTTTTGTGACTAAGCCGATAGCATGACTCGACTACATGGTATCCTTACAGATTTTTATCGTAAAAAGTCCAAAGCAAACTTTGAGATTGTAGATTCAAGATAAATAAAACCCCTTACTCCTAATCCCGAAAGCTTGGCTCGCCGGACGTCAGCGACGTGCATCCGGCGTCGACTAGAATGGGCAAGGCAATAATGAATGTGACATATCTAGAAAGAGGATGACTATGGCATGTGGGTCCGAATCGTCAATGAGAATAGCTCGTCATCCCGGTCGGGATTGTAGTATTCGCGATACACCAAACGGATCTATGGTCGGCCTTTCCACCACCTTAGACAAAAAAATGTCGGTTCCTCTAGGGTTTAGGCGACGCTCTGGTGACCGCCAATCCTAGATCTACGCGACACTGTCTGGGGATCGGGAGTTTCTGCTCGCGCTCACCATTCTGCCCTCTTTCTCGCGATCTCCGTGTCCACGCCCATCTCCCCCAATTTCTCCTCCCGATTCGGATCTCCATTAGAGTTCGGGGCGATCTCAGGGTAAACCTAGTTTACCGCCCGCCCTTGGCCCTGTGGGTGATCGTTTCGGTTGGTTTACTTGATGGCTGGACGCAGATCTGAGACGGTGAAGGACAAAGAAGTGGCTACCACGGGACCGCATCAACTGATCGCGGTCACGGCGGGGGCGACGAATCTGGACAAGGGCAAATCCTCGGGTTCTTCTGCGTCTGCTAGCTCTGCCCGGGCAGAGAGTGTTGCAGATATGATGCGTAAGTTGAATCTCACCTCACGGGAAGCTGAGCCTTTTGTTCTGGAAGATGAGGGAGTTTCTGATCTCCCGTGCCCGGAATGGGCTCTTGTTGGTAAGGTCATGGCGCCAAACACTCTGCACGTGCAAACAATTACGGCTGTACTGCGTCCTGCATGGGGAAACCCTAAAGGCATGAAAGTTCGGCCTTTGGGTCCTAACTTGTTTTTGGCCGAGTTTTCATCAGAAGCGGACAGGCTGAAGGTGTTGAAGGGGGGGCCTTGGACCTTGAGTAAGCATGCAATTCTTCTGAAGAAATTTGACTCGAATATTGAGCCAACGGATGTGATCTTTGATCAGTTGTATATTTGGGCTCGTATTATGAGGTTGGGTTTTAACCTGATGAATTCAGAAAGGGGAGGTCCGATTGCTGGCAGATTGGGAGAAGTGGATAAGCTTGATGTTGACGAGAACGGAAGGGCCTGGGGCTCTTTTCTTCGTGCCCGCGTTATGATTAATCCCACTGAACCTGTGATGAGATGTATCTCTGTTTTTTCAAAGAGCAAGCAAGAGACTGTGTTCTTTGATGTGATGTATGAAAAATTGCCGATGTTCTGCTTCTCTTGTGGCCTGATTGGGCATTCTTCCTTGGTCTGCCCAAATCCAGCTGAGCGAGATGAGGAAGGCAAATTGCCTTGGCATGGTGACAGGCTATGTGTTCCTGACGTTAGAAAGAGGGACACGGTTAGTGACCATTCGGGCAAGAGCTCATGGAGTGGTACAGATCAAAGCTCAGCGACACATTCCGCTGCTTCGGCTCATGGCAAGAAAAAGGGTGCGGGTGGCTCCGGCGAGGTTAACTACCAGGTGAAGAAACCGGCGAGAGGCCGGACCACACCCGCTGCAAAAGGAAATGACACAGAGCTGGGTATGGGACGCCATCAACAGGATAATTCACGAGTTTCTGGACAAAAACGTAAATAGATCAAAGTCTATAGGATGAAGAACCCAATTGCTGATGCTAGAGAATCTGCGATGCCCAGTGATCCGTCTGCACTTGTCATGGTTACGCAAGATGCTGTTCCTAATGCAGGGTTGGGTTTGAACAGTGCCGAGGAGGCACTTGATGATACAAATAAGAAACAGAAGACCAACACCTCTCGATCGGCGGATCCGGTGGCGGCTGCGGAGCAGCCCCGCCTCCCGCGATGATTCTCTTGTGTTGGAACTGTCGTGGCCTCGGGTCGGACGCGACAGTGGGAGAGCTCCGGTGGCTCGTTAAGACTTTCCGACCCGCCTTCCTCTTTCTCTCTGAAACAAAGATGAAGGACTCGAATGCTCAACGATTCATGTGGTCGTTGGGCTATACTGGTAGTTTTGCTGTCAGTTGTGAGGGTCTTAGTGGCGGACTCGCACTTTTCCGGTTGCAACCATTCTCGGTCTCGCTGAAGGGGTACAATGCACATTGCATCGATGTGGTCATATTAGCGGATTCTGGAGATTCGTGGCGCGCAACCTTTGTGTATGGAGAACCTCATAGAGATAAAAGATACGAGTTTTGGGATTTACTCCGGCGTTTGAGAGATCAAAGGGAGGGTCCCTGGATTTGTTGTGGTGACTTCAATGAGGTTTTAACACATGATGAGTATTATGGCTCTAGTGATCGGTCAGATGGACAAATGCAACTATTTCGGCAGTGCCTAGAGGATTGTGATCTTGTGGATCTTGGTTTCATCGGCCCCAAATATACTTGGACAAATAAACAAGATGTCGAGACCAACGTTCGTGTTCGGCTTGATCGAGCAGTGGCTAATGGGACCTTTTCAGCAAGATTTGATGATTGTAGGGTGGAAAATATTGTCACAACAACATCGGATCATCTTGCCTTGCTGATTACTGTGGGCAGCTTTGAGTCCCCGGCTAGCCGACCACCGGTCCAGGGGGGCTTTCGTTTTGAAGCAGCATGGCTGAGGGCCCCGGACTACAAGGATCTGATGGAGCAAACATGGACCAAGGGTTCTGGAACATCGGCCTCTTTGCAGGCGACTTGCAACAAGCTGCGTTCTGTTGCAGTCTCTTTACGTCAATGGAGCCGAGATACCTTTGGGTCTGTGCAAAAACAAATCAAGAAATTAGAGAGGCAGCTCTTATATCTTCGTACTGGACCTTGTAATGCTGCTAGCCTCACAGAGACAAGGGATATTGAACGGAAATTATGTGAGCTCTTCGAGCGGGAGGAGATCATAGCCAGACAACGGTCTCGTGTGGATTGGCTAAAAGAAGGCGACCGTAATACCGCCTTTTTCCATGCGCGGGCATCTGCTAGACGCCGAGCAAATACCATTAAGATGTTAATGTGTGAGGATGGGTCCAAGTGCGATCAATTACCAGCAATTAAAGGTATGGTGGAGCATTTTTATGGTGAACTTTTTACCTCGGAGCCGTGCGGCGCTACTGAAGTGGTTCTTGATTCTATTCAGACTAAAGTAACCGATGATATGAACGCCGATTTATGTAAACCTTACTCTGATGAGGAGATCAAGAGTGCACTTTTTCAAATGGGTCCGACCAAGGCACCGGGCCCGGATGGATTCCCTGCGTTATTTTACCAAACACACTGGGACTTTTTCAAGGAGGATATTTGTGCAGCGGTTCGTGGTTTTCTGAATGGTGATGTTATTCCGGAGGGACTCTGTGATTCTGTTATTGTCCTAATACCGAAAGTTCAACACCCTAACCATCTCAAGAACTTCAGACCAATCAGTTTATGTAATGTACTGTACAAGATTGCTTCCAAGGTGTTGGCTAATCGTCTAAAGGTCCTCCTGCCTGTCATTATTTCTGAATATCAGAGTGCGTTTGTACCGGGAAGGTTGATTACAGACAATGCACTCATTGCATATGAGTGTTTGCACACAATTAGAAAGCAACAGGCTAAGAGGCCATATTTTGCGCTCAAAATTGATATGATGAAAGCCTATGATCGAGTAGAGTGGGACTATCTACATGGATGCTTATCCAAGTTAGGCTTTGCAGCTACTTGGATTAATTCGGTTATGAGGTGTGTCACAGAGGTGCGCTATGCTGTTAAGGTCAATGGTGAATTGACGAAACCGGTTGTTCCTACCAGAGGAATAAGACAAGGTGACCCGATTAGTCCCTATTTGTTCTTGTTACAAACCGAGGGACTCTCTTGTCTGCTGCTTAAAGAAGAGGAGTTGGGACATCTTGCATGGATTCGTAATGGCCGCCAGGGCCCCCCAATTTCTCACTTGTTATTTGCTGATGATAGCATTTTTTTTGCTAGGAGTGATAATGAAAGTGTTCAATCACTCAATGACACACTACAGCTATATTGTGATGGCTCAGGACAGCTATATTGCGTTTAATTTTCTTCATGATAGGGTTTGGAAACGGATCATCGGGTGTTCTGATCGTCCACTTTCCCGGGCTGGCAAGGAGGTATTTATCAAAGCGGTAATCCAGGCTATTCCTACACACATCATGAGTTGTTTCCAAATTCCGATTGGAAATTGTGATCGCATGAGAAGGGCTATAGCAGATTTCTGGTGGGGTATGGAGGATGGCGAGAGGAAACTCCATTGGCGGTCGTGGGAATGGCTGTCTACTCCAAAATCCATGGGAGGCTTGGGATTTAGGGATCTACCCCTCTTTAACCAAGCCATGCTGGGCCGGCAGTGTTGGAGGCTACTGACGGAACCACTTTCCCTTTGTGCCCGAGTTCTCAAGGGCAGGTATTTCCCTGGAGGGGACTTTTGGCATGCTGCAAAGCCTAGAACAGCTTCTTATACCTAGCGTAGTATTCTGTTTGGCCGTGAACTGCTCAAGCAAGGCCTGCAATGGGGAATAGGTGATGGTAAGAATACTAAGGTACTTGTTGACAAATGGATACCGGGCTTAAACCCTGAGTTTATACACAATCTGTCGCCTCTTCCCGAGGCAGCGACCGTTGATTTCCTCATTGATGAAGGTAACGGTACATGGAACACTGATCTTGTTCAGACCATTTTTGAGGAGGGTGTTGCAACTCAGATTTTGCGGGTACCCATCAGTAGACATGGAGGTTCGGACTTCGCATCTTGGCCACATAATAAATATGGAATTTATATTGTACGATCAGCATACAATTTGGCCAGGACGAGTGAGTTCACTTGCTCTAGAAGTTTGCCCAGGAGGGGGCTCACATCCGATATGCAGGAAGAGACAAAGCTTTGGAAGAAACTTTGGGCAATTGTTGCGCCAGGTAAAATGAAAATTACCTTGTGGCGTTTTTCGCATGATTGCTTGCCTTCTGGACAGCAACTGGTCCATCGCAATATTTCAGCAGCTCCAGCATGCATTGTATGCGGTCGTTTTGAAGAGGCAGCCCACTCTTTGCTATTCTGTCAATACGCCAAGGAAGTCTGGGCTGTTTTGAAAGCCGAGTTTGCAATCAAGCTTGGCAGGAACAATTTTATTAATCCCAAAGCGTGGATCTTTGAATTCCTTTCTAGATCGGAAGCTCGGGATTGTACTGTGCTGGCTGTGGCTTTCTGGTTTCTTTGGGAGAATAGAAATGGAGTTCACAATGGCAAACTTATGAAACATCCCAATGCCTTAGCCGAGCAAATCAAGACTTATGTGCACATGATTGAAGTGCATCTTCGTAAACCGTCGTCTACCATCAGGTGTGATTCCAGTTTTTCTGTGTTCAAATGGACTCCACCGCCGGTTGGTTCGGTTTTGATTAACGTGGATGCAGCCTTGTTTAAATCTTCGAATCGAATGGGGGTCGGCGTCGTGATCAGAAGCCACAATGGCGAATGCTTGGCTGCATGCAGCGAGCTGATCAATGAGGTCACGTCGCCCGAACTTGCTGAAGCACTGGCCATCCGGCGTGCATTGGCTCTCGCTCGTGAAGAAGGTTTTGACAAGATCATGGTTGCTTCAGATTGTCTTTCTGTGGTGCACCGCATCAACAATTCCACACAAGATCGCTCTTTCTTGGGAGTGGTCATTGAGGACATCAAGAAGGAGGCGGCGAGTTTTACTTCTTACTCCTTTTTTCATATACCTCGTAAGCGTAATGAGTCGGCACATGTTTTAGCCAAGCGTTCTGAATTATCTGGGAATGTTAGGTTCTGTTCTGTTGCTCCGGATTGCATCCGGGATATACTCTGTAATGATTTAATTTGATCAATAAAGTGTTGTTTCCCCTCAAAAAAAATGGATCTATGGTCTGAAATAGACGGGGATTTGCAAGTTTGAAGTGCTAACTTTCGGAATTAGGACACTAGTGGAAAAAGAGGCTTCTATCCGTTACCTTTAGTCCCCAAACTATTTGGGCCGGGACTAAAGGGGGCATTAGTCCCGGTTCGTGCCGCTGGGGTACGGCCAGCACCTAGTCTCGGTTCGTAATGGACCTTTAGTCCCAGTCATTAACACGGACCGGGACTAAAGGGGTGGCGGGCGGGAACCCCACTGGCGGCGGACTTTAGTCCCGGCCCGTGTTAACGACCGGGACTAAACGGCGACCTTTAATCCCGGCCTTTAACACGGCCCGGGACTAAAGGCCTCCGCCTACAAAATGGAGCTTCTCTTCTCCCGAGCCTGCCAGTACACTAATGGTGGTCGGAAGCTTGGCTTGAGTGGGGAGGTCATGCCCAATTTTTTTATCAAAATTATCTAAGATTTTGAGTTATTTCATCTATCCAATTGGTTCAAAAGGTTAGCAACTTCACTCTCTCATCTTTAATTGCTAATTTAGCTCATATAATGCTCTAGATGTGGTGAAATTTGTGGCTTTAATTTGGGAGTAATTATGGGAGTTTATTTGATTTATATAGAATTTGAGCTTAAATTAATTCCTTAGTTTGCACATGTGTAGAGGTGGTGTACTTGTATGTTGACCAAAATGAGTATAGAGTAGAAATTTGTCATGCACATATATAGCTCTTTTTATGCTAAAAAAAATAGAGGGATTTGTGGAGTAATTAATGTTAGAAAGTAATGTGGAAGTAATTGTGAGCTTATGTGATTTACAATAATAACTTTTGAGTAGGATTTGTTTGCAATAATAACTTGTAAGTATGAGGCATTTTCTTGATTGATTTCCATGCACATAGCTCTTTTATGCTCAAGAAAATAGTGGGATTTGTGGAGTAATGTTAGAGAGTACTGTGGGAGTATATATGATTTATATGCAATGTGAGTTCATTCCTTGTATTAATTTGGTTTATTATATACTTACATAATAATGTAGATGAACCGGCAATGGATGTACGGTAGCCGAGTCTCAAGCGAGTTCATTAAGGGCTTGCAGGATTTCCTCCGTGTGGCTGATGCGAACAAGCGGAATGGTTTTGCTGTCTGTCCATGTAGTGTGTGTAAGAATCAGAAGAATTACTCTTCCTCAAGAACCCTTCATGTGCACCTGCTTTAGCACGGTTTCATGCCCAGCTACAATTGTTGGACCAAGCACAGAGAAAGAGGTGTTACAATGGAAGACAATGAAGAAGAGGATGATGACAACTATCCTGGTTCCCTAAATACGGTGATACTTTCATGGGAGAACCTGAAGGGGAGCTGAAGGGGAAGCTGAAGGAGACACACATGATGAGCCCCCTCATGATCTCGGTCGGACCATTGCTGATGCACGGAGAGAATGCGAAACTAATAAGGAGAGCGAGAAGTTGGATCACATGTTAGAGGATCACAAAAAGTCTTTATACCCAAACTGCCAAAATGGTCTGAAAAAGCTGGGTAGCACACTTGAATTGCTGAAATGGAAGGAAGAGGAAGGTCTATCTGACTCCGAATTTGAAAAGTTGCTGAAAATGATGAGGAATATGCTTCCAAAGGATAACGAATTGCCCACCAGTACGTACGAAGCCAAGAAGATTGTCTGCCCTCTAGGTTTAGAGGTTCAGAAGATACATGCATGTCCTAATGACTGCATCCTCTATCGTGGTGACTACGGGAATTTGACTGAATGCCCGATATGCACTGCATTGCGGTATAAGATCAAAGGAGATGACTCTGGTGATGTTGAGGGTGAGCCCCCCAGGAAGAGGGTTTCTGCCAAGGTGATGTGGTATGCTCCTATAATACTACGGTTGAAACGTTTGTTTCGGTGCAAAGAGCATGCCAAGTTATTGCGATGGCACAAAGAGGACCGTTTGTCAGACAGGATGTTGAGACACCCTGCTGATGGGTCTCAATGGAGAAAGATTGACAATAAGTTTAAAGATTCTGCAGGTGACGCAAGGAACATACGTTTTGGTCTAAGTACAGATGGCTTCAATCCTTTTGGGGAGCAGAGCTCCAGTCATAGCACCTGGCCCGTGACTCTATGCATCTATAACCTTCCTCCTTGGTTGTGCATGAAGCAGAAGTTCATTATGATGCTAGTGCTCATCCAAGGTCCGAAGCAACCCGGCAACGATATTGATGTGTACCTAAGGCCATTAGTTGATGAACTTTTAGAGCTGTGGGCCAACCCAGGTGTACGTGTGTGGGATGAGCACAAACAAGAGGAATTTGACTTACGAGCGTTGATGTTCGTTACCATCAATGATTGGCCTATTCTTAGTAACATTTCAGGACAGACAAACAAGGGATACAAGGCATGCACGCACTGTTTACAAGAGACTGAAAGTATATATTTAGCTAATTGTAAGAAGAATGTGTACCTATCGCACCGTCGATTTGTTAGCAAAACTCATGCCGTAAGAAAAAAAGGCAAGCATTTCAACGGTAAGGCAGATCACCGGGACAAGCCTAAGGAACATACTGGTGACGATGTATTCGATATGGTCAAAGATATAGAAGTAATCTTTGGAAAGGGTCCTGGCGGACAATCTGTTCCGCATGACGCAGACGAACACACACTCATGTGGAAGAAGAAATCTATATTTTGGGAGCTTGAGTATTGGAAATTCCTAGAAGTCCGCTCTGCAATCGACGTGATGCATGTGACAAAGAATCTTTGCGTGAACCTGCTAGGCTTCTTGGGTGTGTGGGAAGACAAAAGATACAAAGAAAGCTCGACAGGACCTGCAACGTGTGAAAGACCCAGAAGACCGACATCCAGAACTATTTCAAGGTCGCACCAGCTACGCTCTTACTAAAGAAGAGAAGATCACCTTTTTTGAATGCCTGAACAGTATCAAGGTCCTGGCTGGATTCTCATCGAATATAAAGGGGATAATAAATATGGCAGAGAAAAAGTTCCAAAACCTAAAGTCTCATGACTGCCACGTGATTATGACGCAATTGCTTCCAGTTGTATTGAGGGGGCTTCTACCGAAAAATGTTCGACTAGCAATTGTGAAGCTATGTGCATTCCTCAATGCAATATCTCAGAGGGTAATCAATCCAGAAGATCTACCACGGTTACATAATGATGTGGCCCAATGTCTTGTCAGCTTCGAGCTGGTGTTCCCACCATCGTTCTTCAATATTATGACGCACCTCCTGGTTCACCTAGTCGAAGAGATTTCCATTCTCGGCCCTGTATTTCTACACAATATGTTCCCCTTTGAGAGGTTCATGGGTGTCTTAAAGAAATATGTTCGTAACCGTGCTAGGCCAGAAGGAAGAATCGTCAAGGGATATGGAACTGAGGAGGTCATTGAGTTTTGTGCTGACTTTGTTCCCGACCTTAAGCCGATTAGTCTTCCTCAATCGCGTCATGAGGGAAGACTGAGTGGAAAAGGCACGATCGGAAAGAAACCAATGATATGTAGGGATGGTCATTCTTTGACTCAAGCACACTACACAGTTCTATAAAATTCCCTCTTGGTGGCTCCGTACAGTGAGGAATACAAGAATATTATACGCCAAGCAAACCCAGGGCAGTCTGAGTCCTTTGTTTTACAGCTCCACATGGCGACTTTCGGCGTTTGGTTGCAAAGACATCTCATGAATGACAATGTTGTTGAAGAGCAGTTGTACTTGCTAGCCAAATTACCATCTTCGACTATATTGACTTTCCAAGGGTACGAGATAAATGCGAATACATTTTACACGGTCGCTCAAGATAAAAAGAGCACCAACCAAAACAGTGGTGTCCGCTTTGATGCAGTAACCGGCAAAGGGCGAACGGACACATATTATGGTTACATAGAGGAGATATGGGAGCTTCATTATGGACCTAACTTTAAGGTTCCTTTGTTTCGGTGCAAATGGGTGAAGATGACAGGAGGCGGGGTAAAGTTGGACGAGCAGTATGGAATGACAACGGTGGATCTCAACAATCTAGGGTACCTTGATGAACCATTCGTCCTAGCCAAAGATGTGGCTCAGGTTTTCTATGTGAAGGACATGACTATCAAACCAAGAAAAAGAACCAAAGCGAATACATCATGTGATGAACCAAAGCGCCACATAGTTCTTTTAGGGAAAAGAACCATCGTGGGAGTGGAGGACAAGACAGACATGTCACAAGATTATAATCAGTTTGGTGAAATTCCGCCCTTCAGAGTGAACACTGACACAAGCCTCAAGTTAAATGATGAAGATTCTCCATGGTTACGCCACAATCGTAAGCAAGGGACACTAGCAAAGAAATGATGTGTAATCATGTATTAAACATTTTATGTAATGTATTGTTCCAATATTTTGGGTACACCATGGCATCATAATGAATCTTATTTAATGACGGTGGGTACAACCGGGACTAAAGGTGGTTTTTGTGTCATCTAACAAAACTATCGGTGGGATAAGGACGTGTGGGTAACCTTTAGTACTGGCTGGTGGGTGCAACCGAGACTAATGCTGTCGGCAGGATAAGTACGTGTGGGTGGATGCACTGCTCGATGAGATAAAGCATGTAGCGCACGACGCCCCTGTCGGAGGAACAAGACAAAGTAGAAGCGGCGCCGTGCCTATAAAAGGAGCATTGATACGCCATGGCAAGCAGCTCAACAAGCCAACATAGAAGGCAGTGAGAGTTTCATCCCCATGGATGGAGGAAAGGGTTGGGAAATCTACCGTGGCGGAGCTTCTTGAAGATGTCGTTGGTGCTCACGCCCTACGGCATCTTCGGAAGCTCCGCCTCGGAAAATTTTTCCTGCAAGCCTGTGAAAGACTCTATCTCCTCTAACAGTGTTGGGGAAAGGGTTGGCAAATCTACCGTGGCGGAGCTTCTCGAAGATATCGTTGGTGCTCACGCCCTACGGCATTTTCGGAAGCTCCGCCTCGGAAAAATTTCCCTGCAAGCCCGTGAAAGACTCCATCTCCTCTAACAATGTTGGGGAAAGGGTTGGGAAATCTGAAACTTATTATAATCTTCTGGTTTTGAAAATAGAAAATGGTTTTGAATTAGTTAATCAATTTCAACCACTTTTCATATTCAAAGTTTTATCAGATTCTAAAATATGCAAAAAGAATATTAATCAATATAGTTTTAGTATAATTGGTTTCACTAAATTTAGATTTGTAAATCTTTAGATATAAATTTTCAAAGTTTCTATACGCATATTTGGAGTATTTTAATTATGTAAAATTATTGGATTATCATACAAATATGGGAACCGTGGCATTTGATAGATATTTAAATTTGTGATTTGTAGGATTTTGAATCACTCGATTTGCAGTTATAGATTTCTCAAAAATTTAATTTGAATATTCAATCAAGTTATGAATTGCAATTTGTTAAGTTTATTCAAAACAACCTTTAGTCCCTGTCGGTGAAACGGCCCGGGACTAAAGGTCCCTGCGCGCGCAAACTTTGGAAACCACCCAAAATGGGCCTTTAGTCCCAGGCCTCCTTACCAACCGGGACTAAAGGGCCTTTAGTCCCGGTTGGTAATACGAACTGGGACAAAAGGGTCTTTAGTCCCGGATCGTATTACCAACCAGGACTAAAGGTCTCGGGGTATATAAACGCCGCACCACCCCCTCCCTTCTCCATCCCGATCCAGACGAGGAAGACGAAGGCGCGGCAGTTTCCAGAGCAAGCTCCGGCGGAAGCGAGGTCACGCCGCCCGCGCCATTGTCGCCGCCCGCGCCCACTCCGTCGTCGCCCACACCGCGCATCGCCGCCGCATCGCCGTCACCGCCCGCATCCCGCACCGACGCCGCCGGCTCGATCCCGCACCGACGCCGCCGGCCCCGCATCGATCCAGCACCGATGCCGCCGGCCGCTCCCGCACCGATGCCACCGGCCGCATCCCGGCACCGTCGCCGCCCGCATCCGGCCCGCACAGACGCCGCCGGCCGCCTCCCACACCGCCGGCCGCCTCCCGCACCATCGCCGATGCCTCCCGCACCGATCGACGCCGCCGGCCGCTCGCGCGCGCGCTCCCCTGCAGGTTCGACGCGTCCCACCACATTTTAGTTAGGATTTTAATTGTTAAAATTTTAGTTACGAAAAATAGTTAGAAGAATTAGTTAGAAAAAATAGTTAGAAAAATAGTTAGAAGAATTAGTTAGAAGAAATAGTTAGAAGAAATAGTTAGAAAAAAAGTTAGAAGAAATAGTTAAAAAAAGGGGGGCGTTGGTCGGACGCCGATGCGGTGAGGGGGTCTTCCCCCCACCGCGTCGGCGCTCGACCAATGCCCCCTTTTTTTTTGGTTATTGATGAAATATGTATACTAAAAGGGGGCGTTGGCCGGGCGCCGACGCGGTGAGGGGGTCTTCCCTCCACCGCGTCGGAACTCGGCCAACGCCCCCTTTTTTTGGTTATTGATCAAATATGTGTACTAAAAGGGGGCGTTGGCCAGGCGCCGACGCGGTGAGGGGGTCTTCCCCCCACCGCATCGGCGCTCGGCCAACGCCCCCTTTTTTGGTTATTGATCAAATATGTGTACTAAAAGGGGGCGTTGGCCGGGCGCCGATGCGGAGAAGGGGTCTTCCTCCCACCGCATCGGCGCTCGGCCAACGCCCCCTTTTTTTGTTATTGATCAAATATGTGTCACTAACTTGTTTTACCTGTCTTTAGAAGAGACATGGACGGTGAAAATGACCCAAGCCACCCTGAAGAATTCTTATATGGCATGATACGTGAGAATGTATATGTGCATCAAGAAGGTGTCGACCAAGAAGACCCCGGAGTAGCCGGCCGAGAAGGTGTCGGTCGAGAAGGTGCCGGAGAAGCTAAACTTGAAGAAGATGTTTCGTCGTTTCTTAACCCTTCTGGTGACGGAATGGAGATAGAAACGTTTGACGACAAAGGGCAAACAAACACCGATGCCAAACGACAATTGCAAACAAACGCCGATGGCGAGGTATATAGATTTAGCTTTCGGTAATACGAAGGGAATATGCATATATGTATTAACGACTCTTTCTTTTTTCAGCCCTCCGGATTGAGCAAATCATATTCTAAATGAGATCCGAGCCTAAAGTTGAGTGCGAATCAGAAGCTGAGCATCGATTTAGTATCTCCAGATGAAAAACCATTGGAGCCAAAACAGCACGCAACAAAATTTATAAATCAATGCGGAGTGACTGTTAGGGACATGATCCCGATCACGGTTCAAGAATGGCAGGAGCCAAAGAAGGCACGTCTTGGAGCTACTTTTGTGAACAAAAGATCCAAGAAAGACCTTTGGAGGAAGCTCATGGCAAATTTCATTCTACCTCCGGAGTACTCCAAGATGGATGATGATGGTCATGAAATTCTGGGTGGACGTGAAAGGAGGAGGAAAGTCAAAGAGTACGCTCTCAAGAAGATGGGTGAAGCATTCCGGAGCTTCAAGAAAATGTTATACGCGAAGTATATCGCGAAAGAGAAAACTCCAATATTCGAAGGAGCATACGAGAAGTTGAGACAACAGTGGCCTGAATTTGTGGCATTTAAGGCTTCTGAGAGAGCCAAGGAAATGTCGGTAAAAAATCAGGCAAATGCTGACAAGAAGGCACATCACTATATTTTGGGGCCAGGCGGCTACAAGGGTGCA
This sequence comes from Dactylis glomerata, assembly GCA_007115705.1. NCBI lineage: Eukaryota > Viridiplantae > Streptophyta > Magnoliopsida > Poales > Poaceae > Dactylis > Dactylis glomerata. The sequence goes on along the minus strand of QXEO01000541.1, from coordinate 19,046,093 downwards.
GTGCCTAGGTGGGAAGCTATGGAGAATGAACTGAGGAATCAAGGAATCACTCTAGGTACAGAGGGATGGCCCGAAAGGGCCAAGCACTGGTGGTACGGACATGGAGGATCGTTAGACCTGGCAACAGGGGAGTGTGTTCATCGGAAACAGACCTTTACTCCCACAGCAAAACTTGTTAAGGCAATGGAGGATTGATGCTCCTAGTTGATGTGGAGGTTGGCAGTCCTTGTGCGTGGTGAATAACCAGCCCGTTGGGAACCCCAAGAGGAAGGTGTGATGAGTATAGCAGCTGGTTTTCCCTCAGTTAAGAAACCAAGGTATGTCGATCTTGGAGAGGAGAGACAAACGACTGAAGGTGATGCTTGCCAGCTTGCGACAGCTTCGGACAATTTATATATGGCGCCTCGTCCAAGCTTTGCTTGCTAGCTGCAACGCGGAACCTTCACGCAACACAACCAAGTACTTCGTTCCCAACTTGCGATGAGGTTGTCAATCTCACCGGTTTGCTTGAAACAAAGGTTATGAGCGTATCGAGTGGAAAACAATAGAGTATGCGAGTAAAGTAAACAGTGCGAGTAAAGTAAACAGGTGATAGCAATATGATGGAAATAGGACCGGGATCCACAGTTCACTAGTGGTGTCTCTCCATAAGATAAATAACACATGCTGGGTAAACAAATTATAGTTGGGCAATTGATAGAATAAAGATAAACGTGATATGTCAAGAGGATCACTATGAGATTTACTCTGGGCATTACAACAAAATACATAGACCTCCATCCAACTGCATCTATGACTAATAATCTACTTGTGGGGAATCAATCCGAGAACTCCACAAGTATTAAGTTGCGAACAACAGATAATTGCATTAAGCAAAGTGTGTAATGTAAACAAAGCATATGCCCTTGAGCATATGAATGTTGTTTTCTCCCTAGTAGCAACAGCACATCTACAACCTTAGAGGTTTCTGTCACTCCCCCAGGTTAAATAGAGGCATGAACCCACTATCGAGCATAAATACCCCCTCTTGGAGTCACTAGCAACTACTCGGCCAAGATAGTTACTAACAACGGAGAGCATGCAAGATTATAAACAACATAGAGATAACAAAAGATAATATTCAGTACAGCAACTTAATCATAAACACCAATATTCATCGGATCCCAACAAACCAAACATGTAGAATTATATAACGGTGATCTCAATCATGTAGGGCAGCTCATGAGATCTAAACATGAAGCACATGGTGGAGAAGACAACCATCTAGCTACTTCTATGGACCCATATTCCAAGGTAGACTACTCACTCATCGCTCCGGAGGCAAGCATGACGATGAAGAAAACCTCCGGTGGCGATTCCCCTCTCCGGCAGGGTGCCGGGAAGAGCTTCTGGACCCTCCCGATCTTCGGGTCGACAGCGGCGGCGGATCGCGATGTGTTCTGGAAAAGTGATCGCGTCCTTAGGTTTTTTTCCGTCGGGGGGTCTTTATAGGCGAAGGGGCGATGTCAGAGGAGGGGCCAGGCGCCCTCACACCATGGCTGCGCGGCCAGGCCCCTGGCCGCGCGAGCCTGGCGTGTGGGGCCCTGGTGGCCCCCCTCCTACTCGTCTTCGGATCTCTGGAAGCTTTCGGGTAAAATAAGACTTCAGGAACTTGTTTCGTCCAATTCGGAGAATATTTCCTGTGTATCACTTCTGAAACACAAAAATAGCAGAAAACAGGGAACTGGCACTGTGGCAACTCATTAATAGGTTAGTTCCGGAAAATGCACAAAAGTGCCACGAAGTGTAACGAAACAGTAGGCAAATGGTGTAAAAACAAGCATGGAGCATCAAAAATTATAGATACGTTGGAGACGTATCAAGCATCCCCAAGCTTAACTCCTGCTCGTTCTCGAGTAGGTAAGTGATAACAAAAGAATAATTTTTGAGGTGACATGCACCTACACAATCTTGATCATGTATGTAAGCATTTGTGAGCTGGGATCATAAGAACTTAAAACATGGGCATGAAAGATATAATCTTGACAATAGAACTTAGCAACCATGTTCTAAACATGCAAATGAACACAAACAAAAGATCATGAAAATGAAACAATGAAAGTCAAACGTGTGTTCAAATCATAAGGAAAACATACAAATGGTTTTCAGCTTGTCCTTCAAAGAGAGCAAAACATAAATGCATAGGACACCTTCAAGTTTAAGAGGGCGACTAGATATAAATAATTTAAGAACAAGTGAAACCAACAATATGAATCAATCAATGAACTTTGGGACAATGCATATTACACTAAGAATGACAACTATGCTCTCTTAATGGTGCATAAAGAAAGAAGGTGGTGACTCAACATAAAAGTAAAAGAAAGGCCCTTCGCAGAGGGAAGCAGTGATTGCAAGTTTTATAACCTTCAAAAATTATGGTACTTACCGGCTTTGAGCTCTCATTGCCCCCATCATAAGCATCTTTAATGGTTAAAGTTAATGCGAGAACAATTATGAAGCATATGTTTGACAAATCATAAGTTGAAAACCTCGTGCCCCGTGAATACGAGTACCCAAACCTCATGCTACTTTACTTAGAGTCCCAAGCAAGGCTCTTGTCATTGTAAGTATATGCATATCATTGAGAACCGCCAATGGGGTACCTCCGTGCCCGATGACATGGAACAAGCCCACACCAAAATGACAGGACAAGCAGATAATGAACACCTCGACATCTCTTTTATTTGCCTTTTGTTTAGCTTTTTATTGTGAGATGCCTCGTCGAATGTTCACCATGGGTATGCTGCAAATTTCCACCATGAATTATGCATGGCTTAGATTAGCGGCCCGGCGTTTTCCTAACACATATACAAACTCCATGATCCCCGTAAGATTCCCAACTCATTTCACACCGCGGGCATCCATAAACAAAAGATCACGATATCAACTCAAATAAGATGTGCAATGTTGAAAGATTGCCCCATGACAGCATGGTTGGGCTAGAATCTAACTTACAACTTGCAAGCATAACAACTCAACATAAAAGACCACAATGTCAAATTTTTAAGAACAGGAAAAAGTAAAGTGTGCCTTCCGGTTCGTGAGAGCTTTACTGACCGAATTTCGCATAACACTGGTAAGAGTTTAATTTGAAGAGAAAATAAAAGCAAGTCAAATTTACTTGGAATAGCAAATTGCTAGTAGGTATGTATGGTGGACACTTTGGAAAACTTTGGCTTTTAGAAGTTGGATGCACGAGTAGAGCTCATACTCAGTACAAGGCGAGGGCTAGCAAAAGACTGGGAGCGACCAACTAAGAGAGCAATAATGGCCATAATCATGCAAAGCGATAAAGCGACATTAAAAGAAGCATAAGATGGCATCAAAAGTCAAAAACTAAATGATCATGAAGGCTATTGGTGACTTTGTAAGAGTCTAACATGTGTGAGCATGCGCCAAGTCAACCCAAATAAAGCATCAAGGAGAAAACCAAAATAATGCTTCCATACAATAAAAACAACGCATGATTTTTTCAAAGGCTCATTAAGCAATCAAAGTTATTTGAGACAAGTCATGCTACAGCAAAACCACTAAGCATACTATCAAAAAGACATCAAGCATGACATGAAAAAGCCTAAGCCGCAGTCTACACAAGCTCCTTCTTGTACCACTATTTTGCACAAAGCTTTTTCTCTTTTCCAACACCATTTGAAATTTTTATAAACATCTCTTTTGATGAAAACCAATAAAGATCAGAGGCAAAAATACACCTTGATGAAAAGATATGACAAGGTCTGAATGCAAATCAAGGCGAAAACGAAAACCAAAAGCAGTAGCAGAAAAAGAAGAACACTCGATTTTTAATAAGAGTGAAAACTAGAGCGTTCTTGGCAAATGAAAAGCAAGGCAACTTCTCAAAAAAGAAATTTGTTGGGGTTCAACCATTTATTGCAGCAAACAAACAAACTAAACTAACTAAGAAAACTAAAACAACTGACGCTCCAAGAAAAACACATAGTGCATGAAGCAATAAAAATATAGCATCTTGAAAGGTGACCTAATTTTTGCCGATGAAGAAGGGGTGCCTCGGGGGCATCCCCAAGCTTTGACGCTTGTACTTCTTGGATATATCTTGGGGTAATGCATGGGCATCCCAAAGCTTGAGCTTTTGTCCATTCTTCAACTCATCTCATCATTCTCCAATCCCTACACTTGAAAACTTCCTTCATACAAAACTAAACACAATTCTATTAGCAACATTAGTGCAAGCATAACATATAATCAACCTCTTTTTGCTTCAGATTTCAACTCAAAACCACCACATATATAGTAAATACTACTGTAGCAACTTCTCCAAAAGTTCCGTGATCAAAAGAACTCAAAAGAAAGTGATAAAGTGGCAAACACAAATATTGGCATAAATCTGTCAAAACAGAACAGCTGACAAAGGCCGAATTTTTGAGGGGTTTTCTGTTGCTCAAATCAAAAAGTGTTCAACTAACAAAAGTTTGGATATAACCTGGGGCATATGCACAAGAAATCGCAAGTCCAAAAGATATATAGAGAATTTATACGAATTTTTACGGTGCAGCACCGAAAACAGTTTCAGGACAGCAACATCCCCAAATCTTTACCTCACTCGAATTAGAGGCTTCTCTTGGCACAAAAACGAAATAAACAAGATAAGGAGCGGTCATTACAGTAGTAATGACTTCCAAGACTCAAATAAAAGAAAAAGTACTGAAAGTAAAAACATTGGGTTATCTCCCAAGAGTGCTTTTCTTTAACGCCTTTGAGCTAGGCGCAGAAAATTGCGAATCAAGTATTTTCAGAAGATGAAGTACTAGGATCAGCGCATGCCTTATATCTTCCTTTCTTACCTTTGTTCTTGACTCTAGGAAAGACATGGCTATTGCAAGGTGGAGAGATAAATCTTATATTGCATTTTCCCACATCAATGACGGCGCCCAGGAGCTTCAAGAGGGATCTTCCAAGTGTGATTTGTCCTTTTCCTACACATTCAATAACAAGATAATCAGTAGATATCATTCTTCCTAGGACTTTTGTAAAAACTCCTTCAGCTATTCCAATGGGAAATATAGTGGCATTGTTAGTAAGAGAAATTCCTTCTCCCCCCTCAGAAAGCTTCCAAAGGCTCAAAGATTCATAAACATCCTTTGGCATGAGACAAAATTCAGACATAATATCACAACGAGCATGAAAAGTTTTACCACTAATGGTGATTTTTATCGTAGGATACCAACTCGAAGGTTCAGAATTTATTGGCACATAATCAAAATGCTGGCGCAAAGTATTGTAGCAAGAATTCAAGCTAGCAGTGCGAGTCTCAAGAGTATCAAGTCTATTAAAAATGCACACAAGAGAGGAATCAAAATAGGTTGGCATGCTATAAATTGTAATCAACTTTTTTATAATGTTGAAGGCTTGATCTCCATCGCAATGAAGGAAATCTCCTTCTGCAGTAGCATCCAAAGCATATCTATAACGAAGAGCAAGCCCAAAGTAAAAGCTACTAAGAAGCAAACTCAAGGTCATTTTAGGTTCAGTTTTTCCATGCCAATCATAAATTCTAGACCAAGCTTCTTTAAAACTTTCCTCATCCTTCTGCTTAAAAGTAAAAATCATGTCCTCGGGCGACATAGTAGTAGCAACTGAACTAGACATAATAAACTAAAGTAAAGAAATAGCAACTAACAAGGATTCTAATTTTTTTGGGTTTTTGATATAAAACGATGCAGGTAAAATAAATAAAGTAAAGCAAAACAATAACAAAGTAAAGGATGTGCATGCGAAAACTCCCCTCGCAGAAGTCTTCTACTTCCTCCCCGGCAACGGCGCCAGAAAAACAGCTGATGCTCCTAGTTGATGTGGAGCTTGGCAGTCCTTGTGCGTGGTGAATAACCAGCCCGTTGGGAACCCCAAGAGGAAGGTGTGATGAGTATAGAAGCTGGTTTTCCCTCAGTTAAGAAACCAAGGTATGTCGATCTTGGAGAGGAGAGACAAACGACTGAAGGTGATGCTTGCCAGCTTGCGACAGCTTCGGACAATTTAAATATGGCGCCTCGTTCAAGCTTTGCTTGCTAGCTGCAACGCGGAACCTGCACACAACACAACCAAGTACTTCGTTCCCAACTTGCGATGAGGTTGTCAATCTCACCGGTTTGCTTGAAACAAAGGTTATGAGCGTATCGAGTGGAAAACAATAGAGTATGCGAGTAAAGTAAACAGTGCGAGTAAAGTAAATAGGTGATAGCAATATGATGGAAATAGGACCGGGATCCATAGTTCACTAGTGGTGTCTCTCCATAAGATAAATAACACATGTTGGGTAAACAAATTACAGTTGGGCAATTGATAGAATAAAGATAAACGTGATATGTCAAGAAGATCACTATGAGATTTAGCCTGGGCATTACAACAAAATACATAGACCGCCATCCAACTGCATCTATGACTAATAATCCACTTGTGGCGAATCAATCCGAGAACTCCACAAGTATTAAGTTGAGAACAACAGATAATTGCATTAAGCAAAGTGTGTAATGTAAACAAAGCATATGCCCTTGAGCATATGAATGTTGTTTTCTCCCTAGTAGCAACATCACATCTACAACCTTAGAGGTTTCTGTCACTCCCCCAGGTTAAATAGAGGCATGAACCCACTATCGAGCATAAATACCCCCTCTTGGAGTCACTAGCAACTACTCAGCCAAGATAGCTACTAACAACGGAGAGCATGCAAGATCATAAACAACATAGAGATAACAAAAGATAATATTCGGTACAGCAACTTAATCATAAACACCAATATTCATCGGATCCCAACAAACCAAACATGTAGAATTACATAACGGTGATCTCAATCATGTAGGGCAGCTCATGAGATCTAAACATGAAGCACATGGTGGAGAAGACAACCATCTAGCTACTGCTATGGACCCATAGTCCAAGGTAGACTACTCACTCATCGCTCTGGAGGCAAGCATGGCGATGAAGAAGACCTCCGGTGGCGATTCCCCTCTCCGGCAGGGTGCCGGGAAGAGCTTCTGGACCCTCCCGATCTTCGGGTCAACGGCGGCGGCGGATCGCGATGTGTTCTGGAAAAGTGATCGGGTCCTTAGGTTTTTTCCGTCGGGGGGTCTTTATAGGCGAAGGGGCGATGTCAGAGAAGGGGCCAGGCGCCCTCACACCATGGCGGCACGGCCAGGCCCCTGGCCTCGCGAGCCTGGCATGTGGGGCCCTGGTGGCCCCCCTCCTACTCTTCTTCTAATCTCTGGAAGCTTCCGGGTAAAATAAGACTTCAGGAACTTGTTTCGTCCAATTCCGAGAATATTTCCTGTGTATCACTTCTGAAACACAAAACAACAGAAAACAGGGAACTGGCACTGTGGCAACTCGTTAATAGGTTAGTTCCGGAAAATGCATAAAAGTGCCACGAAGTGTAACGAAACAGTAGGCAAATGGTGTAAAAACAAGCATGGAGCATCAAAAATTATAGATACGTTGGAGACGTATCAAGGATGCTCAAGTGGGATTGATCCGTGTCGACCGAGAGAACGACGAGCTGACACACGCCCTCGGGAATCCAGAACACACAGGACGAATAAGAGGCAAAAGTGCCGGTGTTCCATGGAAGGAAGGGTTTTTTCAGCACAAAGATCCATATGGTTACAAAAGCCGTAAGAGAAAGAAGGATCGGGAAGCAGATCGGATCGGCAAGGTAGAACGTGAATTAGCCGACATGAAGAGTATGATACATCAACTTAGCCAGGGAGGCGGATCTCGGCTGCAGGAAGATCCAGCATTGGATCTTAATAGTCAGCGGAGAAGCAGCGTGGCTTCCACGGAGGTCCCAGCTGATGAGCATGATGCACGGATTATCGATGATGCACCAGGGTCTCGCTACCCCATGGATGATGTTAGGGAGATGACAAATTGTGAGCTACATCAGCCAATGAAGAACATGACCTTCAAGGTGGCGACCGGCGACGCTTTACCTTGTCTACCTGAAGCACTCCACCATGGGAACCCGATACCGGCTGGCTATGCTCGTGTCTCGGTGCTTGACATAGTCTCGGGGTTTGAGGACCTAGATCTTGATTTTGCTACACCTGAAGGGGATCGGAGACTTGGAGATGTCAAGCGCCAAATCGTTTTATGGCAAAAGAAATACATCAAGTTTCCAGGCTCAGCGCCAAGGCCACCGACTCCGAGGAATCCAAGTCCACCCTCCCCCGGTGAACGTCGTCCACCTACGCCGCCCCCGAGTCTACCTCGGGCGCCGCGTCAGCCGACGCCACCCCCGAGTCCACCTCGGGCGCCGCGTCAGTCGACGCCACCCCCGAGTCCACCTCGGGTGCCACGTCAGCTGACGCCACCCCCGAGTCCACCTCGGGCGCCGCGTCAGCCAACGCCGCCCCCTAGTGCACCTCCCGCGTGCCAGCCCATGTCGTCCTCCAGTGCACCTCCCGCGCGTCAGCCCATGTCGTCCTCCAATGCACCTCCAGTGCGTCAGGCGAAGCCGCCCCCCAATACTACTCAGACGGGGAAAAAGTGGAGCAGGGCCGCTATGATTAGTACTACTAATAAGGTAGTACATAAGTCCACAAAGATACCAGGGCCATCGCTAAAGCCTCTTCCCTAGAGAGCAGGTGAACGTACTTACGAGGAAAACAAAGTGATATCAGACGCCAAAGTGAAGGCCTTTTTTGCATCGAAACAGCCTGAGCCCAACCGACATACACGGAGAAACAGAAGAAGTGGGCTATCGGTATGCTTACTGCAGAGCCCCAATATAAGCAAAATCTGCCATCGGACTATAAACGCGAAATTGAAAGGCAAAGTGACTTGGCCAAGGCAAAAAGAAGCGGAAAACAAATTGCCCAGCTTGGAGAACAGAAGAATCAATCGGTCCCCCCGCTCATAGTCGGGCCCCCCGATATCGATACGTCCTTCAGAGCCGATTTGGAAGAGGACCGATTGTTATTGGACCCCAGAGTAGTAGGAGCTGCAAAACTATTGGGTATAACTATAATGCAGGCCAAAGAGACAGCGGACAGATTGAATATACCTCTTCTAGCTTTGTTAGGCCTTGAAGAAGCGCCAGTGGGAAAGATAGTAGAGCAATATGTATTGGGGGGGCCTCTGATCAAGCCTGAGGAGGAGGGTGGTCTATCAACACATATGCAAAATCTGAACGGCTGGTACAAGGAGCACATACAAAAAAAGAACTTCAAACGTTTTATCCTCGTGGACGTTAGAGAGGAGCATTACTTCAAAAGATACATGTTACATATTCCATTGGACGAATTGTTTAACATATTCAATCAACGCGAACTCGACAAGTCTACCATCAGTTGCTATTGTCTGTAAGTGATTTATATTCAAGTATCTAGCTAAGCTCGTTCATTGCCTATATATCTTAATTAACTATATGATTTTTGTACGCTATTATGCAGATTTAAGATATTCGAATGCAAACAAAAGGGAATATATGACGTTGGGTTCATTGACCCATATATCATTAATGAAAGGATGTTACGAGATCACCCCAGAGACGTGGAGAATGACCTCTTCAGATTTTTTTCCAAACAAAGTCTTAAAAGAGAACTTCTATTTCCTTACAACTTCAGGTGAGTGTTTCTATCTTGTACACATTCTTTTTTACTTACTCGATGTTATGTGTAATTGATGAGTTATGCATGCGTGTCTGCAGTTTCCACTGGATTCTGCTAAAGATTCAATTTGACACATCAACTGTTCAAATCTTGGACTCAATAGATAAGCTCGAAGTCCTGTTTAGCGACATGAAAGCAATGCTGCAGAAGTAATTTCAATCATTACCCGACTATATCAGCTCCTTTCATTATTTTCCTGATATCAAGTATTTAATAACTCATTTGTTCATTTTCTTTGCACTGTAGCGTGTGGACACGTTTCAGAAGGTCGGTAGTAGGTGAATTCAAAGAACAGCTAACTTTTAAAAAGGTAAAGGGTTTGCAGCAACCACCGGGGACCAATCTCTGTGGATTCTACGTCTACGAGTTCATCCGGTGGTACACCAGTGAGCGGAGAGCATATTCCTTGGACTTTGATGTACGTAAATAATATTCACAATTTTCTTTTATTATGATCAATTGTGTTGAGTTTCATCCAACTTATATATATCCATATCGATCTTCTTAAAGTTGTATGTGATGCGGGAGAAGCTCCTACCAACCCAGCGCCTAAAAGCAATTCAAGAGGAGCTGGCAGGATTCATGATGAGGGAGGTCCTCTGTGAGAAAGGAGAACACTATGTGGAGGACGAAGAACGCTATCTGTAATTTAGTGATCTCCATGTAACTTAGTTTGTTTTCAAACTTCTTTGAAAAATAGTTGTACATAGACTTGTTTGAAATTGTAGTATATACAGTTGCAAGACATCGTATAATATTATATATGCATGCACCAAAGTGTAATGTGTATGTACTAGTCATAGAATATAGGTACGGAAACTCGCTTGAAATTAAAATGAACCCTAATTAAGCATAAACCCTAAACCTATAATCTGAAATAGAAATAAAAACAAAAACAAAACACTTTAGTCCCGGTTCTCATTACGAACCGGGACTAAAGGTCCCCGAGCCGGCGCTCCCAGCCGTCCCCACATGGACGGCCATTAGTCCCGGTTCATTTGCAACCGGGACTAAAGGGTGGGGGCCTTTAATCGCGCTTTGCTAGTCCCGGTTCAATATTTGATTTATCTTCCACGTACAAGTTGAATGTTTGTTTTAGACTATTTTCCACTTTCATCTCAACCCCCAAGGCAGGAAAATATTACGTCGATCAGCATGTCCACCACGCGCTCAAGCGCCATGCGCGCTTCCGTCATTCACTAGTGGAAAATGGGCCTTTGGTCAGGACCCTTTAGTCCCGGCCATTATCTGGGCCGGGACTAAAGGTCTGGCCACGTCGCCCCAAATTCGTCCACCCGCACGGCAGCATATAGTCCCGGTCCGTTACAACCCTTTAGTCCCGGTTTGAGACACAAACCGGGACTAAAGGGCTATGCAGTGGGCGGCCCGCATGTGCGCCCCCTTTAGTCCCAGTTTGTGTCTCAAACCGGGACTAAAGGCTTCTGCCTATATATATGGCCACAGCCCCTCTTCCCTCTCCCTTATATTTTTCTTGGATGGAGGAGTGTGAGTTTATGCTAGTTTTGTATTTTATTCCTATGCACTAGAGGTGTTTGTTGAAATGTGTGTTAGAGCGATGCCACTTAAGTTCACCGAACACAACTACGATATGAGGTACCCAAGCCACGCTTAAGCCTCTTCCTCTTTATTTCCACTTGTTCTAAAAGGTTAGCAACTATATTTCCTCATTTAGACCATGCAGTACTAATTTTAGGATCGTTATTGCGTTTGATATACTGTTGTATGACGCAGATGAGCCATCCATGGATGTACGGTGATCGACGCACAGCCGCTTACAGAGAAGGCGTGCATTCTTTTCGAGATGCGGCCGAGGCGAACAAACATGGTGGTGGCTTTATGTTTTGTCCATGTGTTGAATGTCAGAATGAGAAGGATCACACTTCCTCAAGAGTCATTCAGAGCCACCTGCTTTGGTCCGGTTTTATGTCTAGCTATAATGTTTGGACCAAGCACAGAGAAAGAGGGGTTATGATGGAAGACAACGATGAAGAAGAGAACGATGATGACAACTACCGATCTATGTTTCTTGAGTATGCTGATACCGCAATGGAAGACAATGAAGAAGAAGATCAGGGTGAAGAACGGGCACCAGATGAGCCCGCTGATGATCTTGGTTGTGTCATTTTTGATACACGCCAAGGCTGCGACACAGAAAATGAGAGGTTGCAGTTCGATCAGATATTACAGGACCACAACAAATTATTGTACCCAACTTGTGAAGATGGCCAGAAGAAACTGGGTAGCACACTGGAATTGCTGAAGTGGAAGGCAGAGACCGGTGTGACTGACTCATCATTTGAAAAGTTGCTGGTACTGATGAATAAGATGCTTCCAAGAAAGAATAAATTGCCCGCCAGCATGTACGAAGCAAAGAAGCTTGTCTGCCCTCTAGAATTAGACGTGCAGAAGATATATGCATGCCCTAATGACTGCATCCTCTACCGCGGTGAGAAGTACGAGAATATGGATAAATGCCCGGTATGCACTGCATTGCGGTATAAGATCAGAAAAGATGACCCTGGTGATATTGGGGCGAGCCACCCAGGAAGAGGGTTCCTGCCAAGGTGATGTGGTATGCTCCTATAATACCACGGTTCAAACGTCTATTTAGAAATAAAGAGCATGCAAAGTTATTGCGATGGCATATGGAAGATCGTATGAAAGACGACAAGTTGAGGCACCCCGCTGATGGTCGACAGTGGAGAACAATCGAGAGAGAGTTCCTGAGATTTGCAGGTGACGCAAGGAACATATGGTTTAGTCTAGGTACAAATGGCATGAATCCTTTTGGGGAGCAGAGTTGCAGTCACAGCACCTGGCCTGTTACTCTATGTATCTAGAACTTTCCTCCTTGGTTGTGCATGAAGCGGAAGTTTATTATGATGCCAGTGCTTTTCCAATGTCCAAAGCAACCCGGCAGCAACATTGATGTGTACCTAAGGCCATTAGTTGATGAACTTTTATAGTTGTGGGCCGAACCAGGTGTACGTGTGTGGGACGAGCACAAACAAGAGGAATTTGACCTTTGAGCGTTGCTTTTCGTAACCATCAATGATTGGCCTGCTCTTAGTAACATTTCAGGACAGTCAAACAAGGGATACAATGCATGCACGCACTGTTTGGATCAGACAGAAAGTATATATCTGGACAAATGTAGAAAGAATGTGTACCCGTACAATCGTCGTTTTCTTCCTCCCAAGCATCCCTTAAAGAAAAAAGGCAAGCATTTCAATGGCAAGGCAGAAACCCGGGGAAAGCCTGTCACCCGTACTGGTGCTGAAGTATTTGATATGGTCAGAGATTTAAAAGTAATCTTTGGAAAGAGTCCTGGCAGCCAACCTGTTCCTAACAGCCCTGATAAGCGCGCACCCATGTGGAAGAAGAAATCTATATTTTAGGAGCTACCCTATTGGGAAGTCCATGAGGTCCGCTCCGCAATCGACGTGATGCACCTGACAAAAAATCTCTGCGTGAATATTCTAGGCTTTTTGGGCTTGTATGGGAAGTCAAAAGATACACCGGAAGCACGGGAGGACCAGGAACGTCATAAAGGACGAGACGGCATGCATCCAGGGAAGTTTCAAGGGCGTGCCAGCTACGCTCTTACCAAGGAAGAGAAGGAAATCTTCTTTGAAGTCCTTTTCAGTATCAAGAGTTGAAGGGTAGAGGGAGAGAGGTATGGCGGAATATGATGGATGTATTATTGAGCCTCTCGGGCGAGTATATATAGACGTACAACGGGCCGACTTGGAGTACAAGACAAGGCATAGACTTGGAGTACAAGACACGTATCCTATCTCTATCCTAATCTAGCCGTGTACAACATGTATACTCTAACATCCCCCCGCAGTCGTAGCGGTAGCGTCGTGAACAACTGGAGCATCGCAAACGGTCAGACTGGAGAGAAAACCGAAGTAGACCAGTGCGCTGACATCCCCCCCCCCCCCGAAGTGGTAGCGGGAACGTCGTGGACGGTGTCACGTCGCAGAAGCTTGGACCGTAGAGAATGCTGGTGAGGAGCTCTGGCGAGGTGGTAGCCCTTATGCCGATGTCGAGGGAGCCGAGAGCGGTGGGTGTTGCAACCTTGGTCGAGGTAGCCGTGCGAGGGGTCGCCGTGGTCGATGTCGTGGCGAGTGCTGATGACGAGGTAGCCGCAGATGAAGCCGCAGGCGCGTAGGGCCCCGTAGAAGGACGGAGACGCGTCGAGGCAGTCGTCGGGGAGAGCGATGCCGAAGTCGATGCAGTCCGAGCCGTCGAGGACGAGGTGAAGCCATGGCTTTGCCAGAACCAGGCGTACGTCGGGGACGAAGGCATACTCCGGTTGTGCCAAAACCGAGTACGCAAAGACGAACACGGGGACGAGGCGCTGCGACCAAGCTTGCCAGACTCGGGAACGCGTCGGGGACGAATGCACGCGCCGGTGTTGCCAGTACCGGGCGTGCGAAGAACGGGACCAGTAGAAACAACTTCACGCCATGTCGGAGAGGAGACTAGCAGAGAAGGCCTCCACGACGGTTGCGAGGCGCACAACGGCAAAAGGTGCCGATGCAGTCCGCGGTTGTCGGAGTAGACGAGCAGGTGTAGTCGAGAACGAAGCGATGACGCTGGCGATGAAGTCGTGCTGGACGTAGACATAGAAGGCGGCGAACCAACAATGACCAAGAGTGGCCATGCTGGATGCCTAGACAGGCGAAGGGGTAGTCGGCGGGACCTGCGACGGCTAGGAGTGGCCATGCAGGTTGCCTGTGGAGATGCGGCGGCGGTACTCGAAGTAGGCGAGGAAGAACCCAGCGGTGCGACAAAGACCATGCGCGGACGGCGACATCCCTCGCCGAGGGAGGTGGCGCGGGGGAAGCCGGCGACGTCCTCGCGAGGTGACGGCGATGACCGCGTGCAGCGACGCAACAACCCGATGGGACGGCGCGGCTGCAGGGCACGAGTCGGTGCAGCGGTGTGAGAACCACCAACAACGTACATGCCGGAGAAGGCACGTTGGTAGCCGGCGGCGGGGACCAAAGGCAGCGACGCTACGGCCCGAAGGGGCGACGCAGCGGCAGCCCGATGCTCGAACGGTGGTAGGCGCGTGCTCGGGGACGTACTTGGCGGAGACGAGCGTCAGATCGGTTGATCAGATCAACGGCGGCGCTGGACGCGCCAAGTCCTAGACGACGGCACACAGAGCGGAACCCGTGGCGTCGTTGTCGGTGAAGTCCTTGGCGATGATGGCGAAGACGGACTGGCGATGGAGTCCGCGCAGGCGAGGAGCCGGCAGTGACGCGCCGAGGCGTCCCTCGGATGACACGTCCGACGTTGCCGCGCGGTTGGTGAAGGCGAGCCGGCTAGCATGGAGTCGGCGTCGGCGAGACGACCGCCGCAGCCTACCGAGGTGGGCGCAGCAGCCGGCCGAGGGACCGCGACAACCGGCATGAGCCGGCCGAAGCAGCGACGGAGCCAGCGTGTCGGCCGCGATAGCCGGCGTATGGGTGGCCGCCGATGCGAGGTCGACGCCGAGGTTGGAGTATAGGCGCTTGGTGACGGCGGCGGTGGGCGACTCAATCCGATCTGAGATCGGTAAATCAAAAAGAAAACGTCGGTCAAGCGACCGGCGAGAAAAGACTCACGGGGGCAGCCGATCTAGGTCGGTGCACGAGTTGCGCAGCCCCCGGCGGAGATTATGGAGATCGACCTCCCCGGGGGCGGCGCGGCGCGGAAGCGGGGGCGGCGGCTAGGTCAAGGTTCGGCGCCGCTCTGATACCATGTTGAAGGGTAGAGGGAGAGAGGTATGGCAGAATATGATGGATGTATTATTGAGCCTCTCGGGCGAGTATATATAGACGTACAATGGACCGACTTGGAGTACAAGACAAGGCATAGACTTGGAGTACAAGACACGTATCCTATCTCTATCCTAATCTAGCCGTGTACAACATGTATACTCTAACATCAAGGTCCCGACTGGCTTCTTCTAAGGTTTCTAACGGATCAAAATTTCTGTGACCACATACTGTTTCCATACAACTTCAAGTGAGAATCTTACTCTGTTGCGTCCATTCACTTATAAGTGTAATTGATAAGTTACTGACATATATATATATATATACATGTGCAACTACCACTGGATTCTGTTGGACATTCAAATTGATAAGGAAAGAGTTGATGTCTTCGACCCATTATCGAGAAACATGGAACAGTTCCAAAGCCTGCAGGACATGCTCCAAGGGTAATTTTAATCATTCTTGCGCTATATCGGTCTCTTTCGATGATTTTCTAAGATATCAAGTAATGAAAAACTTAGCAAATCATTTTCCTTGTCGGGCAGGGTTTGGAAGCGGTTCAAGTGTGTGACTGACGGTATCTCTCATGAGAAGCTGACCTTTAGAGCGGTTCAGGTAAGTAGTACGAGATACTTCTATTTTTTTAATATATTTATGATGCTAGATTATTATTTTGATTATATTCTATTCTCGTAAAGTGCGACCAGCAGCCACAGGGGACGCATCTATGTGGATACTACGTTTGCGAGTTCATTCGCACGTTTACCTCTAAGCACAAGGATTACAGATACAACGTAAGCAATACATATTCACACCTCTATTTTTACCCGTCATTCTTTGTTATCATGATTGACATTCATATTGATCTCCTTTTCTTATATAGTTCACGGCCATGCGGGAGAAGTACCTACCAGAGCAACGCGCGATTGCTGTTGCAAAGGAGCTAGCGGCCTTTTTGAGGACAGAAGCTGTAGATGATAAATGAAGATTTAGTGTAGCTAGGGGCTATTACTAATGTTGGTCCATGTAATCGAATAGACGGGCTCTAGTCCCGGTAATTGTGATCTCCCGAATATATATACTCGATCGTAAGATAAGTTATCTTACATATATATGCACTAACATGTATGCGTAGAATTATATGAAAAATGTTTTTAAAATGAAGAAAGAAATAAAATAAAATACAACAAAAATAATTCCCCCGAACACCTAAACCCTAAAACCCTAAAACAAAACAAAATTTGTAGAGGTTCTTTAGTCCCGATCCGTGTTACAAATCGGAACTAAAGGGCATGTCCCTGAGGGCGCTCCGAGACGCCCACGTGGAGGCCCTCTAGTCCCGGCTCGTAACAGGGCCGGAACTAAAAATTTAGTCTTTAGTCCCGCCTCTGGAGTCTCGGTTGGCAAACCGAGACTAAAGTCCCTTACAGGGCGGGACTAGAGGCCTGTCCCCACTAGTGATTGTACTACTGTCTAGCGACCACTAATGTGTGGCATATTCCTATTTTAGGTAACAGCGACTCCGCCAGTGACACTCAGCTACGTAGATTCCCATACTCGAGGACGGCATACGCGATGCATTGTCTTAAGTATAAATAGGAATCTACATAATCCGCACTCTAATTACGAGCTCATCATCTCCAGGAACAGAAGCGCAACAACTAGCCAGCAGCAGGTACATACCTCATCCAAGGTTACTACTAAGCTCTCTCGATCAGCTAGTAGGTGCAGAAACAGCTACTCCCTTTGATTAGAAATAAGTGTAGGCGATTTTATACTAACTTAGTATAAAATTTATACTTAGTCACTGATATTTATTTCTGATCGTAGATATGTTCATTCATGCTTTGCTAGCTAGTTACTCCCTCGATTTCATAATTCTTGACTTAACTTTATTTAGATTTATATATATGTATGTAGCATTTAAACATGTCTAGATACATGCAAATTTAGATAAAGTTGAGTCAAAAAATATGGAACGAAGGAAGTAACTTGCAATGTTGCGTACATTTTGATAGATTTTTCACTTGCATTTTGATGAATATAATTTCACATAAATTATATATACTGTACATATAGTGTCATGCATGCATGCATTTAATCAAGAATATGTGCTTGTTCAAAATAAATTAAGTATATGTGTGTTCAGATATGGTGATGTCGGTGGATCAGGCGGTGGTGCGGCCCCCAGACCGTTCACGGACGTCATGGCCAGAGTTGGTAGGGTACTCGGACTGGGACGCAGCGTTCCTCATCACCTACGACAGGCCTGATGTCTCCATCGACTTCTACGATGTCGGCCTTACCGTGCCAGCTGGCCACCCTAAGAAACGTGCCATCGTCTTTCGTGATGAACGCCTCATCGTTGTCATCCCGCCATACATCGGCTAGCTCCCTGTAGTGCTATTATGGAGGCGATTATATGTCTTATAAATAGTTGTGTGTCGACTATGTATAATATTTCCTCTGTTCCAAAATAATGACTTAGCTTTGCCTAGATGCTGATGTATCTACAGATTAAAATGCTTCTAGATACATATGTATTTACACAAAGTTGTATGAATTAATATGAGTAGTATATATTAATATATTGTTATAACGAAATAATTGCCGAGAGCTTTCCGCATCGACATTGATGAGTATTTCACATATACAATATGGAACCGTACGTCAAGTTCTCGTACTAGAAAAGGAACACCCGTGGATATACTTATGCATTGGGCGATGAAACAAGAAACCCAGTTTTTACGTTGCAAATTAAGCCGATCGGCGTTATTCCCAGCGTAGGGCGTTGCACGCGAAGCTCACACGTACGCACGGAAGATTATGTAGCTTATATATACAGCACATATGAGGGCAATGATCATTGAGTCATATCGCGCTTAATCATTAGTTTCCTCTTCGATCCCTATCTCCTCTCCCCGATCACGTCTGGCTGCCATGTAATTTTCTTTTCTTTTTTGGTTGACCTCGTCCGTACGTGGATCAGATTCAGAGCTAATTAACAGTTTTTTCTTCAATTTAGCTCGGCACAGATAGCTACTGCTGCTAAGATCGAATGGGGAGAGCCATGATGATGGGAGCCTGATAGCGGTTTGATGGAGGATTCAGTGGCTACAGGTGCTATTCGTTTACAACCCAGATACACGAATTGTTCAAGATCCAGCAAGAATTCTTAGATCAAGGAGAGAGCCGAGAAGGGAAAGGAAGCCGCCGTTTTCGCCGTGATCCAACCGGATGCCCTCTCGTTGCTTCCGTGTCGATCAAGTAGGTGCAGTTCCGGGCTTCGTCTTGCGTCGCTGGGCTTGGGCTGGACCCACCCAGTCCGGCCCAACCACCCTGGAGTTCGGAACCCGCCTTCTATCGGACCTCCGTGTTCTGAGCTGGGCCTGGTCAGTAGTCGTACTGCTGACAATCCCCTCCCCTTGACTTTCGGCTTGCCCCCAAGCCGTCGCCGGGTACTTGCGTCTCATGATGTCGAGGTCTTCCCAGGTGGCCTTGTCCGGAGTCGAGTAGTTCCAGGCGATCTTGACCTGTTGGCGTGGCTTGGCCTTGTTGGTGCTCCAGCGTGCCTCCAGGACCTGCTCCGGCGCCCAGGCCGGCGCCTCGGGAAAGCGGCGGTGAAGATCTTCCAGATTCTCCCAGGTGGTCGCTGTGGAATCAGCGTTGGTCCAGGACACCAACCCTTGGCGCGACATGCGATTAGCTTCCTTCAGCCATCGGTACTCCAAGATAGACAGGGGAACCTGTAACACTGAGTACATATCAGGAAGAGAAGACATGACCTGAGTTGGTTGATGGCGAACCCGTTTTAGTTGCGACACGTGGAACACGGGGTGAACTTTGGACTCCTCTGGTAACTTCAACCGGTATGCGACAGAGCCAACACGGGCCAGCACCTGATATGGACCATAAAACTTGAAGGACAACTTGTGGTTGGAGCGTTGAGCAACTGAAGATTGCACGTACGGTTGCAGTTTCAAGAACACTGAATCCCCGACCTGGAACGATCGCTCTGTTCTCTTCTTGTCTGCTTGTACTTTCATGCGATGCTGTGCTCGGTTGAGGTGCAGTTTCAAGAGATCCATCATGCCTTTGCGTTCCTCCAACCAGTCCTGCACATCTGTAACAGGTTCCACATCCAAGTCAGAGAGGCCGAGCTGCCGTGGTTCACGGCCGTAGAGGACTGCAAACGGGGACTTGCCCAAAGAGGAGTGACAACTGGTATTGTACCAGTACTCAGCCAGCGCCAACCAACGCGACCACTGTCGCGGGCAAGCATGCGTGAAGCAGCGAAGGTAAGTTTCCATGCATTGGTTAACCCTTTCCGTCTGACCATCGGTCTGCGGGTGATAAGCCGTGCTCATCCGCAGCTGCGTTCCCGATTCCTTGAACAAGTGTTGCCAAAATTGACTGGTAAAGACTTTGTCCCGATCTGAAACCAACGCGAGAGGCATTCCATGCAATTTGAATACCTTATCCATGTACTCCTTAGCAACAGTCTGGGCAGTATAGGGATGCGAGAGGGGAATAAAATGCGCATAGCGCGTAAGCTTATCCACTACCACCAAAATGCAATCAAATTTCGACGAAATGGGCAATCCCTCAACGAAATCCAATGTGACAACATCCCATGCAGCATCTGGTGTCTCCAGTGGTTGCAATAAGCCCGGATACTTAGATCTGTCCGGTTTAGCTTGCTGACACACCCCACAACCCTGTACATACTCCTTGATGGTAGCACGCATCTTTGGCCAGGCAAAATGACGTTTAATACGCGCCAACGTAACCGGAAAACCAGAATGACCCCCGACCGGACTGTCGTGCAAGGCTGTCGTGATACGGTGTTGAAGTGGGTGACTGCCTCCCACCCAAATGCGCCCTTTATAGCGGATCAGTCCTTGAGTAAGGGAGAAGGGGCCCTGCTCTAGTTGTACAGCCAACTCGGCCAGCAGACGCTGTGCTTGAGGATCATGGGCATACCCGGTGAGAATATCCTCGAGCCACGCAGGTCGGCACTCAGAGATGGCCAAGACAGTTGCGTCATCAGGATGCACCCTCCGGGAGAGAGCATCTGCAGCTCTGTTTTCTTCACCACGCTTGTAGCAGATACGGTACTGGAGCCCCATCAGTTTAGTGAATGCCTTATGCTGCCAGACAGTCGTAAGACGTTGCTCCTCCAAATGAACCAGGCTACGTTGATCGGTGCGAATCACAAACTCCCCAAGCTGCAAGTAGGACCTCCAGTGATCAACTGCTGCGAGAATAGCCATACATTCCTTTTCATACGTGGACAATCCACTCGTACGAGGACCGAGAGCCTTGCTCAAGAAGGCGAGAGGATGGCCATCTTGTTGAAGAACAGCGCCTATTCCGGTGTCACAAGCGTCGGTTTCAATCACAAAGGTCTTCGAGAAATCCGGTAATGCAAGCATGGGTGCAGAAATCAAGGCATGCTTCAAAGCTTGGAAAGCTGTCTCGCACTCACTTGTCCAAACAAAGAGTGTTCCCTTGCGCAGCAGTGCTGTCAGAGGGCGGCAAATGATACCGAAATGGCGCACGAATTTCCTGTAATAACCCGCCAATCCCAGAAAGCCACGGAGTTGCTTGACATTGGACGGAGTAACCCAATCACGAACAGCACACACTTTGTCTTCCTCAGTAGAGACGCCTGAGCTGCTGATCACGTGTCCCAAATAAGAGAGCTGTTCCTGTGCAAACGAGCACTTAGATAACTTGACCTGCCACTTGTCTTTGCGCAAAAGCTGGAGAACCGCTTCCAAGTCCCTCATGTGTTGGTCCAGGTCTGGGCTATACACCAAGATGTCATCAAAGAACACCAAAGCGCATTTCCGCAGCAATGGTTCCAAAGTTGTGTTCATAGCCCGCTGGAAGGTGGCTGGGGCACCTGAAAGACCAAACGACATCACTTTGTATTCAAAATGGCCTTGGTGTGTTTGAAACGCTGTTTTATAAGCTTCCCCATCAGCTAGACGGATCTGGTGGTATCCAGCCCGCAAATCCAACTTGGAAAACCAGGCAGCACCGGAAAGCTCATCGAGCAACTCGTCGATAACCGGTAAAGGATACTTTGTCTTGCAGGACAAGGCATTGAGATGCCTATAGTCGACACACATTCGCCATGTGTTGTCCCGTTTCTTCACCAAAATCACAGGAGACGAGAACGGACTGGTACTGGGCTGCACTACACCGGAAGCCAACAGCTCACGAACCTGTCTCTCTATCTCAGTCTTCAACGCTGGTGCATGACGATAGGGCCTGATGGAAAAGGGTTGCGCTCCCGGCAACAAGGGTATCTGGTGGTCACAAGAACGGGGAGGTGGCATTCCCGTAGGTTCAGCAAACACATCCTGATACTTGTCCAGCAGAGATTGCGCAATTTCAGGAACTGACAGTGTACTGTCCAGCTCCACCTGGCAAACACGCACCCACTGATCTTCCGCAGGTTCCCACGGCGTCTGAGGAACATTGCCTTGGCCCATCACAGCTCCCTGTGGCATGTTCTGGGTCATTCCCTGCAGCCTGATAGTCTCGCCTAGATGCTCAAATTGTATGAATTTCTTGACCCAATCAACTTGCATAGGGCTGTTAAACTCGAGCCAGTCCATTCCGAGAATTATATCGTACCCACCCAAAGCAATTACCTTCAAATCACAGCAAAACTGATAGCCTTGACTCCACCAAACACACTCAGGCACCAAACGAGTACACATCATTTCTCCTCCATCGGCAACCTTGACACGCAGCCGCCTCTGCAGAGGCCTAGTTCGCATTTGGCCATCCACAAGTTTGGCATTGATGAAAGAAGAAGAACTTCCAGAGTCCACTAAGAGTTTCACTTGCCTTGTTCCCAACCAACCCAACAGTCGCAGAGCCTTGGGTGCTTCAGTTCCTTGCACAGCCTGCCCTGACAACGCTGCCAACTGCTCCTGTCCCTCTCCTTGATTATCCTGCTCAGTTTCAGACTCAGTATCGCTATTGTGCAACATCTGAAGCAGCTCTTCAACAACGTGCAGCTGCACGGTAGTAGGACACTTGTGGTCCTGCCCCCATCGCTCCCCGCAGGTGAAGCAGAGGCCACGCGCCTTGCGGTATTGGCGAAGCGCGGAGACCCTGTCCTGTGCAGGACGAGCCCGAGATGCTTCAACGACACGCCGGTCTTCAGCGCCAGCCAACCCACCTCCCCTGATTGGTGGTGTCGGCAGGGGAAGCGGAACAGCGGCCTTCAGAGGAACACGACCGGCGTATGGCTCGAATCGGCGAGGTTTGTCACGGCGCAAGCCATCTGCAACTTCCTCCTGGAGCAGCGCCAGACGACAAGCAGCGTCCAAATCCACCGGTTGTTGGATGATCACAACCACGCGGATGTCTTCACGGAGGCCCTCGACAAATCTCGTCAAAAAATACAAAGGGTGAATAGCTTCTGAATAAGAAAGTAGATGGTTCATCAAAGCATCAAAACGCTCCACATATTCCGACACTGTTGTTATTTGTCTAGTTTGGTAAAACTGACGGATCAACTGTTGGTGTTGATCACGTCCAAATTTGTTGCAAAGGAATTCACAGAAACCCTCCCAATCCAGCCCTACTAATTTCTTCTGAACAGACTGAAGCCAAATTGCTGCACTAGTACTAAAATTCAGAGTAGCCATTGACAACCAAAACGAACGATCCACTGAGTACATGTGAAAGTACTGCTCACACATCGTGCGCCACAGCCTGGGATTTTCCCCATCAAAGCGAGGAAATCCCATGGCAGGAATGGCCTGCGCACCTATTCCCCCAGATGTACCAATTCCCATCGGGCTAGCCACATGAAACACCAGACCAGGAGAGACCGGAGGTAGTAACGGACCTGCTGCCGGAGGCGCGGCTGGGGATCCGAAGAACCCCAGCGACGACCCCCGGAGTGATGGAGTAACGCCGTGGCCGAATTGCCCTGGGGCCGCCCCCAACTGCGCCGTGCCCAGAGATGCAGCCGCCGCCTTCCCCGCGTCGACGGGCACGGAAGCCGACGCTGCCGGAATGTCGATGGCGACGTGAGGCTGGTAGGCGAGAGAGGTGCGCTGGAGCTCGCCCACCGCCGTCTGGAGCTCTGCCACCTTGGATTCCAGCT
The DNA here is from genome assembly GCA_007115705.1 of Dactylis glomerata. Taxonomy (NCBI): domain Eukaryota; kingdom Viridiplantae; phylum Streptophyta; class Magnoliopsida; order Poales; family Poaceae; genus Dactylis; species Dactylis glomerata. The sequence goes on along the minus strand of QXEO01000541.1, from coordinate 19,022,484 downwards.
CCGGGCGCCAAGTGGTTAAGAGGTCGACCTTGGCGTTCAATTGCGCGAACGAGGTCTTGAAATCACCCGATAGCTCGCCCACCAACGAGCGCAGGAAGGACTTTGCCTCGTCGTCCATGGCGATGCGCTTCTCCTTCGCAGCGCGGGTTTCGATGATTGACTTCACCGGCGGGGCCAGATCGAAACCAAGGACGATGGTAGTGGCGGAATTGGGGATCGGGAAGGGTGGTGAGGAGGCTCTGATACCAAGTGATAGCGGTTTGATGGAGGATTCAGTGGCTACAGGTGCTATTCGTTTACAACCCAGATACACGAATTGTTCAAGATCCAGCAAGAATTCTTAGATCGAGGAGAGAGCCGAGAAGGGAAAGGAAGCCGCCGTTTTCGCCGTGATCCAACCGGATGCCCTCTCGTTGCTTCCGTGTCGATCAAGTAGGTGCAGTTCCGGGCTTCGTCTTGCGTCGCTGGGCTTGGGCTGGACCCACCCAGTCCGGCCCAACCACCCTGGAGTTCAGAACCCGCCTTCTATCGGACCTCCGTGTTCTGAGCTGGGCCTGGTCAGTAGTCGTACTGCTGACAGAGCCATGGGAGGCACAAGCGACATTGCGAGGAAATCATCGTGGCCGGAGGTGGTGGGCTGGAATTTCGTGGCGGCAGGGTTCAAGATCAAGAAGGACAGGCCTGACATCGTCCGCTTCGAATTCCACAACGTCGGAGACGCCGTGCCGCCGGGCCAACTTCGTCGCCATCACGCCATGCGTCGGCTAGCCCCAACCGGCAGCCAGGATCGCTTCCCGCATACATAGAGCCTTTGTTTTCTTCCTTGGTTATCTTAACACTGAATGATGAACAATATATATATGTGAGTGTGTGTGATAATCGGCATGCAAGTATTTGCGATAGCTGATTAATTACCTTATGCATGCCTTTTGTCCTATGGTATGCATGCATGTTTGATAATTCTACATTATCCATAATACGAGCTTTCAAACTCTAGTGCCATACGAGCTAATCAGTTCTCAGAATTGGTTAACCACTTTTTGTTGGAAATTAAACATCTTCAATTTGACTGCTCCGAAACAAATTTATCAATTTCAATATATTTTTACTTGCTCCTGATGACGTTAATAGCAAATGCACTTTACTAACACTCCCTCCATTTTATATTAGTTGTGGCAAAAATGAGTGAGCATACATAATAAAATGTGTCCAATTACATGCGGATCAATGACCACTAATTATGAAACGGAAGGACTAGTACATAACGTTATATGGGACACAGTTGAAGCCCACATCGGAAACTAACATTAGGCATGTCGCTACAACCATGCCACTGATGTGGAAGCCACATCGGTGATGGATGATGACCCGCTTGCGATGATGTGTCTTAAGCTAATGGTAATTCCCATATACATGTTGCCAATGAGAGCCCACGTCGCATACGGGCAACATTGAAGCATCATTTGCCTTGTGGCTCACAACGTCACGTCGTGTTATGGTTTCATCATTTTGTTGGCTTCCTTAGTTTCATATAGTACATATCGCAACACAAAACAAATTTCACAGAGTAATACATACATGTTACAACATGATGTTGAAAATAACAATATTTATTTTATAACACCACATAGACCAAATCAATGTCATTTGCACACATTCGATCATAATCTACACATCCCAGAGCAAGCAATGTAATGTTCACGGCCAAAAATACATAATGCCTTGGTGAAATGAACCCTATTCTTCGCGTGGCAGGGGTGGTGAGGTTTGGCAAGGAGGGCGGAACAGGTGAGGCGGGCACGCAAGTTGGGTGGCTCGCGGCTTGCCTCGCGCAGATGATGATGGCTCAGGTGGCGCGGAACAGTAAGGAGGCGGTTGGCATAGACACACGAGCAAGATCGAAGGCATCAAACAGATTGGTTGGGAAAGAATAAGATGGAAAAAACGAGAATTGTCACCAACACGTGGGTTCTAGGTTTTAGATTTCCTTTTGAGATATCGATTTTACCGGTATCTGATCTGAGAGAGCACGAGTTGTATGTAAAAAATTGCGATATACTACAAATAATTTTTAAGGTGTCCGCTAGAGATGCTCTAAGTCATAAATGCAGCTACCCAGCCTCCATCAGCAAACCACTTGAAACTTGCTCAACATCAAACACTATTATTAAATAACAAAAAATTGAAATATGTTATCTAAGAGTTTCAAAAATTCTTTTGTAATTTTGTACATATGCATCATATCTATGAACATTTAAAATTCTGTTGAAAAGTACGTTCTATTTTGGGTTATACAAAAAATCATAAAAATATGACTCTGAGTAGCATTAAAAAATTGATTCGGTCTTCACATTTTCTATTTAAGTAGGTTACATAATAAATCCTAATTCTATAAAATGTATATAATAGAAGATTTATTTTCAGTTTCTATGAAAAAATGAAGATTCAAGATTTCAAAATTTGGGCTCCTTAATTGGGGCACGTGCTCCCTTTTGGATTTTCCACTACTTTCATGGACAGTTATATGTTGTATAATTCATATAGATAGATTTTGGTGTCCAGGTACACGTACATAACAAAATGAATAAATACGGAGCTTTCACATAAATAGGTTTAACGTGCATTGAAGATATAGCAGGCCGGCCATCAAATTAATTAATACTATACTATGTGAGTATATGTCACTCGGTCTTCTCGCAGAAAAAGAGCGCCGGTGGATTTGCTCGGTGCTCACGCATTGGGCGATGGAACAAGAAGCTCGATTATCGGTCCTTTTACATTCCAAATTAAGCCGATCGGCGTTAGCCCCGGCGTGGGCGGTGCACGCGATGCTCTTACACGCATCCGCATCATGAAATTACGGACGTGTACGTCTATGTACAATGTACGCTTATATAGTTATATATACAACACGTATCGGCGTTATCATCATTGAGCCGGCCACACCGAGCTTAGTTACTTCTTCCCTCTTCTCCTCATCAGATGGATTCATGGCAAGAAAATTCCTTCTCTGTTCCGTATTATTGGCTGTGAGCTAAATTTCTGTTGCAAGAGTATAGCAGGTCGAATGGGGAGAGGCATGATGGGGGCCATGGAGGACGCTCGGAGGAAGCATTCGTGGCCGGAGGTGGTGGGCTGGAACGTCCTGGTGGCTGGGGCCAGGATCGAAAGAGACAGGCCGGACATCCACCGGCTCGAGCTCCACGTCGTCGGAGACAAGGTGCTGCCGGGCCATGACAACCACCGCGTCCGCCTCTTCCTCAAGCCCGGCACCGCCGTCGTCGCCAGAACACCCGTCGTCGGCTAGCCCCAACCGGCCGGTTCCCTGAGTGTGTTCAGCGGGTGCATGCATTGATGCATATCAGGAGAGTGTATCTAAGATTCTGAATGCTTTAATTTCTTGATTATCGTAACACTGAATGTACTACAAGCTGTAAGCTTGGTTACATACCCGCGTGGTGAGCTACCTTCCGTTCTGAGCGTTTACAGCCATTGGATACCAGACATGAATAAGTTGTATCCGTTCATTTGTGTGTTTGTTCTGAAACTTTTGTTACTGAGACGACTGCTTTTCTGTAACTAAATGAGACTCACCGGCTACCTGAGCCCATGAGACAGCGAAGGAAGTAAGAAAGAGACGGTGGAAAAAAATAACCACAGTAACGCCCTAGCCCCTCAGTGTATCTCCAAAAGTCAAACCATCACCGCCGCGCCGTCCCGACTCCTCTCTCCACCCAACCCTTCCCACCTCGATCCAACCCGTCATGGATGGCGCCGCCCCGAGCGCACTAGCCCAAAGAACAGCTGCCAGTCGGACTGGATGCAAGCTGGGTGGCGGCTTCACCCTCTGTGGAGTGCGACTGCGGCACGCAGACATCTCCGTTCGGCTCCGGAGAGGCGGAGACCCGGATGCGGAGGACGAGGTGAACCTCGGCTCCGGCCAGCTCGAGTCGCCTCCGGTCCTCGCCTGCGTCGTCGGTGACTACTGACTAGGGGAGTACCAGGAGCCGCCCAGCCCTCGCCTACCGCAGAACCTGCCGCCGGGTATGGCGGGAGACGATGGTGGCGCCGCCGCCTCCAACGTGTTCGGGGAAATGCGTCATGGGTGACTAGGGAAGTACCAGGAACCGCACAGCCGCCTTCAATGTGCCAGCGCCGCCTCCAACTTGTTCAGAAAGTTTAGGAAGGATCCCCGATCCCGTAGCTTGCATGCCTGATGCATCAACGGATTCAGATAGAAAACCAATCTTAGCTGTAATTTGTCTCGGAGATCAAAATACAGGGATTGCAAGTTTTTTTTTTTTGGATTTATCAGCACAAGAGGCTGTGGATCAACCAATCGGAATTTCTAATAGAGACACCATCTAGATTGGAACCAGTGGATAGGTTAGTGGCTCATCGCAATTGCCGATTTCTGTATCAATACAGCATGCGCACATATGTGTGGGTATGGTACTGTGTAAGTCACTCAAACAATGGAGATTGATCCACGCTTCTAATTGAGTTAATCTTGAATATATTTGATGTACCAGGTTTACTGGTTTTGAGCGCCAGTGTATATACACACACCTATCCAGCCAAATGGGCAACGCGGTGCTGCTCATGTAAGTACTTAATTTCCCTGCTATGATCAGATGATTTTGAACATTAATGCTAATTTTGTTATATAATGTCATATGGCCCCCTATGAAGCAACTAGATATTGGTAGGTCCAAAACAAACATCCATACAACAATCCATGGTTGTGATCTGTGACTCAGCACCAAAATATACGAAGAACTGACTTATCGTAAGTAAATGTTTGTACTGCATTTACTCAGTGGTTAGGCCTTTTCTGCCTGTTCTTTTTCATCTTTACTAAAGAAAAAGGGGTGAAATGCATATAGTTTAAAGTTAGACTTTTGTGTGTATCACTTATATTTGTAGGATATAGGGATTGCTTATCATAGTTTTTGCATATTTAGATTTTTATTAGTTTTTTGTCTCCCATCTAATATGACAAAAATACACAAGCAATATAATATCCGTATGAGAATAGTATTCTGAAATTTACTTTAGCATGTGGAATTTTGAAGCTAAAGTTTCCAGTTCCGCCGAGGATTGAGTGGGTTTTTTTAATCTAATTTCATGATGTTGCATTCACCAATGCGCTGAACTGATATTCCTGAGTAATAGATCCAGAAACAAAGGGGAACATAGTGATCTTTTTGAAGTTACTCTCAGAGGGAGGGCCCTATTCACTGATCAACTTTGGTGTTCATCACAGACTTTTGATCTCTAGAAGTAATGTAGAAAGATTATGTTGTGCAGGTTTTCAAATATTGCATCAAGAGTGGCGTGGCCTAAACAGTTTTTGATATGGTATCATTAGAAAACTATGCTACCCAGGTCATGACATGAGTATCCACATACCTATGGACTTCATCCTTCTACATGTATGTCTCTGTGAAATTCTCTTCTTTTTGCTAATTGCAGATCTCAGTTCAAATCCGTTGTCCTTAACGATATTGAAGAGAGCATGTAAGCTATTTGAGGTACCACGAAAATGTTCTTAATTTATCTACATTTTTTGTGTGTGGCAGAACAGAATGCATATAGAAATTCATTTTACATGCTATCCATATAAGTGTTTATCACTCGCTGCATGTCGTACTAAACGTCCCCTTACATTTATCTGCAGATGTGAGCTTTGTACCTTTCTATCAGTACATTTCTTTGATTTTTTTTCTATCTTTATGTTATCATTCAGAAATATCCCCTATGCACGTCCAAATTTGGAATTTAATTTTCTGTTATCGCTACCGTCAAATTATCGGTAGTTAGTATATTTTTTTGCCAATTTGCATATGTATGAGATCTTCTCTCTTCATAAACGCACTTACATCATTTTCACGGACAAGATGATTACTCTTTGCTTAATCAGCATTTCTATTTTTGTCCCTGCACAGGTTTCCCATTTGCACACGCTTTGTTCACCAATGCACTTCACTATGCTAATTTACTTAAGACAGAAAACTTGCATTACATTTTCACCAACTATTTGCAATGTTCTACACAAAATGTTAGCACAAACTCCAGAGCGCAGTCAAATGAAAAGAAATATGATGTTACTTGCTCACTAAGGTTTTATAGTATCAGCCATGACAGAAATTCTCTTAATATTTCATCCCAGTAAGTAAATAAGTATGTGGATTTTGTTGTTTAAGATAAGTACTTTTTTGTTTCACTTTTCCCGATCCGGTTGATGAAAAAAAGTACTGACTGTCTAATGCGTTTTTTTTTTTGGTATTGGGTGGCTTTATGAAGGTATATCAGACATACATGTCTGAGCAAGATCATTTTATGTACTCCCTCCGATCGGAAATAAATGTCGGCAATTTTGTACTAGCTTAGTACAAAGTTTGTACTATATCCCCGACAGTTATTTCCGATCGGAGGGAGTATTATTTTCTAATAGATCACATGACAAAAGAGGATCACTTCCTTTTCTCTAGATCTTCAAGACTAATACCAAAACGGTGGACTGGGATGGATTGGAAAAGAAAATCCATCGCTATATAATATCCTTTTCTTTCTGTTTGATGAAATGCGCTTTTATGTACATATGTAATACAAGGATGTATATATCGAAAAAGTTGTTCCAAATTGAAAGATAGATGATCCACTATATATGGTACATCAAAATCTCTTTGGCATATAAGTTATCAGTAATTTATGAGATTTTACTTTGTTATTTTGACACCTTATATCAAGGCTTGATTATTGAGAAAACTAGGGGCAGGACCACACGGTGAGGTTTGTAGGTGATCCATGGCGGAGTTTAATTTGTTGATGGTTTTTTTATTATTCTAGATTCTATTTATATAACATATCAAATAAAAATACTCCTAGATCTACCGCTGTGCCAAGACGCCATGCAGGCGGGCCGGGCGAAGCCGGCCTGCTTGTCTAGTGGTGAATGATGTGATGGTGAACGATGGGATGATCGGCATGCGCGGAAGTATTTGCTAGCTACATACTACTTTATTGATTTGCATCGTATGCACAGGGCCAGCCCTCGGGGGGCGCAGGTGTGCGGCCGCCCCGGCCCCCCAAAACGTAGGGGCCTCATCCTAGATAGTATACGCGTATAAGTACTAGGTAGGACTAAGGTTTCCAGTATCAGAATACTAGGTAGTATCGTTTTCTTGACAGCAATATCGTATCGTAGAATCATATCGTAGTATCACGATACTATGAGATTTTTATTTTTAATAATATATTTATATTTATAATATACCTCAAAATATATCTAAATTTAGTTTTAAATTTGAATTTTAAGGATATTATATATCTTTATTGAGGCTCATCATGGAAATCATGCATTTACATAATATAAATATAGACCAACTCATCCAATGCATAATACAAATATAGCTAATTAGGATCCTGCAAAACAAAAGAAAGGGTTCATGAAAATTAATACGCAACTAGCTAGCGGACTGCTTTCTTGCACATATAAACTCCTTTTTATACCCATCTTAGCCAAACTAATGGATATTGTATTGTTTAGATACTTAGATTTTTTTACACGCGAAACCCACGAATGGGCTCGATTTCCATTATAACCATAACGGAAAACAGAGTCGTCCAACACAGAGGTTCAAAAGTAAAAAAAAAGGTTCAGACTGAAAAGTAAAGACGCCGCCTACTGCTAGCGTAACTAGGAGTTCTGCAGAAATTACAAAACCGACCGCGATAGAGAGCTTGATCGGAGACAAAGCTGGGGCATCCTCCCTCCCAGAACCAACAACAAAAGAGTAGACCAAAGTAGCGTCTAAAAACAGCCTCAGATCGAACTTAGGCGTCTCCAGCTCGGGCAGCTCCACTCCCTGCATCCACGATCTCACCAGCTTCATCATTTCCACGATCTCCCAATAAAGCTCGTCCCTGAGACGAAGAACCTGGCACCATGCTCATAGCCTCCCTGGATAAAGCGTCAGCGCCACCAACTAGCATTTCTCTATCTGCAGGATTATTTAAACCTGCCCAATATTTTATAAAAACAACAACATAACAGATTAGTTCGATGGGAGAATGAATCAGCTTGCCCTCGAAGCAGGCTTTGTTGCGAAGCTTCCAAATAGCCCAGCAGATGGCCGCTACTCCTGCTATTTGAACATTACGACTAGCAGGAAAAAAATTGGGGAACCACCAAAAGAATTGAGTGAAGGAGGCGGGACGATTTAGAGCTCCAATTGATTTGGCAACACAACTCCACACGAATTTGGCAGCAGCACAGGTGAAAAACATGTGTAGAATGGTATACCATTGATCACAGAACTGGCACTTGGTATTTCCCCCCCAACCTCTCTTGATCATGTTGTCCTTGGAGGCTATGGCATTATGCCAAATGAGCCAAAGCCAGACCTTTATCTTCAAAGGGATTTTTGCTTTCCACAAATGTTTGAAAGATCGATCAAGTCCATTACTGCAAAGATGTTTATACACCGACTTCACAGAGAACTTACCATTTTTTGTCCATTTCCAGATTGGTTTATCTTTGCTGGAAGATAGAGCCATAGTACAAAGAATATTGTTCAATTCTCTCATCTGATTTTGCAGATCAACTGATAACCATCTTCTAAAAGACAGACGCCAATTATTACTGGTTGCTTTTGCCACTGTGATATTTTGGTCATTGCAAATTGCAAATAAATCAGGAAACTTATCTTTTAGAGGAGAATGTTCACACCAACTGTCACCCCAGAAGTGGGTTCTGGTCCCATCCCCAACTTGCATTTTTCTCCCACAGAGGTAAAGGTCCTTGACATGTAACATGTCAGACCAGAGAGCTGAATCTTCAGCAGTGTAAATGCCTGAGTTTATGAGGTACTTTTTCCACATGAAGTCCTGCCAAGGGCCCACTCCATCTTCTAACTTCCACCACCACTTGCACATCAAGCTAATGTTGAATTTAGTAAGGTTTTTAATACCCAAACCACCTTTGCACTTGGGTTTACAGATTCTTTTCCAAGAAACCCAATAAACCTTCTTCTTATTTCTACTGCTTGCCCAAAAAAAATAGATACTTAGATAGCCTTGAGACTATAAAACCACTCTTAATCTTGAGCTTGCCACACCATCGTGTTTTTATTTTCTAGCATAGGTGTGGGATCCTATGGTATCATTTTTGTAACGAGATACTAAAGATACCAAGATACATATCGGGATACGAGTGAGATACTACTAGATTAAGATATCATCACGATACATATCGTTTAGCCACAGTAGTATCGTAGAATCGTAAGATACTAAGATATGTATCGAGATACTGACAGCTATGGATAGGATTTAGCCAGCTGAAAATTGGTCCTTGAGATTATAGAGTGGAGTGTGGAAACTGAACAAGTAAACTGGCGCACGGCCGCACGGCCGCACGGCGGACGGACATACTACGAGCCTAGGAGGCCAGCTGATCTGATCGATCATTGATGACGGCTGATCTCTAGGCGCTTAAACCAGCTGAAGCAACTCGACCTCGACCATCGTGTGCAGGCGCCGCCAGCTCCAGGCAGCAAGGACCAAACTCGGAAGAACTTCCGAAGGATCGATCCAATGTACGTCACCCGCCCGGCCGCCACCGACCAGCGATCTCTAACACCGCCCTAATACGGTATGACTTTGAGACTTAGCTCCTTCCTATATTCCTAGATTTTTCCTGATTTTATTTTTTTATCGTCTGTTCAACAACTGGTCTCTCGCTGATTTTAATTTTTGGGGCCTAGAATAATATACATCCCAATTTGATCAATCCATTGTATATTATTTCCTAATCTCTATGTTCACACATAACACGCAAGCTGGTACAATTTAAGTTTGATATATAGTCGAGAAGTATCCATCTTGTTGTAACACTAAAAGTAACATAAAATGCGGCAACCTTGGTACAATCACAAAGAGGAGATATTTACAAAATTTTCAAGGCTAATACGAGTGCTTTGATAAACCCAAACGATTGTTAGCGATAGTTGCAGCGGAGGAAGAGCAACCAACTAGTGGCAATTTTAAATCAGATATATTGACGCCAACATTTTTAATGCTAATAATGTAAGTGGCTCTAAGGTTGCATGGAATTCATCGCCTGCACAACCAAAGTGTGCTAGTGTTGATGAACAACAATTTTATACTTCTGATATCTATGAGTGTAGAAATTAAAATAATCTTGATTAAAAAGCAAGAGATATTTTAGTAGAGAAAGGACCTAAGAGAGAGAAAGGGAAAATGGAGTGCCCTCATGACAATGCATCACGACATTTTTTAAATTATCATTATTATAGGAATCTAAGCAATGAAGAAAAATGACCTATGAAAGAGGAAATGGCCTCAAGTTTTGGTCTCGCCCCAGGCCCCCAAAATCTCAGGACCGGCCCTGCGTATGAATGATGATAGTGGGCCTCAACTCATGATTTCTCTCCATGGCTGTAGTGTCTGTTGTGTGATGATAGTGGGCCTCAACTCATGACTTTACATTCTACATATTTGGGCATAAATAAATTAAAAAAATAAATAAATAATAAAAACTTTCGTGTGTCGTCATTTCATATGCCCTAGTATCTAAGACAGATAATAAACTTGGTGTAGCAAAGAAAGGTGCGAAAGAATTCACATGCAAAAACATGGTTTGCTAAGTGTTGGAGTAAAACACTCGGCAAACCACCCTTGTGGAGGGCGACAAAAGATTTTTCTTCGACAGTCAGGACATGCAGGAAAATAATTAAACCTTTGCCGAGTAAACATTTGGGGACACTAGGCAAAGGCATACCACCGTCCGGGGCATGGCTGCCCATGTGTCCCAATAGTTTGCTGAGTGCATTTTACCTTTACCGAGCGTAATTTATTGATGTTTTTTCCAAAACTTTGCCGTGAACTTTTTTTCGACATTCGGCAAACAACATGGTTTGCTGAGTTCCGGCCAAAAAAACATTCGGCAAAATGCCGAATACATGACAACCTTTGTTTTTCTGCTAGTGAGAGGCAATGTTTGGGCTTCCTTCCTGCGCGTCCTAGTCAACCACGATGTCAAAACCCTATCAAACGTTGGATCATGATCACGGAGATAGAGGAGATCAAACCAAGTCAATTCGATTCCTAGTATGAGCATGTGCCCCATTTTGCTTTTACTTGGGTGTATTTAGACATGTTGAGCGCTCTTGCCTTCCGCCGGAGGAGAAAATCATTAGATAATGTGAAGAATAGAGGGCATCCTAATGCAAGAGCATTGAGCATCGAGTTACTATGTTCCTGCTGATATTACTAAGACAAGACATCACCTTGTAGTTCTCAAACTCCACCTCAGGCTGGAAGCTTTTACAAAGGCTGCAGTTCTCAAAATTCCTACAAGATGGCGCTGTAATGTAAGCCCTAACCATAGCAAAGGAATATGAAAATTGGAGTATATATATTAACATTTGATGGGATTGCCACGAACGGATCATCATATAATGGCATATTGCCCATTAATTATCACCCGCTTTTGTTCATCAACAATGTATAATGCCCTTCGACTCCGTCCCACGGCTATCCTCCCTGCCCGAGGTTGATGCCATTGTCTCGCTTCACCACATTGGCAAAGGGCATCTTGCTATCCGAAAAGCGCTTCTAAGACCAATCCCTTAGATATAACTAGCAGCGGTATCCGGTGAAATCTCGTGTAACCACATGACGAAGAGGACAAAGTAGGATTAATTAAAAAATTGCGCAAGAAAAAAAGAAAACTCAGCTGCCCAAATGAGCAGTTTTTGGAAAATGAGCAACTATGTAAAATGCAATATTAACGGAGTACGTCAGATCCATGGGCATGTATTTTGTCCGTCGTTGGGGTATCGTGTCTCTGGCTTCAACACTTGTTATTGGAGTGATGGGAAACACTTATCCATGCCAATTTTAGTTATTATTTATCTGTCTTCTGTCACAAGGTAATGTATGCATTGGGAAACAAGTCAAGAGACTCAGTTTACAATGCGAATCTTAGCCAATTGGCGTTAACCCCAGCGAGCTGCGACGGCGCAGGCGATGCTCATACGTTGTTACTTAATAACGTACGCACGTGTATATATACCTATCTGCACAAGGACGGTTAGCTACATCGATCAATGGAACGCACTCTCTGCTTCTCATCAGCCGGTAGGAATTGCTCATCCTATTACATCTGCACATCGATCCATATATACGCACTATATGACGTTGTTAACGAGGCGTGTGTACTTGTTGGTTAATATAGTTTGCAGGTCGTGCTCCTACTTGTGATGGGGAGAGCCATGGCGGGCGTCGGCAGAGGAGCAGGTGATGACCTGAAGTCGTCGTGGCCGGAGGTTGTGGGCTGGGACGTTATTCCGGCGGGGATTAAGATCTACACCGAAAGGCCGGACATCTCATTCGAATTCCATACCGTCGGTGACAATGTGGCACCGGGGCACGACGACCACCGCGTTCGCCTCTTCGTCACTGCCGGCACCACCACCATCGCCCGGACGCCCGTCGTTGGCTAGTCAGCCGGCCTGTCGCGCCTGCTGCTTGCGTGTGGTCGTGTGTGAGTGTGGCTACTATATATACTGTCGTCGTGTACACCTGATCACCCTATATATATGGAATAATGTTCGATTCACACGAAATTTTGGTGGTGAATCTACATGGTATGGTACCTTGAGCGGGATAATGGATAGGTTTAGTGCTCTAAACTTGATGAGGGGGCATATCTCTACTAATAATACGGCTTGAGGACGTGATGGTTAAAAAACCGTGGTAGGTAAAAAAACCGAATTAAATTTCGTCCGTCAAAAAGTTCACTCGTACGTCAAGAAAACCGTCGGTTTGTTCGCGAAACCGCACGCTTGCCCTCTCCCTCGATCCTCGATCCCCGCTGAGAAAAAAAATCCTGGAGAAACCATAAGCTCGCCCTATCCCTCTCCCCCGATCCCCAAATGAGAGGATCCTACTGATGCTTGGACGGTAACGCCGAGATGGGAGGATGCCAGTGGCAGGCTAGCGGTGGAGGTGTGCAGGGGATGCCGACACTGGAGGGAATGAGTGGGTCGGGTCAGGGGAGGTTGGGGAGAGAGATGCAGCCAAAGAGAGCCATGCTTACATCGGTAACAATTCGATCTCCGATCAATCTGCACCGCCAAACCTTAGCATGACGGCGCAATGAGTGGGTCGGGGCAGGGGAGGTTGGGGAGAGAGATGCAGCCAAAGAGAGCGATGCTTACATCGGTAACAATTCGATCTCCGATCAATCTGCACCGCCAAACCTTAGCATGACGGCGCCGGTGGAGGATAGGCACGCCATGGATCGATGGACGGTGCTTCTCAGCTCTACGCGACGAGAGGGCTCGCCCAAAGACGAAGGCCAAGGCTGCACCGTGGTCACTGCCTATGGGCCTTACCTCTGCCGCGTCCTGTGAGACTGCGCTTCTGGCCTGGGTCGAGCATCGTTGCTTGCCATCGATGGCCTCAATCGAGCGCGGCTAAGGGCTATTTTCCCCACGATGATTTTTGTTGGTCAGCTTGCACGCATATGCCGTCGCTTGTCGCTTGCCGCTTGCCGCTGTTCGGATCATCTCGAAGCAGACGTGAGGAACCTGCCATCCTGGTCCATGCTGATGGAAACAGAGCAAAGGAAGGAGCAGAGCAAGTAAGCTAAATCTCTCTTGCAGGTCGAAGCGTTGTCTGACTGAAAACCTGAAGTAAGAATGTATGGCAAGAAAATGTGCACGATACTCCCAAGAAGAAGAAGCGGGTAAGATTTGACTACACAATTACCAGTTGGATACTACAAAGGAGAACACAGCTTTACAAACAACATGGAAGGAACATTTATATTACAACCAGACAAAAGATATTCAGGTCTTAGCTTGTAATCTGAGAAGGGAAGAAGCTTATAACTTACAGGTGATAAGACCACGGCAGGCGGCCTCGCAGCAGGAGCTGCAGCGCGGAAGGGGAAATAGATTGGTTTCTTGACGAAATTTGGTACTCCTATGTCCTCCTCCAAATAAAGTGGGTTCTCGCACCTTTTCCACAAGTACAAGCGAGTTGCCGACGGAGGAGTCGGAGTGCGCCGCCGTAGTCGATGTTGAGCCTGTGGTTTAACTGAGCTGGGCTAAGCAGTAAGAAAGTATCAACATAGATTCGTATTTTACACACGGAAGGATCGGCACTAAAACATGCGGGTACATGTATGATTTCAGAAGAAAATGTGAAGTCCAGCACCATACATGCGTCAGAACTCGTAAGGATTAATTCAGATGTACCTCTTTAAAAATAATCCAAGGTACTCCTACCATTAATTTTAAAATGGGCTATGCATCACTGGATTTCTCACAGCTTATGGCATTGAACATGCATATATGATGGAGAAAGTTTGACAATCCAAGTCAGTTGTATGACAGTGCCCTATGACATTGCACAAACTGTATGGGAAACTGGAATCAAATTTCAGACTTAAGCATAGTTATTGACATAATTTTTTTGAATGTTAGAAATAACCCAGAATCAATGTGACGCCGTAGCAAAGTACGGGTTATGTGGTACGTCAAAAAACCAGAGCGATCGTCGGTCCTTAGTTTCGTTCGTACGTCGCGTCTGTTGTTTCCTTCCTATGTTTCTCGCTTCGTTCCTATCATGACCTAAAGCCTGCCGGAACGTGAGTCCAAAGCGGTTACGAGCACAGATACGTATCATCCCCGGTCTCCAAGTCGATGCACATACACACGTTCATATATACATTGCCCGACGAGGCTCGATCAGCTAGCACACAATCCTGGTGGCCGAGATTCGATCTGACTTTTTGTGAGGGTTTATTAGTTCAGGGTCTCATGTACTATCCTCTGGCCGTGGTGCGCCGCCTCCGGTGCGGGTGGTGAGCCGGTGACACCTCCCATAATCGAGGAACGACAAGGGGCGCGTCCTCAATGCTGCCGCCAGGAGAGAAGCCGGCCTGGTCAGCTTGACGTCGCACCTGCACGCCGCCGCAGTTCATGGGGAGTCCAACACGGAACCTTGCAATCAACATCCAGTTCGTCGTGCCGCGGCTGATCGAATCGACTGTATCCGACCACGCCGGTAGATGCAAGCACCTCCTGGGCTACAATCGTGCCTCAATTTTGAGAGGTATGTGTGGCGTCCGCCGCATCTTCCCATGGCAGAGACACATGGAAGGACAGCGCGATCGTCGCCGGGAGCAGCAGCTCAGCGTCTCAACCTCTTGTCTGGGGCGTTGCCTCCGCGTGCACGGCTGGCAGACCTCCTATTGTCCTAAAGCATGTCACCACCGCCCGCAGCAACCGCGCGGAAGTGGCAGATCTTCTTTCAGTGCGTCACCTCCGCGCGCAGGAACAGAACAAGATTAGACTTTGTCTCCTACGGTGCCGTCTCTCTCCTGGCTCCTGGCCCGCCGGGCGCCCACCCCGAGTGCTTTAGCCCAGCTGCCCTCTTGAGTGTTCTCTCTCCAAGAACGGGCGAGGTCCATCGAGCAGAGGACAGGTTCTCGTGAGAGGGGACGATGTGTGCGCACATTACCGTGGTGTGCTGCCCCACAACCGGTGATGGGCTTGGATGTGCCGGACATGCGACAACCATACGGCCAGAGGATCCCCCGATATACTACTCCCTCCGTTTAGAAATATAAGATGTTTTAGCTTTGTGAAGCTAATATATCTAGACATTTTTTAGTGTATAGATTCGAATGAACCTATACACTAAAAGATGTCTAGATATATTCGCTTCACAAAACTAAAACATCTTATATTTCCGAACGGAGGGAGTACATGCAACACTTCTCCAAACTGTCCTCCCGTCCTATGCATGATGAAATATGAACTTCTGAAGCAAACAAGATTGATGCCAATAATCTCTTATCCAGATGGGACGCCTACAACAACCCGAGGTTCAATTCTCTTAGGCTTCAAGTTCAAGGAGGCTCCGCAAGAATTACTGTGACGCTAATGAGTATGTGACGCGGTGGAAAAAGTTCAGAGCTCTTCCCCCGGATAGCATTTTAGCTGCTAGAATGGCCATTAACGGATCATTGTGTGTTTTTTTGTCGTGGACAGAGGGAGTCCTATATAAGTACATGGTAGAGAGCTGAGAAGCCCAATACTGATGCAATCACTAAAAATACTATGGTATTGTTATACTTTGGTTATAGAAAACGCTTCCAGAGCCTAGGTCTATTTAGTTGATCGAATTATTTCCGATAACCCACTATCTCAAAGGTTTATTTCTTTAATGTAAAACTATAATGCATGTTCTGTTGATAGCAAATTATAATTTTTTGTTGTTGTGATATTTCATTGCTATTGTATCAATTATCAATTTGTTTTTATTGGTATTACATAAATTTTGAAATTGAAGAAAAACAGTGAAGTGAATTAAAGATTGTTCAATTTTTCAGATTGAGATTCGAATAGACTATTGGAGTTCACAAAGTAAATTGCTTTATATGCATATGAGGTCAAATCATGCAAAGTTTGCAAATTAAAACATTTTTAGAATATTTTATGTTTATATCTCAATAAGTGTAAAGATAAAAAAAAATACTAAGAAACCGTAGCAATGCATGGGTATTCAGCTATTAATTTCACCGAAGGTCACCATGGGCGTCTATATGGACATGCTGCCTGCTACCGATCAATTAGCTGGTGGCCATCCTGGTCACGGAGTCCTTGAGCGACTCCAGCCCAAGCCCACATCCTACGCCGGAAGCAGGCCCCTGTACCTAAGCGGCTGTGGGATGTACGCCCCTCCGCTACTACGACCTCCACATAGAAGACACGATGAAGAACACACAATAGCTGCTCATGTGCAGGCATATTCGTTGATGCTGCAGTGCTAAGCTCTCCGTAATGCCCACGAACAGTATACTTTAGGCCCGGTGCACGTGCGCAAACTGCAGTCGGCGGCACTAACATGTCTAAGTGACATGCCTGCATTTACTCAAGGTTACAAGTCGATCACCGTGTGGTGCTTGGTTTTCAGTATCCTTTATCTTGATGCCGTGTTGGCCTTTCTTAATGAATACATCTTTTTGTTTACCTATTTTACCCTTGCAACTTCAAGCGTACTACAGCCTTTGCCATCCTGAAGTAATAGGTAACGGTTCATTGTTTTATTTCTCGTCGATGGAGGTCGGCCGCGAGCACAACATCACAAAAGCGAGGTGCGGTGGCCGCCGGCCGAGAGGCCGCCCTCTGGAGGTCGACAAGGTCGGCCGCGTCGATGTCGTACATGCGCCGCTTGATGGCCGCGGCCAGGAGGGGATTAATCAAGATTTCTGGGGTAAGTCTCGTGAACTCGGCATCGAGCGACGGGATGTACCGTGGTGGTGACCGCGGGACGAGTAGGGACCGGTCAAGACAAGGCTCGCGGGAGAGGCCGCCGCTGGTGCGGAGCATCTTCGCGAGGCTATTGAGCAAGAAGATGAACATCCTGCCATCGTCGAGGAGATGGTTGGTGGCGATGGTCAGCGAGAAGCCCCGCACGCGAACCAAACCACCTGCAGCGACATCGCAAAACCCGCATCAAAGGGGATCTGGATTAGGCCAAGGGACCGGTCGACGTGCGTGAAGTTGACAGTGGCGAGGGGCACAACAGTGTCAGCGATGACGAGCTTCGCCCTGGTGCTGGACGGAGGAGAGCATGGCGTTGATGCTGCACGGTGGGGAGTCATAGAGGCAGACGGGCCAGATGTGGAATGTGCTCTCTCTACAGTCTACACCTACAAACCCGCAATTTAAACAGGCAACAACGACCTCACGGTGAAGCGGTTGGAGAACGTGCAGCGGATCCACTGGAGTGACTCTGGCTTAGAGGACGACCACGAGAAGGGGTCCACCAACCAGCGAATGCAACGCGGTGGCGTCCAAGCGAAAGTACTGCACTCTTCATCTTCGGGAATTTGCGGGTCAACACTGGCAAGCTGATAATTAACCAACAGTGCTCTGGCCATCAGGACGCTCTCCTTAGTGATGAAAGTCATCGACTCCTAGAAGATCAGCACGAACATGAGCAGCACCGTTCAGATTGGTAGGAGCTTGAGGATGAGCTATTGATATATTGTTTTAATTGATTTCTATGTAAAGTTTCAGGAGGCCGAAATCACGAGAGACGCTGCCCATGCTATGGTTATTCGATTTTGAAGAAAAAAGAAAAGCATTAGTGCTACAAGCACATGATATTGAGCTTGACAAATATTTCTCATGGACATTAAGTTTTATCTTGATTCGTAGAATTTTGTTTGGTTATGAATACTTCATTCATTCTTATCTTGTACTAGAAATTTAGTCTTACCCTAAGGAAGTGCAATATTCCATATTAATAATCAACAATGCTATACCTATGGAAACATTTTACGGAATAACTCTACGGACTCAGAGCACATAGGCAAATCATGAGAACATGGCCTAATTTGTTACTAGAGAATCCAGTAGCGAACTAACCACATACGAACACGTCCTCTGATTTTATGGAGTTTAACATTAATTAAACAATACAAAGTGAGGGTTAGATAATGGAAGAAAATGAATACGAGTATGAATGCGGGGAGCGGTCATGAAGGAAGGGAGGAGGACACAATATTGAATCGCGTAGGAGGTGATGCCGAGTGCCGCAGAGAGGAGAGAGCACCGTTCGAGAGACATGTAGAGGAGCGGCAACTCAGAGAACACTAGCCGATGTGCTGGTATGATCCGATAAAAAAATAGAGACACATTACAAATATTTCATACTTTCTAAGAAATAATAATATTATTGTTCTTGAATTATTATGTGTTGTATGCTTATGTATTACATTTTAATAAGTATAGGGATAATTATCCTATGCATGTAATCTTCTCATGTGTGTAATGTTTACTCCCTCTGTTTTTATATATAAGGCCACTAAGTATTTTAATAAAAAAGTTTGACTAATAATTGGATCAATAAAATAGAAGTTATATGACATCAAATGCATATCATTATAAACATATTTCAAATATGAATCAAACTGTAGACTTATGGTACATATAACTCATAATATTAGTCAAAGCATAAAGACTATATGTGTACCAAGAAAAAAATTAAGTAGCCTGTGGCAACGCACGGGCATTCAACTAGTTTTACTAAATCGGCAAGGAATTAGAGTTCTGGTGACTAGTGTTCTTCACAAAATCCCAACCATTGGGGTGGCTAAGCCCCCCTTCGGCACAAGACACGACACTATGGTCCATGGAACACCATCTCTTGCAGTGTTCATCAATATCTAATTCGAATCGAACTATTTTGTACATGAGTAACCATGGTGTTTCCTCGGGCCTCTCGCTACGCCAAGCGTCAATTATAGCGGCATCCACATACATTGAGGACAAGAAATTATCATGATGAGAATAGTTAGCATTTGAGAAGAATGTTTTACATAAACTAGTTTCCAAGCTTTTTCTCATCCATGCCTATCAGTAGAATTCTCTTTTCCAATCCGAGTGTTCCATGTGCATCTAAACTACTAATAAAAGAGCAAACTAGAATTACCCTAAAGCCACACCTCCAATTGCACACAGGATATCCAGGACCCTCAGATCTGATCGCCTTAAACAAATCAAAGAGTCCACGTTACATCAATTGTTCTCAAATCAGATCGATGGTCCCGATCAAATGTTCTGCCCGGCGGACACACACGTCCTCCTCCTGTGAAAAATAATATACGCACACGCACGTCCGGCTAACAATACTACAGGAAAGAGCACGGCTCCGACTGGAACTATGCACCCATCCATGGGGATGCATAAAAAATCGATCCGTGCTCCTTCACCTCCCAAGCATACAATCTAGCAGTTCATCCCATCCTAGACATTGCCGACTTCCTGCCGATTTACCCAATTAGCCGGAACTCACTCTGCTCCACCCGTCACCGTTTTGCCGATCTGCCCTCTTTGCCGGTACTCCGCCTGGGCTCCACCCAAGGTATGTGACGCAGATTCATACAAGTCATCACTTTGATGCCTGACATGGTAGCGCAGAATCAGCAAACAATAAAGAATGAAAGAAACAAATATATCTTCATTGCTACTCAGTTTTGAAATTGAAACTCATTTAGCTTGCCTCAGATATTGCTGAATACATAGGAACACAGTGCATTGTGCAAAATACCAGAAAATTGGTGGACTTACATGTACTCATATAGAATCAGCCCAGATGTCGCACCAATGCTACCATAGCTCTTCTTCTTGAAATCAAAGAGAGGTTGCAGTGATAGCATAAAAATGGGCAGTAATTAAAAAAGTACCTACTAGGCTACGGTGCAAATTATCATGTTGAAGACAATATAGTAAGTACAGAGCTGTGTTAAACTGTTCTAACTGCTACATATTTTTCTTGATAGCTTACAACTGAGGGATCACCTAAGTTCCACGTGCGCACATTTTCTTCTAATACTTTGAACCAGGTAGTGTTCAACATAAAAAAGTCGGAAAGAACCAAGTCCACTGAGCTAACATCTAATGGAAAAGAACAAAACAGATCAAAAGGAGACACTGTGGGAAAGTCTTCAACATTAAAAAAGTAGGAAAGAACAAAGTCCACTGAGCTAACATCTAATGGCAAAGAACAAAACAGATCAAAATGAGATACTGTTGGAAAAAAAAAATGCTAACCGGGAGGATCTACAGTATAGTTCTTGTGAATGAATGCTCCATGATATGCCAAAACCATCTTATGACCCCTGGTTCTACACATCGAACATAATGACCCATGGAATGGCGCTCATACCAAAGGAGTAGGTGATAACATACGCCTGGACAAAGTGTCAAAGTTAATATTTTCAGACGCAGCTATTTGCGATACAATTTTTCAGACCAAACAATGTAACCTGACAGGTGGACATACCATGATAGCAACCAAGGATAGCATGTTATTTATGTAATGCATGTGAGAATCTTGTGAAAGATTGTCCACATACTGCTATTCATTTTGGTCACGAATTTCATTGGCAAACATTCTGACAAATATTGGTTTTTCTGTTCATTATAAGTAAGTGCCCAATAGACCAGGTTAGCACGTTGTGGTCTGTTTGAAAACACTTTTATAACATGTTGGAGTGTGTTGTACCTTATTGTATAAGAGAACACTTAACTGTAATCATCTTCTCCAACACATCAATACTCTGTTCTAGATGTCCATACTTACAGAAGTAGATATCCTAGGATGTAGGTACTACGTAGTTAAATCAGGCTCACAATTTGCGTAAACAAGCATCCGTGCTTCAAACATACAATGCATCCATGCTTAAAATTACATAAAAGCAACACTCCACTAATCTTCTTATCAGAACAAATATGAATCCTGAAAAAATTAAAAAGAGAAAAATGGAGGATTTACCTTCTGTGGCGGCTCTGGCCGGGGCCCATGAGCTTTTCTATGGCCATAGAGACGTCGGCGATGTGGGGATCGTCGCCGTGAGCCTCGGGGCAAAAGGGACGCTCGGTGAGGCTCGCGACACGCCCAACCCACCGGAGCGGTGAGTCCTCGGCGCCCTCAAACGCGCGCGCGGCGGCCTCGGCCGAGGATCCGGTTGAGACAAGATCTGTGCATCCGCCTCCGTCGCCGGAGAGGCAGGGGAAGGGCGGCCGTCAAGGCAGGGGTGAGGAGGCAGGGGAGAAGTCGGTCCTCGCCTGAGAAGCGCTCAGCAGGGGATCGTGATAGTCGTCGCGCCGGCGGCGAGAGGCAGTGGAGGGGGCAGAGGCGGTGTTTGTGCGAGAGAGACAGAGTGTGAGCCAGTGAGGAAAGCTCAGCTAACACTGGGGAGCGGTGTGTGGGGCATGTGCTGTGTGTCCCGTCAGGTTTTTTCTAAGTCAGGGACATGATATAATGTTGTATTAATGTGTTATTGAATATACATGTGACGAGATGAAGCTATAGAAAGTATCACTAGCCATAGATATGCAAGTTTACTGAGAATGAAGCTATAGACAATATTCTTCTCATGGAGCGATTATTGATCGCATTCGCATACTCTCCATCTTAAATTATGTTCACTTAAATTTTTGGTCAAAGTAAATTTTATTAAGTTTGATCAAATATATAGAAAAATACATTAACTTCTAAAATATCAAATTAATGTATATTAAATTAACATTATTAAAATCATCATGAAATATACTCTCATATCATATACATTTGGTATTACGGATGTCGATATTTTTGCTATATATTTGATTAAATTTTATAAAGTTTGACTTTCACAAAATGTTACATGCAACATATTGATGAGTATATAATTATGTTTAATCGATGTTTTAAGTCTTGCTTCAACTTCCAAATAAATTGTAATTTTTATAAAATATCTGCGTGCATAGCCGATGTGAACCGATGTCGTGGTTAAGAATCGTGATTGCATTTACATGAACACACTGTTAGGCCATGCTCACTATTTTAGTAGAATAAAACTAAATAACAATTGACATGAAAAAAAAAATCGAAAACCATATGTTAACTTTAAAAAACGTGCGTTGCACGTGCATGTTTACTAGTGGCAGTAAAGCATCAATAGTGGTGCTGAATAATAAAAGAGGATAACACAGATATGCATTAACGAATCAAATAGTTTTCTGGGAGAGGAATCAATCAAAATTGCACTCTTTTTTTGAAATTTATAATATGAGAAATGTTATTCTAGCGTGCACGGGAGAATTGCCGGTCTCTCTATAATATGGAGACATATATGCTGCCTACAATTGAAGTATAGATGCAGTGTAAGCTAAATCACGAATCTGATGAAGAGTATTATTTAATCCTGGTTGTATTAGTTTAGACTCCATCAAGAAGAGTCTACTCAAAGGCACCTAAACAACAGCAGAATATAATCATCTCGTAGATATCATCCAAAGTTCCAAATGGCAACGCGTGCGACAAAATTAGAAGAAGACCAAATCTGATGTTTAGTGGCTGGATTTGTATGCGTCTGTGGATCTGAAGCACATCGACGACCCAACATTTTTTTGTCAATGGTGTTGCAGTTGCTTCCCTGCCTGAAATTAGCTGTGTTAAGACACTTAAGAGTGTGGTGCAGCGTACAGTAGAAATCCCACTTGATCAACCGAACCAAACTACCTTGTCACCATCCCAATTTTTGAGCACCGCCTCATTCATTTGCTGCCTCATGACCATCCTAAAAAACACACAGACTTGTAGATTGATCTCACTCACATCCTTGTAGCCGATCTGCACGGTCTTCTCCTACAAGGCACCTTGGAGCTGACTGGCGCCTGCTAAGGGACGCGCTTGCACGACACACCGCCTCAACAACAAGCTCTTGCCGGGGGGCGAAAGCCGACGCGCAGGTGTGATGTGCTCTTCTCTCCGGGCGCCTCCGAGTGGACCGGTACCTTCCATGAACAAGATGCCTCGGAGCGAACCGACGCCGGCTGAGGGACGGGCTCGCACGGCAAGCCGCCTCGACAACACGCTCTCGCCGATGGGTGGCGGTTGATGCGCTGGTGTGCTATGCCATTGTCTCCCGGTGCGTCTGAGCGTACCGGCGGCCTCCATGATTTGGGTACGCGGGCGTCTCTACTCTCTAGTGGATTGGAGGCAGAGGACGTGAGCGAGGAGTCCGCTCGGCAGAACATTGAATCTGAGTCGTTTGATCTTGTGTCCGAACATTAACGTAATGTAGACGCTTAGATCCTATTAAGTGGATTAGATCGGAGGGTGTTGATTGTTTCGTGTACACTAAATTTGGTGTACCTAAGAAAGCTTAAGTTTGCTCTTTTATTAGTAGTTTAGATTAGAAGCAAAGATATAGTGTAAGACCATAATAAGTATATTATGTATTATTCCACATTACATTTAGATAATGTGCTAACCTAATCTAAATCCTAAGTACCTAATCCAAATCCTAATGCTAAACCTACATATATGGGGGCCACAAAGGCACAAAAATACAAGTTATTTTTGTTCAAATTAAGATATATCTACAGTTATGGCTACCTCTTATGTCACAACCACTAAGTGAGGGCTAATGTTGTCTTACTAGATCTTTTTCTACAAAGAAGGCATCTGAACCATTAAATGAAACTGGGATCAGCGGTCCACATATGATGATTTTCTTGGCTGCAGTTATACTACGAACACACACACCTCCATGTAAACGAACTCATTCCAAAAGAAATCCCAACATTATAACCTCCGTTTACCAAGGCCAACATAGGCCATATTGCAATTATCGCACATGTATATGGTGGACGATCTCATCCTATGTAGAGACTATGTATCAAATATGAGACTTGATGCCTGGTTGATGATCAGCCCGTTGGGAACCTTAAGAGAAAGGTGTGATGAATATAGCAGCAAGATTTTTCCTCAGTTAAGAAACCAAGGTTTATCGTTCTTGGAGAGGAGAGACAAACGACTGAAGGTGATGCGGACTGGCTTAATAGCACTCCAACAAGGGCGCCGTTTAACGATACTTGTTGACTCGTCTTCGGCCAGTAGCAACGCGGAACCTGCACACACACAACCAAATACTTTATTCCCAACTTGCGATGAGGTTGTCAATCTCACCGGTTTGCTTGAAACAAAGGGTATGAGCGTATCGAGTGGAAACAGTGAAAGTATGTGAGTAAAGTAAACAGCGCGAGTAAAGTAAACAGGTGATAGCAATATGATGGAAATAGGACCAGGGTCCACAGTTCACTAGCGGTGTCTCTCCATAAGATAAAATAACACATGCTGGGTAAACAAATTACAGTTGGGCAATTAATAGAATAAAGATAAACGTGATATGTCAAGAAGATCACTATGCGATTTACTCTGGGCATTACAACAAAATACATAGACCGCCATCCAACTGCATCTATGACTAATAATCCACTCACGGGGATATCATCCGAACACCCCATGAGTATTAAGTTGCGAACAACAGATAATTGCATTAAGCAAAGTATGTAATGTAAACAAAGCATATGCCCTTGAGCATATGAATGTTTTTTTCTCCCTAGTAGCAACAGCACATCTACAACTTTAGAGATTTCTGTCACTCCCCCGGGTTAAATAGAGGCATGAACCCACTATCGAGCATAAATACCCCCTCTTGGAGTCACTAGCAACTACTCGGCCAAGATAGCTACTAACAACGGAGAGCATGCAAGATCATAAACAACATAGAGATAACATAAGATATATTTCAGTATAGCAACTCAATCATAACACCAATATTCATCGGATCCCAACAAACCAAACATGTAGAATTACATAACGGTGATCTCAATCATGTAGGCCAGCTCATGAGATCTAAACATGAAGCACATGGTGGAGGAGACAACCATCTAGCTACTGCTATGGACCCGTAGTCCAAGGTAGACTACTCACTCATCGCTCCGGAGGCAAGCATGGCGATGTAGAAGACCTCCGGTGGCGATTCCCCTCTCCGGCAGGGTGCCAGGAAGAGCTTCTGGACCCTCCCAATCTCGGGTCGACGACGGCGGCGGATCGCGATGTGTTTCTGGAAAATTGATCGGGCCCTTAGGTTTTTCCCGTCGGGGGGTCTTTATAGGCGAAGGGGCAGCGTCAGAAGTGGACCCAGGCATCCTCACACATAGGGGCGCGGCCAGGGACTGGGCCGTGCCGCCCTTGTGTGAGGGTGGCCTGTGGCCCCTCTCCGTCTCCTCTTCGGATCTCTGGAAGCTTCCGGGAAAAATAAGACTTCAGGAACTTGTTTCGTCCAATTCCGAGAATATTTCCTGTGTAGCTTTTCTGAAACACAAAAACAGCAGAAAACAGGGAACTAGCACTGTGGCGACTTGTTAATAGGTTAGTTCCGGAAAATGCATAAAAGTGCCACGAAGTGTGACGAAACATTAGGCAAATGGTGTAAAAACAAGCATGGAGCATCAAAAATTATGGATACGTTGGAGACGTATCAGCATCCCCAAGCTTAACTCCTGCTCGTCCTCGAGTAGGTAAGTGATAACAAAAGAAATAATTTTTGAGGTGATATGCACCTACACAATCTTGATCATGTATGTAAGCATTTGTGAGCTGGGATCATAAGAACTTAAAACATGGGCATGAAAGATATAATCTTGATAATAGAAACTTAGCAACCATGTTATAAACATGTAAATGAACACAAACAAAAGATCATGAAAATAAAACAATGAAAGTCAAACGTGTGTTCAAATCATAAGGAAAAACATACAAATGGTTTTCAGCTTGTCCTTCAAAGAGAGCAAAACATAAATGCATAGGACACCGTCAAGTTTAAGAGGGCGACTAGATACAAATAATTTAAGAACAAGTGAAACCAACAATACGAATCAATCAATAAAAACTTTGGGACAATGCACATTATACTAAGAATGACAACTATGCTCTCTTAATGGTGCATAAAGATAGAAGGTGGTGACTCAACATAAAAGTAAAAGAAATGCCCTTCGCAGAGGGAAGCAGTGATTGCAAGTTTTATAACCTTCAAAAATTATGGTACTTACCGGCTTTGAGCTCTCATTGCCCCCATCATAAGCATCTTGAATGGTTAAAGTTAATGCGAGAACAATTATGATGCATATGCTTGACAAATCATAAGTTGAAAACCTCGTGTCCCGTGAATACAAGTACCCAAACCTCATGCTACTTTACTTAGAGTCCCAAGCAAGGCTCTTGTCATTGTAAGTATATGCGTATCATCGAAAACCGCCAACGGGGTACCTCCGTGCCCGATGACATGGAACAAGCCCACATCAAAATGACAGGACAAGCAGACAATAAACACCTCGATATCTCTTTTATTTACCATTTGTTTAGATTTTTATTTTGAGATGCGTCGTCGAATGTCCACTATGGGTATGCTGCAAATTTCCACCATGAATTATGCATGGCTTAGATTGGCGGCCCAGGTGTTTCCCTAACACATATACAAACTCCATGATCCCCATAAGATTCCCAATTCATTTCACATCGCGGGCATCCATAAACAAAAGATCACAATATCAACTCAAAAGAGAAGTGCAATGTTGAAAGCTTGCCCATGACTGCATGGCTGGGCTAGTCTCCAACTTACAACTTGCAAGCATAACAACTCAACATAAGAGATCACAATGTCAAATTTTTAAGAACAGAAAAAAGTAAAGTGTGCTTTCCGGTTCGTGAGAGCTTTACTGACCAATTTTTGCATAACACTGGTAAGAGTTTAATTTGAAGAGAAAATAAAAGCAAGTCAAATTTACTTGGAATAGCAAATTGCTAGTAGGTATGTATGGTGGACACTTTGGCAAACTTGGTTTTTAGGAGTTGGATGCACGAGTAGAGCTCATACTCAGTACAAGGCGAGGGCTAGCAAAAGACTGGGAGCAACCAACTAAGAGAGCAATAATGGCCATAATCATGCAAAGCGACAAAGCGACATTAAAAAATCATAAGATGGCATCAAAAGTCAAAAACTAAATGATCATAGAGGCTATTGGCGACTTTGTATGAGTCTAACATGTGTGAGCATGCGCCAAGTCAACCCAAATAAAGCATCAAGGAGAAAACCAAAATAATGCTTCCAAACGATTAAAACAACGCATGATTTTTTCAAAGGCTCATTAAGCAATCTCAGTTATTTGAGACAAGTCATGCTACAACAAAACCACTAAGCATACTATCAAAAAGATATCAAGCATGACATGAAAAAGCCTAAGCCGCAGTCTACACAAGCTCCTTCTTGTACCACTTTTTTGCATAAAGCTTTTTCTCTTTTCCAACACCATTCAAACTTTTTATAAACACCTCTTTTGATGAAAACCAATAAAGATCAGAGGCAAAAATACACCTTGATGAATAAATATAAGAAGATCTGAACACAAATCAAGGCGAAAATGAAAACCAAAAGCAGTAGCAGAAAAAGAAGAACACTCATTTTTTGATAAGAGTGAAAACCAGAGCGTTCTTGGCAAATGAAAAGCAAGGCAACTTCTCCAAAAGAAATTTGTTGGGGTCCAACCATTTATTGCAGCAAACAAACAAAATAATAAAGAAAACTAAAACAACTGACGCTCCAAGAAAAACACATAGTGTATGAAGCAATAAAAATATAGTGTCTTGAAAGGTGACCTGATTTTTTGCCGATGAAGAAGGGGTGCCTCAGGGGCATCCCCAAGCTTTGACGCTTGTACTTCTTCGATATTTCTTGGGATGATGCATGGGCATCCCCAAGCTTGAGCTTTTGTCCATTCTTCAACTCATCTCATCATTCTTCAATCCCTACACTTGAAAACTTCCTTCATACAAAACTAAACACAAATCTATTAGCAACATTAGTGTAGCATAACATATAATCAACCTATTTTTGCTTCAGGTTTCAACTCAAAACCACCACATATATAGCATATACTACTGTAGCAACTTCCCCAAAAGTTCTGTGATCAAAAGAACTCAAAAGGAAGTGATAAAGCGGCAAACACAAATATTGGCAGAAATCTGTCAAAACAGAACAGCTGACAAAGGTCGAATTTTTGAGGGTTTTCTGTTGCTCAAATCAAAAAGTGTTCAACGAATGAAAGTTTTGATATAACCTGGGGCATATGCACAAGAAATCGCAGGTCCAAAAGATATACAGAGAATTTATACGAATTTTTACGCTGCAGCACCGAAAACAGTTTCAGGACAGCAACATCCCCAAATCTTACCTTACTCAAATTAGAGGCTTCTCTTGGCACAACAATGAAATAAAAAGGATAAGGAGCGGTCATTACAGTAGTAATGACTTCCAAGACTCAAATAAAAGAAAAAGTACTAAAAATAAAACATTGGGTTATCTCCCAAGAGTGCTTTTTTTTAACGCCTTTGAGCTAGGCGCAGAAAATCGTGAATCAAGTATTTTTAGAAGAAGCATTAAGATCAACTGCAGAGGTCTTGTCAATAAGGCATTGTATTTCATCCACATAAGTTTTTGAAGACCCTTTGTGATCACGCTTTGGTTCACTCAAATCACTAAAAAGATTCTCAGGACAGATCCAGTTAAAATTATTTTCGAAAGCTTTATACAATCCCAAGAGTTTGCTAGGTATAGGTATTTTGGTTCCATCATTGTTTGTACTAATAACCTTTATAGGTGAACCAAGTTTATTAAAACGCTTAAGAACTTTCCTAGATTCAATAGCAACATCTTTGAATTCTAAGCGCAAAGTTTCCAAGATAAAGGCTTTCTTTTCAGGATCTTCAATTTCATGAAGCTTAAGGAACATGTATTGCAAAAAGGGATTAAGATTAGCAAACCTGGCTTCTAACATGTGAACTAAATAAGCGGAAGCAACTTCATAACTAGGAGCTAGCTCAACCAAAGACTTTTCCTCAACTTCTTTATGCATACTAATGTGATTAAAGAACTCCTCAATGTTATCTTTCCCAATAATTGAACCACTACCTACTGAGAGGTCCTCCAAAACATACTTAGGGAACAACATGATAAACTAAAGTAAAGAAATAACAACTAGCAAGGATTCTAATTTTTTTGGATTTTTGATAAAAAACGATACATGTAAAAAAAATAAAGTAAAGCAAAACAATAACAAAGTAAAGGATGTGTGTGCGCAAAACTCCCCTCGCAGAAGTCTTTTACTTCCTCCCCGGTAACGGCGCCAGAAAATAGCTTGATGCCTGATGACCCACAAGTATAGGGGATCGCAACAGTCTTCGAGGGAAGTAAAGCCCAAATTTATTGATTCGACACAAGGGGAGCCAAATAATATATGTAAGCCTTAACAGATGAGTTGTCAATTTAGCTGCACCTGGAAACAGTCTTGCTCGCAGTGGTTTATCAGTAGCAACAGTTTTATAGTGGTGATAGTAGTGAAACAGTAACAGCAGCAGTAAAATAACAGCGGTAATAGTAACAGTAGTAAACAGTAGAAACAAATATTGTAGGCATAGGGATGGATGTGCGGGCATTGCATGGATAAGATAATTCATGAAATCAATGAGACATGGGCATTGCAGATAAATAATGATAAAGCATCCTAGTACAAACAATCATAGGCATGTGTTCCGTATATAGTCGTACGTGCTCACAAGGAAAAACTTGCACGACATTTTTTGTCCTACCAGCCTATTGCAGCAGGGCCTCAAGGGAAACTACTGGTAATTAAGGTACTCCTTTTAATAAAGTACCGGAGCAAAGCATTAGCACTCGGTGAACACATGTGATCCTCATATCATAGCCATCCCCTCCGGTTATCCCAATTTCTGTCACTTTGGGGCCTCGGGTTCCAGACAACAATATGTGTATACAACTTGTAGGTAAGACCATAAACAACAAGTATCATCATAGAAATAATAACATGTTCAGATCTGAAATCATGGCACTCGGGCCCAAAGTGACAAGCATTAAGCACAACAAGTTGCAACAATGTCATAGACACTAAATAAAGATACTAGGCACTATGCCCTAACAATCTCATATCAAATTACATGAACAATCTCATCCAATCCCTACCATCCCCTCACCTACAGTGGGGGAATTACTCACACATGGATGGTGGAGTCATGGATGGTCGATGGAGGAGCGTCGGTGATGATGGCGATGAAGATCTCCTCCAAATCCCCGTCCCGGCAGGGTGTCAGAACGGAATTTCTGGTTCCGAATCGCGGTTTCTGATGGCGGCGGCGCAGCGGAAGTCTATCTGGGAAAAACGCCATCTC
Organism: Dactylis glomerata; assembly: GCA_007115705.1. NCBI lineage: Eukaryota > Viridiplantae > Streptophyta > Magnoliopsida > Poales > Poaceae > Dactylis > Dactylis glomerata. Next base: position 18,991,797 of record QXEO01000541.1, on the reverse strand, counting down.
TCCGATATAATCGAGTCAGGGGGTATATGTAGGCGAAAGGAGAGGTCGAGGGGACAGCCGAGGTGTCCTCACACCAGGTGGGCGCGGCCAGGGCTGGGCCGCGCCCCCTGTGTGTGTGGGGCCCTCGAGCCTCCCCTCCGTCTCGTCTTCTGGCTCCGTGGGTCTTCTGGTGAAATAGGATTTTTGATGATTTTTCCCGAATTTTTACTGAAAGTTGGATTTCTACACAAAAACGAGACACCAGAGCAATTCTGCTGAAAACAGCGTTAGTCCGTGTTAGTTGTATTCAAAACACACAAATTAAAGGAGAAACAATAGCAAAAGTGTTTGGGAAAGTAGATACGTTTTGGACGTATCAACTCCCCCCAAGCTTAGCTATTTGCTTGTCCTCAAGCAATTCAGTTAACAGCTGAGAGCGATAAAAGAAACTTTCACAAACACATTTGCTTCATATGATGTATATATACTAACTATGTGATCAAGTACTCAGGCAATTCATAATAAGGAATATGCAACTAATGTCACCTCATAGTCAAGCAAGCTTTGAAAGAGTGCCAATGCACTAATAACAAGTAACATGTACATAAGAAGCTACAAGATTGTAATATGCATAAATGATATGAAAGAGTGGTATCTAGCTTGCCTTTATTTGTGGAGCAAAACATAAATGCTGAGGCACCTCTGAAGTCCAAGGGAAGACTAGAAGTAAAATATCAAAGATACAAGCATCAAAGTTATACCACAATTAACCGTGTTCTGGGACAAGCACATTACACTAAGAATAACAGCTATGCTCTCAAGAAGTGCTTAAAGTTAGAAGATGATGACTCAACATAAAGGTAAATGAATGGCCCTTCGCAGAGGGAAGCAGGGATTTAACATGTGCTAGAGCTTTTCATTTGTAAAACAGAGATAAAAATTTATTTTGAGAGGTGGTTGTTTTATGTCAACGACTGGCAATGGGGACTTGCTATCTTCCATAATAAACAAGTGAGAGCGGTTCCGAGTTCTTTGAAATTTTGGCACATTGGTGCTCTTTTTATAAAGCTTTGGCACTCCTCCCCACCTTTTTTTCCTTTCTCAAACCATGGCTAACCGATTCCATCGGGTGCCCACCAACTTTCACATACCATGGAGGAGTGCTCTTTTTTCTTTCTTTTTAGAATTAGATTATAATGGTCTGACCATCTCCCTTGCAAAATTAATGACGAGCAGATAAAGCTGCCTAGTCGAGGGGTACTTAATTTAATATGGAAGATATCAATTCCGACCACTATGTCCCCATGAGCTAAAAATAATGGCACAAAATGAGAAGTATTTGAAAGTTTTGAAAGGTAGCACATGAAAATTTACTTGGAATGGCTTGCAAATACCATGCATAGAAATTTATAGTGGACTCTTTGGAAGACTTGGTTTTTGGTAATTGGATGCACGAGTAGAGCTCATACTCAGTACAAGTGAAGGCTAGCAAAAGACGGGGAAGCGACAATCGAGAGAGCAATAACTGTCATAATCATGCTTGCGACAAAACAAAATTAATATAGGCATAAAAATGATACAAGAACTCTGAGGAAAAGTAAATCATCGAGGCTTAATTGAATTTTTGTTCAGCCATATGCATGCTTGAGCATGTGCCAAGTTGATTCAAATGAAGCTTTCAGAGGAGGATACCACAATAACATACCATATTATGAATAAAACAATGCATGCAAGCGTCTACATGACATGCTACAAGCTATTAGTAAATTGAAACTAATCATATGAAAGCAAGAACTACAAATCATCCATTAGATAACATATAACTTACATGAACCGACTAAGCATGTCCACATGGATGAGTATATGTACAAAAATGAAAACAAATAGAGCTCATACCAGTCTCCTACCACATCTCGGATTGTCGTATGTCGTCATTATTGCTCTTCACTTGTGTGGCTTGAATAATATAAAGTGAATACCAAGCTCCAATGGAGTAATGGGGGACTGAACTCTGCAACAAACTTTACAAAACCGAAGAAGAACAACAAATATTTTTGGGGTTTTCGATTTTTGAAACAAGAACGAAAGGAAATAGGAAACCAAGCAAAATATTTTTGGATTTTTCAAACAGCAAACCGAAAATAGCAAGTAAAGCAAAACCAAAGGTAGCAAACTAAAAAGACAAATAAAGAGAAACAACGGAAATATTTTTGGTCTTTTTATGTTTTGGGAAAGAAGAAATAAGAACGAGAACAATAAAGAAAACAAATCATGGATATACAAAGGACCGACAAAATATGATATGTAGATGAGTGAATCGTCGGCGTACCTCCCCCCAAGCTTAGGCTTTTGGCCTAAGTGGAGATCAATCCCGGCCCTGGTAGCTGCTCCAGGCTGGTGGGTCATCATAGGTGTAATCGTACCCCGGCTCTCGTGAGGATGAAGCTGACGGCGCATAATCATAATAAGGTTGCTCATATGGGAAATTCGCAATGTTGGAGGGCTGGCCCGACTCCTCGGCGCCCTCCTCATCGTGCACAGGCGGCGAGAGCTCCTCTACGCACGCGTTGAGCTCATCCTCCATGAGCAACCATCCATTCCTGCGATCAAGGGTAAACAAAAGAGGTGCAGGCAAACGGACCGATCGTTCAGTCTTTACTACCTTCCAGGTAGTCCTCTTGAAAAAGGCTAGCTCATATGTTAAACTAATCAAACTAGCAGGAGGAGAAATAAACTTATGATGAATCATAGAACTAAGATCTAGTTTCTCCTCGGGGAACTACAGATCTAGAAAATGAGGCAATACACCATGCAAAGCTAACAGGCGTGAAGCTATAAGTCCCCCACAGATTCCTCCTTTCTCATGATTAACATCAAGACGGAAAGCTATTAAGGCACCCAAATGGTAAGTCCTATCATGCCTCAAAGCAACAGCAATAAAAGCTAGATCATGGAGAGACAATTTACTTGCAGATTTCCTAGCAAGAACACATTTGGTAATAAAGAAGGCAAAATATCGAATGGATGGGAAATGAATATTTCAAGTTTTACCACCCTCTCCTGTGAAGCTCCTTCCTTGACAAATCTCCTCGTATAGTTCTAACAATGGCCTAGGCTATCCCCTTATCTTCTCGAGCGATCCCCACTGTGGTACTCTAATAGCTGTACAGAAAACATCAAGAGGCAAGTCCACAGATTTGTTATAAATTTTATAATGAACCATGGGGTTAGAAGTAGACCAACTAAATCTGAAATCCTGCACCACAGACATTGTTAGTTTAACATATTGGGGAGGTTCCCCCTCAATAAAATGTTCCAATCCTGCATTAGAGAGTTAGGTTTGAAAATCCTGCAGAATTCCGGCAGCATTCATTAACTCTGAGCATGGATAGTGTGAGGGAAAGACCCTCTCTTCTCGGTGAACTTTCATAACTTCATGCACTTCTAGTTCATGTTGAGAGAGTTGATATGCATTCTCCTCCATTTCTGAAATTTTTAACAAACCTCATAAAATATGATTTTGAGACAAGCAAATATAGGAAACTACTATAGTGAGTTACTAGAGAGCTACCATGCATCAAAATATCATTTCTAAGCAATAGAACAAGCATGCATACTCATTTATCCTGCTACCTACAATGCTAAAATACTTAAGAAATACTTCACCAAAAGAAATTCTACTTGGACAAGCGGAGGAGTCACATACCGGAGAACAAATGCTCCAAATCTCAGCAGAAATGTTGGGCTGAGCAAGGAGATCGAAAAATCGAGGTGAAGAACAGCAAGAACTCGGGTTTGAGCTGGGTGTGTCGTTGTTTTCGGGAGAGAGAAAGAGCAGGGGAGGAAGAGATAAGTGAGAGGCCAGGTGGGGCCTCCTCACACCAGGTGGGCGCGGCCAGGGCTGGGCCGCGCCCCCTGTGTGGGAGATGGCGTGGCAGCCCCTCCTGGTGTCTCCCAGGTGCCTCTCTGCCCCATTTTTTGACATAAAAATTTATAAAGAATTTTTTGGAATTTTTCAAGAAACTTTATTTTCGAGGATTTTTCAGAAATTGGTATATCGATAAAAACTCAGAAAAACGAAGATGAAATGATTTCAAGCAAATCAAAACCAAGCATGCAGCAGCTCTGAGATACTCTTAATCATGTAACTAAACTAAAGGAACAAAATTGATGAAAGTAAATAGAGGCGAGGTGGAGTCGATGCGGTGAAAACGAAGTTTCGTTCATATAAAATCACTTTGTTAACAAGGTTGATCAAGTCTTGTTCCCAAACTAACTTTATATGAGGCAAAACTTTGCACTTCACTAAATGCTTATGTTACCTCAACTTTGATAGGTATAGTCCCAATCATAACAATCTTATATTCTTCTTTGGGCTTTCGCTCTGAACACATAATTTGACCAACTCTGATGGTCTCAACATTCTTGACGGAATTTAGAGCATTCTTCCTATCAATCTTCTTGGGAAAATAAACCATGTACTCTTTATCATTGACATTGAAAGTTACTTTTCCTTGATTGCAATTAATAACAGCACCTGCGGTGTTTAGAAAAGGTCTCCCAAGAATAATAGACATATTATCATCTTCAGGCATTTCCAACACAACAAAGTCAGTTAAAATCAAACAACTGTTAGCAACTTGAACAGGAACATTTTCACATATACCAATAGGAATAGTAGTAGACTTATCAGCCATCTGCAAAGATATATCAGTTGATACCAATTTTTCTAGATCAAGTCTCTTATAAAGAGAAAAAGGCATGACACTAACTCCAGCTCCCAAATCATATAAAGCAGTTCTAACATAGTTATTTTTAATGGAGCAAGGAATAGTTGGTATACCTGGATCTCCAAGCTTCTCCGGTACTTTACCATCAAAAGAATAATTAGCAAGTAAGGTGGAAATTTCCTCATTAGGAAACTTCCTTTTGTTAGTAACAATATCTTTCATATATTTTGCATAAGGAGGCATTCTAATAGCATCAGTCAAAGGAATTTGCAAAAATAAAGGTCTCATCCATTCACAAAACCTGTTGTAGTGTTCTTCTTCCTTGGACTTGTGTTTCTTACCAGGAAAAGGCATTGGTTTCTGTACCTAAGGTTCTCTCTCTTTACCATGCTTGTTGGCAATGAAATCTTCTTTGGTGTACTTTGCACTTTTATCAATCTTTTCTGGTTCCTCTTCAACTTCTTCTTTATCGGAAGCATCTCCTGGTTCAGTTTCAGCATCAGAAATAGAAACACTGTTAGGATCTTTACCTGCATCAGATGATTCTGTAGTTGTTTTATGCTTCTTCTTCTTCTTCTTAGAAGGAATATCCTCACTTGAAGTGCGTTGAGAATCTTGCTCGGCCCTCTTAGGATGTCCTTCAGGATATAATGGATCTTGAGTAGCAGCGCCACTTCTTGTGTGTATTTCACATGCTTGCTTCTCTCTTGCGGCATTAACTAGCAAGTCTTTTTGCACCTTGGTAAGCTGATCAATTTGTGTTTGAACCATTTGAAAATGTTTAACAAGTATCTTCACATCATTGGCGGTTCCCTCCACAATATCCTGCAACTTGTTAATTGCTCTAGAATTTTCCAACAGATGATTATGCACCATTCTATTAAAATTTTCTTGCTTAACAATAAAATTATCAAATTCATCTAAGCATTGATCAGGAGGTTTAGAATAAGGAATATCTCTTTCATCAAAGCGTTGGAGAGAGTGTACCTCAATAGTAGATGAGTGAGGGATTGGCTTACATAATTCTTCAATAGGAGGTAAATTTTTAACATCTTCGGCTTTAATACCTTTCTCCTTTAGAGATTTCTTGGCTTCCCTCATCACTTCATCATTTAGTTCAATCATCCCTCTCTTCTTCGGTGTAGGCTCTGTAGATGGTGCAGGTGTTGGTGCTGGTGTTGGCTCAACTAGAGTCCAATCATCATGATTCCGGCTTATTTTAGCCATTAATTCTTCAGCTTCAGCTGGAGTTCTTTCCCTGAAAACACAACCAGCACAACTATCCAAATATGTCTTAGATTCATTCGTTAGTCCATTATAAAATATATCAAGGAGTTCATTTTTAGGCAATGGTTCTTTAGGCAAAGCTCTAATTAAAGAACAAAACCTTGTCCAAGATTCAGGCAATATCTCTCCTTTTCCCTGTTCAAAATCAAAAAAAAAACTGCACAGCAGCATGTTGAGCACTAGCAGGAAAATATTTTTGAAAGAAAGCATTAACCAAAGCGATAGGACTATGAATAGATCCAGGGGACAAGCTATTAAACCAAGTTTTAGCTGCATCTTTCGACGAGAAAGGAAAAATCTTAGCAACAAAGTAAGTGCGGAGCTTAATATCATCAGAAAACAAATTACTCAAAGTAGAAAGCTCATTCATGTGCTCCATAGCACTCTCATCTTTAGTACCACAAAAAGGAGTTTTCTCAATAATAGATATGTAAGATAAATCCAAAGAGAAATCATAATCCTTGTCTCTAATATTTATGGGAGAAGCAGCAAACTTAGGATCAGGAGACAAATTATATCTAACAGAACGTCTTGCAAGAAGTTCTTTAACCTCAGCAGCATTACGAGTAGCACGTGCTTTAGCAATAAAGTCATCATTAAGATCAATATAAGCGTCATCAAAATCATCACTAGGACATTCCCTAGACTGAGGTGAACTAACAGGTGTAACAGTGGTGTTTCCCAACTTAGCTCTAGCAATAGTAGCATCTAAAAAGGAATCTAGTGAACTACTCTCATCAAGCACAGTAGAAGCATCATCTAAATTATCAGTGGTATTTTCAAACTCAGCAGAAGTAGTAGCAGTAGCGTGTGCATGTGGTGGTGTAAGCAACTTACTCATAACAGATGGTGAATCAAGAGCAACAGAAGTGTTCAAAGTTGTACCTCTTCTTGTAGTGGATGGCAATATAGGAACTTTTCCATCACTAGGTTTACCCATGATGAAAGGATTGCAGTGAACAATATGAATACCAAGTGAACTTACAAATAAAGCTATGCTCCCCGACAATGGCACCAGAAAATAGTCTTGATGACCCACAAGTATAGGGGATCGCAACAGTCTTCGAGGGAAGTAAAGCCCAAATTTATTGATTCGACACAAGGGGAGCCAAATAATATATGTAAGCCTTAACAGATGAGTTGTCAATTCAGCTGCACCTGGAAACAGTCTTGCTCGCAGTGGTTTATCAGTAGCAACAGTTTTATAGTGGTGATAGTAGTGAAACGGTAACAACAGCAGTAAAATAACAGCGGTAATAGTAACAGTAGTAAACAGTAGGAACAAATACTGTAGGCATAGGGATGGATGTGCGGGCGTTGCATGGATAAGATAATTCATGAAATCAATGAGACATGGGCATTGCAGATAAATAATGATAAAGCATCCTAGTACAAACAATCATAGGCATGTGTTCCGTATATAGTCGTACGTGCTCACAAGGAGAAACTTGCACGACATCTTTTGTCCTACCAACCTGTTGCAGAAGGGCCTCAAGGGAAACTACTGGTAATTAAGGTACTCCTTTTAATAAAGTACCGGAGCAAAGCATTAGCACTCGGTGAACACATGTGATCCTCACATCATAGCCATCCCCTCCGGTTATCCCAATTTCTGTCACTTTGGGGCATCGGGTTCCGGACAACAATATGTGTATACAACTTGTAGGTAAGACCATAAACAACAAGTATCATCATAGAAATAATAACATGTTCAGATCTGAAATCATGGCACTCGGGCCCAAAGTGACAAGCATTAAGCACAACAAGTTGCAACAATGTCATAGACACTAAATAAAGATACTAGGCACTATGCCCTAACAATCTCATATCAAATTACATGAACAATCTCATCCAATCCCTACCATCCCCTCACCTACAGTGGGGGAATTACTCACACATGGATGGTGGAGTCATGGATGGTCGATGGAGGAGCGTCGGTGATGATGGCGATGAAGATCTCCTCCAAATCCCCATCCCGGCAGGGTGTCAGAACGGAGTTTCTGGTTCCGAATCGCGGTTTCTGATGGCGGCGGCGCAGCGGAAGTCTATCTGGGAAAAACGCCGTCTCTCCGATATAATCGAGTCAGGGGGTATATGTAGGCGAAAGGAGAGGTCGAGGGGACAGCCGAGGTGTCCTCACACCAGGTGGGCGCGGCCAGGGCTGGGCCGCGCCCCCTGTGTGTGTGGGGCCCTCGAGCCTCCCCTCCGTCTCGTCTTCTGGCTCCGTGGGTCTTCTGGTGAAATAGGATTTTTGATGATTTTTCCCGAATTTTTACTGAAAGTTGGATTTCTGCACAAAAACGAGACACCAAAGCAATTCTGCTGAAAACAGCGTGATACGTCTCCAACGTATCTATAATTTTTTATGCTCCATGCTTGTTTTTACACCATTTGCCTACTGTTTCGTTACACTTCGTGGCACTTTTATGCATTTTCCGGAACTAACCTATTAACAAGTCGCCACAGTGCCAGTTCCCTGTTTTCTGCTGTTTTTGTGTTTCAGAAGTGATACACAGGAAATATTCTCGGAATTGGACGAAACAAGTTCCTAAAGTCTTATTTTGTCCGGGAGCTTCCAGTCATCCGAAGGAGAGTAGGAGGGGGGCCACAGGGGCCCCACACACCAGGCTGGCGCAGCCAGGGCCTGGGCCGCGCCGCCATGGTGTGAGGGCACCTGGCCCCACCTCTGACATGGCCCCTTCGCCTATAAAGACCCCCCGACGGGAAAAACCTAAGTACCCGATCACTTTTCCAGAACACATCGCGATCCGCCGCCGCCGTCGACCTGAAGATTGGGAGGGTCCAGAAGCTCTTCCCGGCACCCTGCCGGAGAGGGGAATCGCCACCGGAGGTCTTCTTCATCGCCATGCTTGCCTCCGGAGCGATGAGTGAGTAGTCTACCTTGGACTATGGGTCCATAGCAGTAGCTAGATAGTTGTCTTCTCCACCATGTGCTTCATGTTTAGATTTCATGAGCTGCCCTATATGATTGAGATCACCGTTATGTAATTCTACATGTTTGGTTTGTTGGGATCCGAAGAATATTGGTGTTATGATTGAGTTGTTGTGCTGAATATTATCTTTTGTTATCTCTATGTTGTTTATGATCTTGCATGCTCTCCGTTGTTAGTAGCTATCTTGGCCGAGTAGTTGCTAGTGACTCCAAGAGGGGGTATTTATGCTCGATAGTGGGTTCATGCCTCTATTTAACCTGGGGGAGTGACAGAAACCTCTAAGGTTGTAGATGTGTTGTTGCTACTAGGGAGAAAACAACATTCATATGCTCAAGGGCATATGCTTTGTTTACATTACACACTTTGCTTAATGCAATTATCTGTTGTTCGCAACTTAATACTTGTGGAGTTCTCGGATTGATTCGCCACAAGTGGATTATTAGTCATAGATGCAGTTGGATGGCGGTCTATGTATTTTGTTGTAATGCCCAGAGTAAATCTCATAGTGATCTTCTTGACATATCACGTTTATCTTTATTCTATCAATTGCCCAACTGTAATTTGTTTACCCAGCATGTGTTATTTATCTTTTGGAGAGACACCACTAGTGAACTGTGGACCCCGGTCCTATTTCCATCATATTGCTATCACCTGTTTACTTTACTCGCACTATTTATTTTACTCGCATACTTCTACTATTTTCCACTCGATACGCTCATAACCTTTGTTTCAAGCAAACCGGTGAGATTGACAACCTCATCGCAAGTTGGGAACAAAGTACTTGGTTGTGTTGTGTGCAGGTTCCGCGTTGCTACTGGCCGAAGACGAGTCAACAAGTATCGTTAAACGGCGCCCTTGTTGGAGTGTTACTAAGTCAGTCTGCATCACCTTCAGTCGTTATTGTCCCTTCTCTCCAAGAACGATAAAACCTTGGTTTCTTAACTGAGGGAAAACTAGCTGCTATACTGATCACACCTTCCTCTTGGGGTTCCCAACGGGCTGGTTGTTCACCACGCACAAGGACCATCAACTGCATATTCCACGTCAACTTGGCGTTAGCAGCCTCTTTTCTGGCGCCGTTGCCGGGGAGATTGGAAGACTTCTGTGAGGGGAGTTTTCGCACGCACATCCTTTATTGTTTTGCTTTACTTTATTTATTTTACTTGCATCATTTTATATCAAAAACCCAAAAAAATAGAATCCTTGGTAGTTGTTATTTCTTTACTTTTAGTTCATTATGTTGATCCCTAAGTACGTTCTGGAGGACCTCTCAGTAGGTACTGGTTCAATTATTGGAAAAAGTAACATTGAGGAGTTCTTTAATCACATTAGTATGCATAAGGAAGTTGAGGAAAAATCTTTGGTTGAGCTAGCTCCTAGTTATGAAGTTGCTTCTGCTTATTTAGTTCACATGTTAGAAGCTAGGTTTGCTAGCCTTAATCCTTTTATGCAATACATGTTCCTTAAGCTTAATGAAATTGAGGATCCCGAAAAGAAAGCTTTTATCTTGGAAACTTTGCGCTTAGAATTTAAAGATGTCGTTATTGAAGCTAGAAAAGTTCTTAAACGTTTTAAACTCGGTTGACCTATAAAGGTTATTAGTACAAACGATGAAGGAGCCAAAATACCTATACCTAGCAAGCTCTTGGGATTATGTGAAGCTTTCGAAAATAATTTTGACTGGATCTGTCCCAAAAATCTTTTTTGTGATTTGAGTGAACCAAGGCGTGATCACAAAGGGTCTTCTAAAACTTATGTGGATGAGATACAATGCCTTATTAACAAGACTTCTACAGTTGATCTTAATGCTCCTTCTGATGTTACTTGATTCGCAATTTTCTGCGCCTAGCTCAAAGGCGTTAAAGAAAAGCACTCTTGGGAGATAACCCAATGTTTTACTTTCAGTACTTTTTCTTTTATTTGAGTCTTGGAAGTCATTACTACTGTAATGACCGCTCCTTATCTTGTTTATTTTGTTTTTGTGCCAAGAGAAGCCTCTAATTCGAGTGAGGTAAAGATTTGGGGATGTTGCTGTCCTGAAACTGTTTTCAGTGCTGCACCGTAAAAATTCATATAAATTTACTGTATATCTTTTGGACATGCGATATGTTGTGCATATGCCCCAGGTTATATCCAAACTTTCATTAGTTGAACACTTTTTGATTTGAGCAACAGAAAACCCCTCAAAAATTCGACCTTTGTCAGCTGTTCTGTTTTGACAGATTTCTGCCAATATTTGTGTTTGCCACTTTATCGCTTTCTTTTGAGTTCTTTTGATCATCGAACTTTTGGGGAAGTTACTACAGTAGTATTTGCTATATATGTGGTGGTTTTGAGTTGAAACCTGAAGCAAAAAGAGGTTGATTATATGTTATGCTACACTAATGTTGCTAATAGAATTGTGTTTAGTTTTGTATGAAGGAAGTTTTCAAGTGTAGGGATTGCAGAATGATGAGATGAGTTAAAGAATGGACAAAAGCTCAAGCTTGGGGATGTCCATGCATCACCCCAAGAAATATCCAAGAAGTACAAGCGTCAAAGCTTGGGGATGCCCCCGAGGCACCCCTTCTTCATCGGCAAAAATCAGGTCACCTTTCAAGACGCTATATTTTTATTGCTTCATGCACTATGTGTTTTTCTTGGAGCGTCAGTTGTTTTAGTTTTCTTAGTTAGTTTAGTTTTGTTTGCTGCAATAAATGGTTGTACCCCAACAAATTTCCTTTGGAGGAGATGTACTCGTTTTCATTTGCAAAGAACACTCCGTTTTTCATTCTTACAATTTCACCGAGTGTTCTCCTTTTTCCGCTACTGCTTTTGGTTTTTGTTTTTGCCTTGATTTGCGTTCAGACCTTGTCATATCTTTTCATCAAGGTGTATTTTTTCCTCTGATCTTTATTGGTTTTCATCAAAAGAGGTGTGTTTAAAAATTTCAAATGGTGTTGGAAAAGAGAAAAAGCTTTATGCAAAAAAGTGGTACAAGAAGGAGCATGTGTAGACTGCGGCTTAGGCTTTTTCATGTCGTGCTTGATGTCTTTTTGATAGCATGCTTAGTGGTTTTGCTGTAGCATGACTTGTCTCAAATAACTGAGATTGCTTAATGAGCCTTTGAAAAAAATCATGCGTTGTTTTTATTGTATGGAAGCATTATTTTGGTTTTCTCCTTGATGCTTTATTTGGGTTGACTTGGCGCATGCTCACACATGTTAGACTCTTACAAAGTCGCCAATAGCCTCTATGATCATTTATTTTTTGACTTTTGATGCCATCTTATGCTTCTTTTAATGTCGCTTTGTCGCTTTGCATGATTATGGCCATTATTGCTCTCTTAGTTGGTCGCTCCCAGTCTTTTGCTAGCCCTCGCCTTGTACTGAGTATGAGCTCTACTCGTGCATCCAACTCCTAAAAGCCAAAGTTTGCCAAAGTGTCCACCATACATACCTACTATCAATTTGCTATTCCAAGTAAATTTGACTTGCTTTTATTTTCTCTTCAAATTAAACTCTTACCAGTGTTATGCGAAATTCGGTCAGTAAAGCTCTCACGAACCGGAAGACACACTTTACTTTTTCCTGTTCTTAAAAATTTAACATTGTGGTCTCTTATGTTGAGTTGTTATGCTTGCAAGTTGTAAGTTGGAGACTAGCCCAGCCATGCAGTCATGGGCAAGCTTTCAACATTGCACTTCTTATTTGAGTTGATATCGTGATCTTTTGTTTATGGATGCCCGCGGTGTGAAATGAATTGGAAATCTTGTGGGGATCATGGAGTTTGTATATGTGTTAGGGAAACGCCGGGCCGCTAGTCTAAGCCATGCATAATTCATGGTGGAAATTTGCAGCATACCCATGGTGAACATTCGACAACGCATCTCACAATAAAAAGCTAAACAAATGGCAAATAAAAGAGATGTCGAGGTGTTCATTGTCTGCTTGTCCTATCATTTTGATGTGGGCTTGTTCCATGTCATCGGGCACGCAGGTACCCCATTGGCAGTTCTCAATGATATGCATATATTTACAATGACAAGAGCCTTGCTTGGGACTCTAAGTAAAGTAGCATGAGGTTTGGGTACTCGTATTCATGGGACACGAGGTTTTCAACTTATGATTTGTCAAGCATATGCATCATAATTGTTCTCGCATTAACTTTAACCATTCAAGATGCTTATGATGGGGGCAATGAGAGCTCAAAGCCGGTAAGTACCATAATTTTTGAAGGTTATAAAACTTGCAATCACTGCTTCCCTCTGCGAAGGGCCTTTCTTCTACTTTTATGTTGAGTCACCACCTTCTTTCTTTATGCACCATTAAGAGAGCATAGTTGTCATTCTTAGTGTGATATGCATTGTCCCAAAGTTCATTGATTGATTCATATTGTTGGTTTCACTTGTTCTCAAATTATTTGTATCTAGTTGCCCTCTTAAACTTGAAGGTGTCCTATGCATTTATGTTTTGCTCTCTTTGAAGGACAAGCTGAAAACCATTTGTATGTTTTTCCTTATGATTTGAACACACGTTTGACTTTCGTTGTTTCATTTTCATGATCTTTTGTTTGTGTTCATTTGCATGTTTACAACATGGTTGCTAAGTTCTTATTATCAAGATTATATCTTCATGCCCATGTTTTAAGTTCTTTTAATCCTGGCTCACAAATGCTTACATATATGATCAAGATTGTGTAGGTGCATGTCACCTCAAAAATTATTCTTTTGTTACCACTTACCTACTCGAGGACGAGCAGGAGTTAAGCTTGGGGATGCTTGATACGTCTCCAACGTATCTATATTTTTTGATGCTCCATGCTTGTTTTTACACCATTTGCCTACTGTTTCGTTACACTTCATGGCACTTTTATGCATTTTCCGGAACTAACCTATTAACAAGTCGCCACAGTGCCAGTTCCCTGTTTTCTGCTGTTTTTGTGTTTCAGAAGTGATACACAGGAAATATTCTCGGAATTGGACGAAACAAGTTCCTGAAGTCTTATTTTGTCCGGGAGCTTCCAGTCATCCGAAGGAGAGTAGGAGGGGGGCCACAGGGGCCCCACACACTAGGCTGGCGCGGCCAGGGCCTGGGCCGCGCCGCCATGGTGTGAGGGCACCTGGCCCCACCTCTGACATCGCCCTTTCGCCTATAAAGACCCCCCGACGGGAAAAACCTAAGTACCCGATCACTTTTCCAGAACACATCGCGATCCACCGCCGCCGTCGACCCGTAGATCGGGAGGGTCCAGAAGCTCTTCCCGGCACCCTGCCGGAGAGGGGAATCGCCACCGGAGGTCTTCTTCATCGCCATACTTGCCTCCGGAGCGATGAGTGAAAGGAATATGCCCGAGAGGCAATAATAAAGTTGTTATTATATTATTCCGTGTTCATAATAGATGTTTATTTTTCATGCTAGAATTGTATTAATCGGAAACATTAATACTTGTGTGATTAATAAACTAAAAGGGTTCCTAGTAAAGCCTCTCTTTTATACTAGCTCGTTGATTAACTGATGATCAAGGTTTCCTGATCATGAACATTGGATGTTGTTAATAACGGGGTCATATCATTAGAAGAATGATGTGATGAACACTCACACGCATAGTACGAATAGCAATACGATCAAGTCATCAAGTTCATTGCTATATCAAACTCATGCGAAGTAGTTCTAATCCTTAGACCATGAGATCATGTTAATCACTGATGCCGGAAGGGTACTTTGATGATATCAAACATCACACCGTAATAGGGTGATTATAAAGGTTGATTTGGGTACTCTGAAAGTATTAGTTGAGGCTCATGGATCAAGAGTGGGATTTGTCCATCCGGATGACGGAAAGATATTCTCTGGGCCCTTCTCGGTGATATTGCATTGGAATCGCTTGCAAGCATGTGACTAGGTCACAGGAATGCATTATCACGGAACGAGTAAAGAGACTTGTCGGGAACGAGATCGAACTAGATATGGTTGATACCAAATGATCGAATCTTGGACAAGTAATAATATCGCGAGACAAAAGGAATTAACTATATTCGTTACTGGTTCACACGATCACTAGTTCATCGTTGAGTAAGTGGGAGTCATCATGGATTTCCAGATCCCGCTGTTGATTATTGATTAGAGAGGAGTCTCGATCATGTCCACGTTATTCACGAACCGTAGGGTGACACACTTAAGGTTCGCCGTCGTTTTTGAGTGGATACGATACTCCGATCGAATTGCAGGACAGCATAAGGGTTGTTTCAGAAAAGCACCAAAACTGTTTCGGGATATCGAAATAACTCAAGGGTGTATTTGTTAATGTTTGTTAATTGAATGAATTAACAAATATTAAAGAAATAAAAATGTTTTATTAAATCAATAAGTGTGAATTTTAATTAGCATGAATGTCATGCAAAATTAAAATGGGGGTTACCTCATGTTGATGAGGGGGTTACCACCATGAAGGGAATGAAGAGGGAGTTATCACCATGAAGAGGAGGAGGGCCTCCTTGGCCGGCCACCCCTTGGGGGCTGCCCCTCCTCCCCTATATAAACCCCTCCCTCCCCTCCATGTGACACACTACTTGATCCTCCCCTCCCTCGCATAGTTGCTGCCCAATTTCCGTCCCTGCTTAGTGAAGCTCTGCCGGAATTGTAGTTCGTAGTTCATACACTTAGAGAAGTGTGTAGTGGAGTGTCCAGCGGATCCCTTCTTCCGCTGCCCCGCTGGACCGAGGGCGTAGAGGAGTCGATGTTGAGCTGTACGTGTGACCGAGCATGGGGGCGCTGCCACTTGTGGCGCCGTGTACACGATCTTGTGATCGTCAAGTGAACCACTACGTCGACTACGTCAAGTGAACAACTACGTCGACTACGTGCGTCTACATCGACTCTCCATCATCAACGTTTGTGCGGGAACGTAATCCCCGCTTACGGTCGTCGAGGGTTAGTCTCCGTTGCTACCACCTCGTAGAGTATCTTGGCTAATTTATGTGTTCTTGCGTAGGAAATTTTTTATTTTCTATGCTACGAACCCATCAGTGGTATCAGAGCCATATCTATGCGTAGTTGGTATGCACGGCTAGAACACATGTGGATGTGGGCATTGATGATCATGTTATTGCAATTTTTTGTATTTTGGATCATAGTGGCATAGTGGGATTGAAGCTGCCCGAGACTAACCTTACGTGACCGCGTTCACGAGACTTGTCCCACACTTGACATGCTTCGGCATATGTGGCTTTGCGGGTGTACGTTTCTCCCACTATAGTTATGATCTATTTTACAAATAGTTGTTAATAATATTTTTATCACCGTTGTGGTTTCATGTTCGTAGGTAAGAACGGTTCTTCCTAGAAAGCCCCAAACCATGTAAAATATGCAAGACAAATTAGAAACGTCTGACTTGTTTTTGCAGGGCATGTGATGTGATATGGTTAAATTGTTTATGTTACAAATTATATGCGATGATCCTTTTTGTAAGTTATAAACAACCGGCAGGAGCCATATGGTTGTCTTTACATTTAAATGGCATGCGTGCCGAATATATATATCCAAGTGATATATTGTAATGGAGGAAGACAACCAAGGTGGCGCGCCATGAACCTTGGTGCTACGCCGGTGGAATGATGGAGATCATACCATGACGCACAAGATGGAGATCGAATGCGTGAAGGACCATATCATATCACATTATATATGCATGTGATGTTTATCCTTTTATGCATCTTATTCTGCGTAGATTTGATCGCGCGGTAGCATTATAAGATGATCCCTCTCACATAAATATCAAGATAAAAATGTGTTCTCCCATAACATGCACCGTCAAGAAAGTTCGTCGTTTTGAGACACCTCGTGATGATCGGGTGTGATAGACTCTACGTTCACATACGACGGGTGTAAGACAGTTTTACACACGCAAATGTTATGGTTCTACTTGGCGAGCCTAGCATGTACAGACATGGCCTCGGAACACGAATCGAAAGGTTAAGCATGAGTCATATGGTTGATATGATGAACATGGTGATGTTCGCCTTTGAAACTACACCGTTGCACGTGATGATCGGTTGCGGTGTAGTGGATTTGGTTTGTGTAATCACTTGAGATAACTAGGAGGGATGTTGTTTTAAGTGGGAGTTCACGTAGAATTTGATTTAACCTGAACTCATTCTATTATGAACTTAGTCTAAATTCACTTTGCAAATAATTTGTAGATCATGGCACCACCTGCTCTAAATTTCAATGCGTTCATGGAGAAAGAAAAACTAGCCACCAACGGTAGCAACTTCACCAACTGGGCACTTAACTTGAGGATCCTCCTCAATGCCTCTCAAAAGGGCTATGTGCTTGAGGCACCGCTAGGTAACCCGCCTGCAGAAGATGCTCCCGATAAAGTGAAAAATGTTTTTCTGACTCGTAAGGAGGACCACAGTTTAGTTCATTGCGGCATACTATATGGACTTGAGCCGGAGCTGCGAAAACGTTTCGAGAACAGCAACGCTTATGATACAATGGGAGAGTTGAAAATGATCTTCGACTCCCATACTGCCGTAGAGAGTTATGATGCTTCAGAAAAGTTCTTTAGCTGCATGATGGAAGAGAACAGCTCCGTTAGTGAGCACGTACTCAAAATGTCTGGGTACGCTGATAAGCTCATCTCTTTGGGAATAACGATTCCCAATGAGTTGGGAATACATCGGGTTCTCCAATCTCTCCCACCTAGCTTCAAGGGCTTTGTGATGAACTACAACATGCAGGGCATGAGGAAGTCTCTCCCCGAGCTTCTCTCAATGCTTAAGACTGCAGAGGTGGAGATCAAAAAGGAACATCAAGTGTTGATGGTCAATACGACCACTAGTTTCAAGAAAGGTAGAAAGGATAATAAGTCCAAGGGTAGAAACAAGAAGGATGGCAAATCTGTTGCCGGTTCTGAGAGGAAACCCAAGGCTGGTCCTAAACCTGAAACTGAGTGCTTCTACTGCAAGGAAACGGGGCACTGGAAGCGCAACTGCCCAAAGTATCTGGCGGATAAGAAGAACGGGAAGATTAACAAAGGTATATATGATATACATGTTATTGATGTGTACCTTACTAGTAGTCGCAATAGCACCTGGGTATTTGATACTGGTTCGGTTGCTCACATATGTAACTCGAAACAGGGGCTAAAGAATAAGCGGCAACTTGCGAAGGATGAGGTCACGATGTGCGTCGGCAATGGATCAAAAGTTGATGTGATCGCCGTCGGGACGCTGCCTCTACATTTACCATCTGGATTAGTTTTAAACCTGAATAAATGTTATTTGGTGCCTGCGTTGAGCATGAACATTATATCCGGATCTTGTTTAATGCGAGACAATTATTCATTCCAGTCTGAGAACAATGGTTGTTCAATTTATATGAATAATATCTTTTATGGACATGCACCTGAGAAGAAAGGTTTATTTCTTTTGAATCTTGATAGTGATGAAACACATATTCATAACGTGAATGCCAAAAGAATTAAGTCAAATGATGATATAGCCGCATACATGTGGCATTGCCGTTTAGGTCATATTGGTGTTAAACGCATGAAGAAGCTTCATTTGGATGGACTTCTGGAATCACTTGATTATGAATCATTTGAGACATGCGAGCCATGTCTTATGGGCAAGATGACTAGAACGCCGTTTTCCGGTTCAATGGAACGGGCGACAGACTTATTGGAAATCATACATACCGATGTATGTGGACCTATGAGTGTGCCGGCGCGTGGTGGATATCGTTATTTTGTTACTTTCACTGATGACTTAAGTAGATATGGGTATATTTACTTAATGAAACACAAGTCTGAAACGTTTGAAAAGTTCAAAGAATTTCAGAGTGAAGTAGAAAATCATTGTAACAGAAAGATTAAATTTCTACGATCTGATCGTGGAGGAGAATATCTTAGTTACGAGTTTGGCGCACATATGAGAGAATGTGGAATAGTTTCACAACTCACTCCCGCTGGAACGCCACAACGAAATGGTGTATCCGAACGTCGTAACCGTACCTTATTGGATATGGTTCGGTCTATGATGTCTCTTACCGATCTGCCACTATCTTTTTGGGGTTATGCGCTAGAAACAACCGCTTTCACTTTAAATAGGGCTCCATCTAAATCCGTTGAAACGACACCGTATGAATTATGGTTTGGAAACAAACCTAAGCTGTCATTTCTAAAAGTTTGGGGATGCGATGTTTATGTGAAGAAACTTCAGCCTGATAAACTCGAACCCAAAGTGGAAAAATGCGTCTTCATAGGATACCCTAAAGAAACAATTGGGTACACCTTCTATCACAGATCCGAAGGCAAAGTGTTTGTTGCTAAGAACGGATCCTTTTTGGAGAAGGAGTTTCTCTCGAAAGGTGTGAATAGTAGGAAGGTAGAACTCGATGAGGTTATTGAACCTCCTCTTCATGAATTGGCGAGTGGCGCAGCGCCGGAAACCGTTCCGGTGGTGACTTCACCAAATGAAGTGGGAGCTAATGATGAAGATCATGAAACTCCAAAAGAGTATGCTACCGAACCTCGCAGGTCGACAACAACACGTGCCACTCCTGAATGGTACGGTGATCTTATCGTAAATGCCATTGTTGAGAACGATGACCCTGCGACGTATGATGAAGCAATGATGAGCCCAGATTCCAACAAATGGCATGAAGCCATGAAATCCGAAATGGAATCCATGTATGAAAACCAAGTATGGACTTTGGTGGAACTTCCCAATGACCGAAAGGCCGTTGAGAATAAATGGATTTTCAAGAAGAAAACAGACGCTGATGGTAATGTGACCGTCTATAAAGCACGACTTGTCGCAAAAGGTTTCCGACAAATTCAAGGAATTGATTACGATGAGACTTTCTCACCCATAGCGATGCTAAAGTCTGTTAGGATTATGTTAGCAATTGCTGCATTTTTCGATTACGAAATTTGGCAGATGGATGTGAAAACCGCGTTCCTTAATGGTAACATTGAGGAAGAGTTGTACATGGTACAGCCCAAGAGTTTTGTTGATCCTAAGGATGCTGACAAGGTATGCAAGCTTCAGTGATCCATTTATGGACTGAAGCAAGCATCCCAAAGTTGGAATCTCCGTTTTGACGAAGTTATCAAAGGGTTTGGATTTGTCAAAACTTATGGAGAAACTTGTATTTACAAGAAAGTGAGTGGGAGCTCTGTAGCATTTCTAATATTATATGTGGATGACATATTGCTGATTGGAAATGATACGGAACTTTTGAAGAGCATAAAAGATTACTTAAACAGTAAGTTTTCAATGAAAGACCTTGGTGAAGCGGCGTATATTTTAGGCATCAAAATCTATAGAGATAGATCGAGACGCTTAATTGGGCTATCACAAAGTACATACCTTGACAAGATTCTAAAGAGGTTTAGAATGGAAGATAGTAAGAAAGGGTTCTTACCTATGTTGCAAGGAAAGATATTGAGTAAGACTCAAGGTCCGGCTACAGCTGAAGATAGAGAAGAAATGAATAAGATTCCCTATGCCTCTGCCATAGGCTCTATCATGTATGCCATGTTATGTACAAGACCGGATGTGGCACATGCTATTAGTTTGACTAGTAGGTACCAATCTGATCCAGGTTTGGAACACTGGATGGCGGTCAAGAATATCTTTAAGTACTTACGAAGGACTAAGGATATGTTTCTCGTATATGGCGGTGAAGAAGAGCTCATCGCAAGTTGTTACGTCGATGCTAGCTTCGACACTGACCCGGATGACTCTAAGTCTCAATCCGGGTACGTATTTGTTATGAATGGAGGAGCGGTAAGCTGGAGGAGTTCCAAGCAAAGCGTGGTGGCGAGATCAACTACAGAGGCGGAATACATTGCTGCTTCAGAAGCGGCAGAAGAAGCAGTTTGGATGAAGGAGTTCATATCCGAACTGGGTGTGGTTCCGAGTGCATTGGATCCAATGGTTATCTATTGTGACAACAATGGTGCCATAGCCAATACTCAGGAGCCAAGGTCTCACAAGAAATTCAAGCATGTAAAGCGCCGATTTCACTCCATCCGTGAACATGTCGCGGATGGTGATGTAAAGATTTGCAAAGTGCATACGGATCTGAATGTGGCAGACCCGTTGACTAAAGCTCTCCCCAAGGCAAAACATGATCAGCACCAGAACTCAATGGGTGTTAGATTCATCACTATGTAATCTAGATTATTGACTCTAGTGCAAGTGGGAGACTGAAAGGAATATGCCCGAGAGGCAATAATAAAGTTGTTATTATATTATTCCGTGTTCATAATAGATGTTTATTTTTCATGCTAGAATTGTATTAATCGGAAACATTAATACTTGTGTGATTAATAAACTAAAAGGGTTCCTAGTAAAGCCTCTCTTTTATACTAGCTCGTTGATTAACTGATGATCAAGGTTTCCTGATCATGAACATTGGATGTTGTTAATAACGGGGTCATATCATTAGAAGAATGATGTGATGAACACTCACACCCATAGTACGAATAGCAATACGATCAAGTCATCAAGTTCATTGCTATATCAAACTCATGCGAAGTAGTTCTAATCCTTAGACCATGAGATCATGTTAATCACTGATGCCGGAAGGGTACTTTGATGATATCAAACGTCGCACCGTAATAGGGTGATTATAAAGGTTGATTTGGGTACTCTGAAAGTATTAGTTGAGGCTCATGGATCAAGAGTGGGATTTGTCCATCCGGATGACGGAAAGATATTCTCTGGGCCCTTCTCGGTGATATTGCATTGGAATCGCTTGCAAGCATGTGACTAGGTCACAGGAATGCATTATCACGGAACGAGTAAAGAGACTTGTCGGGAACGAGATCGAACTAGGTATGGTTGATACCAAATGATCGGATCTCGGACAAGTAATAATATCGCGAGACAAAAGGAATTAACTATATTCGTTACTGGTTCACACGATCACTAGTTCATCGTTGAGTAAGTGGGAGTCATCATGGATTTCCAGATCCCGCTGTTGATTATTGAACGGAGAGGAGTCTCGATCATGTCCACGTTATTCACGAACCGTAGGGTGACACACTTAAGGTCCGCCGTCGTTTTTGAGTGGATACGATACTCCGATCGAATTACAGGACAGCATAAGGGTTGTTTCAGAAAAGCACCGAAACTGTTTCGGGATATCGAAATAACTCAAGGGTGTATTTGTTAATGTTTGTTAATTGAATGAATTAACAAATATTAAAGAAATAAAAATGTTTTTGAAAGGACATTTGTTCCTTTCTACTTTTTTGATTTACAATGACAAGACTATGTTTTTGTGTGAACTAATATTTGAATTATATGCATACAGGGTTTAGTTCACAGGTGAAGGGGTTCTAATGCATAAAAAGCAATATGGTGGAATCGCCTGCCGAAAGTGGTCAAAGTTGGTCTGGCCGGCCCCCAGACCGGACCACCCGGCGGCAGACCGGACTGGCCCGGCGGGGCCGCCAGACTGATATACTGAACCGGTTTTGGCGGTCCGCCGGATCCGCCCGGTCCACCGCCGGACTCCCGGCGAGGCGTCCGGTCCCGCCGGACTTACCGCCGGGGCGTCCGGCCCAGGGCCCGGCGCCGCCGGACTTATCGCCGGAAATGCTGCTGTGTGCTCCCTCAACGGCCAGATTCTCACCTACCTATAAATACCCCTTCTCCTAGCTGGGGTAGGGTTAGATCTTCACCAACCATTGTTCATCCTTGAAGCTCTCACCTACCCCCATTGGAAAAACACCAAATTCCATAGATCTCCTCTTCTAGCCAACCAAAGCTCTTGATCTTTGGAGGATTGAAGGAGGAGGCACCGATCTACATCTTCACCAAAGGAATTTCATTTCCACCTCCATTTGATTGGAGGATTTGCTCCTTGGGGATCTTGTGACCCTAGGAGTTGTAATTGGTTGATTGACTTGCCTTCGTGGTGATTCTTGCCTCCGTGGCTTTCTTGGGAGCCTCCAATTGAGTTGTGGAGCTTGCCCCAATACTTTGTGTAAAGGTGTCGTGCCGCCTTCAAGGGCATCGCTTAGTGGAGCGTGAACTCGCCTTTGTGGCTTGTTCACCGGAGAATAGGGTGAGCCTTTGTGGCGTTGGTGGCCTTTGTGGCACCACACCTCTCCAACGTAGACGTACTTCCCGTAACAAGGAAGGAACTACGGGAATACATCCTTGTGTCTTCGTGTCTCCATTGCGGTTACCTCTATCCTTTACTCGTACCTTTACTTATATTGTTATTATTGCTAGCTTGTTTATCACTCTAGGTAAATTCACTTAGTAGCACATCTAGAGAATTTACCTTCTTGTCTAGCCTTAACTTGAAAAGAAGTAAAAATTGGGTAGCTCCTATTCACCCCCCCTCTAGTCGCTCATACGATCCTTTCAATTGGTATCAGAGCGTGGTCTCTTATTCGGGCTTAACCGCCTAAGAGTTTGAGCGACCATGGATGGGGATAAGAGTAAAGAAGCTCCTCCCGAAGATACTCCTCCATCTATCTCTTCCTCTTCAATCTCACGTGAAGAGCATTTGGCGTCCTTGGACACAATGCAAACCACTATGAGATTGGAGATGAAGGCTATGTTTGAGGAATATTTTGGAAGAAAACCTTCCGGGCCCACCGACCCAAACACCACACCTAGTGTGGAACTCTCATTGGCTAAGGTGAAGCCACCTAACAATGGCTCCACCTCCGCCGAGAATAAAGGTGACCTTCCTAAGGAAAAGATGGTCCGGCAAAGGGTGCTAACATTCCACCCCCTAACACTTACTCCCCTCCGCCGGTGCATTATCCTATGCCACACATTAACAACATGGGATCTCCTCCTAAGCTTGATTCTCGCAATTTTATTAAATGGCAAGGACTAATGAAATCTCATATTTCTAGCTCTTCTACTCATTTATGGAGGGTCATACAAAATGGCTTTGCACCTCATGATCCTCTCAACTTGACCGGAAGGGAAGAAGTTGATGAGCAACTCAATGCCACCGCCAAGCATCTCCTTCAACAAGCCGTACCGGATACTCATTCGGTACACATCAACAACTTGAACACCGCCAAGGAAGTATGGGACTATCTCACTATGCTTTTCATTGGGAATGAAAGTATTCGGTCCTCCAAGTTTGATAAGCTCAAGAGTGAAGAAAGGGATTTCATTATGCGTGATAATGAGACTCCCGATGAGATGTACCAAAGGATCTTGGCCCTTGCAACGGCCTTGACCGGGTTTGGGTGCAAAGACAATGGTGATGACTATATCAAGCGTATGTTCATCACCTCCATCAACCCAAAAGAACCCATGCGGTCCGAGATAATCCGTTCAA
Organism: Dactylis glomerata; assembly: GCA_007115705.1. Taxonomy (NCBI): domain Eukaryota; kingdom Viridiplantae; phylum Streptophyta; class Magnoliopsida; order Poales; family Poaceae; genus Dactylis; species Dactylis glomerata. Next base: position 18,967,536 of record QXEO01000541.1, on the reverse strand, counting down.
GACCGGATTTTGGGAGTATGACCTCAAATGAAGTTCTTTGCGAGTTCACCGCCTTGTCTATCTTGAAGAAGAACGCAGAAGAAACTAGAGCCCGTGTTCTTGCCGGGCAAGGAGTTCACAATCTTGCTCTCAAGGCCAAGGTGGTGTCCAAGCAAGGAGAAGGAGAAGAAGAAATATATGAAGAAGAGTGTTGGTCTCCGGAAGATCTCAAGTTTGCACTCCATGAACACTTGGCTCTCAATGCAAGTGCCTTTTGGGATGCCAACAAGCACAAGACGAAGGGATCCAAGTTCAAATCCTTTCCAAGAAAAGGTGGTGACTCTAAAGTGAGGCATTGCTACAATTGTGGAGGAATCAAGCACTTCATCGCCGAACGTCCTTATGAGAACAAGGAGGACAATGAAGGCCGGCTCGTCCCCAAGCGCCGGTCATCAAAGTTCTACCCATCCAAGAAGCATGGGAACAAGGACAACAAGAAGAAAGGAGAAAGAGTATTGGTGGTTCATGAGGAGTATGACTCCGAGTCCGATGATGATGACTCCGTTGATGAAGAGAATGGAGAAGTGGCCGCCATTGCCATTGTCTCCACACCACCTACATCCCTCTTCAACTCACAAAATGAGAACGCCATCATCACCACTCACAAGTGTCTTATGGCTAAGGCCTCGGAGGTAACCTCATCACCTACTCCTTCATCATCACATTCCAATGCTACCTCTATGGATGATGTGAGTAGTCTTAAGATTAAGAAAGAACTAGTTTCTTGTGATGATTTTCTTGCTAACATGAAGGGACCAACCAAGATATACTTTGAGACACTAATGTGTGAACTTGGTGATGCCCATGACACTATCAAGGAGAAGGAGGAGTTGGAAAGATTAGCCGCCGATGATATTGGCTCTCTATCAATTGAGCTCGAAGAAGAGCAAAACTTGAGAGTCTCTTTAGAGGAGAAATTGTTGGGACTAGAAGAGTCTCATAATCTAATCTTGTCAAAACTCACTAAAGAACGTGACCATGCTCTTGCTATGGTCAAGTTGCTTAAAAAGGAGAAAGTTGAATTTGATGTTGGTCATAATGATCTTCGTGAGAAGTTTGAGAAGCTTGAAGAAGCTCACAAGGCTTTGGAAGGCAAATTCTCGCATCTCACCAAGATTCATGAACAACTTCAAATTCAACTAACTATTGAACAATCTAAAGTCCCACCAATGCAAGTTATTGAAGTTCCTTGTTCTTCTAACTCTATTTGTGATCATAGTGATATCATTGAGGAGAACAATAGGTTGAAGGCCGATCTTGCTAAGGGCCTTGCTACTTGCATTCAAGGAGAGAAGAATCTCAATGATCTCTTGAACAATCAAAGATTGTTCAAGGGAAAAGAGGGCCTCGGATTTGTTGCCGAGTCCTCAAAAGAAAGGGGATCTTTGTTTGGTGGCCGAGTCCTCAAAGAAGAAGAAGAATAAGAAGAACAAGAAGAAGACAAAGCCTGCTGCTGCTCCTACTCCTCATGTCCCATTTGATATTTGTTACACCGAGGAGGAGTGGGAGGAGCTGAATGGAAAGAAGAAAATCGAGGAGACCAGAGTCTCCGGGTCAAAGGCTCCGGAGTCTCCGGTTAGTTCATCTACCCCGAAGTCTCCGCTCCCAAAGGCCGGAATCTCCGGCCCTTCTCACAATAATTTTGCAGGAAAATATAACCCTCATTATGTTCTTCTTAGGGACTATTATGGTGATGTCTATGCTAAATATGTTGGTCCCTATAATGGTTACATTGAATATGCTATTTGGGTACCTAAGATTCTTGTGACTAACAAAAGAGGACCCATTCAAAAATGGGGACCTAAAACCAAGAATTAATCTCTTGTAGGACATTGCTTCCGGAGGAGTAAAATGGATTATTGATAGTGGTGCCACAAGCCACATGACCGGAAGCAAAAATATTGTGGAAGATCTAAAGCCCAATACTTCAAATGTCACGGTCTCGTACGGTGATAATTCATCCTCTAAGGTACTTGGTTTCGGTAAGGTGGTGATCACTCCGGACGTGTCCCTAGTGAATGTCATGCTTGTCGAAACCATTGGTTATAATCTACTTTCCGTTCATCAACTTGCTACTATGGGCTATGCCACATATTTTGATGTTGATATTGTGGTCGTCATGTGGAGTAAGTCTCTCAAGGTTGCCTTTGTTGGGTATGTCGAAAATGGCTTGTATGTGGGGACTTTTCGGAGAAACCCACTACGGCCGCGATATGCTTAATTGCTAAGGCCGACGTGGGATGGCTTTGGCATCGCCGGTTAGCCCACGTCAATATGAGAGCTTTGCAAAATCTCTACACCGGCGGCCACATACTCGGACTAAAGGATGTTTCTTTTGCCAAAGATCGTGTTTGTAGGGCATGTATTGAAGGAAAGATGCATGAAACAAGTCATCCAAGCAAGACTATTATCTCTTCCAAGAGGTGCTTGGAGCTCCTTCATATGGATCTCTTTGGACCTCCCACTTATGCAAGTCTTGGTGGCAAAAAATATTGCTTGGTGATTGTCGATGACTATTCAAGATACACTTGGGTTTATTTCTTTGAGTTCAAGAGTGAGACCCAACAAACCGTCAAAGACTTTGCCACCGAAGTTGAGCGTCAATTCAATACCACCATATTGACTATAAGAAATGACAATGGCACCGAGTTCAAGAACTACTCCTTAAATGAGTTTCTTAGTGATGCGGGTATCAAACATCAATATTCCGCTGCATATACCCCGCAACAAAATGGAGTTGCCGAGAGGAAGAACCGGACTCTTATGGATGCGGCAAGAACTATGTTGGCGGAGTTCAAGTCTCCATACAACTTTTGGGCCGAAGCTATTAATACCGCATGCCATGCCACCAACCGGCTTTATCTCCGCAAGAACTTGAACAAGACTCCATATGAAATTCTTACCGGGCAAAAGCCCAACATCAAGTACTTCCGGGTATTTGGTTGTAAGTGTTTCTATCTCAAGAAAGGTGTTCGTTTGTCAAAATTTGATTCTAAAGCTTTAGAGGGTATCTTTGTTGGTTACTCCACGGACTCACATTCCTATAGGATCTATAGCAAGTCCACCGGGCATGTTATAGAGACTTGTAATGTGAGGTTCGATGAGGATAATGGTTCCTTTGTGGGACAAAGTTGTGTTCGTGATGTAGGTGACGAAATTCCTCCCCAAGCCATAAGAAGAATGGGTGTCGGATTCTTCCGGCCCATTAAGGGACACCTTTTGGCCGAAGGAGAAGGACAATGCTCTACACATGTGGAGCCTTCACCTGCTGAACACACACAGGACATTGACCAAAGACAAGCTACACACCCTCAACCTCAAGATCATCCCACCGAGCAATCTTGCCCGGAGTCTCCGGCCCCTGTGGTCCGGACTCTCCGGCCTATACCGGAGTCTCCGGGTATGGATACCGGAGTCTCTGGGGATGATCAAGGCCTTGATGAAGATCCTTCGGAATTCCGTGGCTATGGGCCACTTGATGATCAAGGCAATCCACTTGATGGTCATGGCGAGGACCCGAACAGTGATCATGAAGATGATCAAGTAGTCTCTCAAGAATCTCCTCTTGAGGCTCGCACTCGCCGTGAGAAGAAGCTTGAGTCCATTCTTCGACGAAGAAGCATATCCTTGGAAAATGTGGTTGGGAGTGTTCGTAAAGGTGTCTCCACTAGGAGGCAACTTTCTAACTTTTGCTCTCATCATGCTTTTGTCTCTTGTGTAGAACCCAAGAAAGTTTATGAGGCGCTTGAGGATCCGGATTGGCTTGATGCCATGCATGATGAACTCAACAACTTCGAGTGCAACAAAGTTTGGACTCTAGTAGAAAGGCCTAAAGATTGCCGTAATGTCATTGGGACCAAGTGGATCTTCAAGAACAAGCAAGATGCAAATGGCATAGTCATTCGTAACAAGGCAAGATTGGTGGCTCAAGGTTTCTCCCAAGTTGAGGGTATTGACTTTGGTGAAACTTTCGCTCCCGTTGCCTGTCTTGAATCCATTCGCATCTTACTTGCATATGCATCACATCATAACTTTAAACTTCAACAAATGGTTGTTAAAAGTGCTTTTCTCAACGGTCCCTTAAATGAATTGGTTTTTGTGAAGCAACCCCCGGGCTTCGAAAACCCTAAGTTTCCTAACCACGTTTACAAACTTGATAAGGCGCTCTATGGCCTCAAACAAGCCCCACGTGCGTGGTATGAGCACCTTAAAGAGTTGTTGGTTGATCGTGGTTTTGAAATTGGGGTGATCGATCCCACTCTTTTTACTAAGAAGGTCAATGGGGAGCTTTTCATTTGCCAACTATATGTTGATGATATTATATTTGGTTCTACTAACAAAGCTTTCAATAATGAGTTTGCCAAGCTCATGACCGACAAGTTTGAGATGTCTATGATGGGGGAGTTAGAGTTCTTCCTTGGATTTGAAGTCAAACAATTGAAGGGAGGGACTTTTGTGAACCAAGCCAAATATACCCAAGACATGCTCAAGAGGTTCGAGATGATAGGAGTCAAAGGTGCAAAGACTCCCATGCCAACAAAGGTTAATCTTGATCTCGATCCTAATGGTAAAGAAGTGGATCAAAAACTTTATAGATCTATGATTGGTTCCTTGCTTTACCTTTGTGCATCTAGACCGGACATTATGTTAAGTGTGGGAGTTTGTGCATGTTTTCAAGCCGCACCAAAAGAAAGCCACCTTGTGGCGGTCAAAAGAATCTTTCGATATTTAGTGAATACCCCTAACTTTGGTCTTTGGTTTCCAAAAGGAGCAAGTTTTGATCTTATAGGTTACTCGGATTCGGATTGGGCGGGAGACAAAGTGGAACGGAAATCAACCTCCGGGGCTTGCCAATTTCTTGGTAGGTCTTTGGTGTGTTGGTCATCTAAGAAACAAAATTGTGTGTCTCTCTCGACCACCGAAGCCGAATATGTAGCCGCGGCTAGTTGTTGTGCACAACTCTTATGGATGAGGCAAACTTTGAAGGATTACGGTGTCATTTTTGACAAAGTGCCTCTTTTATGTGATAATGAAAGTGCAATCAAGATCGCTCACAACCCGGTGCAACACAACAAGACGAAGCATATTGAGATTCGTCATCATTTCATTTGGGATCATGTCAACCGTGGAGATATTGATCTATCTTATGTTGGCACTCATGAGCAACTTGCCGATATATTCACAAAGCCTCTTGATGAAGCAAGATTCCGGGAATTGAGGCATGAACTAAATATCATTGATTCAAGCAATGTGGCTTGAGCTAGGTGCATTTACTCCCATACTCTAACTAGTGTGTTGTTCTTGTCTAGATGCGCATAGTTGAGGATAGTCATCGTGTCAATTAATGGCACGATGCATACTCAATTGTGCGACATTATAAGATCACTAATGTCATTTGAGCCCAAGCATGTCTCTTCGCGGTGTCACGACATTGGTGATCACACATAGGGGGAGAAATCCCCCACCAATGCATGTCTTCAAATTTCGTGTTTGTTGTTGTTCTTCATTGGAAGGCATGCAATCTTAAGTTGATTTTCTTGCAAACGAGTTTGATGGCTGTTGTTTTCTTCCGCACACCATGCTTTTCTTGTTGATACATGTCACTTATCGAAAATTGTCATTTTTCTCTAGTCCAAAGGTGTTTCGGTGGGCTGCCCGGCGGTCGCCGGACCTGGCGCCGGACTGCCCGGCGGCCCACCGGGCTATCTCGGCGGACCCGCCGAACTGACATTCAGTATACCAGTTCGGCGAGCTCGCCGGAATGGCCCGGCGGCCCGCCGGACCGCCCGGCGAAAGGCCCGGTCCCGCCGGACTTACCGCCGGACTGGCGGCCTATATAAATTCGTGGGGAGGGTTCCCTGGGCAGTTTTCTCCCACTTTCCTCCCTCCCCACGCCCGCCCCCAACTCCATTGGCGCCGCCCCTTCAAGCTCCTCCTCCCCCTAGCCTCTCCACCCAACCAATCCCTTCCAAATTTAGATCGGGTGTAGATCGGGGTGGTTTGAAGCTTTCCTCCGAAGATCTTCGCGTTTCGTCAACCGCATTGGGAGATCGGGATTTTTCCCATCTTCTTGTGCACCATGTCTTCGGATAATGGTAACTCCCTCGTTTTTCTCTCCTTCCTCTAGCCCTTGCCTCACACTCCGTTTGTTCATGCTCTTGTATGAGTAGATCTAGTGTGTATCTAGGGTTAGATTCATCTAATCTTGGGTTAGTTTCATCTTGTCTAGGGGTAGATCCTTTTTTAGGGTTTCGTTCCTTGTTGGTCTAGTGTGTGTTCCTTGGCATCCTTGTACCCTTAAAGTTTGTAGTGACAAGTTTTTGAGTCAAGATTGCGGGTAGTATGTCAAATATGTGTTTCGGCGAAAGATCCGGCGGCCGCCGGACCTGGCGCCGGATCATCCGGCGGACCACCGGACCATCTCGGCGGACCCGCCGAACTGGCATTCAGTATACCAGTTCGGCGAGCTCGCCGGAATGGCCCGGCGGCCCGCCGGACGGTCCGGCCCACGGTCCGGTCCCGCCGGACCTGGCGCCGAACCTCACTGCCATACTACCTCTCTATCGTGCACTTGTCCCTACGCGATTTTGAGTTCCTTTTTGGTGACATGTATCTTTATCTGGTGTTGCTTTGCTTTGCCTGCGTTTTTCAGACTCCTTCTCGACTGAGGACAGTGATTACCGGATTGAAACCGCAGAAGAGCTTCGCGCCTTTGAGGCCAAGAAGAGGAAGATTGATGAGGTTGATGGGCAGTCTTCGCGCCGTACTCGTCAGACAGGGAAGACCGCAGTTGAAGGTGGCAGCTCTGCAGCTGCAGGGCCGCGAATGAGGTCCAAGCTTGTTTACACTCGTGGACCTCATCCTCCCCGGAAGGGTAAGGGGGCTCGTGGCCCGGTGGATGTGGAGAAGGAGCAGGAGATTGGAGAGAACTTGGGTGAAGCCCACATCAACATTTGGCGCAAAATTCGAGTTGCAAATCCGTACCGCTTTCATGAGAGGCAGTACTCTGGCTCAGACAAAAGGTTCTGGACTGATTCCCAGCATGCTATGTGGGATGATTATTATGATGCAGCTGAGCACATGAAGAGTGGTTTTTATGTGGTGCCAAAATCCCTCAATGTTGAGCACTTTCAGCACTATGCCTCAAAGGACTTTCGCTACATCAATGAGGCTCTTCTCAAGATGGATATTATGGACCTTGTCACCCTCTCTGAGTCTATTCAGCCGTTGGTGGTCCGTCAGTTCTGTTGCACTGTGTTCTTCCATAATGACCCAGAGGAGTCCTTCTCTTGGATGGCTGGCCAGGATGTGTTCACTGCCACATTTGCTGATTTCTGTGATGCTTTGGGCTATGGTGGTGGTAGGGTTGGAGGTTTCAAGATTCACTCCGAGACGCCCTTTACCGTGGAGAAGATCTCTCGCATTTGCTATCCAGATAAGCCATCCCTCCCAGCTCCTGCCATTTCAGGGATGTACTACTACTACAATGCTCTTGCCAAGCTCTTCCGTCAGAATCTGATAAGTAAGGCTGGAGATGATGCTAGTGTCAGGGGTTATCACAGGAATCTGCTGTTCTATTGCCAGCCCGACAAGCTACGGAAGATTGATGGCTGTGACTTCATTTTTCAGGAAATGAAGAGGTCCACTCTCAAGCGCATGACTCCCAACTACTGTCAGTATGTGCAGCGTTTGATCAACAAGCAACCCCGGGCTCAGACTGCTCTTGTGCGTGGACAGGTTGTGGAGATGGAGACTTTCTCAGTGGGTTTCCAGGGTGGCTTTGAAGAGGCTCCCACTTTGCTCCGTACCAGGTCTAGAGGTCCCCCCATGGATGCTCCTGATCCTCACCGTCCCTCTGGCTCTGGTACTAGTCACCGTCGTCGCCATCGCCACCCTAGGCCCTCTCGCAAGAAGGGTGTTGCTGCGTTCTTCAAGAACTTGTGGGAGATGTGTCGCAGCTCTTATGATGTGGCTCATAGGAGCATGGAGATGAGTCAGGAGACCCGGAGGAGGCAGAATGAGTTCTTGGCTGCTAGGGGCAGTGCTGTTCCCCCCGTTGGGCATGAGTTGGAGCCGGTCCCGTATGTCAACTATGTTATGCCGCCTCTTGATGATGACATGTTTGCTGGTATTGAAGACTTTGAAGACTTCGAGCCACCCTCAGAGCCAGAAGATGCTGATGAAGAAGAAGGTGCTCATGGAGAGGATGATCCGGAGGATTCTCCTGTCCCCAGTGAAGATTTTTGAGCGCTAGCATCGTCTACTCTCTTGTCCCTTTTTGGTGTTTCGATGCCAAAGGGGGAGAAGAGTGTAGAGTCTCTAGGAATAACATCGCATGACACAAGCCTCGCTTTCGTTTTCCTTGGTTCTTAAGTGGCTTGTGTCCATTTGCGTTTTATTTGCCGTTTTATCTCTCAAACTCCGTGGAACCTTATCGTGTGTGGACAAGTGTGTACTTTAATTATGCACTATGCACTCTATGCTTATGTTTGGATATGTCTATGCTTGCTATATTATTATCTACTCATGATATTATCTTGTCCATACCATGCTTGGTTCCTATTGATGGTGGGGGGGCTCCCTATAAACTAAATCTTGCACTTTGCATTCCAAAAGCAAATTCTACCATGTGCATATGTTATGGGGGAGCACTCTCACTATTCATTAGTTATCATGTTTTGTTTCTCCTATGAGACTCTAACATAGTTTGTCATCGCAAATCAAAAAGGGGGAGATTGAAAGGACATTTGTTCCTTTCTACTTTTTTGATTTACAATGACAAGACTATGTTTTTGTGTGAACTAATATTTGAATTATATGCATACAGGGTTTAGTTCACAGGTGAAGGGGTTCTAATGCATAAAAAGAAATATGGTGGAATCGCCTGCCGAAAGTGGTCAAAGTTGGTCTGGCCGGCCCCCAGACCGGACCACCCGGCGGCAGACCGGACTGGCCCGGCGGGGCCGCCGGACTGATATACTGAACCGGTTTTCGGCGGTCCGCCGGATCCGCCCGGTCCACCGGATCCGCCCGGTCCACCGCCGGACTCCCGGCGAGGCGTCCGGTCCCGCCGGACTTACCGCCGGGGCGTCCGGCCCAGGGCCCGGCGCCGCCGGACTTATCACCGGAAATGCTGCTGTGTGCTCCCTCAACGGCCAGATTCTCACCTACCTATAAATACCCCTTCTCCTAGCTGGGGTAGGGTTAGATCTTCACCAACCATTGTTCATCCTTGAAGCTCTCACCTACCCCCATTGGAAAAACACCAAATTCCATAGATCTCCTCTTCTAGCCAACCAAAGCTCTTGATCTTTGGAGGATTGAAGGAGGAGGCACCGATCTACATCTTCACCAAAGGAATTTCATTTCCACCTCCATTTGATTGGAGGATTTGCTCCTTGGGGATCTTGTGACCCTAGGAGTTGTAATTGGTTGATTGACTTGCCTTCGTGGTGATTCTTGCCTCCGTGGCTTTCTTGGGAGCCTCCAATTGAGTTGTGGAGCTTGCCCCAATACTTTGTGTAAAGGTGTCGTGCCGCCTTCAAGGGCATCGCTTAGTGGAGCGTGAACTCGCCTTTGTGGCTTGTTCACCGGAGAATAGGGTGAGCCTTTGTGGCGTTGGTGGCCTTTGTGGCACCACACCTCTCCAACGTAGACGTACTTCCCGTAACAAGGAAGGAACTACGGGAATACATCCTTGTGTCTTCGTGTCTCCATTGCGGTTACCTCTATTCTTTACTCGTACCTTTACTTATATTGTTATTATTGCTAGCTTGTTTATCACTCTAGGTAAATTCACTTAGTAGCACATCTAGAGAATTTACCTTCTTGTCTAGCCTTAACTTGAAAAGAAGTAAAAATTGGGTAGCTCCTATTCACCCCCCCTCTAGTCGCTCATACGATCCTTTCAGTTTTATTAAATCAATAAGTGTGAATTTTAATTAGCATGAATGTCATGGAAAATTAAAATGGGGGTTTCCTCATGTTGATGAGGGGGTTACCACCATGAAGGGAATGAAGAGGGAGTTATCACCATGAAGAGGAGGAGGGCCTCCTTGGCCGGCCACCCCTTGGGGGCTGCCCCTCCTCCCCTATATAAACCCCTCCCTCCCCTCCATGTGACACACTACTTGATCCTCCCCTCCCTCGCATAGTTGCTGCCCAATTTCCGTCCCTGCTTAGCGAAGCTCTGCCGGAATTGTAGTTCGTAGTTCATACACTTAGAGAAGTGTGTAGTGGAGTGTCCAGCGGATCCCTTCTTCCGCTGCCCCGCTGGACCGAGGGCGTGGAGGAGTCGACGTCGAGCTGTACGTGTGACCGAGCACGGGGGCGCTGCCACTTGTGGCGCCGTGTACACGATCTTGTGATCGTCAAGTGAACCACTACGTCGACTACGTCAAGTGAACAACTACGTCGACTACGTGCGTCTACATCGACTCTCCATCGTCAACGTCTGTGCGGGAACGTAATCCCCGCTTACGGTCGTCGAGGGTTAGTCTCCGTTGCTACCACCTCGTAGAGTATCTTGGCTAGTTTATGTGTTCTTGCGTAGGAATTTTTTTGTTTTCTATGCTACGAACCCATCAATGAGTGAGTAGTCTACCTTGGACTATGGGTCCATAGCAGTAGCTAGATGGTTGTCTTCTCCACCATGTGCTTCATGTTTAGATCTCATGAGCTGCCCTACATGATTGAGATCACCGTTATGTAATTCTACATGTTTGGTTTATTGGGATCCGATGAATATTGGTGTTATGATTGAGTTGTTGTGCTGAATATTATCTTTTGTTATCTCTATGTTGTTTATGATCTTGCATGCTCTCCGTTGTTAGTAGCTATCTTGGCCGAGTAGTTGCTAGTGACTCCAAGAGGGGGTATTTATGCTCGATAGTGGGTTCATGCCTCTATTTAACCTGGGGGAGTGACAGAAACCTCTAAGGTTGTAGATGTGCTGTTGCTACTAGGGAGAAAACAATATTCATATGCTCAAGGGCATATGCTTTGTTTACATTACACACTTTGCTTAATGCAATTATCTGTTGTTCGCAACTTAATACTTATGGAGTTCTCGGATTGATTCGCCACAAGTGGATTTTAGTCATAGATGCAGTTGGATGGCGGTCTATGTATTTTGTTGTAATGCCCAGAGTAAATCTCATAGTGATCTTCTTGACATATCACGTTTATCTTTATTCTATCAATTGCCCAACTGTAATTTGTTTACCCAGCATGTGTTATTTATCTTTTGGAGAGACACCACTAGTGAACTGTGGACCCCGGTCCTATTTTCATCATATTGCTATCACCTGTTTACTTTACTCGCACTGTTTACTTTACTCGCATACTTCTACTATTTTCCACTCGATACGCTCGTAACCTTTGTTTCAAGCAAACCGGTGAGATTGATAACCTCATCGCAAGTTGGGAACAAAGTACTTGGTTGTGTTGTGTGCAGGTTCCGCGTTGCTACTGGCCGAAAACGAGTCAACAAGTATCGTTAAACGGCGCCCTTGTTGGAGTGTTACTAAGTCAGTCTGCATCACCTTGAGTCGTTATTGTCCCTTCTCTCCAAGAACGATAAAACCTTGGTTTCTTAACTGAGGGAAAACTAGCTGCTATACTCATCACACCTTCCTCTTGGGGTTCCCAACGGGCTGGTTGTTCACCACGCACAAGGACCATCAACTACATATTCCACATCAACTTGGCGTTAGCGCAGCGTTAGTCCGTGTTAGTTGTATTCAAAACACACAAATTAGAGGGGAAACAATAGCAAAAGTGTTCGGGAAAGTAGATACGTTTTGGACGTATCAATGCCTGGTTGATGACCAGCCCGTTGGGAACCCCAAGAGGAAGGTGTGATGAATATAGTAGCAAGATTTCCCTCAGTTAAGAAACCAAGGTTTATCGTTCTTGGAGATGAGAGACAAACGACTAAAGATGATGCAGACTGGCTTAATAGCACTCCAACAAGGGCGCCATTTAACGATACTTGTTGACTCGTCTTCGGCCAGTAGCAACGCGGAACCTGCACACACATAACCAAATACTTTATTCCCAACTTGCGATGATGTTGTCAATCTCACCGGTTTGCTTGAAACAAAGGGTATGAGCGTATCAAGTGGAAAACAGTGAAAGTATGCGAGTAAAGTAAACAGTGCGAGTAAAGTAAACAGGTGATAGCAATATGATGGAAATAGGACCGGGGTCCACAGTTCACTAGCGGTGTCTCTCCATAAGATAAAATAACACATGCTGGGTAAACAAATTACAGTTGGGCAATTGATAGAATAAAGATAAACGTGATATGTCAAGAAGATCACTATACGATTTACTCTGGGCATTACAACAAAATACATAGACCGCCATCCAACTGCATCTATGACTAATAATCCACTCACGGGGATATCATTCGAACACTCCATGAGTATTAAGTTGCGAACAACAGATAATTGCATTAAGCAAAGTGTGTAATGTAAACAAAGCATATGCCCTTGAGCATATGAATGTTGTTTTCTCCCTAGTAGCAACAACACATCTACAACCTTAGAGGTTTCTGTCACTCCCCCAGGTTAAATAGAGGCATGAACCCACTATCGAGCATAAATACCCCCTCTTGGAGTCACTAGCAACTACTCGGCCAAGATAGCTACTAACAACGGAGAGCATGCAAGATCATAAACAACATAGAGATAACATAAGATATATTTCAGTATAGCAACTCAATCATAACACCAATATTCATCGGATCCCAACAAACCAAACATGTAGAATTACATAACGGTGATCTCAATCATGTAGGGCAGCTCATGAGATCTAAATATGAAGCACATGGTGGAGGAGACAACCATCTAGCTACTGCTATGGACCCGTAGTCCAAGGTAGACTACTCACTCATCGCTCCGGAGGCAAGCATGGCGATGAAGAAGACCTCCGGTGGTGATTCCCCTCTCCGGCAGGGTGCCGGGAAGAGCTTCTGGACCCTCCCGATCTCGGGTCGATGATAGCGGCGGATCGCGATGTGTTTCTGGAAAATTGATCGGACCCTTAGGTTTTTCCTGTCGGGGGGTCTTTATAGGCGAAGGGGCAGCGTCAGAAGTGGACCCAGGCATCCTCACACATAGGGGGCGCGACCAGGGGCTGGGCCGCGCCGCCCTTATGTGAGGGTGGCCTGTGGCCCCTCTCCGTCTCCTCTTCGGATCTCTGGAAGCTTCCGGGAAAAATAAGACTTCAGGAACTTGTTTCGTCCAATTCCGAGAATATTTCCTGTATAGATTTTCTGAAACACAAAAACAGCAAAAAACAGGGAACTGCACTGTGGCGACTTGTTAATAGGTTAGTTCCGGGAAATGCATAAAAGTGCCACGAAGTGTAACGAAACATTAGGCAAATGGTGTAAAAACAAGCATGGAGCATCAAAAATTATGGATACGTTGGAGACGTATCAATACTGCTACACATACATATTATAATACACAAGATTAGAGATTTCACATTAGAACTGTTTGCATGTATGCATTCGGGCTTAGAATTGGACATTTGGTGTTTAGGGCCTTGAATTCCACCGTTTGGATATTTCTTAGTATCGAGGCCTAGAATTTAAAGCGAATATTGAGCCAAGCAGCCCCCCCTTCATGGATCGAGTCCTCAAGGGATACAGAGGTCCCCCCTTCGGTTTGCTCGGTGTGTTCAGTTTTAGTCCAGACTCAACCCATAAAAATGTTTGTTGATTGCAAATTGTTGAACAAAGTGTTGGTTGCCCAATATTTGGACGAAGTTTTTGACGCAAAACAGTAGGAAAGACCCCTACTGCGTCATTTTCATTTTATATATGGGTGGGGATATTTACAACGGGTAGCTTAGATATTTAGGTGGGAATATTTGGACGATGTTTTCAAGAAAAGTGAACTACAGTTGGCAAAGAGACAAGGGCATGTAGATTATTCCATCCAAATAAGATCCCCTGGTCGCTGCTAGAAATCATCGCTGCGCAAAGCCCATGTGTTTGACGACGACAGTGGGGATTCTTTTTTTTTGGCAGTGATTCTGAACTTCATTGGTTGTATTTGACAATGGCCTGGCTGAAGCCATTGTTTTGTGAAGTTGAACTTTCTCTAGGGTGAAAACCAAAGATCTTTGATCGGGCAACGACAACACTTGTATATTGTTTCCTTCTTGGAGGCGTTGCTATTGGAGAAATTATTCTGCAGCCCGGATGCTGTCTTCGTTGATGGTTCAAGTGTTATTGTTGCGAGTGTTCAATCATTGCGATGGGGTATTTGTTTTTCTATTTCTTTATTCTTTTTGTTGCCTTGATGTCTTGGACATTGAGTTGGACAGACTGAATGTAATTAGTATCTTCGCAGTATAAATATATTCTGATTATCGAAACATATTTTAGATGAAGATCTAAAACATTATTTTTTGACAATTAAAGAACCAAATATTTAGTCATGACCAATTTTTCTCTTGGTATAAGGTTCACTACACACTGGGCCTCCCCGCAGCATACCTCTTCGTCCCCTTTCACCCGCACCCGACAAAAACGAGGAGGCGACAAGCCCTCACGAAGCAGAGCACGGCGGCGGCGGCGCAGGTAGGCCTCTCTCCCGCTCTCCTCCTCCCTGCCCCGTCTCTACGGCGGCCGTCCGTGCACTCCAGCGATAGTCCGCGCCGTTCTCCTCCCTGTCCCGTACCTTCCCTTCCAGCATCATCCCTAACCCTAATCGACCGGCGGGAGGCGGAACGGCGGCGGGAGGCCGAGCGTGGCCACCTCCGCATCTCCCCAAGCCGGCCTCCTCCCCTCGACCATACAAACCTCCCCTGTATACGTTGCCTGTAAGACATACTAGAAAAAACGAAGACACGTCTTGGTACGAGCCTCTGGCTAATCAGTCACCAGCGTGTTGACCTTTTGCCTCGTAATGTTGTACTATCCAGGAAAATCGATCCTACTAATTTAGGATGGATATTGTGCAATTCTCATCATTTTCTGTTGTTTCAATGGTTATATGATTCGAGGCTAAAGGTGGAAATGTGCAGTTATTATAATTGTCAGTAGAGCTACATCACTTTTTTCTATTAGCTGCTTGCAAGATAAACTGATCTGGCAAGTAGAGTAAGGGTTAATTTCGGTTCAAGGTAAGGGCAATCCTAGCGTTATCAAGCAAGATTAGTCGTTATATGTATGGCTTAAAAGATCAAGGTTTTGGTCGTAATATAGGCCGTGACTGCAAATAAATGCTTACCCGGAGAAGAGTCGAATAATCTCTCTTGCACGGGCAAAGCAGAAAAAATTGTGGAGTCGTCTTGGTCACGACCCACCAACGGCATGTGCCCGCTGCGGCCGGATTATAGTTGTAGATCGCCTGTCTGTGCCAGTTCATCTATGTATATTTTCTTTCCCAGTTTCCGCATGCATCTAGCAAACAGAGATCCAAAGAAGTTTGATCAGTTATTTCTTCTGTGTATTGCCTTTTTTGCCTTCATGCAACCAACAGCAGGCGTTGCTTGTATAAGCTATAGCTCAAACCGGCAAGGTGAATCTTGCCTAGCTAAGCACTGTAAGAGAATATGAAGACTTTAATCCAAATTCTGTTTCTCAAATCAAACACAGGGAGCTGCAACTAGCACCCGTCAGGATATTCATCTAGCCCAGCTAAGATATTTTAATGCTAGTAATACAAACACATAAGAGAATTCTTAGTTGTTCACTAAAGTTGTACGTATGAGTTATTCTGTTTGCTCAAACCAAAAATAATGAATTGCAACAAAGACGTCATGTAAAGAGACAAATGGCGCTGCAGAGTGTTTCTATCAGATTCCCTCTCATTGATTTTGACAAAACTTCAACGGCCCTTGAACATAATGTGTTAATGTCCTAGAGCGAAAGTAACCTCCCTCCAAAAGAATTATTTGTTACTGTGCACCTACTTCAATGTTATTACGGTTTCATGAATCTAAACTTTTGATATGTTTTGATGTTTCACATTAATCACAAATTAGGTGCTACTCCCTCCGTTTATAAATATAAGATGTTTTAGGTTTATGGAGCAAATGTATCTAGACAAGTTTTAGTGCGTATATTCGAGTGAACCTACACACTAAAAGATGTCTAGATACATTTGCTTCACAAAGCTAAAACATCTTATATTTATAAACGGAGGGAGTATTATTGATTGATGCTCGTCTTTCTTGGCACGTGCATCCTGAAGAACAGGTCTTTTCATCTAATCTTTCAAGGGTCAATTGTTGTACTCCCTCTTTATGAGTTTCTAGGTGCAGAGGGCCAATTTGGGAGGCCCGATGTGTATTTTCATTGGCTCTAGAATGTGCACGAGAACACGAGAATTCTCACGAACGTTTCCACTCCCCCCCCCCCCCCCCCCCCTGAAATTAATACCGTTTTCCCCTCTTACCTATTCATCTGCCAACCGGTGAGCCGTTGGCACCTTTTGCAGGGGAAATTAATATCGTTGTTCCCTCTGCTGGGGAGAAACAATGAGCTAATTCAATTAATGTGACATGCGAGGAGCTAATTAATCTCTCCAGCCTTATAACCGTTGAAAATCTGGAATTGGCCTCCAGCCCTATGCCCTCATACGGAGGGAGTAATGAAGATGACATGGCCTTGTTTATGTTGTGATTATATGTTCATTCCATATCAACCGCGGTGCATGGGAATCAAAGTTCTTCATAGATGATGCCCTCATTTCATTTTTTTTCCAAGGTCCCTCTTTTAATGATATATGTGTTCAACACATGTAATTCACTAGGTTGCAGATGAATCAGGCTGAGGTCTCTGGTTTGTTATGCGCTGGCTTGCATGATACTAATGCTGGCGAACAATCTTATGCAACTGAATGTCTGCAAATGGATCAGGATCCATCCCATGAGACAATCAAATTTGAAGTGTCAATCACACCTCCAGCCATGCACAATGGTTGTAGCAATTCCAATTCTTGCTTGGATGAATATCAACACACAGGGATCATGGCAGGAAGAGTTCAGTCTGTGGAGGAAGTTAATTTTGGCAGTATTCAACACCTTGAGGTTCAGCCACATATATATCGTTAATATTTCTCTTTTCATGCAACTAATTATTTTTATTATTATATTTCTGTTCAATTATCTTTTCTGTTAACTGTTTATTGTTTGGCTCTATCAGGGAAGAGTTTCTGATTCTGATGAAGAAAGCTTGTCATCTAGCCCTGAAACTTCATCTACCACTAATTACGGTATACCTAATGTCATCAACTCATAGCTAATGTTTGTTTGTTCTTTATGGGAGTTTGCTAATCTTTGCTGTGCAATTTCAGGTTATATGGAACAGAATATTTACAATACTTTGGATGAAATGGTATGTCTTTTCTCCCCTTTTGTTACAATTGTAATTTTATTGCTGAACACTCGAGTGATTTGTATTATTGAATGCATTTTTCGTTCTTCAAGTAGAAATTTGGAGAAATGATTTATGGAAGTACAACTGAGATGCCATAGCAGTGGAACTCTTACTTGTTCAATTACAGCCAGCACTTGGCCTACAACCTGATTCTGCTTGCAAAATACGCTAGTTCCTAAACTCTCGTCCGCAATGTTGAATCGATTGAATGCCATGTGCTTCTGTATCTTCTATGGCAGGCACCGGTTGTTAACATGCAAATTTTCATTGGCAACATATATACGCTGGAACTAAATTCTTTTGGCTCATTTGTTTTCCAGATCATGACATATGTATTCTCCTGCTCATGATAAGCTAGTTGAGTTTGTTTGCCTTCCCTTAATGATTACTCCAAACTGAGATGATTCATAATATATATATGCTGCTGTTTGGTCCTCACCCACTTTGTCTACTTACCAGTTAACAATACTTTGGACCAATATGTTGCTTGAAGTTGGGACCTTTACCTTTTTTGAAATTATTTTTCTGTATTTGTAGGTTGACAAAGAAGGTCTGGTTATGCTTATTCCAGAGTTTGTGTTGTGTGACACGGCCTTACATCTTCAGCCTCACCTAACTTTTTCATCGGACGGGTTCAAGATTGAATATCTTGATTGTGATTCACGTGAAGATGATGAGATGATAGCTCTATATTGGGATGTTTGTGACATTATTTCTATTAATAGTAAATGGACTCAAGCTGTAAGTAGTTCTCTTTTACATTTTTGCTACTTTACCTTATATTTGGTATAGCTTAATTAATGCCCCTTTTAATCAGGTTCAATCTGCCTCTATAACTCTCATCGTTAGATCCAGCTCAGAAACCAAAAGTTCAGGTAATTATGCTGGGCATTCTGGCTTTCTTAATTCAACGTGCTTTCCTTTTTTCCCGAAATAAATGACATCTAGGGTGAAGATATGATGCATGCAAGGCATGCAGTAAAGCTGTGTTGGTTTATTGGTTGTGTTTTGGCGTGGATTTAGATTTTAGCACTGCATGTCCTGTTTTCTTGAAAAAGTTCAACAGCACCAACCAAACTACAATCTATGACGGAGTTCAGTTTATCTATTTGATTGGTCATTGGTCTACTGTTTTGTATAGCAAGTATCTGAATATACAAGAAATTTGTGAAGCTCAGTGTTAACTTTGTTTTTGTGATTGGCAGCAAATGTGTCATGCAATGGTAAGATTATACAAAAGTTCAAATAGCGCACTAGCTTGACTGTATCAACCAAAAGCTGGATATTTTGCGGTTAAATAGAAAGGCAAATGGTGCTGGCTACACTGGTCCATTGCATGCCCCTCATGACCATCCACCTGTTAAGAAACAAATGGACTACAGTACCTCTAATAACACCAATTAAAAACTAAACTCAAGGTAGTCTCCATGACTATGGCACTCGTCGCTAAGAAAAGCAAGTGGATAACCATAGCAAGCCTCCCTCTCGTTGCCGTCTCAGTGCACATCTCTATGGCTGTGTCAGAAGCGGTTATGCAGTTGGCTGCAGGGGTGGAGGGAGGTGGCGCTGAAGCTGGACGGGACGAGGTGGCCGGCCACAAGTCGCTGCCATTGCCTCGTTGCCCGAGAAGACCATGTCCAGGTGGCCAGCTAATTTCACCCAACCACGGTCTCTCTCTCTGTCTGCCTCTGAACAGTGAATTTCTCTCCCGCCGCTAGCTGCTGTTCCACGTGTGTGCCGAATCCCCCAATCCCAGGCAGGAGACCCATCTCACCTTCGTCTATGGAGTTCAATATGCGGCATGGCGACGAGTATTGCCTCAGATGGATGATATGTCGACGCCACACTGGTATGGCGGATGCCACATGTTGCAAGTGTTGCGAGGGTGGGCTCCTTATGTAGGAACCATGTCACAGCGTTATATACCAACCCCACAAAAGCCTTGCTCCTGGCAAGCGGTGCAGGGGACTTCCTGGCCTGGGGCAGAGGTGCTGGGGGATGCTGAGGGCAGTGGAGGTCAGGGACGTGGCAAGGCGTTGGTGCGAACTGCTTTCCTGTGGTTGATTAAGCGGTGGCAGACCAGCAGTGGGAACAGAGGCCAGCGAAGAAAAAACCCTAGCTGTGGCTGTGCGGGATGTGCTGAAGAGGAGTGGGGAACAAAAATGAGGGTCAGGGTGGTCCGGTGGTGTGGGAGATCGATTTCTGTGAAGGGTTGCTATATATCACTAGCATTTTTGTCACAAATAATACGAGCAATAGGGCAGTGTTATATTTGATGTTTCATGAAGGCGATTGAAGCACCTCTGTCGGTGCTTTCGGCTTTATTGTGTATTTTGGAGTGGCACTTGTAAGAATACTTATCAATTGGTTGGTGTTTGGGCTTGTGCTTCTAGGCCTAAAAGCACAAGCACATGCCCAAACAAATACACCCTTGGGTCCAACCCCTCATAATGATGGGAGTTTCAGTTAAGTGTTGTGCGCTAATTTGGTTATGCTTTGGGAAGTTCTGGCAATCTGGTCCTCTTTTCCTCTGGATAAGCGTAGTAACCCTGTAGCCAAAATAGTAAGTGTGGGCTGGTAGGCAGATGGGCTTACCCACACCCTTTGCAGCGCCAGTTATAGTTGTTTTTCATTTATGAGGTGGTTAAAGCCTTAAATGGCAATTTAGTGCATTCAGATTCTTCTTTGATTACTTCTCCCCATTCAAGTATTGTGGTCTGCCAGACATGGTTTAGAAAAATGCTAGCCAAACGTACAATAAAGTATACTTCCCATCCAATCGGTTAGTTTTTTTACACCTATACTTTTGGCTAAGCTGAAATATTCGTAGGTGAATTCAAAATGGTCTAGTTTGATGATTGTGTTTTCTATGTGAGGTTCATTTTATCTTCTGAGATGGATTTTAACTTGATGTCTTTCTGCTGTTGCATGTAGACGTATGTTCACAGATGCATGCATGAATTAATTAATAAGTTAAAAATATGAAACAAATGTTAATATTGTGAGATTTCGATATTCCTTTATTGTTTGCTTGTGTCATACTAATTTGTTTGTCTTTTTGATACTCTATAGGTCCCACTAGAGTGGAATTTTGTCTTACAGATCCAAAATGGCCACAGAAACAAGAGAAGATTTGTTATCTTGCATCAAGATACCATGAAATCTGGAGCAACACTCCGTCGTAAGCTTTGAGATGTGTTACGCTTTATGCATGCCTTTTTTTTTTCTTGTATGAGTTTATTTTACTCGATCAAATTTCTGACCACATCATAGAATGTTGTAGGTGTAGAGAGAATGATTGTATTTTACTTAATACAAACGGACGAGCGTGCATCATATCAGATTTTGCTGTTAATATATGGTTTATTTATGTTGTTGAGGGTAAACTACAGACTTTAGATTACTACTAAAAAAATAAGGGATTGTATCAAGAACTATACACAAAAGAATAGGGAAAAGAGCTCGAATAGACAACTAGAATCAGACTAGTAAAACGGTTACATTATGACATGTTATTCTTATATTCAAGGGTTCACGGAAATTAGGCATGCTGGAAATGCTGGTTACTTGGGTTATTTCAATTTCGGTTTGGTTACAGATAAGTTTTTCTATTTGTACGGGGTTTGGATATGGATACCAAATATTGAAGGTGGACATATATTATGACGGAGGGATCAATGAACATTATTTCGAATTTTGGCAGAAAAATTGTTATCTCATCGGACCATCGCCTTTTGCCAGATTCTGTGGTTGGACAATTTTGCTGTATCTTCATCTTTTTACACCTCAAATTGCAGTTTGCTCTTAGTAACAAAAAAAAAATATAGTTTTTATTTGTGTAACAATGATCTTATGTGATGACATGTTACTATCAGAGAGGATTTTGCATTGGAGAATTGGAGCGAGCCCAGTTTATTTTTCCCCAAGCAATACTTTTCTGGGTATGTTGCTCTTATGTAATTTTATTCTCTGTATAGGTTTTTTTTGCCTCTTTACAAACACTGAACTATCTAGAGGATTAATGAGCAGTAGAGCGCTTTACTTAGCTTTTGTCACTGTACAAACAATGTTAGTCCTGTGCATGTTTTATCTATTTTACTAACTTGACCTACTACAATCAATTGTTCTTTATATAACGTCCAAGTTTTTAAATCGCAGTTTTCACGGTGAGGTCCTAGCTTATTTAGAGTATAGCTGTTACCTATAAAGTTATGTTTTTTTTTTTTCGAAATGGGGAAGCCCCAGCCTCTGCATCAAAATGATTCATATAGCTTTTATTTAATAAAGCTATGTTATTTCAATAGAAAATAATAAATATGTATACCCTTGAATCATGCAAGGCAATTGTTGATACAATATAATAATAAGAATACAGTTTTCTTCACTGTAGATCCTTAATCTGTTAGATATATAGATGCTGAAGTGTTGAAAAAGGGAGGAGGTTTTTTGTTAGGTTCTAATAATCTATGCTTGTAATAGGTGTATTTAGGACTTTTAGTGGAGTTGAATTTAATTTACCTTTTCTAGTATTGGCGAAGGGTACCTAGGCAGAATAGCGGAGCTGTCGCTAGCTATAAGGTAAGACAAAGCTATAGCGGGCATCACTACTATAACGGAACAGTTTGGTTCGCTTAGCGATTGGGGTCTGAAAACCAATAGCTTAAATATCAGTACCTATTTATAACATCATTAATACTTGAAATTGATACGAGGGTCTATCCTGGTCTTTATGTTGTGCTTGTTGTAGTTGAAACATCTATGTACTCGGAGGGTTCAGCTAAATTTTCTTTTCTTTGTGTTTTTTATGCTTATCCATCGTTTGCTTTAATTGTTTCAGTACTGAGGACTTTGAAGACGTTATCTACCCTAAAGGAGATCGCGATGCTGTTTCTATTAGCAGCAGAGATGTTGATTTGCTTCTACCTGAAACATTTGTCAACGATACAATAATTGACTTTTATATCAAGTAGGTCAAATCTTTCATTGCTGTCTGCACAGTAGCATTAGTTGTTGAATGATGCTCTCCTATTACATTTCGTGTACTGGTACAACTGCTATTGTAATATTTGTAGATCTGATCACCTGTTTTGCACTGTTTTGTTTGATAAAGCTGTTGTTTATAGTAAGAAATGGTTTTTTAGTTTCAAATGTCACTTAACAAAGCAGTACCCCACTGCTCGCCCTTCTATTTCATGCATTCTTAATCTCAACTTCCATAGTTGGTTTTTCTGAATATTAGATGATTCCGTTATCGAATTAAATAGCATGAAAGTTGAATTTCTGTTTCTGATGTCTTGGGTTACCATTTAGTATGTGCCTGTTAACTTTACATTTCTGTAGAGTGCATCATACTTGTTTGATAGTATAATTGTTCTCTTATTCTTATTTGCAGATACTTAAGCACAGGAATAAGAACTACAGAAAGGTGCAGGTACCACTTCTTCAATAGCTTCTTTTTTCGCAAGCTGGCAGATCTTGACAAAGACCAAGGAAGAGCTCCAGAGGGTAGATCAGCTTTTTTACGTGTCCGCAAGTGGACCCGAAAAATAGACATATTTGCTAAGGATTTTCTATTTATCCCGGTGAACTTCAGGTAAAGAACTCATTTGTTTTGTTTGGTGCAATGATAATTCTTTGTGCACTGGTAATTGTGTTTCTTCATTGCAGCTTGCACTGGAGCTTAATTGTTATCTGTCATCCTGGAGAAGTGGTCAGATCTGAAGGTATGGACATAAATTAAAGTTTGTACTTTTGACATTCATGGAGTAGTGTCTTAACTTTTGTTTTGCTTCAGATGATGAAGCAGAAAAGCATGCTAAAGTTCCATGCATATTACATATGGATTCTCTTAAAGGAAGTCATAGTGGACTGAAGGACATCATTCAAAGGTAACTCATTTCTTGAAGAGTGATAACTCGTGCCACTTTCCTGCAAAATTAGTTTATTTTAGGATGCACTACTATTAAACCAAAACTTTGACCACGAACATACGCCCAACATTTTTAATTTTCAGATGAAAATGTTCAAATTGGTTAGAAGCACATTCATATGAATATTTTAGTATATTTTTGGAACAAGAGGGTCACTTTGTGACCAATATATCTGCTTAATCTGACTCTTTCTGTTGCAGTTATCTATGGGAAGAGTGGAAGGAAAGGCACCCTGAAGCGACATTAGATATTTCAGACAAATTCTTAAACCTGAGATTTGTCCCCCTTGAGGTTTGTGAGCATCAGCTTTTAGTATCAAGTCTCATGTGCGTCTGGAAAATTCATTCTTGAGTACTGTAATTTTTTGTGCTAATTTCTCGACTTATAATAGTTATGGGAACCATCTGATCTCACTGATGTGAAGAGGGCAAGCACTACCCTTTGTAATTTCACAAGTGATCAATACATCAAGGAGCATTTTTTTAGAATTGCATTGCAACTTGC
Organism: Dactylis glomerata; assembly: GCA_007115705.1. Lineage (NCBI taxonomy): Eukaryota > Viridiplantae > Streptophyta > Magnoliopsida > Poales > Poaceae > Dactylis > Dactylis glomerata. Next base: position 18,943,662 of record QXEO01000541.1, on the reverse strand, counting down.
ACTCACCAATCATGGAAGCTATAAGATGGTAATAGGTGCGGGTATTTATTGAAGGTATCCAGTCAAATTTTTAACTGGATAAAAAGGTTAAGGTTTGATATTATTAAAAAAATCCTCTCATCCTTTAGGCTGTAAGGTTTGAAGCTAAAATTTATCAAATTCTATTAGTAAAATCCTGTGGGCTGTGATGACCAGAGTCACGATTCATTTGGTCTGTTGCCCAGATTTTGGCGAGTTTCTCTTCACATTTGCATTTTAGCTCTTGCCAAATCTTTGCCAATCTGTGTGCAACCAAATAGCCGATTTCAGCGCAAATTGTGGATTGTGGTACACGCACCTCTTCCGCTGATACATGCACAAACATAAAAAGAACAAAAACCCATAAACATGTGATATGCAATAAAATAAACTACTAGGTTGCAGGCACTCTGTTATCACTAAAATGCAGCCCAGGGATTACTTGTCTAATTAGGAGCTTCTGTTAACTGTATCTATGATTCCTCACAGCTAGTTTGTTTGACTTGCTGAGTTAGCCAATCCAGCATATTTTTCATTCTGTAAAAATACTTTGAGGCGGTCAATAGGGTTTACAAATGTATATCACATACGTGCCTACAGAACAAAGATAGTTTCTCTTAATTCATTTGTCAATGTGTATTTTCTATTAATGATATAGCTTTGTTCTGTTTGTGGTCCAGCTTCCCCAGCAAGATAATTCATTTGATTGTGGCCTGTTCCTACTCCATTATGTGGAACTCTTTCTGATGGATGCTCCCAGCAGCTTCAACCCCTTAAAGATTGATGAATTCTCAACCTTTGTGAGTTCTAATCTCATTCTTTTTAAAAATATTGGATGTTGTTAGGTTTGAGCCTGCAATTTCATCAGCAATCTATGAGTTGTTTCTCTGTTTAGATAATTTTCTTCGTTTTCCCTTTAGCTATTTTTTTTATGGAAACACCATGCAATGAGTGGATATTTTAGTATATACATCTCTAATGGAGAGACTATCACATCCCTAGCACTTCACCTGTCTCTACTTCCCAGATTGTAGCCACTTGCTTGTACCTTCACTTTAGTCAATTCATCACCGTTACTTATGGTCTGACCATCTCTCTTTGCAATTGCATTTGAGCAACTTGCTACCTATAATCACAAAAATGAGAGGAAGAATTGGTGTAAGGTGATCACTGATGTGACGATTCTTGTCTTCTGCAATTATACTGTGCCTAATCAAAAAATGTAAATGGTAGCTTCTATGCATTATAAAGCATTGGATGTAAGTTGAATTTAACATCGAAGTTACTGGGGATCCATCAAAGTTTGAAGTATTGGTGGCATTTTGCACTAGCTCAAAGTACTGTTACAGGCTTGTCAAAGTTAAAGCTTAAAACATGCATGGGCTGTTTCCAACCTTATGATATTATTGATCGTTGGAGCACATTTTCCTAATTAAAATATGGGGATGTATATGACGTGAACACTGAGTTTTGGTGGACCTTTTCATCCTCAGTTGGAGCAGCAGTTGTTGAGTGAAATAATTTACGTCCTGTAGCCTGTTTTTTACACTGTTTTCCAGCGGAAGATTGAAGTTTTACTTTGGCCATTGTTTCTTTGCTTGAGTAATCTGGAAGCTCTAGTTTGGCCATGTTTCTTTTCTCGAGTAGTCTTTGTCTCAGCCATGCCACTCTGGATATTTTTAATTTAATATTTTAATGCTTGATGTACTTTTCAGCTCAGTGATAATTGGTTTGTACCCGCTGAAGCTTCACTGAAGCGTTCATTGATCAGGAAGCTAATCCATGAGCTAGTGAAAGGACCTTCTCAAAATTTTGCGATACTAACCCGTGCTGAAGAGCAGTTTGATGAAAAACATCAAATAAGTGAAAATGCTGAGCAGGAATCAGCTATAGAGTTCCTTGCTCAGGGTTGCTCTGCTGGTGAAACTGATTCGGTTTGCCAAATTCCTGGAACACGGCAAGAATCCACATTGATCTGCTCTAATAATCCTGCAAAGGACCTACCTGTTTCCGGATTCGGTTTAGAGACTGCAGAGGATACAATGTTTGCTGTACAAGATATGCAGGTACTGTATAATTTTAGCAAATTGCAAGAACTCTTATTGTTCCAATTGATTAGTTGCAATTGACATTCATTGAACTTGTTCTCCAATGCCGTGTTGTAACTATTGTTGTTCTCCCTTATTTTTTTGGCAGATCTGTCCACCGGAAGGAGCTAAAGCATTGCAGGATGATGGCTGTCTGGTAAAAGATAGGGATACTTATGAGGAACCTGCTCTGGATTATTTGCATAATAACCAGGAAATTTCAAGCCAAGCAGAAGCTAAGGTGCACGATACAATGGATTCTGAGGTAATGGCCTGCAAACAACAAAGTTTAGAAACAAACATAAATGAAGTTGTGGATGGCTCCGAAGATAGGCATCCTGTGGCGATGTCTGATTCCAGCAATGATGACATTGTGAATGATCCAGAAAGCACTAAAGGTGAAGCTGAAGATGACAAGTGTGATATTCCTGATGTCATGGGAATTGTCGCAATCTGTGATATAAACGGTAATGCTTCTGGGTATTTCAAAAAAAACGGTAATGCTTCTGGGTGTTCTTTAGAAAGTAGCGTTGTTAAAGCTGAGGAGGCCATAGGCAATATATCTGATGACACAGGTTCACTCGCCATAGGTGAGTTGAACAAAGATGTATCTGGGCACTCGTTCGCACCGAATGCTGTCGAATCTGAGGACATGAAACATGAAGATACTCATGGGGATGCCAAGGTAGAAGATGATATCAAAATTAACATGAACGAAACTGACGGTGTTCATGGGGATGTCAACGTAGAAGAGGATATCAAAGTTAACACGAATGGAACTTGCATAGCTGTGGATGAGATCAAGGGAAACACTGACAACCTCATGACCAGCGGCAGGACTGTTTCCTGTGAGTCGAGTGGGACTGATGAACGCGCAGCAGTGGAGTCAGTCCCTGGTGAAGATGACACGACTTGTACTGACGCTGATATGCAATCCCTAAATAGCTCCTCCTGTGCAGAGATAGAAACAGTTTGTGAGGACAAACCTTGTGATGCTAAAAGACCACTTCCTGACAGCACCACTGAAGTTGAGAACATTCAAGTTTCTGATGGCAAGCGCTCACAGGAAGATGTCCTGTGTACCGAAGAAAAACAAGAGAGGAGCTGCAAGCGTCGCAAGGTTGTGGCATCTGGAGCAGCAGATAAGCGACGAACAAGGAGCTCTTCAAGGACGCCATCTCTAGAATAGATCTGGCTGGCGTAGCGGCTATTCTTAGCTTGTGTTACGTAAATATTTTTTTTTGGGGTGTTGACGGTTACATGTGTCTGCATAGGTGACTTCCGTCAAGGTTTAACGTTTCAACAAACATCGTCAGCAAGCTGATAGTTAGCACTTAAGCATCCTGCCTAAACCAGTTCAGTTTAGTGATGCCTGATTCAGTTTTGAAAAAGTGTTGTATAAGGTTAGTACTCCTGAATTTGGCTCTGAAATGTACTGGCAGGCCTCCTTCGATTTTTTTATCGTGTCCTAAAAGACTTCTCGCAAATTTCTTCCCACTGATGATGTTGAGCTAGTCAGCTAGTGCTCGCAAGTTCGCTGGCTGTCACGGGGCAAAACCTATACTGCGACCAGGTTGCCGTGAACTAGGTGCTGCACAACCCACGTGGGTGTGGGCCAGCCCATTTGGCGTTTTTTTTGTTATTTTCTGTTTTCTTTTTTATTCTTCTTTTTCACTTGTTTATGATTCGAAAACATGTTAAATTCGAAAATGCTCAGTTCTGAAAATATTTAAATACGAAAAAAATCAAATTCCTAAAGCGTACAGATTCAAAAAAAATTAAAAAATTGAAAATTATTCAAAATTTGAAAATGTTCATATTCAAAAAATGTTCAAGTTTTTAAGAATGTTCACATCTAGGCCATGGAGCTTGGTTGCACCAAGATTTGGGCATGCAGGCCTAGTCTGAGCCGATGTTGCGTTGTCGTACTTGCTGCCCTCCATGCTACGCCATCTCCTTCCTCGGTTGCAACTAGGCTAGATCTAGGTCAGGTGGGCTTAGATCTAGGCGTGCTCATCCCTACATTTTCAAAGGAGTTGGTGGTTGGTTGGCATGAGTTGGCGGGGCGGTGGTCCTGGAAGGTGGACTGCGTCTCTGGCTTTTCGGTGAGCGACATTTGCGTTGGTGATGGTTCTCTCCTTGGCTGTGTGGATGGCGAGTTGTGGGCAGCAGGATCCTGGTGTTGGAGGCGCTTCAGCAATGGTGGCTCCCGTCCTGGAGGCCTGGCTTGGTGACAATGGGCGATCCAAGATATCGGTTGCGGTGCGAAGGTTTTTCTGGGCGAAAAGCTCATCGCTTAAGCTCCAACGGTGGCCATACCTGCGGGTGCTGTGACCCTCTCGAGGGTGTTGTTGTGGTTACCTTCCCCGCATCAGGTCTCTTGTGAGAACCTTTTGACACTACTCGAAAAAAGGCTACCCGCGGCGCACCACATTTGGTTACCCGTAGCGCATGCCCTATGCGTCGCGGGTAGCACGCTATTGGTAATTACTTACCCGTAGTGCATGGTCAGGTGCGCTATGGGTAACGTGGTCTATGCGCTACGGGTAAAATTTGTAAATTCAAAAAAATAAAAAAAAATCATTTTTTTATGAAATTCAAAAAATCGAAATAATATGAAAAAACCTTAGTATCTGAATATTTTGAACATTTTATCACATTAGAAACATTTTCAAATCACATCGGAACAACGACTTTGCTCGGTCACACATCCTCAAATTGCTCTAGGCTAAGCACACTTAACTTCTGAGTTCTATTTGCATGAGCTATCCCTATACTACCTAAGTCCTTATTGATATTAGTATCATATCAATCCTCTTAAGACATATGTGTATATATGTGGACATGTGTGGATTTGTGTGCATGTGTGTATATGTGTGGATATGTCCATGTATATATGTGTTTAATTTTCATTTTTTTAAATTCAGAAACTTCATTTTTTTAAAAATAACGAAAATTTCAAAAAAAATCAAAAATAACGAAAAATTCAAATATCAATTAAAAATTTGAAAACTAAAAAAAAATTAAATAGAACAAATCTAAAAGTTCAATCCAATTTAAATAAAAAAATAAAAATTGAAAATATAAAAATGAGAAAAACTCTATTTTCCCTTTTTGAATTTGAGGATTTTAAAAATTGTCCAAACGAATTGGATGTAACTTTTCATGTGGATACTTTTTTATATAAATTACTTTTTCATTCGACTTCGTATACAAAAGTTATTGCCATTTCACTGGTGCATAAAGTTTTTTTTAGAAAAATATCAAAATTGAAGTTTATTAATTTTTCTAATAACTAGATCACGTAACATAGCTACATTTCAATTTTTTTTATTGTTTTTTATTTTTCATTTTCTTTTATTTTTCAAAAAAATCAAAAAAGGCTATATATGGGGTGGGTGGTGGGATTGTTTTCTGAAAAATTACCCGTAGCGCATGGGCAAGTCCAAAAAATTCAAATAAAATTGAAAATTTTCCCGCCCAAATTACCCGTAGCGTACCACCTATTCCATAGCTACGGGTAGTATAATTACCCGTAGCACATGCCTTGATGATGCGCTACGGGTAATGTGAGCCCACAATTACCCGTAGCGCATGGTCAATAGTGGTGCACTGCAGATAATTTTGTAGGCGTGACTGATGACTCACAAGAATAGGGGGTGTATCGTAGTACTTTCGATAAATAAGAGTGTCGGACCCAACCAGGAGCAGAAGATGTTGACAAGCAGTTTTGATCAAGGATTCACTATAAATACTAGCAAACGGGTTTTCAGGGGTATTTGATAATGCAAGTAAATAAAGTATGAATAAATAAAAGATAGTAATAATAATTGTTGCGAGCGACCCAATCCTTCTTAGAGCAAAGGACAAGCCGGTTGTGTAACTTATGATTACCAAACGTTCCTGAGGACACACGGGAGTTTCTGTCAAGTGCTTTCGCTTCATACAGCTAAGTAATCTTCATTGGTTTGATAGGTGTTATAGGGGTGAACCTATGCTAATGCACTACTCCAACTTGGACTAATACACACTTGTGATTATACCCCTTGCAAGCATCCGCAACTACAAGAAAGTAATTAAGATAAATCTAACCATAACCTTAAACTCTGAGATCCTATACTCCCTGGTGCAATGGTTTCCTAACGGGGGTTTAGGTTTCTGTCGCTCCGGCAATCCCACAATTAGTAGCCAAATACACAATGCATTCCACTAGGCCCATAAAGGTGAAGTATCATGTAGTCGACTTCCATATGACACCACTAGTAGAATAGCACCACAACATAAATATCAAACCATTAAATATTACTCAACATAGTTTCACTACTAACATCTTGACTTCTCCCATGTTCTCAAGAACTAAACGAACTACTCACAAGACATTATATGGATCATGATCAGAGGTGAAATAATGGTAAGTAACAATCTGAACATAAACTTTAATTGAACGGTTCCACTCAATAGTTCTAACTACAAGAGTAATCAACACCAGGAAAGTTTCCCCTATGAACTGAACAAGATTCAACCCAAAATGTTATAGCGGAATGGCGTGGTGATGAAGATGATGAAGGTGCTGGTGATGATGGTGATGATGATGATGATCCCGTTGAAGCCCAGCTCGATGGCGATGACGATGGCGACGATCTCCCCTCTCCGGGAAGGAATTTCCCCGGTAGATTTCTGCCTGCCGGAGAGCTTTCTCTCTCTGTGTGTTTTCCGCCCCACAGAGGCGGCGGAGTCTATCTCTGACCCCCCCTGGGTCTTAGGTTTTTGGGGAGACGATATACACGAGAGGGTGCTGGCAAAGGTGGGCCAGGTTGGCCACACCACAGGGTGGTGCAGCCTAGGGCTGGCCCGCGCCACCAGGTGGTGTGGGCCCCTGGTGGCTCCTCATTGTCCTCATTGGAATTCCCTCTCTGGCATGACTAAGTTCGATGGTTCCACAAGGAGGCGTGGTGGCACATGTAGTTGTCTCGGGTGCTTCGTAGGGGTGTGACTTCTCATGTACTTTATGTTTATGTTTAATCTGTTTTATAACTTTTTTTCTATAACTATGTATCAATTTAATCGTGTGGTTTTACTTATAAAGCGGGACGAAAGCGTGAAGAGAGCGCCTCAACACCATACGCCTACGTTTGAGGCTAAAGGCGGTACACAAGGCGTCGCCCGGTGGCGACAAGGGTGGCCAAACGTAAAACACGAAGGCAGGTAGGGAAAGGCAGGGGCGAAGGCACAATAGTTACCAGAGTGGAGAGTTCGAATTGTTCTGTTAAAACGTGAAAAACATGCTTTCATGGTATGAGTCACTCAGTCACACGACAGCTTGACGGCCGACAAAGCGACATGTAAACCACCAGGCATGCATTCAGTGGCGGATCTAGGATTTTAGCACGGGGTATGCCACACGAAATGTAGGTGCCTAAAGATAATTGTTTTCTTATAATATAAAGGAAATGACCATTATGAAATATGACTATAATTAAATTAAAAAAAATAGATTTTCCAATGTAATAAAAAGGGTAAGATGTTGCGTGTGACGATAAATTTCCAAGGTATTCGATTGCGAGATAATCATTCTGGCAACACTAAAATATAGTTAAATTGTACTAAAATAAACAAGAAAATATGTAAAGAAGATACAGAAATGCATAATGGAGCATATAAAAATTGATCATATACCACCTCCATTTCCAAAGTTAAAATGTTTGGTAAGCTAAAATAGCCAACAAAAATGTCTTATATAATACTCAAAATGAATTATCAGTTGACTAAATTATGATGCCAAGTCTGAAACAAGGTGTAGAGTTGCTTCAACGTAAGCACACTAACTAGAGATTTCTTTTGACTAGTAATCATAGCTAACCAGGTTAAATCCATTCCTTCTAAAAAAGGTTAACACAAAAAAATCATTACCAAAATAAAACGTGCATGCATGGTGCATGGCTAGAGCTAGCTTATAATCCTACAGGCTAGACTAGCGCCAACATATCAAGCTGATCAAACCATTTATTGAACGAAACATGCATGATGGCGAACTACATGCTTTAGCTAGCTCAGCTTGATTAATTCAGCGAGTGATTAGCATGGGAGAGTAAGCTTGCACAGCCGGACGCAGGGTATGCCGTGGCATATACGGCATACCCTGTAGGTCCGCCACTGCATGCATTAATTGGACGATCAAACAAGACACGACACTCAGTTTACTACAATTGTTCAAGGTAATAATCAAACAAATTGGCGTTAATCCCAGCGATGCTTGTTACATACACAAATACGTATGCACGCACTTGCATCAGTATATATGTGAGCCACCAGATCTGAACACCACAACCATAAGCTAAGTACCCTTAAGCCGCTCGCTCCATCTTTCTTCGTCATCTTCTCCTTCTCAGGTCGGAATGTATACGATGTATATATATATCACTAATCTTTTGCACACGCAGATATACAAATACTTGTTGCTATTTTACCCACACGGATGGAGCTAAGAGCAGGACCTAGCAAGCTAGGATCGATGGGGAGAGCCATGGAAGCTCTGGGCGGCGCAGCCGACCATCGGAAGAAGTCGTCGTGGCCGGAGGTCGTCGGCATGGCCGCACTCGCGGCGGCGTGGAGGATCCAGGAAGACATGCCGGACGTCCACATCCAGTTCCACCGCCTCGGCTACCACGCGCCGCCGGGGTACAACGGCCACCGCGTCCGTATCATTCTCGTCGCGGATCACGGGACCACCGTCGCCCTGACGCCCTGCATCGGCTAGTATCCACTCCACCTGAATATGCATGCCTGAAGGCGATCTACTGCATACAATACAATAAATGAGTGATGCATGCAAGCTTAGATGAGGCGGTTGCATACATGTGTTATGTGTGTCATCGTCTTGTGTGAGGAATCCACCTGAACCTGCACCGCTATACTGTATACTCCACCAGTCTCCAGCGCCCACCTACAAGGTTTTTTTCTTGAGAGCCGTTTTTTTACTGGGGGTGGGCTGAATTATCGGTTACCCAAAAATCCAATCTAGAAACTACCGTCACTTCACCATTCGAGATCATAATTCAAACGAATTCTAAATTTTGAAAACAGTTTCCATTCGAAATTTTTGAGGAATTTTGAAAATGGTTTCCTGGAAGCATGCAACATGGAAGATTACCAAAAACTAGTAGTACAAGCCGTCGTGGAGGCGGTGGCGCGCCTTGGTGAAGCCGCACATAGATCGTCTACTTCGCGGGCGACAAGCTGCGGTTGAGCTGGGCTGCTTCTCCTCTACGACCAGTATGCCATGGAGTTGATCGGCAGCATGGGGGCTTGCTGATTTTGCGAATAAGCTGGCGGTCCTAGAGTTTCAATTCGCACCAAGATGACGATCTACCAGATACATGTCCCCATCGATTTAGCTGGAGTGTTATGTTTCAGAAGGGTTCACCGGCAAACTCCTTTGGGCGACATGCCTAGAGATTGCTAGATCGGGTGGTATTCGGTCATGCACACCCATGTTTATTCTGGCCATTTGTTTCAGAGGGAGCATGGCGAGACTCTATTATCCGTTGCCATCATGGGACATGTCTTCCGGTACATGATAAAGTCAGAGGCGAAGAATGACATAGAAGCCGAGTTTCTAATGGCTAGCAATGGTGGTCTGAGTCTTTGTGGCGATGAAGAAATTGCTTGATGATTTGTGACTCGTAGCAGCGGCATCAGCAAGTGGGGGAGACAACATAGAAGAAGTTCAAAGTCCTACATTGCAGGGTCAAAATTCAAGGTCTGGCCTTAACTGGTTGTGCCTGGCAATAACTTTGTTGAAGTCATTGTTTTGTGAGCGAGGATTTTTTTCCAAGGTGAAAACCTAAGGTCTATGATCGGACCACGATGACGCTTGTGCACTGTTTTCTTCTTAAAAACGTCACTTTTGGATAAGCAGGATTTCTAGTGTTGTCTTGGTGGTGTTTGGTGCTGCTACAAGAAATTAATTACTGTAGCAGAATTTTTCTTTTTATAATTCCTTTTTTAAATGATCATGAATTCTTCTTATGTTTTAGCTGTGTACATTCATATTGCCACTAGGGCACTGTGTTGTTCTTGTTCTAGAGACTACATGTAATTAATATCTTCTTGATATTAATACATGCTCCTTATAAAAAAATATACTACAAGCCTAATTATTGATGACATACGTTTATTAACTTTCCCAATTCCAGAAATACACGCTGCAAATCTGACATTTCTTCAAATGCCAACAATACACATACATCTTTAGCTTCATTTATTCGTGAAATACACATGCGCATGCACAGCATACGACTTGGAGTAGTACTGAAGTGTACTTATATTTTATGGAAGGCTAGCTACAATGGAAGTATCATAACTAGTATCATGCATACCACCTAAGTAAAAAACTGATGTGGCATAGAAATTAATGAGGAGAGAGAGGAAAGTGATGTCATAATATGATACTGTATCATGATACGAAGAACTGGAAAATTTAATGGGCAATGCATCATGTCCACAAATTTGCATTGAGATTCTACGAAATATTTAATATGATACTATTTGATGATACCATGCATTGTGGATGTGGTATCATAAACTAGTATGATACTTCCCATTGTGACTAGTCTTATGTGCGTACACATTGCCCATTCAATGTGCCATCAAATTGTAAATTGCGCTAGCTGCATTACCAGCCCCGCTGCCGGCGCCCTCTCCGGACTTCCAGCTCGCTGCCCATGCCCTCCACGGCCTTCTTAGCTCCGCTGTCTGCGACCACGTGAGAAGAGGATTCTCACACGCGCGCTCCTCCTCTTCCTCCGCCGGTCTTGTCATGCTCGTCTCGTCACGACGCGCGCCCATACGTCGCGATTTGCAGAATGAGCCTTGAGCCGAGACTTCTTTTTGTCACGCACGTCTGGACAATTTTTGAACGGTCACATGGGAAGCGGAAAGGTTTTCCCATAGTGGGAAGCTGAAAGGCTTTGCCTTAGTGGGAAATGAATGCGAGTCTATTCAGTTCGTCGCCTTGATTTTCATTTCGCCTCCCTTCGCTGCATGTTCGCCTCCCTCTGTGGCTATATAAGAGAGGTCGCTCTTCTTCAGAAAGGACAACGTAGAGCCACCGTGCCTGCCACTTCATTCCAGAACACTACGCTGCCGCAACCTTCCCTATCTCGTTCTACAACGTGCACCGTAGCTCAGGACAATGGGCCTCCGGAACCCCGTCTCTTGCGATCCTATACGGGAGAGTGGCGATAAGGTTTTTGGGGAGCGCTCTATGTGACTACTGACCACTTCTGTATCACGAACGCCCATGAGGAGGACTCATTCCCTGGCATCAATAACCTCTTCAACGACATGTCTCTCAACAGTGACAACACCAACAATAGTTCCTCTTCTGCACCACAATTCTATGTGATCTTTTACCATCTGTTTCAGATCATGTTTCAGTTCTTCTTGCTATCGGTTGGTCTAGACTTGCTGTTGTTCAACTCAATACTCTTAGCAATCTGTTTAGACCTATGGCTTGCCTATTATCTGTTAGCCGGCATGATTAAATTATTCTCTATTAAATTAGTCATGTTTTATCTACTACTTTTATGGATTAAATTATTGGTAATTTGCTCATATTTCCAAAAAAATCCAAAAACCATATTCTTGTTATAGGCAATTTTATGGCTATGACGCATCTTTGAAGCCCCCGGTTTTCGAGAGTGTGAACTACAAGAGATGGCGTACAAGAACTGTTATATGGCTCACAACCATGCTTTGATACATCTAAAGGCAAGCCTGAAGGAGAACTTACTCGCGTTGAGGAGAAAGCTTTTCAACAACCTTTTGAGAGGTGCTAATCTCAACGTTCTTGATGAAAATATTATTGACTCGTACCTGTCCTTCACTACAGGCAAGGACATGTGAGATACGCTCGAGACCAAGTTTAGAATTTCGAACGCTGGCAGTGAATTGTATTAGGCGTGCCGGCAAAGCAATATGTACAATATATATCAGGCGTGCATTGGGCGATCAAACAAGACACCCCATTTACAATGGTAGGTGTCTATATGTGATAATCAAAACCGATTGGCGTTAAATCCTAGAGATGATGTTACGTACACAAGTACGTACGCACGCACTTCCATCTATATATATACGCCACCCGATCATTTGAACGCCAAAACCATATAAGCTGCCTACCCCTCAACGGATCGCTCCATCTTTCTTGGTCATCTTCTTCTTCTCAGGTGAGAATATGTCGATTTGTGCATATATGGAGTTTATGTTTTGCATGCATTCATTTCTCAACTTAATGTAATTTGATCGATGGCTGGTGAACTATAAGAACAGGATCTAGGATCGATCATGAGAGGCATAGAGGCCATGGATATAACGGACGCGACCATCCGAAGAAGACTTCATGGCCGGAGGTCGTGGGCATGGGCGCGCTCGAGGCGGCGGCCAAGATCCGGGAAGACAGGCCGGACATCTACATCCAGCTCCACCGTCTCGGCTACCACGCGCCGCCGGGGTACGACGGCCACCGCGTCCGTCTCATCCTCGTCCCGGGGAAGTACACGGTCGCCCTTACGCCCTGCGTCGGCTAGCCGGTGTTAGCACTTAATCTTGATTGTATCTGCATATTAGTTTGTCTTCAGTTCTGCATGTAGTCTAGTTAGATAGGGAGCTGCTTGCCGGTGAAGTTTCAGAGCACGCACAACTGGCGAGATGCCAATCTGAGATTGGAGCAAGGCGTGATGCTGGTTCTGTGCGATGCAGGACAGTCGTGAGATGCGACAGATGCGTGCGATGGAGTGTGATGGCCTGCATGCTCGAGTGGAGCCGGGTGATCCGGCGAGTCAGTATGCATGTGTGTTAGTCGAGTGAATCGGCAGACTATCTAGGAGAGTAGTTAGCATGCGTCAGATAGTTAGCACGAGCAGGTAGTGGTGAGCGTGGCCGCTAGGCTGCGCGTGGGTGAGCCTATATATAGCTCTGTAATCATGTTTACTTTAAACTAAGAGAAAGAGAAGAAAATGTAGCCTTTGTGTGTGCCAAGGAAGATAGCCACGGCAAAGCTTTGTTGCTCTTCCTTGGATTGTGTGAGAGTGTGTGTTCATGAGAGAGATTGAGAGAGTGAGAGGTACAAGAAGAGGCGCTGCGAGATGCAGCGCCAACAATTGGTATCAGAGCACTCACCACTACCTGCTCGTGCTAACTCTCTGCTAGCTACATGCGCGTGGGTGAGCCTATATATAGCTCTGTAATCATGTTTACTTTAAACTAAGAGAAAGAGAAGAAAATGTAGCCTTTGTGTGTGCCAAGGAAGATAGCCACGGCAAAGCTTTGTTGCTCTTCCTTGGATTGTGTGAGAGTGTGTGTTCATGAGAGAGATTGAGAGAGTGAGAGGTACAAGAAGAGGCGCTGCGAGATGCAGCGCCAACAATTGGTATCAGAGCAAGAAGATCTTGGCGGCCTACGGCGGCGACGTTGCGATGCTGCTGAAGCCGACGGTGGACTCCATGCGAGGTGGAGGTCGACGGCGCAAGGCGAAGGTTGTTTGCGGTGTGATGCCGCTAGCAGCCAGGCGCGGTGCGGTGCCGCGAGGAGGCGACGACAATGCGAGCGGCAACAGCCGTCCAATGCCCCTGAAGCCGGCGACGGTGGTGAGATGCCGCTGAAGCCAGCTATGCCGGCGGCGTACTCCATGCGAGGTGGAGGACAGCGCAAGGTGAAGCTCGTTGGCAGTGTGATGCCGCTAGCGGTCGGCGGTGCGATGCCGCTAGGAGGAGATGGTGGTGTGATACTGCTGTGTGAAGTCGACGGCGCGACGCCGCTACAAGGAGATGACGACCATGATGGGCCGACTCTTCTCTGAAGCTGCAAGAAGAATTGAGAATCAAGATTAGGGGGTGATTGTTAGCACTTAATCTTGATTGTATCTGCATATTAGTTTGTCTTCAGTTCTGCATGTAGTCTAGTTAGATAGGGAGCTGCTTGCCGGTGAAGTTTCAGAGCACGCACAACTGGCGAGATGCCAATCTGAGATTGGAGCAAGGCGTGATGCTGGTTCTGTGCGATGCAGGACAGTCGTGAGATGCGACAGATGCGTGCGATGGAGTGTGATGGCCTGCATGCTCGAGTGGAGCCGGGTGATCCGGCGAGTCAGTATGCATGTGTGTTAGTCGAGTGAATCGGCAGACTATCTAGGAGAGTAGTTAGCATGCGTCAGATTGTTAGCTGCAAGGCCAAGTCGTATGAGAAGCTGCGGAAGTGGTGGACGTGGGCGCGCATGTAGCTAGCAGATAGTTAGCACGAGCAGGTAGTGGTGAGCGTGGCCGCTAGGCTGCGCGTGGGTGAGCCTATATATAGCTCTGTAATCATGTTTACTTTAAACTAAGAGAAAGAGAAGAAAATGTAGCCTTTGTGTGTGCCAAGGAAGATAGCCACGGCAAAGCTTTGTTGCTCTTCCTTGGATTGTGTGAGAGTGTGTGTTCATGAGAGAGATTGAGAGAGTGAGAGGTACAAGAAGAGGCGCTGCGAGATGCAGCGCCAACAGCCGGCTCTGAATATGCGTGAAGTCTAATGCATACAGTATTACGAATAAATGAAAAAATGCATGCAATCCAAGCTAGGTTGTGCATGCATATGTGTGATGTGATGAAATCTACTGGCATATATGCCACTACTACTATATCTACTGTGTACTACAGACTACAGTCGCCACATATATATACATGGAATAATTATTGAATGGTCATGGTATCCTTTATTGTTTCACCTCGAAGGGGAACGTTTCATCTCTTGCTGCTGGATTGCGAGAACAAAGTCGAGATATGGGAGCTCCGACGATGGATGTAGTTCGTCATACATGGCGTGATGGCCGGTACAACTACGTCACTAGGGCATGCATTCAACTAGCTAGTCTGATTGACCGTTTGATCTAAAAAAAAAACTAGTGTGATTGAAGAGAAATTGAAGGCAAAACATAGATGACTCTTGCATGCCGGGTCTATCTGCTGCAGATATTTGTTTCAACACGTAATATATACTAGGAAGGGTAGCATAGATAAACCTGTGTTGTTTTATATTTAAAGTTAGCATACTCATTTGTTTCGGGAGAAGACACGCTTAGCAGGTAAGGCAATACCAAGAGGTCAACAGAATGACCAAAAGTAGACACATCAAAACGTCAAAAGATAGTTCTCTGTTAAATAATAAGTACTTCGATTGAGCACCCAGGATCAACGAATATGCTAAATCGACAACTTGCCCTCCCACACCTCAGCTTGTTGATGGTACTATTAGAGTCTATGTCAGACAAAGGATGCTGGACCAACCACAACAACAGGCACATAATCTAGCAAAGAGGAACCAGTACTGGTAGGATCAGTCGACTGCAAATAATCGGCCACAGTAAGTATAGCCAGTCGCACTACCAATTGCAGAACCATGTATCGCTAGCATATATTCCTTACCTGGATAGAACCAGTAGTAAATAAAATTGCACCACTAAGAAACATAGAAAAGAAGACAATACTTGCAATATCCTAACTGAAAAGAGAGCAGCATACTTGGAACCTTGCAGGTAACATAATGAAAACCTACACTAATGATATTGTGGTTTGGAACTTGGAAGACAATAATAGCCAGTGGAGGTAGATAATTTCTGATTGAGACGGAAAATTATATGCTCACCAATGTGACCAGGCACCCCCAAAATTGTAAGGTTCCTAATCTATGAATCACAGAAAATCACAGGAAATCGAGAATTGAAGTAGAATTGGGGATCCAGCCCCGATCCGCCCAACCACCCTCCGAGCTGGTTCGGTGTTCCACGGCACCGCCGTTCTTCCGTTCAGTTACAAGCCAGAGAACAAGGGTAACCCTTGCCTCCTATTTATACTAGATTACAACTCACTTAGCCCATTCCTGGCCTGCTAGCCAAGCTGGAAGCCGCCTGGTCCTCTTGGGTCGTATCTTTGAAGTAGATGCTTCTAGCCCACCAGCTGTAGCCGCATGGTCGCTGACATCCCCCTGCCCTTGAAAACCTGCTTGTCCCCAAGCAGGAGCAAAAGGAAAACGTTCCGCAAGGCTTCCAAGTCCTCCCAAGTTGCAGCAGCTTCAGATTGTCCGCTCCATTGTACCAAGACTTGAGGCACGGTGTGGAGATCCTTCTGACGAACGCGGCGCTGGAGTACCTGCACAGGAATCTGGTGAATAACGTCAATGTCCGGCAACACGGTGTGCACCTTCTGAGTAGGCCGCAGACAGGGTTTGAGCTGTGAGACATGGAAAACTGAATGCGACTGCCCTCCGGCAACTGAATCTTGTATGCGACTTCTCCAACACGAGCAAGAACACAATAGGGGCCGAAAAATTTGAACAAAAGCTTATGGTTGGCGCGTCTGTGAACCGAGGATTGCACATAAGGCTGCAACTTCAAGAAAACCTTGTCACCCACAGCAAACTGGCGCTCGGAACGGCGCTTGTCGGCCTGCGTCTTCATGCGCTGTTGCATACGAAGCAGATGCTGCCTGACTGAATCCATGACTAAAGCACGTTCAGCCAACCACTGTTGCACATCACTGGGAGCTATCTGATCAGTTGCTGTGATACCAAAGAAGCGAGGCTCTCGGCCATAGATTACTTGGAAAGGAGATTTGCCCAATGAAGAATGCCAATTAGTATTGTACCAGTATTCACAAAGAGAAAGCCATTTGGACCACTGACTAGGATGAGCACTGATGAAACAGCGGAGGTAACATTCAATAGATTGATTGACTCGTTCTGTCTGTCCGTCTGTTTCCAGGTGGTAAGCGGTGCTCAGTCGCAGATTAGTACCAGTAGTACGAAAGACTGCTTGCCAAAACTGACTTGTGAACACTGGGTCCCGATCGGAGACCAAAACCTCAGGTATGCCATGTAACTTGTAAATGTTATCAACGAAAAGTTCAGCAACTTTGGAAGCAGTGTAGGGATGCTTAAGTGGCATGAAATGAGCAAACTTGGAAAACTTGTCAACCACAACAAGAATGCAATCAAAGTGTCGCGAGGGAGGCAAACCATCGATGAAATCCATTGTGGCCATAGACCAAGGACCAGAAGGAATCGGTAAAGGCTGCAAGAGTCCAGCAGGAAGGAGACGCTCAGGTTTGGCCTGTTGACATACCTGGCAACAGCGGACGAAATCTCGGACAGTGGCCTTCATGCCTGGCCACTTGAACAGAGAAACCAGCTTGCGATATGTAACTGGGAACCCGGAGTGGCCGCCAACAGGGCTATCATGGAAAGCAGAAATGACTTGGCGATGCAATTGAGGGTCGGCACCCAACCAAATTTGTTTGTCATAGCGGAGTAGTCCATCACGGAGTGTGAAATGAGGGTCAGAGGAGGGATCAATGGCCAATTTCTGAAGCAAGAACTGCACGTGTGCATCATTGTCATAGCTAGCAAGAACTTTGTCAAGCCAAAGCGGTTGAACTGTCGAGAATGAGAATAATTCAGCACCCTCGGTAGGTTTACGCGAGAGTGCGTCAGCCGCACCATTGAGAATGCCTTTCTTATAAACCACTCGATACTGGAGTCCCATTAACTTGGTAAGCGCCTTCCGCTGCCAATCTGTGTGGAGTCGTTGGTCCGTAAGATGAGTCAAGCTTTTGTGATCAGTGCGGATAACGAATTCCGCCAACTGGAGGTATGGTCGCCATTGCTGGACAGCAAGCAAAATGGCGAGGTATTCCTTCTCGTACACCGATAAGCCACGGTTGCGGGGGCCAAGAGCTCTACTGACATAAGCCAATGGATGGCCACGCTGAGAGAGAACGGCACCAATGCCAACATCACACGCGTCGGTCTCAACCGTAAATGGTACTGCAAAGTCTGGAAGAGCAAGGACAGGAGCTGTGACAAGAGCATGCTTGAGAGTGGCCAACGCCGTGTCTGCCATGTCCGTCCAGATGAAGAGCGCACCTTTCTTCAAAAGGGCGGTTAAGGGCTGGCTGATCACTGCATAATGGCGGATAAACTTGCGATAATACCCTGTCAAGCCAAGGAACCCTCTCAATTCCTTCAGATTAGTTGGCTGCGCCCAATCATTGATGGAGGCGATCTTGGACTGATCCGTAGAAACACCCTCGGCAGAGATCACATGCCCCAGGTAAGCAATTTGCTCTTGCACAAATGCACATTTGGATAACTTGACCTGCCATTTGTCACGGTGTAGAATCTCGAGAACAGCTTGGACATGCTTCAAGTGACTGTCATAATCACGGCTATAAACCAGAATGTCATCAAAGAAGACGAGTGCAAATTTCCGAAGGACAGGCGCCAAGGAAGCGTTCATGGCGTGATGGAACGTGGCCGGGGCGCCGGTCAAGCCGAAAGCCATGACACGGAACTCGTAATGACCATTATGTGTCTGGAAGGCAGTTTTGAACTCCTCGCCTGGCGCCAGGCGAATCTGATGGTACCCTGCACGAAGATCAAGCTTAGAAAACCATTTAGCACCAGCCAGCTCGTCAAGGAGTTCATCGATGACCGGCAATGGATATTTTCCCTTGACAGTCAAGGCATTCAAGTGCCTGTAATCCACGACGAGACGCCACGTATGATCTGATTTCTTCACCAAGATGACAGGAGACGCAAAAGGGCTGTTGTTCTTAGTGATCACACCCTGTTCCAGAAGTTCTTGTATCTGACGCTCAATTTCTGTCTTGAGAGCTGGAGCCACACGGTAAGGGCGCAAGGAAACAGGTCGAGCACCAGGAATAAGCGGTATATGATGGTCGTACTGCCGGCGTGGGGGAAGATCTGTAGGAGCCTCAAAAACAAACGCAAATTCATCCAAGAGAGCTTGGATACCTGGACGTGGATGCTGTTGTGGAACCGGTGCCTGATCAGATAAGATGTGCAGCTCCAAAATGGTAGGAGAGTTGCCATAAGCCTCTTCTCCATGCAAAACCACAAACTCACCACGCATCTGGATAGCAATCCATTGTTCCCCCCAATGAGTAAGCATGGGGCTATATTTAGCAAGCCAGTCCCATCCAATGATACCATCATAACTGTCCAAAGCCAAAACGCGGAAACTATCAATGAATTCATGGCCATTAGAAGACCAAGACAACGCTGGAAGAATTGTTGAACTTGTTAAAATAGCTCCTCCAGCCACCTTCACTCGCATAGGAGTAGCTTGAGAAGTTTGGAGGGGAAGCAGATCAGACACCCTTTGATCAATGAAACAAGCTGAACTTCCAGAATCAACCAAGAATAGGAAGGACTGCCCTTGAATTTGGACTCGAAGTTTCATGGATTTGTTAGCAGGCTGCACTGTACCCACAGCAGCCGCGGACAAGAGCATCAAGTTTTCATCCTCAGATTCAGATGCTGGTTCAGACGAGTTGGACTGTATGCAGTCAATCATCTCTTGCACTACGTGTAACTAGATGGAGTTCTTGCATTGGTGCTCTCTTCCCCACTTCTCACCACAGGTAAAACACAGCCCCTTTGATTTTCTGTAAGTTCGAAGTGAAGCCCATTTCTCATCAGCAGCACTGCGATGGGATTCAGCACTTTTCTTCTCCTCAACCAGTTTGGAAACCCAACGAGCAGGGAGGGGGGGGGGGTGGAGGATTCGCCCCAGTGTGTGTTCTGCGGCCAAGCTGACTAGACACAGAGTTTTGGTGGTTCAGAGGTGTGCTACCATCTCCCAATTCCTCATACAACAATGCCAGAGTATATGCTGCATCCAAGTCCTTGGGCTGTTGAATGGCCACCAAAACACGAACGGCTGGTTTTAATCCGTCAAGGAATCGAGTGAGGTAATGGATCGGGTCAGGCTGAGCTTCAAAAGCAGTTATCTGATCCAACAGTTCCACAAAACGACGGACATAATCTTCGATAGTAGTGGTTTGGCAAATGTGGAACATGCGACGGACAAGAATTTGGTGTTGGTTGCGGCAGAAACGAGTCTGAACTGCTAAGGTGAACTCAGCCCAAGTGGCATGAGGAGATTTCGGAAGATAGGATTCCAGCCAAACTGCCGCAACACCGATGAACAAGGAAGAAGCATACGGGACCTTGCTTGTCGGTGTTCTGGATACCGGGGTATCCCGGTCCACCTACTCCTGGGCCACGTCATCGGCCCATCTTCAGAATCAACGACCCAAGCTGCAGAGAAGACCCTCACGAGGAGGCGCCTCGTGAGGAGAACGACGACCAAAACTGCTAAGGACCAGAAGACCTCCTCACGAGCCCTTGCTGGTGAGGAGAGGAAGCACGCCCACGTCAGCTCAGCACGTTTGCGTGCAGAGCAAGAAGATAACGGGCAGAAGACCGCGTACCGCCCACGCTACCCCCGACAGGGAGGAGACCAACTTTCGCTGTGCCTGCCCAAAGCGGCACAGTGGTTGTTGGCCACCCCCCTAAAAATAGCGTGGACGGTGCAGGGCGCCAGAGGAGGACGTCAGCTTCCTCCACCCACTCCTGTGGACCGGCGCCACTACTCTACGAAGACCATGTCTACAGAAGAGTGTAGTCTACAGCTGTCCACCCTCCTTGGCCGTATGTGTGGCAACCCCTTCCCCAAGAAGATAAGGGGAAGGAGGACCTTGGCGCTATAAAAGGAGGGGAGGCCACCCCTTAGATGGGATCTGATCTTCTGGAGGCTGCTAGCTGGGCACGCAGGTTCTTCAACCTCTGGCCAGCTAGAGCTTTGTAACCAAGGCCTTGTACTCCTCGCGAGGTGTCGCGTTGCAATACAAGAAGGCAGGAAGTAGGGGTTTTACCTCACCACGAGGGCCCTGGACCTGGGTAAGGCTCGGTGTCTCTCTCTGCAGTGCGTTGTGCGTTCGACGACTCGAGGTTTCCGTCACCGTGCTTCGCTGCGATCCGAGATCTCACACGTTCAGCCCCCTGCATTCGAATCTTTGGGTCCATCGCGTGGTACCCCGTGTTCTTGCGACACGAAATCCATCGACATTTGGCGCGCCAGGTAGGGGGCTGTGGTGTGTTTTCTCCAAGATCTGCTTCGACATGGCCGACGCCAACGCAAGGCTCGAGCGTCTTCGCCGTCGCAACGCTGCTCGGGGGCAAACCGAGCCCATCTTCCGTCGTCGTGAAGCTTCGGCCGAGGAGGAAGAGGAGGAAGATCTGGAGTCCTCCTACCTCCCGTCCGGGCGTACAGAGCCTTCGCTCTCCTTCACCGCCACCGCCACTTCTCGCGCTCGTTCTGGGAGTCAGCTGTCTCCTGCGCAGGCTCTCGCCATGGCGCAGGAGCTGCTGCGCTACCAACCCACCGACGACGGGCGTGAGGGGTGGCGCGCTCGAATCACCGAGCTCGTCGCCATCGCCAACGAGGACCCGGCCCAGGGAGGAGCCCAGGGCGCGGGAGATCCAGATCCGGCGGCGGGGCGTCGCGCCCCGGGCGCCGGAGATGGGAAGGCCAACAAGGCCAAGAAGGTGGTTTCCCGCGCCGCATCTTCGCCGCGCGGGGAGCCCAGCTGTCAAATCGTCCAACGTGCCCCGGAAGACGCACGCGTCTCCCTTGAGCGCCGCCGCAAAAATCATGACCGCGCCATCATGACATCGGCGAAGCTGGCAAGAACGTCAGGACCCCCGGCGACCCAATCTACAACCCCGGGTGTCTCGCCCTCACTCGCCAGCAACACTACGTCGTCTGGCCTGACAAGTTCAAGCCAGACATCGGCGCGCGTTACGACGGGACCACCAACCCCGTCGAATTCCTCCAACTCTACGTCGTCGCCGTTCAGGCTGCGCGTGGGGATCAGCGTGCCATGGCAAATTGGTTCCCCATGGCCCTCAAGGACGCTCCGCGAACTTGGCTCATGAATCTTCCTCACGAATCCGTGACTTCATGGAAGGATTTATGCCGCTAGTTCGTGGCCAACTTCATGCCCACGTACGAGCGCCCCACTACCAAGAACGATCTTAAGGCGGTGCGTCAGTACAAGGGCGAAACGCTTCGTCAGTACATCCAGCGCTTCAGCCAGATGAGGAACAAGATCCCCAGGATCTCCAACGAGGAGGTCATCTCCGCGTTCTCCACGGGCGTCTCCGACATCAAGATGAGGGAGAAGCTGTCCGTGAATGATGAGTTGACTTCCGTCGTCAGGCTCTTCGAGATCGCCGACCGCTGCGCCAAGGCCAAGGAAGGGAGGCTCTTGGTGCATAACATGCCGGAGGCGCCTCCCCCTAAGCCAAAGTCCAAGGACCCCAAGCGAAAGGAGGCTGCTGTCCTCGCGGCGGAGCCAGATCATAAGCAACGCCGCGGGGACCGCACCGAGCGCGACAAGGGACGACGTCGCCGCTACTGCGTTCTCCACAAGAAGGACACCCGCAATACCGACGATTGTTGGTTTGTCCGGAAGTTTCACAAAGAAAATGGTGTCTCCAAGCGCCGCGGGGGTGGCCGCAGCTACGACAAGAGTGGATCCCGGGGCGATCGCCGCGACGACGACCGCGAGGAAGGTCGCCGCCGTGAGGGTCTGTCTCGAGCCGATCCCGAGCCGCTGCCGCTGCCCCCACCAGCAAACGATCGTCGGGAGGAGAACCAGGGGGGCTATCAAGAGCCACGAGACTTCGCCGCTTCCCTCCTGGGTGGAGCTCAAGCTCCTTTGTCCAACCGACACTTCAAGCAGCTGTCGCGAGAGATCGCGGCAGCACAGCCCAGCGTCGGCAACCGCCTAATGAAATGGTCAACGTGCAAGATCGGCTTTGACGAGGAGGATCATCCGGCTTCCACCAGGGGCATGGGCACAATTCCTCTCTTGTGCACGCCAACCATCAACAACGTCGCCGTCAATCGCACTCTCATCGACGGAGGGGCGGGACTCAACATCATCTCGGTCGAGATCTTCGAAAAGATGCAGGTGCCGTACCACCGGCTCATGCCAACTCGGCCATTCTTCGGGGTAACCGAAGGTTCTACAACGCCAATTGGGCAGGTAAGCCTGCCCGTCACCTTTGGCACCCGGGACAACTACAGGACGGAAAGCCTCGACTTCGACGTCGCCTACATCGCCCCGCCGTACAATGCCATCCTCGGCTACCCAGCCCTGGCAAGGTTTATGGCAGCGATGCACCATGGCTTCAACGTCCTCAAGATTCCGGGCCCTAACGGCACAATCACCGTGCGCTGCAATGAGAGGGACGCTCTCCGATCAGTGGAGCATGTTTACCGTGAGGCCGCCACCATGTTCCCCGCCGACGAAGATCTACTGGAACACTCCGGCGACCTCGCGAGGAAGAAGCAGCTCGTATCCCAAGAATGGGCTGCAGCGAAGAAGGCCTCTCTCGAGCCCCATCCGCTGGGTTCGACAGGGAAGAAGTTCGCCGCCTCGGCATCGCCTACTCCAAGCGAGGACCTAGTCCATCCAATGCTGGACATGAGCATTGGGGAAGCTGCGGTACCCTCAGGAAGGAGGCCCCAGTTCACCCAAGAGCGCTCTGCAACCAAGAAGGTCCCGCTTCAGGCTGGGGGCTGCGACAACTTCATCACCATCGGGGCAGGGCTTTCCCCCAAATAGGAAAGCGCGCTCGTCACCTTCCTGCGGGCAAACTCTGACATGTTCGCTTGGACTCCGTCAGATATGCCCGGCGTTCCCAGGGAGGTGATTGAGCACCACTTAGCCGTGTGCCCTCAGGCACACCCCGTGAAGCAGAAGACTAGGAAGCAAGCGCAAGAGAAGCAGGACTTCATTGTCAAGGAGATAGAGAAGCTGAAGAAGGCCAAGCTGATACGCGAGGTAGCCCACCCCACCTGGATCGCGAATCCGGTGGTCGTCCCAAAAGCAAATGGCAGTGGGCGCCTCTGCGTGGACTTCACAAGTCTCAACAAGGCCTGCCCCAAGGATCCTTATCCGCTCCCGAGGATAGATCAAATCGTCGACTCCACCACCGGCTGTGACCTCCTTTGCTTCTTGGATGCTTTCTCCGGCTATCATCAGATCAAGATGGCAAAGGAGGACGAGGAGAAGACCGCCTTCATCACGCCTTGTGGGGTGTACTGCTACGTCTGCATGCCCTTCGGTCTGAAGAACGCAGGAGCCACCTTCCAAAGGCTCATGTGCAAGGCCTTGGGGGCTCAGATGGGAAGGAACGCGGAGGCCTACGTCGACGACATCGTCGTCAAAACTCGCGAGGGTCACACCTTCATTGAGGATCTGGAGGAAACATTCGTCAACCTGAGAAAGGTAAACATCAAGCTCAACCCCGCCAAGTGCGCCTTCGGCGTACCATCGGGAAAACTGTTGGGATTCCTCGTGTCCCATCGCGGGATAGAGGCGAACCCTGACAAGGTCAAGGCCATCGAATAAATGCGTCCACCGCGCAGTCTCAAGGAGATACAACGCCTCGCGGGGTGCATGGCAGCCCTGGGGCGCTTCATCGCGAGGAGCGGGGAGAAAGCCTTGCCCTTCTTCAAGCTCTTGAAGCGCGCTGGGAAGTTTGAGTGGACTCCGGAAGCCGACAAGGACTTCGCCGAGTTGAAAAGGTACCTCACGAGCCCACCGATCATGGTTGCCCCAACCGCCCGCGAGCCCTTGCTACTCTACATCGCGGCAACTCCAAGGGCTGCAAGTGCCGTCCTCGTCGCGGAGCGAGACGCCAAGGTGATCGCCAAAGAGGAAGTCAACTCTCCAAGCTCGGGGGCTCCTCGCGAGGAAGAGGCCGCTCCACCTCCCGACCCTCGAGAGGAACCACCCGCGGCATCTTCGCCGACCGAGCCGCTCTCTCAGAGCAACGCTCAAAAGCCTCCCGAGGAGGAGCCTCCTGAGGGTGTCGTCAAGGTGCAAAAGCCTGCGTACTTCGTCAGCACGGTACTGCGCGACGCGCGGGAACGCTACACCATGCAGCAAAAGCTGCTCTACACCCTGCTCATCGCTTCGCGGAAGCTGCGCCACTACTTCCAGGGTCACCCGATCAAGGTGGTAACCGATCGTCCCCTGGAGACCATCCTACGCAATCCCAACGTCACCGGGCGGGTGGCAGAATGGGCCATGGAGCTTCAACCCTTCGAGATCTCCTTCGAAACTACAAAGGTAATCAAAAGCAAGGCTTTGGCCGAGTTCACTGCGGAGTGGACCGATCCGTTCGCCGACGAGCCTCCAGAGGAGGAGTCAATGCTCCTAGGAGAGGAGGCCCCAGGCCTCTGGGTCATGCACTTCGACGGCGCCTTCAACCTCCCCGGCGCGGGAGCTGGTGCTGTCCTAACCTCTCCCTCTGGAGACAAGGTCTTCTATGCCGTACAGCTCTGCTTCAAGCCTGAGAGCAAGGTCTCCAACAACATCGCGGAATACGAAGGACTACTCGCCGACTTAAGGGCGGCAAACGCTTTGGGCATCAAGCGCCTCATCGTCAAGGGAGATTCATAGCTGGTTGTGAATTTCTCGAACAAGAGCTACACTCCAAGGGATGAGCACATGGCGGCCTATCTCGAGGAGCATCGAAAGATGGAAAAACGCTTCCAAGGCTTGGAGCTGAAGCACATCCCGAGAGGAGAAAATGTGGAAGCCGACGAGATCGCCAAGCGCGCCTCTCACCGCCTGGCGCAACCCGCTGGCGTCTTTGAGGAGCGTCTCTTCAAGCCGTCCGCTTCTCCACCGCCATCTGGATCCGACCCTCCACCTGCCCTGCCGCCACCGCCGGAGCAGGGGGCTCCAGACTGCGGGCCTCCTTCGGGTGACCGCGTCCTTCTAGCATTGGCACGGCAGGAGGGAGTGGATTGGATTCTCGAGCTCAAGGCCTTCCTCACCAGCAGCAGGCTTCCCGAGGATGAAGAGGAGGCCGAAAGGATCGTACGCCAGGCTTCGGGCTACTGCGTCAAGGACGGTGATTTGTACCGGCGTCGCCCAAACGGCGTCGCTCTGAAGTGCATATCTACTCACCAAGGCCAAGAGCTTCTCAGGGACATCCACGCCGGCGAGTGTGGCCATCATGCTTCTGCGGCAACTCTAGCCGCGAAGGCATATCGAAGCGGCTTCTACTGGCCCTCGGCGCTGGGTGATGCGGCGGAAATGGTCAAGAGGTGCGAGGCATGCCAGTTCCATGCCAAGCAGATCCACCAGCCGGCACAGGAGCTGCGAACCATCCCACTCACTTGGCCCTTTGCAGTTTGGGGGCTGGACATCCTCGGTCCATTCCCCAGAGCGCAAGGGGGCTACCGCTACCTCTACGTCGCCATCGACAAATTCACCAAGTGGGTGGAGGTGGAACCGGTGTGCACCATCCCGGCCAGGTCCGCAGTCAAGTTCATCCGTGGGCTGGTCTGTCGCTTTGGTGTGCCTAACCGCATAATCACCGACAACGGCAGCCAGTTCACCAGCGGACTGTTCCGGGAGTACTGTGCATCGGTCGGCATCAAGATCTGCTTCGCCTCTGTCGCCTACCCCCGGAGCAATGGCCAAGCCGAGCGTGCTAACGCCGAGGTCCTCAAGGGGCTCAAGACGAAAAGCTTCAATGCCAAGCTCGAAGCCTGTGGCAAAAAATGGTTAGACAACCTCCAATCCATCTTGTGGTCCATCAAGACTACCGCCACCAAACCCACTGGAGAAACCCCCTTCTTCCTGGTCTATGGGGCGGAGGCTGTTCTTCCCACCGATGTCAAGTTCGGATCGCCAAGAGTGCTCGCCTTCGACGAAATTCGCCAAGAGGACCTCATCAAGGATCGTCTCCTCCTGCTCGAAGAAGCTCGGTGCCAAGCCGTGCTTCGCGCCGCGAGGTACCAGCAAGGACTACGCCGCTACCATAGCCGCCATGTTCGAGCAAGGACTCTGGAGGTCGGCGATCTGGTGCTGAGGAGAATACTCTCTCGCGAGGGCCTACACAAGCTATCTCCAATGTGGGAAGGACCCTTCAAGGTGACGCACATCGCCAGGCCAGGCTCGGCGCGGCTAGAAACCGCAGAAGGCGTGCCGGTGGGGAACCCGTGGAACATAGCTCATCTGCGAAAGTTCTACCCTTAGGTTCCTCACGAGGAGAAAAAGACCGTTTTCACGGCACTTGTATCAGCTCAACCTGCTCTGAGCACTGATATTAAGTTAAAGCGCAATATAGCGCCTCTGCTTCGGCATGACATCAAAATGGCATGAAGTCCATTTATTTTCTATTGTACTCCACGCGGAAGGGGGCTAGGCACGGTGTCTATGCTGGGGCCTACGCCCGGAAAACAGCGAGCCCGAAAAACCCGAAGGGAATGAGCTCTGGTCGGGGGCGACGACCCTGTTATCGATCACCTCTAAATACCCATGGTGCTTAGTTCCTCGCGAAGTACATCGGAAAATAAAAAATCTTCGAGTAAAAGTCCAAGGTGTGCCCCAAGGCACCCGTTAAGGACCTACCCCTCGTGAGCAACCCTCACGAGGAGGCAAGAATGCGTCGATGCAACAAGCATCCGCAGGAAGATTCCCTCTATCGAGGAAGGCCTAACGTGGCAGGATTATTGAAGACCAAGGCCGCTCTGATCATCTTGCGAAGGAGACGCAGATCCGGAGGTCCGCGCCAGGCCCTTCACCTCGTGAGCAACCCTTGCAAGGTGTCGACGGCCTCTGGGCTCTCTTAAGCGTCGACGTTTTCACGTCCGTGAGGGTCCAGCTTCCGTCAACGACGAGGAAGGCCCCGTGAATCGCCACGCGCGGCAATTTGCTCTTAGCTGCAGGCACAGATAGTGCCGCGCTCCTCCACGACGGAGAAGGTCCCTGTGCCGGTCACAGGGGCATCTTATTCGCCTTCTTTTTTCGTTTGTTTTATCGACTTGTTTTTCCGTTTTCGGGGATTTGGGGTTTTTTCTTTTCCAACTCCTTCTTCAACTTCTTGTCTCAGGAATCGTCCAATGTGTCATCGGCGCCGACCCCGTCTCGAGCTCTGAGGCAAAGGGAGGCCTCCCATCGACGCCAACAGCTCATCAGGGCTCTCGAGCGTGCGAATGACCGGGACTATGAAGAGCAATAAGAAGCGAAATGCAGGACAACTAAAAGGCGGACTTCATTGATATAATCCCACCACAGGGAGGAGCAAAAGCACGGCGGGGCATACCCCGCCGGTGAGGACTACACGACAAAAGTGGGGAGGAGACTAGCTCCCCTCCCCAGAAGACTACAGCGTCAGGGCCTCCTCTTCACTGCACCGCGGGCTGGGGGTAGGTGCGGCGGACGCCACCGGCGGTGAAGATCCGCACCGAGGCCTCCAGCGTCCCCAGCTTGAAGCGGAAGACGAGGTGGTCGCCGACACGGAGGCGATGGCCGAGGGCGAAGGCCCTCCAGCGGACGGAGAGGACGGCGTTGCCGCCCACCCCGAGAAGGATGTCCACAGGCCAGAGGAGATCTGGCCTGCTCTGCTCCCCCAAGGCGATCTCCCCGGCGGCCGCGCCGGGGGCGTAAATCACCCTCCGAACGGCGTCGAGCAGCCGAAGGGAGTTGAAGCCCGGGGCGTCGACGACGACGAGGAGCTCCAAGAAGCGGGACCCCGGGCCGGTAAGGGGTCCCAACATCGCCGCCGCCAGGTGGCGCAGAGTGGCAACCACTCCGTTCGCCGGCGGGGCCGGAGGATCTGCAGCAGGGGAAGGGGGGCCCAGGGCGGCCTCCACCTCCCGGAGGACCCGGTCGACGCTCCCCGAGGCGCGGGGAGCAGGCGCCGCCGCCAGCGGCGACGGCGAGTTCAGAGCGCCTCCGCGCGCGGAGCCCCGGAGGGTCATGGCGCTGGAGGTCCCCAAGGTGGCGCGGCTCGCCTCATCCTGCCGCGGCGCGCCGATGCGGAGGGGGCCGCCGGCGCCGGGCGTCCATCGGGCCGGGATCTTCACCTTGATCCCGCTGCCCGGCGGACGCCCGCGGCGTTTCGCTCCAGAGCTAGGTCCAGCGGCGGCGGAGGAGTTGGAAGGATCCATGAGCTCAGGGGCGCGGAAGCAGAAATGGCACTGGAGGAAGGAGGTGAAGTGCCGGAGGTCTCGAGGAGGATCTATTTAAGGGGGGGGGGGGGCGCCCAGCGTCGATGCGTCAAATCCCTGCGCGGGAATCGAAGCGTTGGCGCAGTGCTCCGCAGTCAAGCGACGCATCATTATGACGGTTTGACGCCTCGGAGACTGCAGCGTCGCCCGCCGTTTCGCTTCGCCAACTGCAAGGGCGCCATGTGCCCGCGACCTCCGCTTCTTCACATGGTCCTCTGACCGCACGGTTGACGCGTGCCGTTGGAGGGCCCAGCAGCTTCTGGGGCCCCCGGCCCTTCGCTCCCTCAAGAGGGCGCGTTCGCGGGCCGGGCTCCCGGGGGCTACTGTCGGTGTTCTGGATACCAGGGTATCTCGGTCCACCTGCTCATGGGCCACATCATCGGCCCATCTTCAGAATCAACGACCCAAGCTGCGGAGAAGACCCTCACGAGGAGGCGTCTCGTGAGGAGAACGACGACCAAAACTGCTAAGGACCAGAAGACCTCCTCACGAGCCCCTGCTGGTGAGGAGAGGAAGCACGCCCACGTCAGCTCAGCACGTTTGCATGCAGAGCAAGAAGATAACGGGCAGAAGACCGCGTACCGCCCACGCTACCCCCGACAGGGAGGAGACCAACTTTCGCTATGCCTGCCCAAAGCGGCACAGTGGTTGTTGGCCACCCCCCCTAAAAATAGCGTGGACGGTGCAGGGCGCCAGAGGAGGACGTCAGCTTCCTCCACCCACTCCTGTGGACCGGCGCCACTACTCTACGAAGACCATGTCTACAGAAGAGAGTGTAGTCTATAGCTGTCCACCCTCCTTGGCCGTATGTGTGGCAACCCCTTCCCCAAGAAGATAAGGGGAAGGAGGACCTTGGCGCTATAAAAGGAGGGGAGGCCATCCCTTAGATGGGATCTGATCTTCTGGAGGCTGCTAGCTGGGCACGCAGGTTCTTCAACCTCTGGCCAGCTAGAGCTTTGTAACCAAGGCCTTGTACTCCTCGCGAGGTGTCGCGTTGCAATACCAGAAGACAGGAAGTAGGGGTTTTACCTCACCACGAGGGCCCTGAACCTGGGTAAGGCTCGGTGTCTCTCTCTGCAGTGCGTTGTGCGTTCGACGACTCGAGGCTTCCGTCACCGTGCTTCGCTGCGATCCGAGATCTCACACGTTCAGCCCCCTACGTTCGAATCTTTGGGTCCGTCGCGTGGTACCCCGTGTTCTTGCGACACGAAATCCATCGACATTGCTTGTCTCCAACGTATGCGAACGAGCGAAGTACTCCTCGCAGCGATGTTGCCACAATTTCGGCGTCGAACCATCGAATTGAGGCAATTCCGCCCGGTACCCAGAAAGTGTAGAGTCAGTACTGGAAATGGCGGAGAATTGGTTCTGAGAATTGGGGCAAATCGGAAAAAATCGATGGTCGGAAGGCATACCTCCGACCGGAGGTGGCGTGCAAGGTGCACCAGCCAGCCCCCGGTGGTACATGTCCTCGCGGTGCCCATCAGGGCCGACGGCAGGTTCTGCAGCCGTCTGCTTGCCGGAGTCGAGGCGGACGACCCGGGCCACAGCCGTAGCGAGACCGGCGATCTCGGCGCTGAGCGAGTGCTGGACCGCGGAGAGGTCGCGACCGAGAGTAGTTTTGACGGACTCGAGATCGGCTTCGACTTGGCCATGGAAGGTGTCGAAGGAGGCGGTGATTCCCTTGATCTGCGAGTTGGTGTCGTCGACGAAGACCTTCACCGCGTCGAGCATCTCCTTCTTGTAGGACGCGAACTTGGCCTCGTAGATCTCCGCCGTGTCGGACTTGAGCATGTCGTAGAGGACCTTGGACTCCGGAGATAGCGAGTCCATGGCTTGAGCTCGGCGGCGGGTTGCAAGGCGGGTGGCGTGGGGATGGGTCGGCAGATCCAGGGTGGATCTCGGTGGCGTGGTGATGGCTCTGATACCAGATGTAAGGTTCCTAATCTATGAATCACAGGAAATCACAGGAAATCGAGAATTGAAGTAGAATTGGGGATCCAGCCCGATCCGCCCAACCACCCTCCGAGCTGGTTCGGTGTTCCACGGCACCGCCGTTCTTCCGTTCAGTTACAAGCCAGAGAACAAGGGTAACCCTTGCCTCCTATTTATACTAGATTACAACTCACTTAGCCCATTCCTGGCCTGCTAGCCAAGCTGGAAGCCGCCTGGTCCTCTTGGGTCGTATCTTCGAAGTAGATGCTTCTAGCCCACCAGCTGTAGCCGCATGGTCGCTGACAAAAATGCTATCGATCCTCAAGTAGATGATGTTGGATGACAATATAATATACCATGTAATAAGCCAGAACTGAAACTCATGTCAAGGTTCATGAAATAAAACAAATTTTGGTGCTCACGGTGTGCTCAATACTCTGAACAATTACCAGGTCAAGGCACAAAAACACCTGTAGTAGAGGTTGATGACCTATAGTCAGTGAACATCACAGCTCGTAACTGCTCTGGCCACGGTGTTGGGACTGGGCCGGCACAATGCCTCCTTTTCACTGATGAGCAACCTTGCTAAAGCTTGATCCTTTGACTCATTAGAGAAGCTTTACAACACTTCGTAGGAGCTTCTTTCTCACTTTAAAGAAAAAAAGGCAATATCTTGCATCAAGAATTTGGTATGCCCATAGGTCGTAGTTTCAGTATTATAGCCAAACTGAGCAAATTAGATTGAAGATAGCATGGCTGAAAAACAGTTGAAGCAAACAAACCATGCAAGAAAAATATACTGGATAATACTGTGAGGGAACCAGAAAGTCATCGAAAAACAGAAACTTGACCTAAGTAACTATTGAAATCCTACAGAACAGTTTACCCATTGCCGAAACTAATCCACATAGCTGGGCAATCATCTAATAAAATAGGAAATTAGCTTCTCACAAAGTAATACATTAAACTGTCAACTAAACAGATGCACCAGACTGCCAACTAAACAGCTTAACATCAATGGCTTACACAAAGAAAACATGAACGGTTTATACAGAAGCACGAACTATCATGGAAAACAATCTACCTTACATTGCACAAGATATAGAAAAGGCAAAACATCTCTCTACATTGCCTGTTTCGCCCCTTCCTTCCATGATCGAACATGAAAAGAGTACCATGGTTGTACCAATAATTAGAGCTTAAGCAGTTGAACATATACACCAGCAATCCCACGAACCCGCAGGCTGCATCTACACTTTCTTCTAGAACTGGATGGTCACGGTCACCAGGTGCGGCTACTCACTGTTTCCAACTTGACCAAGAAAACCAAGCCCCTCACCACAACAATTAAGCTTCTGATTCTGAAAGGAAAGTGAGAAATTTTGATGTGGTAATGGGTTGGGCAGCCGCCCCTTTGTCCTAGAGGACCTGAGGACCTCGTCACTGCCTTGCCGCCGGTGGAGTCGGGAGCCGTTGTGCCGCCTAGGGGGAGAGAAGGGCGCAAAGCTCCACCACTGCGCCCGCCAGCCGCTTGGATGGCCGGCCGAGTCAGTATCTAGAAAAATGAACATGCTGTAAAAGTTAGGTAAAAGAAGAAATAAACAGTTGGCAGTATCTAGAAAAATCACCAGTGAAAAAAAGAAAGGTAATTCCTTGAGATAGAACAACTTAAGATATTTTTTTTGATAAAGGGCGCTTTATTACTTAAGAGATTTAAGCGAATACACCCGGCCTCTGCATAGCTAAGATGCACACAGCCGCTATTCAAGTCTCAACCAAAAAACAAAAAGGCAAGATTACATATCATATGGAGGAACTGTAAAATCGCCTAAGTCGATGCCGGAGTCGAAGGAGGTCCGATGCGTAGATTATGCTGTCACCCACGTTGGGAAAAAGTATCCTTCGCCGTAACCTCCAATCATGAACATACCTCCATAAATAGGTCTCGATGCTCCACCCTCTATAGAGATGACCACAAACGAAGAATATTGGTACACCGGAAGATAACCTATAATAGAGATGAAGTTTTATCGTTAAACACTTTATCATTTCTACATAGACATAGCGACCATAATATGGTAATCGCTCCCATCCTAATATGATTTTTAAACCTATCATCAACACCATTTAGCCAGTTCCCAAAAATGTTGGCAACACTACTAGGCTGATAGAAGGTCGAAGCTAATTGGATGACTGACCATATAGACCTAGCGAATTGGCATTGGAAGAATAACTGTTTTATTATATCATCTTGATGATAAAAAACACACTTCTTACTACCATGCCAATTCCGTTTTGCTAGGTTATCTTTGGTGAGAATAACTCCCTTCCGGACGTACCAACCAAATACCTTAATCCATAGAGGGAGTTTTAACTTCCAAAGCTTATCGTTACTATTCTTAATGATTGGAATATCAGGTTGGATTAGCGCATTCTACATAGATTCAACTGAGAATTTTCCATTCTCATGAAGATTCCAACGAAATTCATCGGGACCTTCTTGTAAATGGACGTTCGCCAAACGTTGAAGTAGGGCATTCCAAGATACAAGACGTTGTCCTAATAGATCTCGTCTGAACATCACATTCGGCGGTGAGCTCTCCATTACCTTGGAGATGGTATCACCTTTGTGGCGAACAATACTATACAATGCCAGATATTGTTCTTGAAGGGTGGTTGTACCTAGCCAATTATCCTCCCAGAACCTAATCTCCGAACCGTCTTTGATGGAAAATTTACCAAGGCGGAAGAATTGATTCTTCGTTGCCATTAGTCGAGCCCAAAAGTGCGAATCAACTGGTCTCCAAAGAACCTGTAATAAAGCCTTAGAGCCTACGTATTTCCGCTTCATAATAGTTTGCCACGTCCCATCCTTCGTGAGGAGCTTGAGCAACCATTTACCTAGAAGTGCGGTATTCTTGACCTCAAGGTCATGAATACTGAGTCCCCCTTGTTCTTTTGGATGGCAAACAACATTCCACCTAGCCCATCGATATTTATTTTTCTCACTGTCCCCTTGCCAAAAAAATCTAGACCCGTAATAATCCAGTTTGTGCAAGACTCCTTTCGGCAGGATAAAGAAAGATATGATATGTAGTACCATGTTTGTTAGTACTGAATTTATGAGTACCAATCTTCCTCTCAGGGATAGTAGTTTACCTTTCCAACTGCTAAGGTGTTTCTGTAGTCTTTCTTCGACTAATTTCCATTCGGCAATAGTGAGTCTCCGATAGTGAATCAAGATTCCCATATACCGAATAGGAAATTGGCCCTGCCAACAGCCAAATAAATCAGCATAAGCATTGACCTCGTCTTGGGCCTCGCTCGCTAAAGCAATACAATTCACTATTATGGAAGTTAATCTTTAGACCAGATAGTTGCTCGTGAAAGAATCAGTTTCAGTTTCAGAAAAAAAAGTCAACCCCTACAGTTTTCGGTTCAAAAAAAAAATCAGTTTCAAGTTTCTTGCTTTTTCAAAATCATGTTCCATAAAAAGAGTTGTGTCATCGGCATACTAAAGTAGAAAGTCCTCCATCAACCAGATGTAGGACTACCCCTTCAATGAGGCCATCTATCTTTGCGCATTCGACCATTATGGCAGGCATATCAGCCACTATAGTAAATAGCATTGGTGATAGCGGATCGCCCTGTCGAAGACCTTTCAAAGTTTGGAAATATCGGCCAACATCATCATTAATTTTGATGGCCACACTACCTCCAGTTACGAAATAATTAATCAAAACATGCCACTTATCAGAAAAACCTTTCATTCTGAGTGTTTGTTGAAGGAAAGACCACTTAACCTTATCATACGCCTTCTCAAAATCTAATTTCAGAATAACCCCATTCAACTTTTTAGAGTGTAGTTCGTGGACGGTTTCATGCAAGGTTACTACCCCATCTAGGATATACCTTCCTTGCATAAATGCAGTCTGAGACGGATGAACTACATGGTCGGCTACCGTGTTCAGTCTTATGGTGGCCACTTTCGTGGAAATTTTGAAACTAACATTAAAGAGGCAGATGAGTCTAATTGTTGTATTCTTTCTGCCTCATTAATCTTAGGTAACAAAATTTTCTCACAAAAATTTAGACGAAACAACTCTAGTTGTCCAGCATGAAGACAGCTAACAAAGCCAGAAGGTCCGATTTGATAGTATCCTAGAAAATTTGATAAAATTTAGCAGAAAAACCATCCGGACCTGGTGCCTTGTTGTGTTTTATAAGAAGGGCGTTCTCTTCTGATGAAACTTGGGGTATGTCATCCGTTTGGGACTCATCCATATAGAAGTTTCCTTCCTTCGTTGCCCAAAACAGATTCTTGTAATAATTCATAATATAAGATTCAAGGTGTTCCTAACCCTCAATGATACCTTCATCCTGATGCAGGGTGTGAATACGTTTCTTCCTATGCTTGCCATTGGCAACACTGTGGAAGTACCGCGTATTTGCATCCCCTTCTAGAATAAATTGGCTTTTAGACCTTTGATACCATTTAAGTTCCTCCTCTCGGAGAAGTCTCGCTATTTCCGCATTTGATTGGTTTTTGAGATGAATCTCTTGCGGTGATAGTGGACGCACCTCAACCAAGGCCTCCAAATCATCAATGATGGAAGAAAGCCTTTGCTTCTCTTTCTTAAGGATGCCAAACCCATGCTTAGCCCAACCACTTAGGTGACTGCGTAGAGAACGCATTTTATTATTACACCTTTGTATCGAGGATCCAGCACGTGTCAGCCTCTCCCAAACCCCTTTGACCATATCAGGAAAGCCTGTTCGCTCTAACCAACAAAAAGTTCAAATTTGAACCTATGATTGGTTTGCATACTAGGAGCTCCAGTAGTCATTAGCTCTCACAGATACCATGGGAATTTTGATTCCCAATCAGCATCCATGAGAACTCTATCAAGCTTTTCGTATGTGGGACCCGGAAGATTATTTGCCCAAGTGAACTGTCGTCCAATCATTTTCACCTCTCTTAAATCCAAATTGTCTATGATAGCATTGAATCAGAAAGGCCAATGATTGTCAAACCGGTCTTTACTCTTCTCGTGTCGGAACCTTAGCAAGTTAAAATTGGATATGGATTATCTTTTGCCAGATTAACCAACTCCCGAAGAAAATCAGCCTTAAATTCCTCCCGAGCAGCGCCGTAAACGGCAACCAAACTCCATATGAAGTTATCAGCCTGATTACGGATATGGAGTTTAATGTGGTAATCTCCACCCGAACGGTCTAATACTTCCATGGTGTCCGTTCGTACTCCAAGTAGAATTCCCCCGATCTACCTCGGGGAGGCTAAGATGTCCACTCAAAGTCTATGCCGTCTGAGAGACGGTTAAGTAGACTTTGAGAGAAGTCTCTTCTACCTGTTTCGGAAATAGCAACAAAATCCAAATTGTGATCTCTAGTACAATGAGCTATATGTAGATGTTTAGCCAAGTCACTAAGATCTCTGCTATTCGAAAACATACCATTCATTGTGACACAATAGGGGATTTTGTAAACTTCACCCTTTTCTTGGGTTTCTTATTTAAAGATGATTTGGATTTCCGGCTTGATGCTTGCAATACATATAATGAACCTAGCATGGCCTCATTCAAATCTTCCTCAGAAACAATACCCACTAGACTAGAGATCAGCTGACCATCCATTGTGAAATTCGCTTCCTTTTCATCTAGATCGATCTAAAGAACACTAGAAAAGATTTAATTGAGTATTAATATCTAAATGTTTGACCCTTTTCAACTTCATTAAAAACTGGCTTATATTAGGTAAAGAAGAGAGCTAGCTAGCGCTACTGTGCGCACCATATTGGAGAAAACCATATAATTCCCCCATTTATATATAGCATAATATTCATTCGACCAAATCATATTGGAGTATATAGTTTCAAAAAAAATCATTTTGGAGTATAAATTAATATATTTTAGTAGTTCCTTAAAACTATATACCCCCATTTTGGAGTATATAGTTTCAACCTCCTTTTCGAAAAAATATATATAGTTGCTGAATCTCCCAAAAGAAAAAACTGAAAGCTCACCTCAATTATTTATCTATACAGCAGGTACCTTTCCGTTGTCTCTCTCACTCTCTCAAGCTGCAAGTACTTATCTTGGAAGCAAGATCTCAACTCTGGCTGGTTGGCTGGCTTATTTATACACTCTGCCTCTTCTCCTCTGCTTCATGCACTGAAGCTGCAACATCCACAAGGACCACAACCACACTACCTAGCAAGCTGACTATCTGTTTCAGTCTTGTGTGTGTGGCTGCTTAGTTAGCGTAGTAGTGTTGAGAAGTGAGAGATGGACACCACCAATTCTCAGCAACAGCAGCAGGAGCCCAAGGCCAGCATGGAGAAGACGGCCGATGAGGAGGGCGTGGTGGGCTCGTCGTCCTCTGATGTCGGCGACCCCGTCCAGAACCACCGCGGATGGAAGGCCATGCCATACATCATATGTGAGTGATAACATCATATTCCAGCTCTTTCCCTGAAACTACCATGCACATGTATTATTCTTTGTTTCTACGGAAGACTTGTGTACTAGTGTTCATCTCTTCTGCAGCCTCAGTCTGCACCCTGTGATAAATGCACACACGTACTGCGCATATATAGTTACACTAGAGCTCATAAGAGCAGCAATCTGTATAGCACTATCCATCACGATTAAATCTTCTGGAAACTATTGTTGTTTTCTTGTACTGAATCTCAACAACCAGATGAACCGAAAAGGCAACAGTAAAGGAGAACGGATGGTGACAATAATTCAGTTAACAACCAGATGAACCGAAAAGGCAACAGTAAAGGAGAACGGATGGTGACAATAAATCAGTTAGTTGCCAGCATATGTGTCATGCCGTGCCGTGACATGTACCCTCTTGCTTCACTATGACGATGAGTAGTGCCCACAAATTTGTCCAAATCAGCAGGACATCTGTGTGACCATTCAAAACAGAAAAAAAAGGGAAGCATGCCATGTGTGTGGCTTGCATCCAGGTCCAGAAAAGCTGCTACTACCCATACCATGTATACCTCCACTAGTCCAATTATCCTTCACCTTTTGTTTTGTAACATATAAGAGGAAGCACCCTTTCGTTATGCATGCAAATACAGTGCAAGATATTGAAGTTCACGAAACTAAATTTCACATTTACTGAAATCAACTGTGGTTTCTCTACAAGAGTAGAGGCCGGGAGAGCTGCTCTTCCATTATCTGAAAAAGATCTAGGACAAGAACTGCGTGCCGGGAGAGCTGCTCTTCCATTAACAGTTTTGGTTTCCTTCGTCATATTTCCTTGCGCAACACTTCCTTTCTTTTTACCTTTACACAGTGGTCTAATCTCCTTTAGAGGAAAAAAAACTACATGTGGTACTAGGAGAAACTTCTACTGTTAATTTTTTATTAAAAAGTATTTCAAATATATAATATAATTTTTAATGAAAAATACAGTTGTATTAATTTTTATCTAACAAATATATTGTTCATCATTGATCAGCAGCCAAAGTTTTAGACTTTTTTGTTGCACCCTTTAACTGAAGTCATATGTTTTGGAACAGAGATGCTAATATCGACGCGGATTTGCTAGCCGAGGTGGTAGCTATGCACGTCCTTATAGCCGTTGGATGTTGTCCATCTCAAACGGTGACATAGCGGCAACTTGACGGTTCTGGACAGGCCGCATGTGCGCCTGAGAAAGGGACATGGGCCCTACTTCCATACGCCGAAATTCAAACGGGCAAACACAAACACAGAGTAGATTTTTTTTTTAGATATGATTGGGAGAGATCGAGTACTGCCATGTCCTGCACTTCACGCGGTGACTAGCTGGCCCGAAGTCATCTATCAGATTTTCTTGTTTTTTTTTGTAAAGAACTTCTGCCACAACTACAAGTTATGCAATTTTTGGCAACTTTTCCTAATCATGAAGGCCGCCTACAGGCTAATCTCTTCTCCGAAGTTCATGCGTATATATGTGATATAAAAGCGAATCAGCAGCTCAGATGAGTCGACTCCATACATACCATGGTGTAGTGTTCAGAACAACTGACAGCAAGGTACAAATTCAGCTACTCATCCATCGATCCTCTTTCAAATATGATAAGAAACCAAAAGCAGCTACGGCCAGCCCTGCATTCCGGCCACAAAGTACAAAGTACAAATTTGCTTACTATTACTTTTTTTTACTCACAAAGTACAACTTTCGATGGAGGCCAAAAATATAATATCTTGTAAATACCCAGAAGTAGGCTCGTAAAAAATTCTGTTAAAAAATATGTCAGAACAATGACCATCTACTATATACTAAAAGCACAATACGGGGAGTTTAAAATAGGGACACCACGTTAATCCACATAGGATAGAAATATATATACCATTGATTTTATTACTAACGGTTAAGATTTAATAGATCTAACTGTTACGTAATACTATACGCTAAACTATAGACATGCCACATGTTTTGGATTTGTCACGTTAGATCTGACTTCCCATTAAAGGCACATACGTATTTTTTTGCGACTAAAAGCATGTATATCTTAAAAAGGCAGATCCATCTCAAAAAAAAAAATACAAAGGCAGATCGGTAATTGTAAAAACAAACAACTTGACCGGTACGTGCATATATAGAATAGAGTCCAAAGGCAGATCGATAATTGCAATAAGAAACGACTGGTACATGCATATATATATAGAAGAGTCCATTGGTAGCACATACCTATAAGTATCCACCCAAACCAATCGTATAGTCACTTGAAAAAGTCTGATCTATACAAAATATTTTTCCATTGGCATATACGTGTCAATATTAACACACACATATATACATGTCCTAGAGAACTACACATGGAATATGTTATAAAATATAAATTTAATTAATTTACAAAATATAATTATTAACAAGACAGTGAATTATAGCATTAAAAAACAAGAAAGGGACTCAACATTAAATATCCCTGATAAATTTAAAGATTGATTAACTTTCCTCGTAATCAACATGTTGATACTGTTCATTTTCATCTCTCATACCAAAAGTGCTAAAACTTCAGAAAATCAAATCTACGAAATATGAGCTAATATTATAGGTTTAAAAACCAGTGTGAAACGTCTATCTCAATGAGTGGGACCGTAAGATCACACATTTTGGCCTGCGACAGACCTGTCATTCTACCAAACTGGCGCTCCATTACCAAAGTGCCAAGAAAAAAAAAGCAATAATATGAGCTGTGAGAACCATTGGTTCTAGAAAGAAAAACTAGCCAACTAGATAAAGATGGAGCATTGCAATCTTATTTTGTATGGCACAAACTCAACCGTAAGAATGACTCTGCAAAGAACGTACAAACTAACGGACATGATAACTAAAGTACATGGCAAAAGATTGATTTGTGTAGCTCTCAAACCTATTGGTTGTACAGGTGGAGCTGGAAACGATAGATCACTCCCTCCAGCATATTTTGTATGAGTTAACATTTTTTGAAGTTCCATATTTATGTAAAGAAATAATCTTTGCAAATTCACATGTCAACAAAATGAAAATCAAGAGTATGGTCCATATAGCCACATACCCATGACATTATTCATAGAGAAAATAACTAAAAGCCACCACATTAACCTATCATTATCTATAAATGTTCACATCCGCTGTAATACTATATCAAAATCTTAGTATGATTGCAAACAAGAGACATGCCGCAAATTAGCATGAAACGTAATAGAAAGGAGATATTTTCATCGTAGATGACAACGGTAAATCTTTATAGGTGTATGTAGTATACCATGGCCAGTAACTCATTATAATGTTATTAGGAAACACACTAATGACATTCTTTTCTATATGCAATGAAAAATAGAAAATAAGACGTACACAAGGTATTCTCTTACTTTTTGGTCGAACTATATAATAATTAGGATAAAGTCCTTTTTAACAAATTTAGAAAACATATCTTCTAATCCATCATAATGATCTAAACATCATATGACCATTGCTCAAGTAAACCTGAATTTTTAACAATCTAAATGTTAGCCTTGCACACGGATCAAAATCACACATAATGCATGTGATATCTATATATGTATATATACAAATAGTGGTCATATAATATATTAATTTCTATCTCATAATATGAAGTTCATGAATTTATTAAGGATTTTATAAGTTTTGACACACTAAAGATGTTGTTCTTCTTGAAAAAACAACTAAAGTTGATGCCCTCGCATTTGCGAGGGCCACCATGCTAGTTTAAGTAAAAACTGGAAAGTTCTTCAGTTTCTATAAGAAAACTCCACCGGGTCCTGACTCAAGCAAAAGTAGGCGTGCAGCGATCTGATTTCAAATTGTCATTGTTCTGATTTTGACAAGTGATTCAACTCGTTTTCACAAGAAAGAAATAAACCTCGTTTTGACAAGTGAAGTAATTTGAATCATGTGTAGACTACAGCATCAGATAAAACGGATAAATTAAAAACAAATCGATGTACACCTCTAATTTTGTATCATGCCTATGTAATCTTTCCTGTTTATAGCATCCTAATTTCTATGTTTTACCAGCAACCTAGAAGATCAAATAATCACAAAATAACTCCTCAAGTTTTCTGTAAAATAGAATTGGATGAACATGGAATCTGGCTAGGGGACACACCCTGCACAAAAAAGTGAACGATGTGCGATGGAGCAAATCCAGATCGAACAGTACAATTTATCTGAATGAACAATTGAACATGCATGCATCGGGGAAACACCATCTAGCAAAAAGAAATCAACATGGGATTTGGGATCGGGAACACGGGGACATCCAGAATTCCAGATCGAGAAAAAGAGAAGCAAATAATCCAAATCTAGAATAAAACGCGGATGAACTGGAAAGGATCTAGACAAAGAAATGGGAGAGAAATCATCGTGGAGAGCTGTCTTGGTGATACAATCAAAAGAAAGCATGGCGTCGTCCTGAAATCCTGATGGATTAAAGCGCTGCCGACATCACAGAAGCAATCGGCATGCGGCGTGCGGCAGGGGCGTACAACGTAGGTTGATTTCGATCCAGATCGGATCAGCACTGGCTTGTGGCGCAAACACGAGGCGGCCCACGGTGCAGGAGACCGAGCCAGGCGTGTCAGCGGGGGCTTGCCCGCGGAAGGACTGGCGGTGCTGGGGCCGAACCTGGTAGTTGGACGCGGTGGTGCGCGAGTTGGAGAACACCATTGGCGGTAGCCGTCCAGGAGCAAGCCGCAACGCCTGCAACCTTGCTGGGCTGACCTCCTCGATCCCGCTCGTCCATCCAATCTGAGACAAAGGCGAGCAAGCCAGCCATGATTTGGCATGGCAACGACGCTGGCGAGGAGAGGTGGGGAAGGGAGCTGGTGTGGGTGGCCGGTGATGGTGCCATGCCCATGCGAGATGGCGCACGGCCGGCGGGGGCAGGGGATCTCAAGCGAGCTCGGTGGGAGAAGGTGGGGAGGGGCTCGGTCGTGGGGATAAGCCTGCTGTTTTTTTCCAAAACGAGAGAGATGGCCCGCGGGTTGTAGGTGGAGTTTGGCCAGAGAAAAACTAACGGCGTTAGTTTAGATGTAGGGTGGAAAATGATCTATAGGATGGTTCAATGGTTGGATCGGTATGCACAGCTAGCCGGATGGGTAGTCCACTATTTTACATGCTAATATTATATAGTCAAACTAAATATGAGTATATGTTTGTTCTTTCCCTTTCGAAGCTATATAATCATATGCTAGCGATTTATCAGTAATTTTAAATTTGTAGGTTTATTAATTCATATGCCTTGCTAGAATTAATTTATTTGTCTGATTTGGAGTAGCTTTCACATGATTTATCAAATCCTTTTAGTTCAGGTCGACTACGAAAATATGGAACAGATTTGATAGTCTTCATGAAAAAAATGAACTGGCATCTGTAACATTGAATATTCTAGTTATCTGAAATTGTATAGCTGTCTTAGAACAGCGTTTACACCATTTTGGCAAATGGCAACTGGATTTGAGAAAAAAAAAATCTTTGTAGGATTTAATTTTGGAATAGTAATTTAGGTATATGTCAAACACAATATCATTTCTGCATGACTAACCTTGATTTATAGTCAATGTCCACGAGCATATGTAATCTGCTTGCATATTCTAGTTATCTGAAAAAAATTAGCAGTCACAACATAATGTTTTGCACAAATTTCATGAATGCCAACTTAATTTAACAAAATTTGTTCTTTGCCTGATTTCATTTTGCAGTAGTAAAAAATGAAAAATGAATGAATTGTATTTGTTGGTGTAGGGAACATGACGCTCGAGAAGCTTGGGATGATAGTTTACTTGACGACGGTATACCACATGAAAAGCGTGAGTCCAGCGACACCTACCTCGGCCGCTACACCACCATTGTCGCTGCCACTATCTCCTCCTTCATCGGCATGCTCATCCTCACCCTCACCGCGGCGCTCCACTTCCTCCACCCTCCCACATGCAACCCAAAAGCAGGCGAGGAATGCCAAGGGCCCTTGGGCGGCCAACTAGCTGTGCTCCTGGCATCTTTCTTCTTCCTGGTCGTTGGCGCGGGCGGCATCCGTCCGTGCAACCTAGCGTTCGGCGCAGACCAGTTTGACCCACACACGGCAGACGGCCGCCGCGGCA
This sequence comes from Dactylis glomerata, assembly GCA_007115705.1. Taxonomy (NCBI): domain Eukaryota; kingdom Viridiplantae; phylum Streptophyta; class Magnoliopsida; order Poales; family Poaceae; genus Dactylis; species Dactylis glomerata. The sequence goes on along the minus strand of QXEO01000541.1, from coordinate 18,900,049 downwards.
CGCCTCTTTGCTATGATGCTCTCTGCCACTGTCATCATCTACCTCCAGAGCAACGTCAACTGGGCACTGGGCCTCGCCGTGCCTGCCGCGCTCATGGGACTCTCCTGCATCGTCTTCTTCATGGGCACACGTCTCTACGTCTGCATCCGCCCCGAGGGCAGCCCTTTCACCAGCTTTGCCCATTTCCTCGTCGCCGCAACGCGGAAGAGCCACCTCCGGCGAGCTCAGGGCGTCGCCTCCGGGGATGAGTTGTTTGACCCTTCGCACCAAAGCAAGGTTGTGCAAGCTGGCCTACACTGACCAGTTTTCATGCCTCGACAAGGCCGCCATGCATACCCACGAGGACATGCTCTCCACCGATGGCAAGATGCCGGCGGACCCGTGGCGGTTGTGCACGGCGCAGCAGGTGGAAGAGGTGAAGTGTCTGGCGCGCATCATCCCGGCATGGTCGTCGGGGATTGTCTACTTCGTGGTGCTAACCCAGCTCAGTACCTACGTCGTGCTCCAGGCGGCGCAGACCGACCGCCACATCTCTAGCAGCAGCAGCTTCCAGATCCCGCGGGGCTCCTTCGTTGTCTTCCAGATGCTCGCTTTAACTCTCTGGATCCCACTGTACGACCGCCTGGTGGTGCCGTTGGGCATCGGGCTGGCTCTCTCCATCGCCCAATGCTAGTGGCGACAGTGGTGGAGCGCCGCCGTCGCCGGATCGGCCTGTCCTCGCCCATGATATCGTGCTTCTGGTTGGTGCCACAGCAGGTGCTGGCAGGGCTGTTGTAAGGGTATTTTACCCTTAACCTTTATTTTGATTAACGATGACACACGAGCTAGTGACGATCTAATGTGTCTTGCTAGCTTTATTTGCAGGTTTTAGTTCGTCATGTTTGATGGAAGGAGTTGTGAGACCCCCCATTTGTTTCGAAGAGACGGTAGTTTCTTTGTTGCTTTATTTACTATTTGAGTATAGGAACTCCGCACTATTAAGAGGGGTAATCTCGATGAATTCAGTGGGAAGGTGACCTATTTTATTTTTCATATCCTTCCTCCCACAATTGCCAAACACTTCGCCAAAAGTTCGTAGGAAGAAAGGTTTGTTCGAAGCAGTTTTTCCTGAGCCGGTATTAACGGCCGACTGCGCCAGGCTCTACGCCGGCCTGCCCGGTACAGCCACCAGGCCCCAACCGGATTTGCGTTCTGGTGGGGGTCTTGGCCCGGTGTAATAGCCGGCCTATCCGGCGTGGGCCCCTATGTGCCGGGTGCTGCACCGGCCGGTCCGGTACAGGCACCGAGCCCCAACCGATTTGGTGTTCTGGTGGGGGTCCCGGTCCTAGCCCGGCGCAATAGCCGGACTACCTGGCGTGCACCCCGGCACTGCCCTCGCCTTCGCCAGCCTGCTCGGTGCAGGGCCGGCATCGCCGGGCTGTGCGCCGGACGGACCGGTGCTGGCCCGGTTTCACCGGGCTGTGCGCCGGCCGGTCCGGCACAGAGGCCGTGTAATATCCCAGGATTAGAGGTCATAAAATAGAGACAACAGATGTGTGCATTGCATTTCATGCATAGAAAATCCGGGTAATTTTCACGCATTTAAAATAAAACATATCAAAGTGATTGGAGTTTCACTTGAGTTGATGGAATTGAAGTAGCTCATCAACTAGAGCGCGATAAACTTCAACATGACCTTTGCTAAAACCTTGTTTTGGATAGTGATAGTTACAACAACTAAAAGAGATTTAAGTGAGGTAAAACTAAAATGCTTGACACACTATTTAATGGCCAAATATCTATACACACCAAGATCATCATGGTATTCTTTAAACCCTACTTCTTTCATGCTAAAGAAGTCAACACAAGTCTATTTCTTAAATCATGATCTATTCTATATTCTTATGTCCTAATCTAGTGAGACTAAATATGAGAAGTGGAAAGGTTAACTCAATGCCAGTTTGACTATAAGATTTGCCTAAACTCTAGGTGAGATAACTTAAGAACACTAGAGCCATTCCTATAAAGGCCAACTAGGAGACTGTAGACATTTTACTCAAATTATAGTTAGGACAAGTCTTGTTATATAGGGGTGATCACATCACAAACCCTAATTTGTTCTAGACTAGAACCATTCTTAGGAAGTGACCAATACCTAGACTTATGGAGTTATGAAGTGGAGTAGATCCTATATGAATCCCACAAAGAGGAGATTATATCCTGAATCTCAGAAGGTAGTTACAACCAAGAATAAATCCTTGTTAGAGGGAGTTGATGAAGGAAATAGTATGATCATGTCAAGTGCATAATTATGCTTGCTGATGAAGATAATTAGGTTAGTTATAAAACCTAGTCTGATAAGCAGATATCATCCTAAAACCAAGTGTGGAGTAGAAGTCCAACTTAAGCACATCTCACTTAGGAGATACCCATCTTGTAAAAGCTATATGAGAAACATTGATCTGTGTGCAAGTTTTCATTAAGTAAAGCAACTGGGCATAGGTGGAGGTAATCACAAGTTTAAACCCTAGAATCCTATTTAGGCTAGAGCATGTATCACCTTGATTCTATTCTAGGAGCAAGTATTTTATTCTTAATGAGAGTAATACCATTCCAGCAATCCTATTCTTTTTATCCATTCATTTGAAACCTTGTTCTAGGATTCAAACATCCAACTTATGCATCACTATGTGATCATAAGATATATTTATTCCCATGCCCTAATCTTGAATTTAGAAGTTATGATCCAACCACAATTCTTATTAGATAAAATAACCAAGTCTTTAACCTAGTGACCAAATCACATACCATTAGGTGTTTTGGTCTTAATACCAAACCAACACTTTTTGTGGGGATTGTGAAGCATTTCTGTGTTACATAAAATTTATCAAACCACTAGTGATCTTGGAATGCTCCATAGGGCATGCCCAAGTCCTCAGAAGTCAAAATTTAGATGAATATGGAACCATGCATGTTCATTAGGTCACTCACTCCAGTTGCAGTGCAATCAAATAAAGATACTAAGATAAGTAGTTTATTTTAATACAATAAAACAACTATAGTTTTGTACAAACATTTATGGGATAGACAAATCCTAGTTAAATATTTCAAACATGAAGATAATGACACTCAAATTCATCTATACTCTAAATTTCTACTCAAACCTTAATTATACTTAAAATGCTTTTGGTGATAATACTCATAAAATATATCTTAATACACTTTATGATATTACTGAACACATAAATACATTTTGGAGAAATCTCAGTTCAAAATCTACAAAAACAGATTGAAACTTGTATTAGAAAACAAAAACTACAAAACAGCAAATAGAAAAGATTACTTAGCAGAAAAAAAGCTTACCTGCCTGCTCGGCCCATCTCACCGGCCCAGGAGTCAGCCCAACCAAACTTACCGATTCGGGAATACACAGCGGAGGGGGCCGTCGTCTCCTACCTCGCGCCAAGCAGCTCGGTGGCGCCAGGGATGTCGTCCGTTCCCGTCGATGCACCAGATGAAGGCCGCCGCCCTCCAGCCCCTATAAAATGATGTCGGCCGCCTGGGAAACCCTAAAGGACCCCGTATCTATTCTGTTCTTGTGTTCCTCGCTCAGACCCCTGAAACCCTAGCTTCGGCCGAGTTTCTCGCCGTCGCTAGAGGTTGACCCAAGCCTCTCGGTGATGCCCCAGAGTTCCGCCTCGGCTATTTAGGTATACTCGTTGAAGGAATTGGTCTGGGGAAGGTTTAATCGGCAGATTTTCGCCGTTCCTCTTTGCAGCAAACTCGCCGGAATCGGCGAAGTTGCGGTCATCTCCGTCCCTGTTTCCCTCCGGCGAGCACCTTGGAAGCATCCAGGTGAGAATCCACGTCTCCCGTGCATCTTACCGAGTTGTAGGAGTCGCTATAGCTCGCTGTCACCGTCGACCGCCGTGCACCGCCGCAGTCGAGGTCGCCGGAGCAAGCTCCGGTGACCAAAAAGTGGCGGCGCTTGCACCATAGTGATCGTCTTGCTCCTCCGAAGCTGATGCACCAATCCATTTCACTCAATTCGGCTTAAATCATCGGATTCAAAATCCATCTGTAGGTTCCAGAGGTGATGACGTCATGGATTGCCATGTCATCCAGTTTGACCGGGTCAAATGCCTATGTGGCAGCTGACCAGGCTTCGATCCCACTGGTCAGCCTCTGTGGGTAAACTTAGTCTAGGTACAAAATGTTCGGTAGTTATTTGAAAATTCCAGAAATTGCTGAAACCTTAGAAAATTCATATCTATTTCATTTTTAATCAGAAAAAATGCATGTAATATACCAAAATGATCACAAAACTAATACCTATCTGTTTGTGTTGTAATATTATAGACTTGTGTGGAATAATTTTGAATTAAATTATGAAACATGTTTAAGTACAAATTTTGAATATGAATTTGAATCAAATTTAGGAATCAAATAATTTTCCTAATTATGTAGTAAATATTTTTACACTCAAACAACTTTATTGTAAATACTATCTCATTATTATAGGACCTTAATTTTAGCTTTGCCATTAGCACTTAAACACTAGAGTTACTTTCCATAGATAATTTTAAAGTATTAAAATTATGTAGGACCTCCACAAATAAATAGTAACTTGTATTTATGATTATTTCTTAACTTCCATTCAGTAAACAAGTAATTAGCTTTAAGTGCTCAATTCAACCATGGGAGTAATTCACTCAATTACTTTAACCTTTTCAAGTTAAAACCTTGAAACTTATAATAAGAAGAATCATGCTCTATTAATTAACCCAAACTCCTAAGAATAGTTGTGATCACTTAAAATAACTTAAATAGCAATTACCCTTTCAAAGAATGTGTTCTTCAAAAGTTATTCTTTTGAGAAACCTTGAAAATAAGCATCAAACCATTTCCTTTTAGTTATAAATTCAAACCCTAAGTTATATCAGGATTGTTTTCAATCCTAGAACTATTTAGATATTGCTATGTGTATATTTTACTTTGACTTTGCATATCCATGATCAACCAAGTGATTTCTAATTATAATATGCAACTTGTAAACTATTAACTTCCAGACATCACCTAATCACCATTCCTTTAAGTAATAAAAATATCCATTAAGGATTGTGTTCTTCAAAAGTAATTCTTTTTAAGTACATACCAGATAAGCATCACACCAATTTCTGCCCTAAATTTAGCAATGACCTATGCATGTTAAGATTATTAACAACCCTGGAATCAACCATGAATGGATTACCTGAGCACTACTGACTCATGACTAACTACTTGAGTGCATATGCTAGTTTAGATTGTTATCAATTATAGAAACACTATTTATGGTAACAACAATCTAAACTATCTAGAATGGCCATGCTCCACTAAAACCCTTTTAACATTGAATGAAACTTAACTTGTTCCCTTGTTATGCTCATCTATTAACTACTCTCTAGTTATGATGAAATCATGCTAATCACTAGAACACTAAATCTTAGGTGTAGTGCTTCTAATCAATAATACACATGTTCTTCAAAAGTTATTCTTTCAAAAGATATTGAAAGTAAGTAACAAACTACTCCATTAATCTTGAATTTATATAACTCTATTTGGTGTCTTAAGATTGTTGTCAACCCTAAGACTAATTGTGTATTCCTATCTAAAGAAGAATTACTTCAGCTTTGCTTGTCCATAACCAGCTACTTGATTTCTAATAACAAGATACCACCTAAAAGTGTTACTTTCAAGTCTTCACCTATTGCTATATCTATCCTCTGCAATAACTCTTGTTTTAAGCTTTATTCTAATACTTTGAAAGTTTGTCAGTCAATCAAAAATCCTTAACAACCTTGTTGTGGAGTGAATCTAAAAGTGCAACTCATTATAAAGAAATCATCACAACCTTATATACTAAACCATCGGGATTAGGTTACGCTTAGAGCGATGCATAGCATATAATTTGCATATCATGCTGCAGTTCTTTTAACAACATCTTTACCAGATGATGGTGCTATTTCAATATTTGGATTTCCTACGTATCGAAGACCTTGACTTGCATAATCTTGCAGTAAAAAAGGCAAGTTTATCTTGCTCATACCTCTTGGTTGCACTGATTTTGAAACTTCTTGTAAAATGTTGACTTCAAACTCTAACATTTCAAAAAGGATGGAAAATCTATTTTCATAAGTAATATGACTAGTGGTTATCGACCAGTGGTGATAACCTAGGAGGGCTGGCAGGTGGAACCACGGTAAGATTGTGGTGGTGGAGGTTCCACTTGCACGGGAAAGTAAACCTAGGATTAACTACCAATGCCATAGTTATTCTAGCACCGTAAAAACCGTGTCATCCAAGAGACTTGGAATGGGACGGGAAAGTCAGCTGTATCTTCTCTCGTTCGCATGTCAACGGACACTCAGCTACCGTTCACCGTATGTCTTGCGAGAATACGTGCACATGGGTGGGACCCCTTAGTGCCCACGGCCACTGGTGTCTATGATGGTCCGCAAGGGGCGCCTAGATACTTCATCGTTGGGGGTGAATATCAGGGGCATAACCTGCTATGCGTGAATTGGGTCGGCATGCGTTGTGCGGAGAAGGCAGTGATTGGCTTGGATCAATGACTGGGCCCCACACCAAGGAAGTGTGGACGAGCATGCAACTCGGTTGTGCAACAAGGCTTTGATCTCTTTTGGAAGGACACACCTCTGCAGAGTGTAAAAGGATGTGACATGTTACCCCTTGTTCCGGGAAGGAGTTGCGAACGCCGCAGGAAAGGTGCTCTCAAGGCACTAATACCCTGTGTTGGCTGTTGGGCATAGTTTTCATAAGTAAAAGCAATCTTTCAAGAAACTTTGATAAAACCTTGCATTGGCCTACGACTCTTTTGGGTCCATGGTTTTAGTTAGTGCATATCACACAACTTCTTTCTAAAGAAACTTGCTGGGTAACGCTCGTTACTCACCCCAATCTCTTAAACCTTTGCTAGACTTTGAAGAATTAGATTGAAGGCAACCCAAGGAGACAACCTCAAGACATTGAAGATGAAGATGAAGCATTCTTCCAACGTCATGATTATCAGCGGAGCCTACAATTGTTTGAAGCTTGGAGAAAAACTAGAATAGGGTTAGAAAGGAACCAGTTTCCTAATCCTAGATCCTAAGTAGTTAGAGTATTCTGTATTTGTGTAATAAGCCAAATGCATTAGTTGTAGTTTAGTTTAGTCTTCCTTGTTTCTTTCGCGTTTGTAGTCGCCAGGACTAAACCTCTACCTGTTGAGGAGGTTCTGAAGATCTTCTGTATGCTGAAAATTGTAATCCTATAGACATACCGTGGACCTGCGATGTTTCTGTTGTACCACTCTGATGGATGTAATACTAGTGAGACGGTGTTTTATTAGTGTTATGTCAACGACTTGCATACTACACATGCAGTGGTATGCTGGGTCACCACAGCTGGTATCAGAGCCAACGCTTTGACCCTAGGATTAAAACCCTTTAATAGGAGACCTGTTGTTTTGACAGTGACTATAGGAAGCCATCTTATCTAAACCAATTCTTCTTAGGACTTGGGATGGATATTCAACAAAAGAATAATCCTGACACACTCGAGTCAAATGTTCTTACATGTTATTCTTTAGTGAAGATAGATATCTTGTTCCATACCAGAGAGGCATGACATCATTAAAGTCTTACATAAAGGTTTGAAGTGGATTATATTTGGTATACAATACATGGTAGTCCAAAGAGAGGATACAATCGGAATGGGAACTATCCTATTGGAAGAAGTATACCAAGGGCAAATTGTTAAACTTAAGTCATCTGAAACTGTAGTAGGGTGATGTTAAGTGGTGAAGTGAGTCTGTATGAGGTAGTAGGACCTTAGGTTTTAGTCCGGTATATGGATACTCGAGAATGCCATATACAAGTATGGTGTATTGGCAGTATAAAAACCTTAATCATGTTGGATTCACTTGAGAATCTTCACATGAAGGAATAGAACTTTGTAGTAGACTAGAAATTTCAAGCTGAGGAGGTAGATGCTCAAGAAGATTGGTGAATGAAGTATTCTCAACAATGGTAACTAGGTCAAGTGTACCAAAAACCACAGACTTTGGTCAGAGAAGACCTATATAAGTCAGGGAGTTGTGTGAACCATGTCTGGTGAAGAAGTACAATGCTCGTGAATACATGAAGTTTTGAGAGATCATGTGAGATTCGTCTTCAATAGGACGAAAGGTTAGCTAGAACTAGTAGTCTTAAAGGAATTTGGATCCGTTAGAGTGATTCCCAAAAACTTTGCTCAAATTTATTCGATTGCAAATGGGCAATTGGAGTAAATATTGAGATAAAGAGTAGTAGTCCACCACTACGTGCATTATAGCGCAATATAAACCTATAATATTTGGTGCTATAAGGTACACATCTAAGCCTGAATTCTTGAGATGTTTTACTCACGGGCTTATGATGATGTATGACGCCTGCACAAATTTGGATTTTCTTGGATTTTGTTGTGTGACTAGACCTATGCATGAAGTTTGACTTTGATATGCAAGTGCATGTTGCAATATCAAGTCTTTACTTGATGTTATAGTTCTAGAGGGTTAAGGGATTCGTGTGAGGAAGGGACGAAATTCTAAAGGCAAGCAAGTCAGAAGATGAAGAATCACCAGATAATGGAAGCCAAAATAAGAAAGCTAGCAAGTGATCTTCATGGAAGCATCATGAAGTGGTAGTAAGATGAAGTAATGGAATTTAGTAACACTCTAGTTCTTAAAATACTAGAGGTAACTCTAGGTTATTGAGTAGAACCACAAATTAGGTAACCGCAATTGAGTTTAAGGTATTTGAGCTCGTTGTTATGCAGCCTTGGTTATGCTTAGTACATCACGGGTCGATTGAGGTGTTGTAATACCGATGATCCATTCCGGTATTGCCTGCTGCTTCTTCCAGCCTGGGAGTGGTAACCCCAGTAACCCTCGTTGCTAGCGTGACTAAGACACATAACAGCTCTGTATAACATTGATCCCTAGTCCCAAAATCTTGAATTGTTGATTGGTGGTTGAGACTTTAGCAATACCTTTACTTATCTTAGAGTTGTAGTCTTTGTCTACGGACCAAGACTTGGGAGGTTTTGTGTTAGCAATGATCGGTTGAAGCCATTGGTTCGTTTATATCCCTATTAGTTCTTATTTTGTTCAACTTATACAAATGCCTATCATGGATGTCCTCCGGTACAAGAGAAACTCTGCCGGATTTCTCCCGTGGCTTTGTATCTAACCTACCGATTGAATAAGGATAGATAGCGATGGGAAAACCCAATTCTCATCAACTGTTTTAACTTTTGGGTAAAAACATACATCCAAAAGTGGAATAGAACACCCCACCTAAAGGCTTTATTGAAGAATTTGTACCGGATATCCACAATTGTGTGGGTAAACCGCAGACTTCTTTGAGAAACCATTAGAAAGACGAAGTAGAAAGACCAACCAAGATTTATAGTTTAACCATGGACTTCGAACGGTTAGAAGATAATATGTTCAAGGGCCATTACAAAAGTCTAAGGGGGAAGTCCAGGAAACTTAAAAATGTTGAAAGTTGGATGAAGTATGTCAGAAGTAAATTCTTTCCAAGTTTTGTCGTAACCTTATGGAGTTCGGCAAACAAGTGGGATGATTTTGACCATAATCACACCAAGTATGAGCCGCAGCTGGTTTATGAGCCACAGCTAGTATATCATGAACCGCAGCTGGAGAAGTTTGAGATTAGAGTTAACCATAATCTTGAACCTAGAAGACCAAATAAGACCTATAGAGATGGATCAGAAAACTTGAATGGACACACTACATGTGTTTAATCCGTTCTTAGGTGGTAAAACCAAGAGCCAATTAGGAAGATTCGTTGGAATAGTTAGTAGGACCCTATAAGCCATAGAAAGAATTGCAAAGAGGGATAATCCAAAGAATGACCAAGAAGAGACCAAGATGGATGGAATTCAAGTGACTGTTGTTCGGAGTTAGACAACTGAAGATTCGAGGAACACTCTGGACAAAGGATACCATCTATATCCCAATTGGTTGGTGAAGGAACTACAAGACATATGCTACCAACAACAAGATTGTTCAGCAACGTACGAGAGCGAAAACTTCGGGACGAAGTTTAGTTTAAGGGGGGAAGACTGTAATATCCCAGGATTAGAGGTCATAAAATAGAGACAACACATGTGTGCATTGCATTTCATGCATAGAAAATCCGGGTAATTTTCGTGCATTTAAAATAAAACATATCAAAGTGATTGGAGTTTCACTTGAGTTGATGGAATTGAAGTAGCTCATCAAGTAGAGCGCGATAAACTTCAACATGACCTTTGCTAAAACCTTGTTTTGGGTAGTGATAGTTACAACAACTAAAAGAGAGTTAAGTGAGGTAAAACTAAAATGCTTGACACACCATTTAATGACCAAATATCTATACACACCAAGATCATCATGGTATTCTTTAAACCCTACTTCTTTCATGCTAAAGAAGTCAACACAAGTCTATTTATTAAATCATGATCTATTCTATATTCTTATGTCCTAATCTAGTGAGACTAAATATGAGAAGTGGAAAGGTTAACTCAATGCCAGTTTGACTATAAGATTTTCCTAAACTCTAGGTGAGATAACTTAAGAACACTAGAGCCATTCCTATAAAGGCCAACTAGGAGACTGTAGACATTACTCAAATTATAGTTAGGACAAGTCTTGTTATATAGGGGTGATCACATCACAAACCCTAATTCGTTCTAGACTAGAAGCATTCTTAGGAAGTGACCAATACCTAGACTTATGGAGTTATGAAGTGGAGTAGATCCTATATGAATCCCACAAAGAGGAGATTATATCCTGAATCTCAGAAGGTACTTACAACCAAGAATAAATCCTTGTTAGAGGGAGTTGATGAAGGAAATAGTATGATCATGTCAAGTGCATGATTATGCTTGCTGATGAAGATAATTAGGTTAGTTATAAAACCTAGTCTGATAAGCAGATATCATCCTAAAACCAAGTGTGGAGTAGAAGTCCAACTTAAGCACATCTCACTTAGGAGATACCCATCTTGTAAAAGCTATATGAGAAACCTTGATCTGTGTGCAAGTTTTCATTAAGTAAAGCAACTGGGCATAGGTGGAGGTAATCACAAGTTTAAACCCTAGAATCCTATTTAGGCTAGAGCATGTATCACCTTGATTCTATTCTAGGAGCAAGTATTTTATTCTTAATGAGAGTAATACCATTCCAGCAATCCTATTCTTTTTATCCATTCATTTGAAACCTTGTTCTAGGATTCAAACATCCAACTTATGCATCACTATGTGATCATAAGATATATTTATTCCCATGCCCTAATCTTGAATTTAGAAGTTATGATCCAACCACAATTCTTATTAGATAAAATAACCAAGTCTTTAACCTAGTGACCAAATCACATACCATTAGGTGTTTTGGTCTTAATACCAAACCAACACTTTTTGTGGGGATTGTGAAGCATTTCTGTGTTACATAAAATTTATCAAACCACTAGTGATCTTGGAATGCTCCATAGGGCATGCCCAAGTCCTCAGAAGTCAAAATTTAGATGAATATGGAACCATGCATGTTCATTAGGTCACTCACTCCAGTTGCAGTGCAATCAAATAAAGATACTAAGATAAGTAGTTTATTTTAATACAATAAAATAACTATAGTTTTGTACAAACATTTATGGGATAGACAAATCCTAGTTAAATATTTCAAACATGAAGATAATGACACTCAAATTCATCTATACTCTAAATTTCTACTCAAACCTTAATTATACTTAAAATGCTTTTTGTGATAATACTCATAAAATATATCTTAATACACTTTATGATATTACTGAACACATAAATACATTTTGGAGAAATCTCAGTTCAAAATCTGCAAAAACAGATTGAAACTTGTATTAGAAAACAAAAACTACAAAACAGCAAATAGAAAAGATTACTTAGCAAAAAAAAAGCTTACCTGCCTGCTCGGCCCATCTCACCGGCCCAGGAGTCAGCCCAACCAAACTTACCGATTCGGGAATACACAGCGGAGGGGGCCGTCGTCTCCTACCTCGCGCCAAGCAGCTCAGTGGCGCCAGGGATGTCGTCCGTTCCCGTCGATGCACCAGATGAAGGCCGCCGCCCTCCAGCCCCTATAAAATGATGTCGGCCGCCTGGGAAACCCTAAAGGACCCCGTATCTCTTCTGTTCTTGTGTTCCTCGCTCAGACCCCTGAAACCCTAGCTTCGGCCGAGTTTCTCGCCGTCGCTAGAGGTTGACCCAAGCCTCTCGGTGATGCCCCAGAGTTCCGCCTCGGTTATTTAGGTATACTCATTGAAGGAATTGGTCTGGGGAAGGTTTAATCGGCGGATTTTCGCCGTTCCTCTTTGCAGCAAACTCGCCGGAATCGGCGAAGTTGCGGTCATCTCCGTCCCTGTTTCCCTCCGGCGAGCACCTTGGAAGCATCCAGGTGAGAATCCACGTCTCCCGTGCATCTTACCGAGTTGTAGGAGTCGCTATAGCTCGCTGTCACCGTCGACCGCCGTGCACCGCCGCAGTCGGGCTCGCTGGAGCAAGCTCCGGTGACCAAAAAGTGGCGGCGCTTGCACCATAGTGATCGTCTTGCTCCTCCGAAGCTGATGCACCAATCCATTTCACTCAATTCGGCTTAAATCATCGGATTCAAAATCCATCTGTAGGTTCCAGAGGTGATGACGTCATGGATTGCCATGTCATCCAGTTTGACCGGGTCAAATGCCTATGTGGCAGCTGACCAGGCTTCGATCCCACTGGTCAGCCTCTGTGGGTAAACTTAGTCTAGGTACAAATGTTCGGTAGTTATTTGAAAATTCCAGAAATTGCTGAAACCTTAGAAAATTCATATCTATTTCATTTTTAATCAGAAAAAATGCATGTAATATACCAAAATGATCACAAAACTAATACCTATCTGTTTGTGTTGTAATATTATAGACTTGTGTGGAATAATTTTGAATTAAATTATGAAACATGTTTAAGTACAAATTTTGAATATGAATTTGAATCAAATTTATTAATCAAATAATTTTCCTAATTATGTAGTAAATATTTTTACACTCAAACAACTTTATTGTAAATACTATCTCATTATTATAGGACCTTAATTTCAGCTTTGCCATTAGCACTTAAACACTAGAGTTACTTTCCATAGATAATTTTAAAGTATTAAAATTATGTAGGACCTCCACAAATAAATAGTAACTTGTATTTATGATTATTTCTTAACTTCCATTCAGTAAACAAGTAATTAGCTTTAAGTGCTCAATTCAACCATGGGAGTAATTCACTCAATTACTTTAACCTTTTCAAGTTAAAACCTTGAAACTTATAATAAGAAGAATCATGCTCTATTAATTAACCCAAACTCCTAAGAATAGTTGTGATCACTTAAAATAACTTAAATAGCAATTACCCTTTCAAAGAATGTGTTCTTCAAAAGTTATTCTTTTGAGAAACCTTGAAAATAAGCATCAAACCATTTCCTTTTAGTTATAAATTCAAACCCTAAGTTATATCAGGATTGTTTTCAATCCTAGAACTATTTAGATATTGCTATGTGTATATTTTACTTTGACTTTGCATATCCATGATCAACCAAGTGATTTCTAATTATAATATGCAACTTGTAAACTATTAACTTCCAGACATCACCTAATCACCATTCCTTTAAGTAATAAAAATATCCATTAAGGATTGTGTTCTTCAAAAGTAATTCTTTTTAAGTACATACCAGATAAGCATCACACCAATTTCTGCCCTAAATTTAGCAATGACCTATGCATGTTAAGATTATTAACAACCCTGGAATCAACCATGAATGGATTACCTGAGCACTACTGACTCATGACTAACTACTTGAGTGCATATGCTAGTTTAGATTGTTATCAATTATAGAAACACTATTTATGGTAACAACAATCTAAACTATCTAGAATGGCCATGCTCCACTAAAACCCTTTTAACATTGAATGAAACTTAACTTGTTCCCTTGTTATGCTCATCTATTAACTACTCTAGTTATGATGAAATCATGCTAATCACTAGAACACTAAATCTTAGGTGTAGTGCTTCTAATCAATAATACACATGTTCTTCAAAAGTTATTCTTTCAAAAGATATTGAAAGTAAGTAACAAACTACTCCATTAATCTTGAATTTATATAACTCTATTTGGTGTCTTAAGATTGTTGTCAACCCTAAGACTAATTGTGTATTCCTATCTAAATAAGAATTACTTCAGCTTTGCTTGTCCATAACCAGCTACTTGATTTCTAATAACAAGATACCACCTAAAAGTGTTACTTTCAAGTCTTCACCTATTGCTATATCTATCCTCTGCAATAACTCTTGTTTTAAGCTTTATTCTAATACTTTGAAAGTTTGTCAGTCAATCAAAAATCCTTAACAACCTTGTTGTGGAGTGAATCTAAAAGTGCAACTCATTATAAAGAAATCATCACAACCTTATATACTAAACCATCGGGATTAGGTTACGCTTAGAGCGATGCATAGCATATAATTTGCATATCATGCTGCAGTTCTTTTAACATCATCTTTACCAGATGATGGTGCTATTTCAATATTTGGATTTCCTACGTATCGAAGACCTTGACTTGCATAATCTTGCAGTCAAAAAGGCAAGTTTATCTTGCTCATACCTCTTGGTTGCACTGATTTTGAAACTTCTTGCAAAATGTTGACTTCAATACGTCATCTTGCAAGCATTGGTTATGATTGCTATTTTACCTATAATCATGTGAAAGTCTTTAGGAGTGATAATCTCAAGTTGGTTTGTGTTGGACATGTTGAGGACAACCTTTACGTGGTTCATTTCTCGAAAGAGAGCATTTCCTCCTCAACATGTCTCATAGCCAAAGTTGACGAGGGTTGGCTATGGCATCGCCGGCTAGGCCTCGTCAACATGAGAAATCTCAAACAACTCGTACAGGGCGAATATGTTGTTAGACTAACCAATGTAACTTTTGAAAAAGATCGTGTGTGTAGTGCTTGTGTTGCCGGGAAGCAACTTGGGAAGAATCATTCGGCCAAGAGCGTGATCTCAACGACAAGACCTTTGGAACTCCTTCATTTGGATCTCTTTGGGCCATCCACCTACGACTCCCTTGGAGGTAGAAGATATGGTCTTGTCATCGTGGATGATTATTCAAGATATACATGGGTGTTCCTCCTTAAGTCTAAGGATGAGACCCACAAGTTATTCACCAAGTTCGCCAAGCAAGTGGAACGTACATTTGAAGAAGTGATCAAGACCATAAGGACCGACAATGGGTCGGAATTCTAGAACTACGCCATGGAAGACTTCATGGGTGAAGAGGGGATCAAGCATGAATTCTCCGCACCGTACACCCCTCAACAAAATGGTGTGGTGGAAAGGAAGAACCGAACGATCATTGAGATGGCAAGAACCATGTTGGATGAGTTCAAGTCTCCCCATAACTTTTGGGGAGAAGCCATTGCCACCGCGGTTCATGTCTCCAACCGCCACTTCCTCCGCCCGGTGTACAACAAGACGCCTTATGAGCTACTCATCGGGAACAAGCCAAATGTCTCCTACTTCCGCGTCTTCGGATGCAAGTGCTTCGTCAAGAACAAAAAGGAGAGACTTGGTAAATTCGAGCCTAGAACAATTGAGGGTATTTTCGTTGGCTATGCGGACGATTTCCACGCCTATAGATACTACAACATATCCTCCGGATGTGTTGAAGTATCTTGTGACGTGGTATTCGAGGAATTTAATGGCTCCCAAGTGGAGCAAGTTGTTCCAAGTGATGTAGGTTATGAAGAATCTTCTCAAGTCATCAAGTCAATGGGAGTTGGTCACATCTTGCCATGTGAAGATCAAGTTCTTCCAAACCAAGACCTTCCTCATGAAGAAGATTCAAGGTCAACTCAAGTGGAGCCTAGCTCAACCCAAGTAGAACCTTCATCACCATCTCAAGAGGAACAAGATTCTCAAGAGGAGACGCAAGCCCAAGAACAATCACCAAGCCCTCAACCCCATGAGCAAGATCAAGGAGATGATCAAGAACCCCACTCCTCTCAAGATCAAGCTCAAGAAGATGGTCATGACAAAGACAAGCCACAAGAAGAATTTGTTGGTCATGATGGGTTGAAAAGGCGCATCAAGGCCGCCACCAAGGCTAGTGATCTTCAAGTCGACAAGATACTTGGTGATATTTCTAAGGAAGTTTCAACTCGTAGACAACTTGCTTTGCTTGCCACCTTTTGTGGCCATCATGCTTTTGTGTCTAGTTTTGAACCTCAAAAGGTACATGAAGCCTTGGGAGATCCGGATTGGGTGAATGCCATGCAAGAAGAGTTGGAATGCTTCACCTGCAACAAGGTGTGGTCTCTTGTTGAGAGGCCCAAGGACCATAGGATCAATGTGATTGGCACCAAGTGGGTGTTCAAGAACAAGCAAGACGAGAATGGAGTCGTCACTCGAAACAAGGCAAGGTTAGTGGCGCAAGGGTTTGCTCAAATAGAAGGTATGGATTATGAGGACACCTTTGCGCCCGTTGCTCGCCTTGAAGATATTCGTCTTTTGCTTGCTTATGCTTCTTTCCATGGTTTCAAGCTTTATCAAATGGATGTTAAAAGTGCTTTTCTAAATGGCCCCTTGAAAGAGGAGGCATATGTTGCTCAACCCCCGGGTTTCGAAAATCCCAATTTCCTGAATCGTGTGTACAAACTCCATAAGGCGCTCTATGGTCTCAAGCAAGCTCCACGTGCTTGGTATGAGCATCTTAGGGATTTTCTACTCACGGACGGTTTTGAAATTGGGAAGGTAGATTCCACCCTTTTCACCAAGCGGGTTAAAGGGGGTGGGTTGTTCATATGCCAAATCTATATTAATGATATTATCTTTGGTGGGGCTAACGAAAAACATAACAAAGCTTTTGAGAAGTTGATGACACAGAGATTCGAGATGTCCATGATGGGGGAGTTGAAGTTCTTCCTAGGCTTTCAAGTGAGGCAACTTGAGCGAGGAACTTTCATCTCTCAAGAGAAGTACGTGAAGGACATGCTCGCACGTTTCGAGATGACCAAGGCCAAGAGTGCAAGAACCCCCATGCCAACCAAAATGCAACTTGACCTTGGTGAAGGTGAGAAACCGGTGGATCAAAAGGTATATCGCTCCATGATTGGATCCCTTCTCTACCTTTGTGCTTCTAGGCCGGACATAATGCTAAGTATTGGGTTGTGTGCTCGTTTTCAATCCGCTCCTAAAAAGTGCCACTTTGTGGCGATCAAACGGATTTTAAGATACCTCGTTCATACTCCTACTCTCGGGCTTTGGTATCCAAAGGGGTCAACCTTTGATCTTGTGGGCTACTCGGATTCTGATTGGGCCGATGACAAGGTTGACCGGAAGTCGACCTCCGGGGCTTGCCAATTTATTGGCCGGTCGTTGGTGAGTTGGTCGTCCAAGAAACAAAACTCCATCTCCCTATCCACCGCCGAAGCCGAATACATTTCCGCGGCATCTTGTTGCACTCAATTGTTGTGGATGAAGCAAACCTTGAAAGACTATGGTGTGTCTCTTAGTACGGTGCTTCTTCTATGCGACAATGAAAGTGCAATAAAGATCGCCAACAACCCCATCCAACACTCACACACCAAACATATCGACATTTGCCACCACTTCCTACGTGACCATGTCGCAAGGGGTGATATTGCTCTCTCTCATGTGAGCACAAATCACCAATTGGCGGATATTTTCACGAAACCTTTGGATGAAGCACGGTTTTGTTGAGTTAAGGAATGAACTTGGTATTCTTGATCCTAAAAACTTGGATTGATTTACTTGCTTATAATCTTTCATTTATCTTGTGTCTAGCTTAGAAACACCGCACACATAGGCCGAAGTCATTTTGTCACGTCTTGGCATAATGCATACCTATGCGTGCTACATTAATTAGACCCAATGTCATGACATGGACCTAAGCATCTATCTTTGCGGTGCCATGACATTTGCGCTTAAACATAGGGGAAGTAATCCTCGGCAATTACCATGCCTCCTATTTGAACTTGTGCATTCCTTTGAGGCTTTTGATCATGCGTTTCTTGAGTTTAATAAGTCTTTTTGATTCGTGATCAATTTGTTTTTCGTTGAATACTCTTCAAGTTTTGTTTTGCATTTCTTGAGATTTATGTTACCTTGCACAAGTCCTTGAAACCGGCGCGCGATCTCTTCGTTGTAATCAAGTCAAAGGGGGGACCTTCCGATGTGTTTTCCTGGAGTTGCCCGGCGGCACCGGCCTGCCCCGGCGCGTGTACCGGGGCTGCACCGGAACCCTGGCCAGAACAGGATTCCGGTACAGGCCCGGCGTGCACCGGATGGCCCGGCACTATGACCGGCCCACTACCGGTCGGCCGGCTCACAGCCCGGCGCCGCCGGCTTTCAACCGGGTAACCACATCTGGGTATAAAAAGGGGGGACGAGGGAAACCCTAACCTTGTCAGTTCTTTCCACCCTCTCCTCTCCAACCTCCATGGCTGCCGCCCCCATGTGCTCCTCCAAGTTCTAGCCAATCCCACCAATAATTTCTCTCCAAACTTCGTTCGTTGATAGATCGGGCCTCTTGGAAGATTTCTACCGAAGGGTTCGTCGATTCTCGTTCGTTTCTTAGAGATCTTGGGAATCTACCCGCCAAGAGACCTCCATAGAAGTTCCTCTCCGCCAAGTTAGGGCAAGAGGAGCGCTGTCTTCGGGTAATTTGTCTATCTCCCTCTCAAATCCCCTCTTTTCCTTGTTACTCATATGTGGATTTGAGAATTAGGTTTAGATCCTATGCAATTGGAGGTCACTCTTTGCTCTTCATGGCCTCTACTCCTATTGTAACTAGTTAGTACACAAGTTAGTATGAGCAACCTAGTCGATTTAGTGGAAGATTGCAAAAAAAAATTGACATGGTTTGGGACGCCGGCGAGATCCTGGTCTGCACCGGGCCTGGCACCGGCTTGCCCGGCGCACAGCCCGGTTGCACTGGACTTGCACCAGCTGCCCGGCGCACAACCCGATTTCGCCGGTCTTCCACAGGCGGCCCGGCGCACAGCCCGGTTTCGCCAGTCTTCCACCGGCTGCCCGGCGCCAGCTCTGGTGCAGACCCGGTTCCACCGGCCATCCACTCCATGTTTGCTTTTTTTTCCTTCTTCCACTTACTCTACTATGTTCACTTGTATACTGTGCTAGTTCACTCTTGGCCTCGTGTCTAATTTGCGCATTGGTTTCATTATTTCTCTTTGCATTCGATGTGTTTTCAGATGATGGGCTTGAGGTTGGTGATGAGGTGCTCGGCAAGAGGCCCCGTACAGAGAGGCCAGAAGGATCTTGATCAAGTGCAAGGACCGTTGTGCCCAGGAGGGCAGAGAATCCGCCAGTGATCAGGAAGTCAACCGGTACCAAGAAAAGACCTCCAAATCCCGAAGAGCCGAAGGAGATTCCGGAAGGCAACCTTGGCACAATGCATGCTGAACAGTGGAGGGTGTTTCGTCTCCGTGATCCGTATCGTTTCAAGAAGAGGACCTATACTGGAGCTGACAAGATGTTTTGGACTGAAGGTCAGAAGCAGATGTGGGATGATCACTACAATGTCAAGGGACACTTCAAGAGGGGCTGGGTTGTGCACCAGCATGCACTCCACATGACGCACTACAACAATCACATTCAGGATGATCTTCACTTTGTTGATGAGTGTGTGAAGAAGCTTGGTTTTCTTGACATTGCAGCTTTCAAGTATAACTACTATCCCGATGTCATTCGCTTATTCCACTGCACCGTCTATTTCGATGAGGACCGTGCTACTCGTGTGATGATGACGCCAGAAAAGAGATGTGGCGTTTAGTTGACGTGGGAGCAGTAAGTCCTTGTGCGTGGTGAATGACCAGCCCGTTGGGAACCCCAAGAGGAAGGTATGATGAGTGTAGCAGCAAGTTTTCCCTCAGTTAAGAAACCAAGGTATATCGAACAGGAGAAGGGAGACTGTGACGACTGAAGGTGTTTGTGGAACCTGCACACACACAAACAAATACTTTGTTCCCAACTTGCGATGAGGTTGTCAATCTCACCGGTTTGCTTGAAACAAAGGTTATGAGTGTATCGAGTGGAAAACAGTAGTAATATGCGAGTAAAGTAAACAATGCGGGAAAAGTAAACAGGTGATTGCAATATGATTAAAATAGGACCGGGGTCCACAGTTCACTAGTGGTGTCTCTCCATAGATAAAATAACATGCTGGGTAAACAAATTACAGTTGGGCAATTGATAGAATAAAGATAACGTGATATGTCAAGAAGATCACTATGAGATTCACTCTGGGCATTACAACAAAATACATAGACCACCATCCAACTGCATCTATGACTAATAATCCACCCCCGGGGATATCATCCGAACACCCTAGAAGTATTAAGTTGTGAACAACAGATAATTGCATTAAGCAAAGTGTGTAATGTAAACAAAGCATATGCCCTTGAGCATATGAATGTTGTTTTCTCCCTAGTAGCAACAGCACATCTACCACCTTAGAGGTTTCTGTCACTCCCCCAGGTGAAATAGAGACATGAACCCACTATCGAGCATAAATACCCCCTCTTGGAGTCACTAGCAACTACTCGGCCAAGATAGCTACTAACAACGGAGAGCATGCAAGATCATAAACAACATAGAGATAACAAAAGATATAATTCAGTACAGCAACTTAATCATAAACACCAATATTCATCGGATCCCAACAAACCAACATCATAGTATTACATAACGGTGATCTCAATCATGTAAGGCAGCTCATGAGATCTAAACATGAAGCACATGGTGGAGAAGACAACCAGCTAGCTACTGCTATGGACCCATAGTCCAAGGTAGACTACTCACTCATCGCTCCGGAGGCAAGCATGGCGATGAAGAAGACCTCCGGTGGCGATTCCCCTCTCCGGCAGGGTGCCGGGAAGAGCTTCTGGACCCTCCCGATCTTCGGGTCGACGGCGGCGGCGGATCGCGATGTATTCTGGAAAACTGATCGGGGCCTTAGATTTTTCTCGTCGGGGGGTACTTATAGGCGAAGGGACGATGTCAGGAGAGGGACCAGGTGTCCTCACACAGGGGTGGCGCGGCCAGGGGCCAGGCCGCGCCGCCCCCTTGTGTGGGGCCCTGGTGGCCCCCCTCCGACACTTCTTCGGATGTCTGGAAGCTTCCGGGTAAAATATGACTTCAGGAACTTGTTTCGTCCAATTCCGAGAATATTTCCTGTGTATCACTTCTGAAACACAAAAACAACAGAAAACAGGAAACTGGCACTGTGGCACTTCGTTAATAGGTTAGTTCCGGAAAATGTATAAAAGTGCCACTAAGTGTAACGAAACAATAGGCAAATGGTGTCAAAACAAGCATGGAACATCAAAAATTATAGATACGTTTGAGACGTATCAGACCGCAATATGACTTGGATGACTGGCTCTGAGCAGTGCTATGGCACATATGCTGATTTCTGTGAAGCTCTTGGGTATGATGCAGCAGATGAGTCTAGATACAAAGTTCACTCTGAGACAGCCAAGGCGGTGAGCGACATTTCCTTCGGCTACCCTACTTCAGACCGTGTGGCTGAGCCTCCCGCTCTCTCTGGCATGTACTACTCCTTCAATGCTTTGGCCAAGTTTTTCCGTGAGAATCTGGTTTGCAAGAAGGGAGATGCTTCTGACATTCATGGCTATCATATCAACCTTCTCTACTGGTGCAAGCCTGGCCGTCAGAGGAAGATTGATGTGTGTGACTTCATCTACTGTGAGCTGAAGAGGTCGGTGCTTTCCCGCATGACTCTGGGATATTGTGCATTTGTTCAGAAGTTCATTGACTCTAGGGTGGCTGGAAAGTTTGCACATACCGGTGAGCGCTACAAGCATGCTCTTTTCTCTCTTGGGCTTAGTGAAGGTTGGGTGGAGCATCCTAACCTTCGTCGTCCCTCGGCTACTACCTTCGGTTCTCCCGGTGCCTCTAGTTCCCGCCATGCTCCTGCTCCTCGCAAGAAAAGTGGAGCTGCCAAGTTCTTCAAGAATCTGTGGGATATGTGCAAGAATACCAATGATGTGGCACATCAAGCCTTAGTGATGTCTCAGGACACAAGGATCCGCCAGAATGAGTTCTTTGCTTCCAAGAACTATGCTTATCCTCCTCCCGGTCCGGAGTTGAACCCCATGCTCATGGTGAACTATGTGATGCCTCCTCTTGATGATGAGATGTTCCAAGGGTACTCTATGGCCTTCCCTGGTTCTCGTCCCTCACGGACTAGGACATTTACTGATGATGAGATTCATGGAGATGAAGACGAAGGTGGAGATGAAGGCGAGGATGAAGAAGATGCTGAGGGCGCCGAGTCTCCACCTCATCCATTTGCCTAGTTGCTTTCAGTTGTCACTCTCTTACTCTTTCCTTTTTGGTGTTTCGATGCCAAGGGGGAGAAGTGAGTAGAGTTCTTCTCTTTGCACAAGCCATTGTTCTTTCGTGCTTTCCTCTTGGCTTGTGCTTGCTATTTAGTTGTTTTTTTTTCTCGAACATTTGGTCTTTGTGTGGATCTTAAGTGGTGAACCATGTGAAAGTCCCATACGTCTGGGCGTGCTTAATTATTGTATGCGACTATGTTATCTATGCGTCTTATCTATCTTGTTTAATCCTATGCATGGCTAGTTTAGCTTACTTGTTTCACTTGTCATATTATCTTGTTGTTCCTATTTATATTAAAGAAGCTTCCCATACTCTACATATATGTTGCATATTGCATTCCAACGCAACTCAATCATGTGCAAATATTATGGGGGAGCCGCTCTAATATATGTAGAAACTTGTGCTTACATGCTTATTACTTTTTATGAACTCTAGCTCGGTTTGTCACCGTTAACCAAAAAGGGGGAGATTGTAAGGGTATTTTACCCTTAACCTTTATTTTGATTAACGATGACACACGATCTAGTGACGATCTAATGTGTCTTGCTAGCTTTATTTGCAGGTTTTAGTTCGTCATGTTTGATGGAAGGAGTTGTGAGACCCCCCATTTGTTTCGAAGAGACGGTAGTTCCTTTGTTGCTTTATTTACTTTTTGTGTATAGGAACTCCGCACTATTAAGAGGGGTAATCTCGATGAATTCAGTGGGAAGGTGGCCTATTTTCTTTTTCATATCCTTCCACCCACAATTGCCAAAAGTTCGTAGGAAGAAAGGTTTGTTTGAAGCAGTTTTTCCTGAGCCGGTATTAACGGCCGGCTGCGCCGGGCTCTACGCCGGCCTGCCCGGTACAGCCACCGGGCCCCAACCGGATTTGCGTTCTGGTGGGGGTCCCGGTCCTGGCCCGGCGTAATAGCCGGCCTATCCGACGTGGGCCCCGGTGTGCCGGGCGCTGCACCGGCCGGTCCGGTACAGGCACCGGGCCCCAACCGATTTGGTGTTCTGGTGGGGGTCCCGGTCCTGGCCCGGCGCAATAGCCGGACTACCCGGCGTGCGCCCCGGCACTGCCCTCACCTTCGCCAGCCTGCTCGGTGCAGGCCGGCGTCGCCGGGCTGTGCGCCGGCCGGTCCGGCACAGAGGCCGGCGGCGCCGACTTTACACCGGCTGGACGCAGGAAACTTGCTTCAAACGGCTCTTTCTCCCCCCGGACTATAAATACCCCTTCACCTACCTTGGAGAGGATAAGGTTGTCATTCAAATCATATCTTTGCCTTCTCTCATTCAAAGCTTGAGGATCTCCCATTCTACCCACTCAAATCCAAATCCCTTTGGTAGAAAGATTGAGAAGACCCCGATCTACGTTTCCACCAAGCCAAATTTCATTCCCCCTTGTGTTCATCGAGTATTGCTTGTTACTCTTGGGTTTGTGGGAAACCCTAGGCGGCTAGGGTCGCCCGGAGGCATTCGGCTTGTGATTCGCCCCGTGGAAAGTTTGTGAGGGTTTGGAGACCACCCTAAGGTCTACCACGAGTGATTGGGCTCCTACTTCGTGGAGAAGGCTCAAGGAGAAGAAGGTGAGCCTTCGTGGCGCTTGAGTACCCTTCGTGGGGATTCACACCTCTCCAACGGTGACTAGCTCTCCCCCAAGAGAGTGAACATTGGGATACATCTTCGTCTCCGCGTGCCTCGGTTATTTCTATCCGAGTCCCTTTACTTGTGTTTTACCTTTGTGATAGCCTTCGAGCTTGAAGTACTTTGCATTGCATCATATAGGTTGCTCACCTAGTTGTTAGGCTCACACTTATATTCCGCAAAGCCTAAAACTAGTGAAAAGAGAAGTAAAATTTGTAGAAGCCTACAGATCGAGTTCTACTACCGGCGGTTCCCCGGAGAACATGCGGAGTGTCGCCGGGGCGCTCTACTTTTTGGGGTTCGCACTCGCCAGCTATGCGAGTGGGTTAATGGTGACGGTGGTGCACAGGACCACGAACTGGTGCACATCGTCTTCTATCTTGTTACTGCTGCCATGGCAGCGGTTAACCTCGTGTACTTCATGGCTTGCGCGCGGTGGTACAGGTTCAAGAAGTCGGACTCAGACAATGCCAGTGCTAGAGACGTGGACCTCAACGAGGACCGCCCTACGAAGAAGGTTTCTGTGAATGCAGCGCCTGTCTAAATTAGTTAGATTTAAGCCGCGCCATCCTATTTCAGCCAGGATGCATGCATCATAGATTGGTAGATCAATAGATGAACACGATTATATGGATTTATATCAGTTGCGGTGAATCTATAAATAGATCTAATCTATACATATTTGGTGCCTGATGAAATAATCAATATGCTAGGCAACAACAAACCAGACCTCCACTGAAACTGTTCCCTACCAGTGCATTTTTCACCGTTCAGTCATGCTCTAAGATTTGTGCCCCAGATGAACATCTATGAATCATGAAAGTAAAAAATGTTTCATCCGAGGCATGAATCTTAGAGCATGGATCCATGGTAAATAATGCATGAATCTTGGAGCATAAATCTTAATGTCATAAATGTTACCTGTGTGTTTCTTCAGATTGGGTGGCGATTTGAGGTAAAGCAACAGGGATGAGCTAAGCTGTGAAGGCACTGTTGCCGCCAGCAATTATGACGGTTCAAAATCCTACAAGGCATGCACGTTTAATTGAAAATCAGGAAGAGTGCAATTACATGAGTACAATCTGGAAATTAACAAAGGAACTTGGTGTATATTAAATACACGTACAACAAAGAGATAGATGAAACTAGGTGCCGCCTCTCTTCACAGGCTGCTTTAGTTCCTTCATCTTCACCAGAATCATTCAGCGTCTTTAGTTTGCAACAGCCTCTGGTCCACCATTCGACACACGTCTGGAGAATCACTGATATGCAACTGCTCCAGAGATGCAAGGTTCCTACTCCAAACGTCACCTGGAATGGATTTTATGTATGGACATTCAAATATCTTGAATGGTGTGTTCAACTTGTATGATCGACGCAATAGCTGACATGAAACTTCAAAGCATACTGATGTGGAAAAAAGTATGCGTAATTAAGCTTTAAAACAATTACAAAAAACGTGGTTACAAAAATTTGGGAGAAGATCGCCCATATATTTCTCTTGCCTTCTCTCAATCCAACTACTTGGAATCAGGCGACGTCAATTAAGGAATGGTTGCATCGCTGTATTGGAGGTGCCACGGCAACCGACCGGAAGGGTGCTCAATCCCTCATAATGTTGGCTAGCTGGAAAATTTGGCGCGAGTGTAACAGACGTGTTTTCCAGCATGAAGAGCTCTCGATAGTAGCTTTAGTCTGTAGAATAAGGGATGAGGCTTCTTGTTCGAAGTTGGCAGGGGCTTCCTTCCCCTTTGATCCTGGTTGAGGCATGTCTCACCGGAGTTTCTATTTCCTTTTTTTCTGTTTTCTTGTATAACTATTCTTTCTAATCAATGAATTTGGCAGGTCTCCTGCTAACATTCAAGCAGGTCCTCATTGAACTGGTCGGTATGGTGCACTATGTCCAGATAGATTTGCTCAGAGTAGTAAAGAACTGAACCCTTCTTGTTCTGAACTACTTGACTGTAAATGACTTGTTCGTTCATTGCAAAACATGAAGACCGCAGAGATGAACAGAACCCATCTTCTTTTTTCTTTCCTAGAAGATACAGATCTGTGTCCCTGGTTGCAATTTCTTGTAAAACATGTTTACACTACACGCTCTTGTAGAATATTCAAATATTAAGACATAAAAAAGATCTCTTATCTACTCCCTCTATCCCATAATATAAGATGTTATTACAACCAATATACTCCTTAACAAATATAGGAGTATATTGGTTGTAATAACATCTTATATTATGGGATGGAGGTAGTAGAAGAGTATATTTCAGCACCCCCGAGTAGTCCCCGGGAGCCTTTCCCAAATGACACATCCAAACTTTTCCGAAATATTGTGTATGTTATTGCTAATACAACAAATATGAAAGGAATAAGGTGTGCAGGGGTGGTCATATATTTATCTCCATTCAGACAGCCCTAATTCTCCCTAAGGCAACGAGCTGATTTGCATAGCTGTGACTGGTTTTCAGAAGTTTGAGAACCTTGTTCCTATAGTATTTTTATAAGGAGAGATCCTTACAACAGAAACACTAGTAATCCAGTTATGAGGTTCGTAAAGAAAAATGTGTCAAGCGAGTAAGCAGCCACTCATCAATCTTAATATTTGTACTCTCGCAAAAATATATTCCTAATTTATCATCACCGTGAACTGAGTTATTCCAATGATTTCCTCCACACTAGTCCGTTCAAAGTGTTACCTGTGTGTTACTGCAGATTAGGTGGCGATTTGAGGTGAAGGAAAAGGGATGAGCCCAGCTTTGAAGGCACTGTTGCCTCCGGCGATGATGAAGATCCAAAACCCTACACGGCATGCATGTTAATTTTTTCTTGAAAATCAGCAAAGTGGAAATTACATGAGTAAAATCTGGAAACTAACCAAGGAAATTGGTGTAAATTAAAAAACATACCATAGACAGGGAAAAGGGTAGATGAACTAGGTGCCGCTTCTCTTCACAGGCTGCTTTAGTTCCTTGAACTTTAGGCAGCCAGAGATGCGCAACATCTTTAGTTTTGCAACAGCCTCTGGTCCACCAATCGACACAAGGTCTAGACAATCAATGATATACAATTGCTGCAGAGATGCAAGGTTCCTGTTCCAAACTTCACCCGGGATGGATGTTATGCGCGGGCATTCAGATATCTCCAGTGAAACAAGTGACGCAAGGTTTTGCAGGCAGCTGGGAACCCATGGAGATATATCCTCACAATGACCCAGGAAGAGTCTTTGAAGCGTCGACGGCAACACCAATCCCCTCTGCCAGTCCAGGCTTGGGCAATCATAAACTTCCAGATCCTTGAGAAATAGAAAACTTCCGAACCTTTCACCAGGCAGTGAGAGCAACTCGCTGCAGTGTGCAACATAAATCCTCTCAACGGCAGGCAGACACTCTAGTGTTAGGAGATCATCAAGGGTTGACAATTTAGTGCAGCCGCTAATGATTAGCACCGTAAGGGCAGGGAACGATGTAATATTGCCGGCACTGCACCCACAATGAGATAAGTTAGTCAAGACCGCCGGTCTGACAGATATAAGAGACTCACACCTTGCAATGTCCAGAGACTGTAGGGCTGGAAAATGTTGTAGGGGTGTGGACGTGCGACAGGAATAATATACAAAGAACTTAGTGAGGGAGCAGCACTCAATATTGTCTTCGAGATTCCCAGAATTACCCAGCACAAGCCTCTTGAGGGAAGGCACAACCAAACTTTGGGAGCAGATATTAGGGCAATGAACTACCTCCAGTTCTTCAAGGCAATGTAGGTCCACAAATCTTTCAGTTGGTAGTGACAGTAACCTCTTGCATTTTTTAATTGTAATTTTCTTGATGGCTGGTACAGACGCTGAATGTAGAAAATGTTCAAGGCTTGATAAATGTTGACAATCAGAAATTGCTAGTTCCGTCAGGGAAGAGAAAATTCCAATAGTGGGAAATGATATTGAACTTGGCAACTTTTGTGGGTGAAACCAGCTTGGTAGAGACGCACCTGGATAACCCAGAAGCAGCAAAGATTTGAGACCTGTGGGAGGCTGTAAAACATGAAATGCTTCTGTCCCATTGTTCTGCAGATACATCAGCGAAGAACAATCCACCTTCAGACTGTGAAGATATTTCCTTCTTTGTTCGGCTTGTGGTGCATCGCAGTTTAGTTGATATTGTAGATAATATAGAAATCCACATAATTTAAGTCTTCGTAAGCTGATCAACTTACTGAAGTCACTGGGTAAGCTTTCGAGCTCGCATTTCCCAACAGAAAGCACCTGCAAATTATAGAGGCAATAGAACGTCGAAGGTAGGCTCTTCAAAGCATAAGCTCTGGAGATTACAAGGCATCGAAGATGCTTCAGATTGCCAATACTATCTGGTAACTCATTTGTGGAGGCACAAATAATCACACGCATCTGCCGAAGTTCACTACACCAACGACCCATTACAGTAGCTGCAAATTTATCCTCCAAAGGCATGCTGCAAAGTAGCGTACGCAGCTTTGCATGCCTGCATAGGTTCAATAGCTTTGAACATTCAAAGTTTGTATTGGAGAGTACTGAAAGATGACGAACATTTTGAGGAATTTTCTGGAAGTCGCCCATGTTCTTTAATATGAAGTATTCATGCTTCGAAACCATTTGCACCATGTCATGAACCAAGTCATGGATTACGTATGTTCCACCTACATTCTGAAAGAAGGATCGGCTTATAAGGTCTTCAAAGTACTGACAGGCAATATCTTGAATTGAAATGTCACCCTGATGGTCCACAAAGCCTTCTGCTACCCAAATTTCAGCTAAATAATCCTTGTTAAATCCATGATCTTTAGGGTATACAGCACAGAATGATAAACATCTCTTCAAGTAGAATGGCAAGTACATATAGCTCAACCGAAGGGCTGGTAAAATGTCAGTGTCCTCCTGCCTTAATTCCCACAATTCACTCTCTAGAACGTTATTCCAATGTGCTCTGTGAAGGTTCATTCTTAACAGACGTCCAAGAGTTTTGGCGGCTAAAGGAGAACCCATCAGCTTAGGAAGTATGCTTCTACCTATGTTCTCTAACTCAGGATCGTTGTTAATACTCTCAGATCCAAACATGCATAGTTTGAAGAAATTCCAAAAGACATCATCCTTCAAACCATCCAATGTAAATGGCAGCATTGTGCGCACTCCATCAGCAACCTTTTGAGACCTAGTGGTGACCAACATCATACTTCCCTTCTCCGCATTTTCTAAAGGTGCACAAAATCTCTTCCAACACTTCCCATCCTCCTTCAAGACGTCGTCCCACAAGTCATCAAGGACAATTAGTAACTTTATCTTGCGGACACATTTATGAAGAGCATGTTGAAGAGAGTCCAACTGGTTGGTTCCTTCCTCTTCAGGAAAGTATTGCAAGGCCCCTTTAGTTAACCTTTTGACGTCAAAGTCATCCGAGACACAAAGCCAGATTACCTTTTTGAAACAAGACCTCACTTGTTGGCAGATATGTTGAGCCATAGTGGTCTTCCCAACACCCCCAATTCCAATTATTGGCAAAACAGCAAGACCCTTTCCTTGTTCACTACAGACTTGGTTGATGGTTGCTGGTGTGCTTTTTGAGGCATTGACCGCGTAGCATTCTCTGTTGCGTTTGGAGTCAGCCCTCCTGCTACTATTTTTTTCAGGCACACCAAGCAATTTCATCACCTGCCTCAACTCCTGTTCACGACCAAATATTGTTGTCTTAACAGGAAAAGAACTAGTCTCTGGCCTGACCAACTTGTTTAACCGTGGTGTGGCTTCACGCAAACCCATCTTCTCTAGCAGATTAGAAAGATTTTCCAGCCTCATTTGGATATCCTTCACTTTGCTGAAACTGCCCTGAATGACACTGTTTAAGAAATCAATCAAACAATGTTGGCTTGCATTGCCCTCCACCGCCACCTTCCGCTCGTACCACCTGAACTCATCGAGAAGGTCGTCCGCATCATACACAGCATCCTTCAATTTCGGAAGGAGCTCAGCCACACAGTGCTCATGGCTCCTCCACTCGGCTCGATCGATGAGATTGTACATTGCGGGAAGAGTATCGCTGAGACGCTGCAGGCCACTCTGCAGGTGCAGCACTTCATCCTGAAGATTTTGCTCCTGCGTGCCGTTCCATCGAGAACGCAGAGACGAAATGGAGGATCTAGTCCACTGGAAGAAACTGACACACTCATTGATGCCACCGATGACCCCAATAGTATTCGATATACTCATGGTGACTGGAGTCTGGAGTTTATTTAATGCCCTGTTGATAAGCAGTAGAGACAGTCACCAATTGTAGAATCATATTTTGTCAAGGAAAGAAATAGCGCGCTATAGCGTATTTGGAGTGTCCACGTTAAATTTTGCAACTTTGCTCGCTATGCACACTAAAACATCATAGCGTCAGCGGGTAATCTTGACCATATAATTAACGCTGAAATTTTTTGAGTGAAAGAGAAATGTAGGAATCCCAACTGGATTGGGATAAATCACAACAATGGTAACGAGAATAATAAATCACAACATTTTCAAGAAACGATTTCTTCCAAAACACAGTGAGTTGCGAGGGCTAGTTTGGATTGCATAGAGGAGGAGCTTGTCTGACCTGCAACCCTCCGGGCTCCGGCGGGCTGGTCTAATCACTTTGGTCAATCACCGGATGGCCTCGGCATCATCCGTGCACAGCCGAGAACGGGCAGTCACAGGGTGCCCTCAGCGAATCTCCGCTGCGGCGGCGACCGACGCCTTCTTCCTCCGGCTCGGCCGCCTCCGCTCGAGGGATCGACCAAGCCTGGCCGCCGCTGGACGCACTGAGGGCTCGACGAAAGCTCCGCCAACGAGGGAGCGCCATCGCCAGATCTCGATGTTGTCTCCAAGCTCGCCGGCCATAACGGAGCTCGCCGCATCAGCCCCTCGTATCGCCACTCCCGTGCGGAGGTCGCACTGGTTGTTGGCTTACGAGTTGAATTGGATTGAGAGAGACACATGGGGATTAGCTTGATTTTTTTCCCAAAATCGAGCTCTAGTGATCTCGTTTTGTAAAAATATCATTTTTAGTTCTCTAAGGGCATCTACAGTGCGGGCGCTTAGCCCCTGCCGTTACGTGAAATTCCCTGCCGATCCCAGGAATTCGGCTAGCATCGGCTAGCATCGGCGCCGAAACATGCGTCGGGCGCTTCCCTTTATTCTGGTACAAAACGATCGCATCTCCACTGTTTTAGCGCCTGAAATTAGCATCTCCCGTTGGACATTCGGGCGCTTATCCATCTATTCTCCAATAATTGATTTTTTTTGTCTACTTAAGCGCCCACTTAAGAGCCCAGCGTTGGTGATGCCCTAAAATAGCGAAAAATAGTTCTACAAAAATACTACTCCCTCCGACCATTGTTACTTTTGCTAATATGCATACATCTAGGCACTAAATTTAACTAGATTCATCTATCCATTTGACGACAAATAATAGTGATCCGAGAGAGTACTGTACAAGTAACTATCTACTCTACCAAATTTCCATTGAAATGCATTTCCATATGCGAGGGGCATAAAAAAGACAAATGTTGAAATGAAAATAAGCTTTTGAGATATATATTCTTTTATTCTTATGTAGCCTACAACACCACTATTATCTACCAAAATTCGGCCGATATGCATATAACATGTTTATGTATCTACGTAACTTTTCTTTTGAAACTTCAAAATGCCATTTTTATCTCATGAGCCAAAACACATCCCTCTAATTTTTCTCTCCTCATTAAACTGAGCATGATATGTTTCTCTAATTTATATATTAATATATTAAGGTGCGCATCAACCTTATTTTACTAGTATTATCTACCAATCAGCGGCATCGTACGCATCATTTATATTGCAGGGCTCGATTATACAGACTTGCATATATAGTAGGGTGAAAGGTACTTACCCGTAGCAGAGAGAATCACAGACGGAGATGTACCAATCTTCGTCTCACTCTGAAAGGGACATGCAGGTTAATTAAGCACGCACGCTACGAGATCGAAGGGAAGAGAAGCCGGAGGTTAAAGCATATATGGTTACCAGATGTGGCGTACGGCCGGCTACAGGCGAAGGGACCTCGAACTCTAACTCGCTCGATCGGCTCTTAGTCTCTTCCTGCTTCCGGTACTGCTCCGCGGAGGTTGGTGGAGACTGGAGAGAGGAATTTGTAGGGTGACGAACAAAAGAGGAGGAGATGAGCAGTTTCCATGAAATTTCGGAGGAAAACATGTTATGGTGGAGCCTTTTGCTTGTACTGCTAATACTGCGGCGGGTCCTGAGTCAATCAGGTACACTAACTCAGAGATACACACAGTAGGACTAACGAATAATTTCTTTCGGCGCAATGGGCTATTCTCACCGCTATCGCTCAGCAGGGTACCCTGGCTGTAGTTTCGTGATGAACTATCCCAGACTTTTTTTTAAGAAAACGGAGATGAACTATCCCAGATTGATTGCCATTTCTTTATATCTTATGACAAAATGTTTCACAGTAACCACGGGGCTGTAGATTACAAGACTTAAGTGAAGAAATAAATTACAACACCTGATGAACATGATCCACACATAGGGATGCAAGCGGCAGACTATGCGGGGTGGATTGCTTTCCGAATATAGCAGTTTCGTTAGATGTGGAGCTAAACTGGTAGTGCGATTTGTACTGATTATGAGTTTTGCGGGACATGCGGGATCCCGCATGTGCATCCCTATCCACACATCACCATAGCTGATGATATGGTTCAGAGCTCAAACTACCCCTAACTGAAAACACACTTGTTCACTTGTTTCAGCTGCGAGTCTGCACACTCCGAGCCTGACACACGTAGACGTAGAACGCCCAACATACAATGCACATCCTCGATCAGTTCTCTCTGCAATTCTGGTCTGGTGTTGTGTGCAGACAGAGGATTTTGCAAGATGACAGACACCGTCGTCTAATGGCAAGCAGGGGTTGATCTGCTCCGATAGATTTCGACGCTTCCAGACAGTTTTTCTTTTGCCACCAATACCTCCTGGAGATGTTGACCAGTGAGCGCAACCACGCATGTAGTAGTACTACAGTTGATCAATTTCAAAACTGAGAAACTGTAACCACAGGATCAGATCGAGAGATCAAACTTCAGAAGACCGTTCTCAGCTGGATCAGACTACATTGAAATTGATCAAAAGGAGTGCACTTACAATTGTTTCACAGTAGTTGCATCCAAATTGAATCAATCTACATACTGAACAGATCTCATAATGAATCATAGAACACATCAGGGCCGCAGTACAACAAGTTTTCATCATTGGAGTGGAACAGCAACTACATACTTAATTGGGAACAAAAAGGTAATTACATTCTGATTTTCAGGTTCTGATCCAGTCCACATACAAAGATTGCAATAAACAAAGATATTTTAAAATTCATATATAGCTGGAATTCCATTTCCAAATGTAAAGTACACTTTCTTTACTACATTTGCCTCTCCCTCTCCCTCTCCCATCAGCTGCCGGCAGCATATGTACACCAATGTCCTTCATCTGCCGTCAATGGCATGTGCTACAGGTTAGCCAGATCATCTCTTTTCTCTCCACGCAAAGTGGCCAAGAGGACTCTGAAAAAGGTCAGATAACTACAATGCATTCCTCTGCCCCACAAATTTCCGTGCGACGCCAAAGATTAGAGCCTTTGTCAAGAGTCCCTGGTCAAGAGTACAAGCCAAAGCGACAGCCCCGCCGAGCACAAGGAACCTCGCCATGCGGTTCTTCACAGGTTTCTCTTCGGCCTCCATGATATCTGATTCATCAATGTTGGATTCCAATGCTCGAACAAAATTGTCACCGACCTTGGTATTGATCCGTGCCATCAAGGCACTCTTCGAAGGTGGCTCTCCTGCAGCACTGGCTTTCTGATAGGCACGAAGTCCAGGTTCTATTCTCTTCACACATCCCCACATGCCCTGCCGGATACCGATCTTTGCAATCTCGTTCGGGATGCCCATATCCTCATGGTGGAACAAGAGAATTTCGCAGGCAGTCGATCCACCATTCCCTCTTCTTGATTCCACTGTTCCATGATCAGAACAAAAGAAATTAAGACAAAGAATGAAAGGCAGAAAGGGGTGTTCCTTTCATTCATTTCAAGAAAAAATTGTTCTACTTTTCAGCCATTTTCCCTTTCCTGTATTGATGTCCTTCCGCCAGCTCACTATTCAAATTGTTTTCGTTTCACCTTTCACTACTCAAATGCAAATAAGATAGTCAAGGGAAGAAGTTACCTGCACGGATGCACCAGCTTGAGTAATACAAATCTACTCTGCGAGGTTTGTTGCGCCGCGGGATGGATGAACATGGCACACCCTGCATCATGGGACATAAAAAGAAAGAGATAAATAGCTGAACAGTATATCATGTCAGTGTAATATACATGTGCACATAGGCATTCTAGTGATTCGCTCCATGCAAGGTGAAGTTGTCTCAAGAGTCCAGACTGCTGATCATTAAGTAATTATTATTTCTCTGATATAAAATATCTCTGAGCTTGAGAAATATTCTACTGTATCATTTTACTCTGGGTAAATAACCGAAACAACAATGTTGAGACACTTGGTTTCCACCCTACATAATTCCATTCAGGGAAATCAGAACCAGTGTATTGCTTCTTAGTTTAGCTTATTATAGTGCCTAAAAAGCTACAAAAGCAACCAAGAGTAAACAATCATCCAGGTATAACGGGCAGTTGAATGAAGCTATAAATAAAAACATTTGTCACATCAATTGATCGAACAATGGACAACGGATTTAGGAGATAAGAAAGCAAAAAAGATGTGCAGTGAAGAAACAGTAGTAAGAATACCATCTGTACAATAAATGCACAAAAATAGCAAAAGGAGAGAGTTGAAACAAAAGAGAAAAAGGCCCAATGACAAAGCATGCATGTCAGTCTGCACAAAAATTCAATAAGGCATACCATTGTTATCAACATCAGATAACTTTTGTTATATCAGGAATGCGACCAGGACGAAGAAACATGGGTTTAGTAATGAAATGCGGTCCAGGTACTACGCTCAAACACAGAGGTACTTCCACGTGTCTTAAATGAGATGTTAAGCTGAGGACACGCCATGGAATAAAACTACAACCAGAACTGACAAAGACATATTTTAAGTTTGGCACTGACGTACCAACTCTTCCTAGTTATTTCTTCATTTGTATTGTGAGCATATCCTTATTAACGATAACCTAATGCAGGAGGTTATCCAGCTATCCGCATGGTTTGCTTCCAAACAAATAACGGTGAAAAAGAAAAAGTGGAGACTTCTTCCTATCAACAACTAACCATTAATAACAAGACTTAAATGATGTTAGAAGTCTGTCCTACTAAAAGTACTCGGAGGATGGAGAAGTAGCCTCAGGTCATTATCCTTGGAAAAAGATATCAGCACGCTTGGCAAACAAAAGCTGATCTTTCTATATTTGACATCTCATTATCATTTATCAGGTATGCACACAAGTGCCATTGTCCAGTCAAACAATACCAATAAATTCACCTAGCTGTGCCTATTCCTAAGTGAGTTGGATGATGGGTATAAACAACTTTTTGTCAACATCATCAATTTGTCTGCACAAATGTAAAAACAGTATGACTGTAGATTTTGCCATGAGGGTATATTGACAGTAATTTCTGGTTTCTGGAAATCTTGCCATACGTTCTTCCACCAACAAGGATTAAACATGATTTTCTATGCAAATTAAGAAAGTACACACATTTGAACTTTGCAGACTGCAACTTTACCCAATTTCTGTCAGCAACATCCTTTGCTAAGGATCAAGCACAACTCTCGTGTAAACTCCATCCTCAACCCCCCAAAATAAATGGAAGCATCATCGGTGAACAATATGAGCAGTATATTCCAGAGTGTGTTTTACCTTCGTGACACAGTAGTACGCGCTTCCCAGTTTCCATATCCGGCGAGCAATGATGTACTCCCTGTCACTGCAGAAGAAGGGGAACTGCAAGCAAGCAAGCAAAACCATAATCACAAACTGATAACATGGCACAACACAGAGCTAGCTCACCATATCGAGACCCTGTCTACCTTGCGAACCCAATGCACTTTCATCGTCCCGGTTGTCTGGCACTCCTCCAGCGTATTGTAAGAGATAAGCATATCATCCCACTTGTTGGAAATGCGGAACTCATCGTCCCCAAAGAAGTCCCTTACTTCGTCCGGAGTCGCATTCTCAAAGATTGTGCTGCTCTGGTACTGAGAAGGCCGATTCTGGTATCACCCAAGTACAGGCCGAGAATTAGCACCGAATTGGTATTTAGGAGTACTTCGCATCAACAAGTAGTATTAAAGAAGCCAATCTGCTGAGAACATCCACCTGGGGATCCCTCCTCCATGCCTGGTAGGTCATGTTGGGCAGCGCCTTCTCCATCATCTTGATCCACGCCGGACCGCCGTCGTTGCCCTCCACCAGCCTCCAGAGGTTCACCAGGTCATCCTTCCCCACCGCCAGCTCCTCGTTCGCCATCTCCGATGACCTGTCAAGGAAAAGCAGCAGCAGGTCAAGCGTTTCCGTCGTCAAAGGCGCACTCCAATTTGCCCAAATCCCACTAAAGAACACAGGTTTGACCACAGCAACCCCCACACCACGAAGAACCAGGCACGCATTTCACCGAACATCTCTCGAGCCTACTAGGCACATACCCTTGGAAAGAAGTCTCCGCCTCCTCCTGCTGCCGTTGTAGCGCGGCGTCGGTGGTGGTGCCGGCGAAGAAGTCGAAAGGGCCGCGGAGGCGGGCGGGGAGCTGGCCCCTCCAGAACTCGAGCGTGGTGAATTGTGGCGGGTCGGCGGTGGCGACGATGCCGGCCGCCCAGCGCGGGCGCCAGGCCCAGCCGAGCAGGAGGCCGACGAGGGCCGCCGCCCAGAGCGGCCCCGCGAGGAGCGCCATCTCGCAGGCCGCGCCCCACGCCGTCGGCTGCTCCAGCACCCTCGCCACCGCCGACAGCACGTACCCCATCGGCGCCGGAGCCGGAGCCGGAGCCGGGGGCGGGGGGCGGAGTTGTGGATTGCGGCAAGGGGAGAAAGGAATGGGCTTTGCGGCCTATCGGAGAGGATTAAAGACTCGATTTTTTCCCTCCCTATCTTCTGTTTTATTGGTTTCTCTGGTGTAGGAAAGGAATGGTAAGGTGTGGTGCACGAGTTGGGACTTGGGGTGTGGTTGTTGGTGTGTGGTCATGGTGCATGGACTCTGTCCCTTTCTTTTTCTAGTTTGTCTTGGTCTTTTATTTGGAAAATACATAGTTTCAGAAAACAATTGTGGTAAAAAAATTTGTAGTCATAGGCTGCTTACTTCCAATCAGGACCTTTTAGTCTCCGTACTGTTTTTTAAGGATTATTATTAGGTTACAAAGATGTGCTTCATATCCATACCTGAAAAGAGAAGGAAAAGTTTGAGACGATGCAGTTAAATAAGAACCGGTGGGTGACAATTGACTGATATAGTATAAGCTCTAGTCAATTCTTTGTTGGTTAGGAAGTCATTTTCACATGAGTGTTTAATATGTTTTCCATGTTGATCGTCAAGGTAGTACAAAAGATGATCTAAAGGTATCTAAGTTTCATGGAGACTATGAAATACCACTCGTTATATATAACAATCAAGACCTACGTATTGGCTGATGGATGAAAAAATAATGTGAAACACATTTGCGTCAAACTAGAAAAAATTCCCAATGAAATGATCCAATGATATGCATTTCTCATTTATATATTATATTGAATTAAATAAAGGTAGAGCATTTTCACCATGTGATTATGCTAGCAATTAAATTTTAACTTACCTATATTTTCTTCAGCCCTCCTAGAAAACTATATACGCTACTTTAATATAGATAAAATGACCAGTATAGTCCAACGGAACAATTGTCACCCTATCCACATTCTATCAATGGTTTTTCTTTTGCTCACACATACGGCCAAAATGAAGTATACCATGCATGTGATGTGAGCATTTGGGCCTATGGACTTGGTGCAGAGACGTGGAGTGCTCCTGCCCCAAGTGATAAGACGATTTGGGGATAGAGGCAGAGGTGTCGCACGTCTGATTCCTATGGGGCCCAGCTCTAACCACCATCCAATGGCATGTTGCCATGTACACGCAGCTAGTGCATTAAGGGTAGTGTCTAGTGTGACCATTGGCCAGCCAAGCAGCCAACAAAAAAAGAACGGCAGAGACCAGGCCGGCTTGCTATTGGTCAGTGGAGTTGGCGCCTTACCAACTGAACATCATCATCATCTCATCAAAATTAAAAATTTGCTTAAGGCTTAATCAATCTCTTATCTAAATCCTTCTCAGTTGCCAAATGGCACCTGTAGCTTCTCCTTATTGCACATGCAAATCTATGTCTTGGCAGAATTTTACATTATAATTTCAACTGAACATATAAATTTTCGCAGAATTTTCACCTGGAGCTAATCGCAGCTTTTGGCCTCTGCAGTTACCAAAGGACAGAAACGGGTGATCCATACACTCTACCACAAAGAGCTCATAATATAATTAACGAGTTGTGCACAAATCACTGTCCTAGTTAAGTAATATAATCCACTATACAGTACAAATGAGATACGTACATGATGATGGGATCAACACTACTAATTCATAAAATATTCTCTTAAATATACTACTGGGCGGGGGGGTTCTCAGTGCAAGAGCTAGCTCCCCGCTAATGAATTATTTGCTTAATTAATCAGTTGGTGCGACGCGCATCTGTGTGTCTGAAGTCAAGAGACAGCTAATGTGTATGGCTGCTACCTAAAGTTTGCGTGTGCAGGCTCGAGTGTGTTAAACGTTTGAAATATGAAATTGCCTTTGCTATGGGCACCAACAGCGAAGGGCACACCCTACCTATCTAAAGTTTAATTTGGACGGTGGTCAACTAAATCTGCCTCCCTTGTGGATGTCGTGGCCCCTGTCTGACTTTCATATGGCCACGTACTAACCTGTGAAGATTCATAACAGATGAAGAAGAAGAACAATTGGCTTGTATGTACTCCGTCCTAATTTATTTAAAACTTTGAGTATAAATATTATTTTAATACCAAGATTGGAAATTTGAGTATCATATTTATATATTTGTCTTGAAATTTTGATTTCTGTATATTTTGGATGTACATTAATGGTCAATGCATTCTATATACTGGGTCAATGTCGAAAACATCATCTACTTGCGGTGTTGAGGGGGCTAGGGCATCTCCAGCAGCCCGACATATTCGGACCGCGGCCATCCAAATCAGTCCGAAAATAACCGGGCGCTGGAAAAACCTAGGCCAGCGGCCCGACGCATTTTGATCGGGTTATCCTCAGCGACGCAAACATGACCCAAATTTGGGCCGCATTTGCGTCGCCATGGACAGCTTGAGGCATCAGTGCGTGTCCTCCTTGGTCGCCCCGGGGCCCGCCATTAGCGACCGCGGCCGCTTTGCCTCCTGCTTCAATTTCAATCACCTGCATGGAAAGACTGCGCAAACAATTATGTTCCTCTTCGGAAACTTTGCGCCACCATCAATGGCGCGCATGCCATTAATGGTAGCCGCGTTCTTCCTCCCTTCAAAAGGCGCGAGCATGCGCAGCAGAGAGCACTACGCCCGCTTATGTCTCCCTCGAACCAGGCCATATTTGCCTCACGAGCCCTAGCACCACCACGATAACCGGCCGCTGGCCATTCCAGAAGATGCCCGTCCCCTGGGCCTCATCCTCGACGGTGAAGAAGAAGTCGTCGCTGAAGAAGCAACACAACCGGCCATACCTGAACGTCAAGATGGCACAGGCGTGCTTCGATTAGAACCAACCCGTGAGAGTGCGCGGCGTCCACCTCCCTGGCGGCTGGCTCCTCAATGCAAGGAGGGTTTCGGTTCCTCTGGTGTCGCACCGTGGGAGGTTGCATCGCGACGAGATACGCTGCCACTGGACCATCCTCCCCACAGGATCTGCGGCAGGACCCGGCCTTCAGCATCGACTCCGAGTGGTGGGATCGGCCGGCGTACGAGTCGTGTTCGAGGCGTTGCTCGGGCCTCCTCGGCAACAACAAGTATAACTATGATATGCCGGTCGACGCACCGCAGCACATGGCATGGTCACCATCGCCGCCACGGGAAGAGGAGGCCAAGGAGGCGATCCCGATGGAGGAGTACATGCCACTGGGACTGTCGGAGGAGGAGGCCATCCGACTAGCCATGGAGCAGAGCGAGCTCCTCGATCTCGGCCAATGGGAGGGTCTCGGCGTGCAGTTTTACACCTCGGCCACCGATGACCTCGTCGTACCACCACCACCACCGCACCACTACCACACTAGAACCCACGCCTCTTGTTGGCTAGGGTCACACGGTCTGGGAGTCCCCGCCGCGCGCTCCTCAGGTCCGGCTCCATGTCCATGGATGGGGCTACGAGGAGCCACAGACGTTGCCGCATGCTTCGGCGCCGCCTCCGAGGATACCCATGGTGCCCTGGCCGTTCCCCTAGGACCCGCCGCCACACATCGACCTCACCGAGGGCGATGAGTAGGCAGCCACCGCCAGCGCACAAGACCCTAGTTTTAGGGTTTTTTATTTTCTTGTTTTTAGTTTCCCATATTATGTAATTTGTTTTTTGAATAAATGCAATGCAAAAAAATATGCGTCAGCCGGCTGATGGCACTCCCGATCCAAACGGATAAATGGCGAAAAACGCCCATTTTATATCCGCGGCCTAACGCAAACTATCTAAATCGGACATGATTTGGGACCAAAATGCGTCGGGCCGCTGGAGATGCCCTTACACTTCAATAGGCAAGCGAGAGTATGACCTACACCATATCCGATTATCATGGGCAAAGCCAGAAAAGAATAATCCAATAAGGTCACCTCAAGAGCAATGGATTTAAATTACTGAATGATTTGCTGCTGTTTGTTGGGGTCAGCTGACCCGACTGCTAACAAGCCAGACCCGCCCCTGCCCAGTATGGTCACAAACTCATCCATTTAGATTTAGGTGGTTTCATTGTTGACATTTGAAAAAAACATGTGTACCCATGTGTACCATGTTGGATACCATATGTACATTATCTAGTTAAATTGTTATGCATGGTCTCCTATGTTCAATCATTTGCCTATCATAAATAATGATACCTCCAACGATGACGTGCCACTCATTTTTTATGTAACCGCCTTTTATAAACAGATAAAATAGCACATCGTGCATCTATAAGATGACATACAAAACTTTCAATCATAATCACATATCATTAACTGTACGCATGATATGCGTCCCTGCGGTGCATAATTGAAGTCTTCGATTAGCTTGTCGAGATATCCAAATTGAACCTGCTTTATTAACTTCCACATAGTCACATAGAAGAGATTAAAATTTTGAAAAAAATCTACTTTCTGAAAATCAACAATTGTAGTAAAAAACTTGGGAAACTATATGATAAACTCAGCTACATTTTTAACCAAATTATAGTTTTCTTAGGAAACTCCAAAAACAATTTACATTTTAATGAATATTTAAGAGAACAACAAGAATTTGTAAATTTGAAAGAATTAACAATACCTCGGTAATTATAATTTCTTTGAAGATTATAATTACTTCCATCGTCACGAGAATACTTTAGGTTCTTACGCACTTTTTATCATTTGCAACATATTTACTACCTTTATTAAGACATTTAAAATGTTCTTTGCGAATCTATCAATTTTTCTATATCTTTTTTTAGTTGATTAGAAACCGCTGCCACATCATCAATAATACACTTTTGAAAGAAGCTATGGACCAAATTAGACAACTCTGACACTTAGAGGCCTTGTATTTTTGTTAGTTAAATAGACGGTCTCAGCTTTTTTTTCAAACCAACATAAAATATGGTTTTATAGGAAGAACTTATAATAACTTTTTCAAAGGAATACAAATCATAGGTTTTTTTTAGTAAAAGCAGATATTTTTAGGAAAAAGATGCTTTTTAGAACTACATAAAATTATTATTTTTGAGAGAAAGATGAATTCTTCTAGTTTTTTTAGATCTTAGATGAATTCTTTAAGTACCAAAGCTGGCTAGAAGAAGGCCGAGATGAAACAAACTGGGCTTTAACGCTGGGAACAAGCTGGGTTTTATATTTGGTCCTGACGGGTATAAGCTTGGTTTCATTTCACCAGACTAACTACGCAGGCCCATTTAAAATCCAGTCGCTGTTTCCTACGGCCCAGCCCACCAAACGCACCTCGTCGCCTCCACCTCCACCTCCCACTCCCAGAGTGAGCCTAGCCAGAGATAACTCGGACGCGCCGGCAACCGCACGCCGTCGCCATGGCCACGGCCTCCTCCTCCCTCTCCGCCGCGCACTTCCTCTCCCCCGTCACATCACGCCCCCGCCCCCTCTTCCGCGCACTCGCGGCCTCGGGGTCCGGTAGCGGCGGCGGCAAGCAGAAGACCAGCAAGTCCAAGTCCAAGAGCAAGGGCAAGGCTAAGTCCCTCGAGCCGCCGCCCGACGTGGTGGTCCGCCGCGCTCCGGCGGGGAGCGCGTCGGTGTTCGAGCAGCAGCGTACGGAGGCGGGATTCAACCCCGGCGGCGGCGGGAAGGGGCCGTCGGAGGAGGAGGTGCGGCAGCGGCAGATCACTGAGAGCGCCTTCCTCTTCGCGTGGCTGGGCCTCGGCGCCATCATCCTCGTCCAGGGCCTCGCGCTCGCCGCCTCCGGTAATTCGCCGAACGATTTCGTTGGAGACCTCTCTCAGCTATGCTGTCTACTGTCTAGACTAATAGTGATGAACTGGACTAGAAATCCGAATTAAGCTTTGTCTTTTGGGGAATTTGGACATTGCTCGTATGCATTGGAGATCTAGGGGTGACATGATATGATAACAGTTAAGAAGCATTGCAGCCCAGCGTACTGCAGTACTAACTTTGAGTGCCGTCTGCTGTGAAGAATCATACCTGCGTTTGAGAATTTCAGATGCACTTTTAGTGTTTGCCATGATATTGTTCAAGAATTCAGTGATGTTAACTGAACTGAAGTGTAGCTTTCACGATCCTGATTCATGCTTAAAACTCATCCTCGCCTGCGCTCATTCGAAATGGGCAACATATATAATCATGTTTCAACCAATTTCAAAACTGCTAAGGGTGATCAGGACTTAGGTACTGTAGAATTGTTGAGTCAAGTAGTAATCAACTAATCATGTTTGAATCTTCTTATGGCATGCAGGTTTTCTGCCCACAGAATGGGACAGCTTTTTAGTCAAGTTCCTCTATCCATCGTTCACTCCGACAGTGCTCCTGTTTCTCGGGGGTACGACTGGATATGGTGTCTTCAAGTACTTTGAAGGCGAGAAAAGCAAGAGCTAGATACATTACATCATCTAGGTGAGGCTAAATGTTATCATCTCGTGAATATCTGTTATTTGCTTCATTTGTTTTGTTTGCTCTATCAGTCCAACTTGTGATGCTCTTCATTTCTATGTATAATCTAACCATAAGTTTATTTAATATATCAGATAATTATTGTCAATTAGGGGATCTTTTGTTCACATTATCAGTCCTACTTTTTTTTACCAAATGAGTTCCCCTTATTGATTGCATATAAAAAAACCCACCTAGTTTTAGTACATCAAAAGCAAGAAAGAAAAGAAAAGAAAGAGTAGCCCAACTCCAGCTAAACTATTGCCAGACCCACTCCACACTACCCAGGTTCTCAACAACACTCAGGGACCAGTTCATCAGTCGTTGATGTCTAAGCCCAGCCATGAGATCTGGAGTACACTTCTCGAACCACCGTCTTGATCATCTCAATGCCGTCTTCAGTTCTTCTTCGTCCTTGGCTTTTCTGCAATATCGCCCAAGAGTTAAGCATGCTACAGAGCCTATATATCACACTAGAGTGATCATCAGGGAATTTGTGCTTGAAGCAGGCGTTGATTCTAGTTTTCCAGATTGTCCAGCACCTCGCTGCTCCCCACTAAGCACCAGTTTACGCTAGGCTCCTGGAGATGATTTAAGCCAGTTCCCAGATTGATCAGCTGCACTCTCAAGAGGTCTAACTAAACCCAGAGCACATAGGATCACTTGCCAGACAAGTTAGATAGTGAACATTAGAACAGTAGGTGATCAACTGTCTCCATCTGCCCACAGAATCTTGTCCATCCTCTCAAGCAAATTGTCCTTTGTCAAAGTACTATTCCTCAGCATCAACCAAATGAAGATCTTGACTTTAAGAGGAATTTAATCTCCCAAAGAAACTTATCAGTCCTACTTGTGATGCTCTTGTGTATTGTCGTATCTATGTGCTTGCTTCTACATTGTTACATTTTTCAGAAAGCACCAGCTATGTGCCTCTTATTTAACTAGTCACGACATAGGTTATTAAAGAAGTAACTACAGAGATATGCAGTTCACCTTTCTTATTACATAATACTATGCTCGTCCACATTGTTCAGTTGCTTACAATCATTGTCAGTGTCATCATTAGCGACATTACGGTGTCTTGTCCATAGACCACACTATGACCCTGTCATTCAATTTTCTTTTTCTTGACCCTGTTTGTTCCATTTCATGCAGCATC
The DNA here is from genome assembly GCA_007115705.1 of Dactylis glomerata. Taxonomy (NCBI): domain Eukaryota; kingdom Viridiplantae; phylum Streptophyta; class Magnoliopsida; order Poales; family Poaceae; genus Dactylis; species Dactylis glomerata. The sequence goes on along the minus strand of QXEO01000541.1, from coordinate 18,855,311 downwards.
TGGGTGCAGAATTTGGAACTTTGTGGAAGGATTTCCTTGTTACCACGTGATAAAGGCACATAGTTTCTCTGAAGTAGCTTAAGGCAGGGATGAGTGCTAGAGGGCTAGGCTGGTACTGTAAAAGAATTTCTTTTTCTGTCCCCAATCCTGAATTATCAATGTTTCTCTTTGTAAAGGTAACAACCATTGTATACTTCTGTAAAGCAATGTAAACTGAGCTGTACCATTGTTTGTACAAGTTGTCTGTATCTAGCATATGTGCCTAGTGTACATGGATTCCATAAATATGCGCCGTTAGAATGACACTAATTTCGTTTTGGTACTGTTTATTTCATAAGCAAATATAACATAAAAAGGTGTGAATACATTCTTACTAGAAGCATAAGTTATGTGTATCATAGGATGTAAAGAAGCATCTTAAAGTATATGTGGCAGACTTGGCAAAATTATCTATCTTGTTGTCAATGTTTTGATACCGTTAACAAGCTTTCACGCTGCAGGCCACTGTTGATCGAAGTAGCAGGTCATCTTGCCAGGGAAAACTTCCATACAGAATATGCAGAACTGATTCTCCAAATGCAAGCGCCTTTGAAAGGCCGTGATGGTTTTTCTACTTGGCATTATGAAAGTGATGGAATCTTCTCCGTTCAAAGTGCCTATAAGTTGGCTTATAACATTCAACATATTGTGGCTAGCCTCCCCAGAAATAGCATTGCTGGAAATAGCTCTAAGGCCACCTGGAAGACCATCTGGTCTGCCCCTGTCCCAAATCAAGTTGAAGTATTTCGATGGAGGGTAGCCAAAGACAACATCGCTACAAAGAAGGCCAAATTCAAAAGAAACTTGGAGCTCGACTCAGTCAGCCTGGCTCTCAGAGTGGAGATGAGAAAAGTCTGGGACATTCTCTTTCTTTTTGAAGGCTCCAAATTCTTATCTCAAATATGCCAAAGAATAGGAGGAGTCTCGTTCTTGTTCCCTGGCGGGCATGGCATTTGAGATGTGATTTAGTACATGGCAAAGGCAGAAGCTCTCCATCACGACATCCTTATCCTTTCATCAAAACTTTCTTAGCTGAATGAAAGGTGCAAATGATGTGCAGGAAACTAGCCCCTCATAAGACAAAGCTCCTTGCCTCGGTCATGACGTTCAGACTGCTTGTTGTACCACTTCGCTTGGACACGAGGCATGACCACCAGATCACTCAAGCTTGGAGCAAACCAGACGAAGGTTGGATAAAGATCAATGTAGACGCAGCTTTCTTGGAGAATTCATACAGAGTCTGGGTTGGTTTTGTCGCCCGCAACCATCTGGGCGAGGTGGTGATCCCCTGCGCAAGACATATTCAAAAGCTCTTCCCGGTATGGTGGAAGATTATGGATCTCAATCTCTGAAGAAAGGGCTGTCAGATTTTGTGGTTTTAAAATTGGATGAAATGGCAACAGTTTAGTGCATCAACTATGACCTTCTTATCTCTAGGGTCGGATAGCACAAATACATATTAAGTCTTAGGAAGGAAATAGTACTCTTCAGGAACGAAATATCATAGGATCTAAGCAAACTTGGAGAGGAGCCCCTTGAGAATGTATGGGTCGCAGCTTCTGATCATCTGCTCCAAGCCGCCAGGCGTGAAAAGTGATGGCAGCCTGGTTGAATGGATGAATTCCATGCACTCGTCCTTCAGCCGGGAGCAACGAGTGCGCTCAACCATGCCAAGAATGTCCGGCACCATGGTCGCCCGTATGTAACGACAGGCCAATGTCTCTTCGCAGATGGACTTGAGGCTTAGCCTTAGCAGACCATACCTTTCTGCAGCTTCAAGCAGCCAAGCAGTTTCTTCGTCCACATCATCCAAGACTCCAAGTCATATATATCTTCAATGCCGTGCATCTTGAAGTCTGGCGTTGCGCCGGTGTAGATGAAAGTAAGCAAGCGCTCGAACACATCTGCTTTGATGCCATTTATCTTAACAACACCTGGTGAAGTAGAGCCCTCATCCATGGTACCAAAGAGCTGTGCCTTGAAGACGGCAGATCGGGCAGCAAGCACAAATCGGTGCGCGGCAAACTTCTCACCACCAACCTCAAAGGTAATGTCAGTAGAGCAGATTGCCTAACTGGCTTGAATGGTGCCGGCTCCCTGCTCCTCGGTGTTCTCGTCCGACCTGACAACAACAACACAACGGATGGTGAAGCTGTCATCCTTCATATGTCTTGATCTTTCCAAAACCTGCCTTTTTGTGAGTAGTTTAAATCCATAACGGCTATATCCTTCAAATGTTTGGCTCCCACGGTTCCTCATTGACACTCGCAACTCTGGCTGGTCCATGAAACTGAAAACGAACCGAGCCTCCACGCTCTCTGATTGCATATGGGCGACGGCATGGCGGCTCAAGCACGGGCTGTAATAGATTGCATGAACGCGCACAGATACAAGCGAGCAGTCTAAAACTCTAAATTCCGATATGGTTATTTTCATAAGAAACCTGAAAGAAAATGCTTGAATATACTATACAAGACATCAATTATGCTTGTCATAGGATCGATATATTGAGAATCATCTGGAGTTAATTTGTGATCGGCTTCGCCAAATTATCCAAGAGTTTCTTGATCTTGCTGTTTGGTGTCACTGCTTTTGTTTTCTGTACGAGATTTATCTATGATGTTCTCCAGATCATGCACGATCAATTTTGATCGGAGAAGGGAGCAAGATATATACTGTAACAAGCTAGCTAGTACGTGCGCGCAGGGTATCTCTTACGTTAGCAAGTCATGCGTGCATGTACTCAAACAACTTTTTCAGCTTTAACATTTTGATGCAGAGCTATGCATGTATGCATTGACCAAATGAAATTAGGCTAAGCACATACTCCGCAGCTTTGACGCATGTTGCTCGCACCCGTTTTTGAGGAACCAGTTCCCATAATGAGATTTTTCTGTACTTTTTTATTTACCGAAAAAGACATTTTTTTTTGCATTTCTGATTCTTCCGTTTCTTAAGCAATCGGCAAGAGAAACTGTTAAAGTACGTATCTTGTATAGCTAACTAGGAATCCTACCGATTTGGTTCGGTCTAGTTTGATACGATGGAGGTTTACTTCCTTGGTTCCCAAGGCATATGTACGCTACCTGATATAAATACACGAGCAGATCGCCCCCGTTTGGGTGTGGCGTTTTTCCTCATCTCTGTATCGTTCGCATGGTATCAGAGTCCAGGGTCTCGAGTTCGAGTCCTGGTTTTCGCAATTTATTGTAAAATTGCTGTTGCCCCCCTTTGTGTCCACGTGTTGACTTTCTCTTCTCCTGTCTGTGTCCACGTGTTGAATTTCTCTTCTCCCGTCACACGTGAGTGGGGGTGTTGAAGTGTATAAGTGAATTGCCTAGCCCTTTCCATCAGTTCGGACTTTTGGTTGCGTTGGTTAGTGCATGAAGCTTATCATGGTATCAGAGTAAATCCCATCTGCTTAAAAACACAATCCCGATCCCATCTAGCTTCCGCCAATCGCCATGAGTAGCCCCAGCCAGACCTCCTCCTCCCTAGGAACCATGACGTCCGGCTCGTTGCTCTCCGACACCTTGATGCGGCACGGTGTTGATTATGAAAAGCACCGTCCAGTTGGGAACCCCAAGAGGAAGGTATGATGAATATAGCAGCAAGGTTTTCCCTCAGTAAGAAACCAAGGTTTATCGATCCGAAGGGGAAGAAGCCAAACGACTGAAGGTGATGCTTGCTAGCTTGCGACAGCTCCGGACAATTTATAAGGCGCCTCGTCCAGTGCTTTGCTTTGCCAGCTGCAACACAGAATCTGCACACAACACAACCAAATACTTTGCTCCCAACTTACGATGAGGTTGTCAATCTCACCGGTTTGCTGTAAACAAAGGAATGAGCGTATCGAGTGGAAAATAGTAATAGTATGCGAGTAAAGTAAACAGTGCGAGTAAAGTAAACAGGTGACAGCAATATAAAGGAAATAGGACCAGGGTCCACAGTTCACTAGTGGTGTCTCTCCATAAGATAAAATAACACATGCTGGGTAAACAAATTACAGTTGGGCAATTGATAGAATAAAGACAACGTGCATATGTCGAGAGGATCACTATGAGATTTACTCTGGGCATTACAACAAGATACATATACCGCCATCCAACTGCATCTATGACTAATAATCCACTTGTGGCGAATCAGTCCGAGAACTTCACAAGTATTAAGTTGCGAACAACAGATAACTGCATTAAGCAAAGTGTGTAATGTAAACAAAGCATATGCCCTCGAGCATATGAATGTTGTTTTCCCCCTAGTAGCAACAGCACATCTACAACCTTAGAGGTTTCTGTCACTCCCCCAGATTAAATAGAGGCATGAACCCACTATCGAGCATAAATACCCCCTCTTGGAGTCACTAGCAACTACTCGACCAAGATAGCTACTAACAACGGAGAGCATGCAAGATCATAAACAACATAGAGATAACATAAGATAAATTTCAGTACATCAACTCAATCATAACACCAATATTCATCAGATCCCAACAAACACAACATGTATAATTACATAACGGTGATCTCGATCATGTAAAGCAGCTCACGAGATCTAAACATGAAGCACATGGTGGAGAAGACAACCATCTAGCTACTCCTATGGACCCATAGTCCAAGGTAGACTACTCACTCATCGCGCCGGAGGCAAGCATAGCGATGAAGCAGACCTCCGGTGGCGATTCCCCTCTCTGGCAGGGTGCCGGGAAGAGCTTCTGGACCCTCCCGATCTTCGGGTCGACGGCGGCGGCGGATCTCGATGTGTTCTGGAAAAGTGATCAGGTCTTTAGGTTTTTCCCGTTGGGGGGTCTTTATAGGCGAAGGGGCGGCGTCAGAAGTGGACCAGGGGGCCCACACTATAGGCCGGCGCGGGCCAGGGGTGGGCCGCGCCCCCTGGTGGTGTGGCCGCCCTCTGGTCCGGCTCCGTCTCCTCTTCGGTGTTCTGGAAGCTCCGTGAAATATCTGGACGTCTGGCTTTGGTTTCGTCCAATTCCGAGAATATTTCCTGTGTAACTTTTCTGAAACACAAAAATAGCAGAAAACAGGGAACTGGCACTGTGGCATCTCGTTAATAGGTTAGTTCCAGAAAATGCATAAAAATGCCACGAAGTGTAACGAAACACTAAGCAAATGGTGTAAAAACAAGCATGAAGCATCAAAAATTATGGATACGTTGGAGACGTATCAGCATCCCCAAGCTTAACTCCTGCTCGTCCTCGAGTAGGTAAGTGATAACAAAAGAAATAATTTTTGAGGTGACATGCACCTACAGAATCTTGATCATCTATGTAAGCGTTGTGCGCTGGGATCAAAAGAACTTAAAACATGGGCATGAAAGATATAATCTTGATAGAAGAAACTTAGCAACCATGTTATAATACGAAAATGAACATAAACAAAAGATCATGAAAATGAAACAATGAAAGTCAAACATGTGTTCAAATCATATGGAAAAACATACAAATGGTTTTCAGCCTGTCCTTCATGGAGAGCAAAATATAAATGCATAGGACACCTTCAAGTTTAAGAGGGCGACTAGATACAAGTAATTAAAAACAAGTGAAACCAATCATCATGGATCAATCAATGAAAACTTTGGGACAATGCACATTATACTCAGAATGACAACTATACTCTCTTAGACGGTGCATAAAGGTAGAAGGTGGAGACTCAATATAAAAAGTAAAAGAAAGGCCCTTCGCGGAGGGAAGCAGTGATTGCAAGTTTTATAAACCTTTAAAAATTATGGTACTTACCGGCTTTGAGCTCTCATTGCCCCCATCATAGGCATCTTGAATGGTTAAAGTTAATGCGAAAACACTTATGGTGCATATGCTTGACAAATCATAAGTTGAAAACCTCGTGTCCCGTGAAATACGAATACCCAAACCTCATGCTACTCGACTTAGAGTCCCAAGTAAGCTCTTGTCATTGTAAATATATGTGTATCATCGAGAACCGCCAACGGGGTACCTACGTGCCCGATGACATGGAACAAGCCCACATCAAAATGACAGGACAAACAGACAATGAACACCTCGGCATCTCTTTTATTTACCATTGGTATAGCTTTTTATTTTGAGATGCGTCGTCGAATGTCCACTATGGGCATGCTGTAAATTTCCACCATGAATTATGCATGACTTAGATTAGCAGCCTAGGCGTTTCCCTAACACATATAAAAACTCTATGATCCCGCAAGATTCCCAACTTATTTCACATCGCGAGTATCCATAAACAAAAGATGACGATATCAACTCAAATGAAAGATAGTGCAATGTTGAAAGCTTGCCCCATGACAGCATGGCTGGGCTAATCTTCAACTTACAACTTGCAAGCATAACAACTCAACATAAGAGAGCCACAATGTCAAAATTTTAAAACGAAAAAAGTAAAGTGTGCCATCAGGTTCGTGAGAGCTTTACTGACCAATTTTCGCATAACACCAAAAAGAGTTTAATTTGAAGGATAGATAAAAGCAAGTCAAATGTAATTGGAATAGCAAATTGCTAATAGGTATATATGGTGGACACTTTGGCAAACTTGGTTTTTAGGAGTTGGATGCACGAGTAGAGATCATACTCAGTACAAAATAAAGGCTAGCAAAAGACTGGGAGCGACCAACTAAGAGAGCAATAACGGCCATAATCATGCACAGCGACAAAGCCACATTAAAAGAAGCATAAGATGGCATCAAAAGTCAAAAACTAAATGATCATAGAGGCTATGACGACTTTGTATGAGTCTAACATGTGTGAGCATGCGCCAAGTCAACCCAAATAAAGCATCAAAGAGAAAACCAAAATAATGCTTCCAAATAATTAAAACAACGCATGATTTTTTCAATGGCTCATTAAGCAATCTCAGTCACTTGAGACAAGACATGCTACAGCAAAACCACTAAGCATACTATCAAAAAGACATCAAGCACGACATGCAAAAGCCTATGCCGCAGTCTACACAAGCTCCTTCTTGTACCACTTTTTTTTGCATAAAGCTTTTTCTCTTTTCCAACACCATTCAAACTTTTTATAATCAACTCTTTTGATGAAAACTAACATGGACCAGAGGTCAAAATACACCTTGATGCAAAGATATAACAAGATCTGAACACAAATCAAGGCGAAAATCGAAAGCTAAACGCAGTTCTAGAAAAAGAGAACACTCGTTGAAATTATAAGAATGAAAAACGGAGTGTTCTTGGCAAATGAAAAGCAAGGCAACTTCTCTAAAAGGAATTTGTTGGGGTCCTACCATTTATTGCAGCAAACAAAACTAAACAAAACTGAAAACTAAAAACAACTGACACTCCAAGAAAAATGCATAATGCATGAAGCAATAAAAATATAGTGCGTTGAAAGGTGACCTGATTTTTGCCGACGAAGAAGGGGTGCCTCGGGGGCATCCCCAAGCTTTGACGCTTGTACTTCTTGGATATTTCTTGGGGTGACATGGGCATCCCCAAGCTTGAGCCTTTGTCCATTCTACAACTCATCTCATCATTCTCCAATCCCTACACTTGAAAACTTCCTTCATACAAAACTAAACACAAATTTATTAGCAACATTAGTATAAGCATAACATTGAATCAACCCTTTTTGCTTCAGGTTTCAACTCAAAACCACCACATATAAAGCATATAATACTGTAGCAACTTCCCCAAAAGTTCCGTGATCAAAAGAACTCAAAAATAAAGCGATAAAGTGGCAAACATAAATATTGGCAGAAATCTGTCAAAACAGAACAGCTGACAAAGGTCGAATTTTTAGAGGGTTTTCTGTTGCTCAAATCAAAAAGTGTTCAACTAATGAAAGTTTTGATATAATCTGGGGCATATGCACAAGAAATCGCAGGTCTAAAAGATATACAGAGAATTTTCACGAATTTTTATGGTGCAGCACCGAAAACAGTTTCAGGACAGCAACATCCCCAAATCTTACCTCACTCAAATTAGAGGCTTCTCTTGGCACAAAAACGAAATAAAAAGGATAAGGAAAGGTTATTACAGTAGTAATAACTTACAAGACTCAAATAAAAGAAAAAGAACTGAATGTAAAAACATTGGGTTATCTCCCAAGAGTGCTTTTCTTTAACGCCTTTGAGCTAGGCTCAGTAATTTGAGAAGATGCTCACATAAGAAATATGAATGGAAGCCAAAAAGAGCATCAAAGAGCAAATATAAAACACATTTAAGTCTAACCCACTTCCTATGCATAGGAATCTTGTAAGAAAATAAATCAAAGAAGCACATAGTAACAAGTATGGGTAGATAAAACAAGAGCAACTTCGGAACTTTCAATATAAAGAGAGGTGTTTTAGTAACATGAGAATTCCAACAACCATATTTTCCTCTCTCATAATAATTTTCAGTAGCATCCTGAACAAACTCAACAATATAAATATCACACTCATCCTCCTTTGTTATGCATGGAGGGCTATCAAATAAGGTATTAGTTAAAGAGTTACTCTTATTGGGAGGTAGGCATGGGTAGCTCCATTCTTCCTCCTCTTGATCATCACTCTCCTCCTCTTTTTCATCCAATGAGCTTCCAGTTTCAGCAATTTCTTCTTCCATAGGCTCCTTCAAGGCATTAGTCTCTTCTGTTGGAGAGCATCTATTAAGATATTTAAGAATATAGCTATTTTCTTCCTTGTAATTATCAAAGCAAAATGTAAGTATATCATAAACCTCATATTTATAAGGTGCATCATCAGTATTTTCAAGCAAATAAGCAAGTTCGAATACACCCTTCCAAGCAATAAATTCTTCAATTTATTCCACATCATAAAAGTCATAATTTCCATTAATATAAGAAGATATAGTAACATCATCATTATACTCACATTGAAAAGGGAGGTGTTTATACCTCCTACAGCAACAAGATCTATCAAAGCAATAAATAACATTATAAGTAGAGCACATGTTTCTAGCAATGATATATAATCTATTGATTTGTTCCCATAAGTGTTTCCCTTTTTGTGACAAGCGGTGTTCCTCATAATAATTTTGCTGCTCTTCCGTGAACCCACCTTGCCAAAAAGATTTAGTTTCAAAGAAACCAACCATTGATAGAAAGCATGATAAAGTAAGACAATAACAGACCAACAAAAATAACAACTATAGTAGGAACTAATTTTTTTGTGCTTTTGATAAAATGATGCAAGTAAAAATAAAGTAAAGCAAAACTTAAAACAAAGTAAAGGATGTGCGTGCGAAACTCCCCTTGCAGAAGTCTTCTTTTTCCTCCCCGGCAACGGCGCCAGAAAAGAGCTTGATGCGGCACGGTGTTGATTATGAAAAGCACCGTCCAGTTGGGAACCCCAAGAGGAAGGTATGATGAATATAGCAGCAAGGTTTTCCCTCAGTAAGAAACCAAGGTTTATCGATCCGAAGGGGAAGAAGCCAAACGACTGAAGGTGATGCTTGCTAGCTTGCGACAGCTCCGGACAATTTATAAGGCGCCTCATCCAGTGCTTTGCTTTGCCAGCTGCAACGCGGAATCTGCACACAACACAACCAAATACTTTGCTCCCAACTTACGATGAGGTTGTCAATCTCACCGGTTTGCTGTAAACAAAGGAATGAGCGTATCGAGTGGAAAATAGTAATAGTATGCTAGTAAAGTAAATAGTGCGAGTAAAGTAAACAGGTGATAGCAATATAAAGGAAATAGGACCGGGGTCCACAGTTCACTAGTGGTGTCTCTCCATAAGATAAAATAACACATGCTGGGTAAACAAATTACAGTTGGGCAATTGATAGAATAAAAACAATGTGATATGTCAAGAGGATCACTATGAGATTTACTCTGGGCATTACAACAAGATACATAGACCGCCATCCAACTGCATCTATGACTAATAATCTACTTGTGGTGAATCAATCCGAGAACTCAACAAGTATTAAGTTGCGAACAACAGATAACTGCATTAAGCAAAGTGTGTAATGTAAACAAAGCATATGCCCTCGAGCATATGAATGTTGTTTTCCCCCTAGTAGCAACATCACATCTACAACCTTAGAGGTTTCTGTCACTCCCTCAGATTAAATAGAGGCATGAACCCACTATCGAGCATAAATACCCCCTCTTGGAGTCACTAGCAACTACTCGGCCAAGATAGCTACTAACAACGGAGAGCATGCAAGATCATAAACAACATAGAGATAACATAAGATAAAATTTAGTACATCAACTCAATCATAACACCAATATTCATCGGATCCCAACAAACACAACATGTAGAATTACATAACGGTGATCTCGATCATGTAAAGCAGCTCACGAGATCTAAACATGAAGCACATGGTGGAGAAGACAACCATCTAGCTACTGCTATGGACCCATAGTCCAAGTTAGACTACTCACTCATCACGCCGGAGGCAAGCATGGCGATAAAGAAGACCTCCGGTGGTGATTCCCCTCTCTGGCAGGGTGCCGGGAAGAGCTTCTGGACCCTCCCGATCTTCGGGTCGACGGCGGCGGCGGATCGCGATGTGTTCTGGAAAAGTGATTGGGTCTTTAGGTTTTTCCCGTCGGGGGGTCTTTATAGGCGAAGGGGCGGCGTCAGAAGTGGACCAGGGGCCCACACCACAGGCCGGCATGGGCCAGGGGTGGGCCGCGCCCCCTGATACGTCTCCAACGTATCTATAATTTTTGATGCTCCATGCTTGTTTTTACACCATTTGCCTAATGTTTTGTTACACTTCGTGGAACTTTTATGCATTTTCCAGAACTAACCTATTAACAAGTCGCCACAGTGCCAGTTCCCTGTTTTCTGCTGTTTTTGTGTTTCAGAAAAGCTACACAGGAAATATTCTTGGAATTAGACGAAACAAGTTCCCGAAGTCTTATTTTCCCGGAAGCTTCCAGTGATCTGAAGAGGAGATGGAGTGGGGCCACGAGGGCCCCACACACCAGGGCGGCGCGGCCCAGCCCCTGGTCGTGCCCCCTATGTGTGAGGGTGCCTCGGTCCACTCTTGACGATGCCCCTTCGCCTATAAAGACCCCCCGACGGGAAAAACCTAAGTACCCGATCAATTTTCTAGAAACACATCGCGATCCGCCACCATCATCGACCCGAGATCGGGAGGGTCTAGAAGCTCATCCCGGCACCCTGCCGGAGAGGGGAATCGCCACCAGAGGTCTTCTTCATCGCCATGCTTGCCTCCGGAGCGATGAGTGAGTAGTCTACCTTGGACTATGGGTCCATAGCAGTAGCTAGATGGTTGTCCTCTCCACCATGTGCTTCATGTTTAGATCTTATGAGCTGCCCTACATGATTGAGATCACCGTTATGTAATTCTACATGTTGTGTTTGTTGGGATCCGATGAATATTGGTGTTATGATTGAGTTGCTATACTGAAATATATCTTATGTTATCTCTATGTTGTTTATGATCTTGCATGCTCTCCGTTGTTAGTAGCTATCTTGGCCGAGTAGTTGCTAGTGACTCCAAGAGGGGGTATTTATGCTCGATAGTTGGGTTCATGCCTCTATTTAATCTGGGGGAGTGACCGAAACCTCTAAGGTTGTAGATGTGCTGTTGCCACTAGGGAGAAAACAACATTCATATGCTTGAGGGCATATGCTTTGTTTACATTACACACTTTGCTTAATGCAATTATCTGTTGTTCGCAACTTAATACTCATGAGGTGTTCGGATGATATCCCCGTGAGTGGATTATTAGTCATAGATGCAGTTGGATGGCGGTCTATGTATTTTGTCGTAATGCCCAGAGTAAATCGCATAGTGATCTTCTTGACATATCACGTTATCTTTATTCTATCAATTGCCCAACTGTAATTTGTTTACCCAGCATGTGTTATTTATCTTATGGAGAGACACCACTAGTGAACTGTGGACCCCGGTCCTATTTCCATCATATTGCTATCACCTGTTTACTTTACTCGCACTATTTACTTTACTCGCATACTTCTACTGTTTTCCACTTGATACGCTCATACCCTTTGTTTCAAGGAAACCGGTGAGATTGACAACCTCATCATAAGTTGGGAACAAAGTACTTGGTTGTGTTGTGTGCAGGTTCCACGTTGCTGCTCGCAAAGCAAAGCTTGGACGAGGCGCCATATAAATTGTCTGGAGCTATCGCGAAGCTTGCAAGCATCACCTTCAGTCGTATTGGCTTTTTCTTCTTCGATCGATAAACCTTGGTTTCTAACTGAGGGAAAAACCTGCTGCTGTGCTCATCACACCTTCCGCTTGGGGTTCCCAACTGCCTGGCCATAATCATCATCAACTACACGCCAGCCATCAAGTCTTTTCTGGCGCCGTTGCCGGGGAGGAAGAAGACTTCTGCGAGGGGAGTTTTCGCACGCACATCCTTTACTTTGTTTTATTGTTTTGCTTTACTTTATTTTTACTTGCATCATTTTATCAAAAACCCAAAAAAATTAGTATCCTTTATTGTTGTTATTTTTGTTGGTCTGTTATTGTCTTGCTTTATCATGCTTTCTATCAATGGTTGGTTTCTTTGAAACTAAATCTTTTTGGCAAGGTGGGTTCACGAAAGAGCAGCAAAATTATTATGAGGAACACTGATGTCTACACACGCTTCTATTCTTGTAGACAGTGTTGGGCCTCCAAGTGCAGAGGTTTGTAGAGCAGCAGCAAGTTTCCCTTAAGTGGATCACCCAAGGTTTACCGAACTCAGGGAGGAAGAGGTCAAAACTATCCCTCTCAAACAATCCTGCAATTATGATACAGAAAGTCTCTTGTGTCCCCAACACACCCAATACACTTGTCAGATGTATAGGTGCACTAGTTCGGCGAAGAGATAGTGAAATACAAGTGGTATGGATGATTATAAGTAGTAAATACAATCTGGAATAAAAATCGCTGCAAGCAAACATGTAACAAAACAGCAAGTAAACGGTGTGCAATGCTTGGAAACAAGACCTAGGGACCATACTTTCACTAGTGGACACACTCCCAACAATATAACATGAATGAACAAATAGATAACTTCTCTCCACTATGGTACTCTGAATTACTCTCCTATTGAATAACACTAATCATTGTGTAGTGGCTACAGAAGCACCCCTTAAAGTTCATCAAGTACTTGACAAACACCACTCATAGAGATACCCAAATCAAAGCACAACTCAAGATAGATATTATTGCAACATAAACCAAGTACTAACACGGTGCACACACTGTCAACATTACACCATGAAAGGAGGAATAGATCACTTCAATACTATCATAGCAATAATTATTCTCATAATCCACAAGAGATCACAATCGTAGCCTAGACCAAGTACCACCATGATGCACGCACTGTCACCGTTACACCATGGCAGGAGGAATAGATTACTTTAATAACATCACTAGAGTACACATAATATCTGAATAATAACATCTACTTGTTCAACATGATACAAAGCTCACGATCACATAAAGATCGCATCATGGGAGAGAGAGGTGAACCACATAGCTACCGGTAGAGCCCTCGGCCCCGGGGATGAATTACTCCCTCCTCATCATAGGAGACAGCAAGGTTGATGGAGATGGCAGTGAGGTCGATGGAGACGGCGATGGAGACCGATGGAGATGGCTCCGGGGGCACTTCCCCGTCCCGGTAGGGTGCCGGAACAGAGACTTCTGTCCCCCGAAATTCGTCGACGGCAGTGGCGGAGCTGTGGAACTGTTCTGGGAAAAACGTCGACTCCCTTAGGGTTTTCCGTCCCGATGCTTTATATAGGCGAAGGGGCATCGTCAGGGGAGGGACCAGGCGTCCTCACACCATGGTGGCGCGGCCAGGGCCTGGGCCGCACCACCCATGTGTGAGCCTGGCCTGTGGCCCCTCTCCTACTCCTCTTCGGATCTCTGGAAGCTTCCGGGCAAAATAAGACTTCGAGAACTTGTTTCGTCCAATTCCGAGAATATTTCCTGTGTATCACTTCTGAAATACAAAAACAGCAGAAAACAGGGAACTGGCACTGTGGCATCTTGTCAATAGGTTAGTTCCGGAAAATGCATAAAAGTGCCACGAAGTGTAACGAAACAGTAGGCAAATGGTGTAAAAACAAGCATGGAGCATCAAAAATTATAGATACGTTTGAGACGTATCAGCATCCCCAAGCTTAACTCCTGCTCGTCCTCGAGTAGGTAAGTGATAACAAAAGAATAATTTTTGCGGTGACATGCACCTACACAATATTGATCATATATGTAAGCATTGTGAGCTGAGATCAAAGAACTTAAAACATGGGCATGAAAGACATAATCTTAATAATAAAGAACTTAGCAACCATGTTGTAAACATGCAAATGAACACAAACAAAAGATCATGAAAATGTAACAATGAAAGTCAAACATGTGTTCAAATCATAAGGAAAAACATACAAATGGTTTTCAGCTTGTCCTTCAAAGAGAGCAAAACATAAATGCATAGGACACCTTCAAGTTTAAGAGGGCGACTAGATACAAATAATTTGAGAACAAGTGAAACCATGATCATGAATCAATCAATGAAAACTTTGGGACAATGCACATTATACTCAGAATGACAACTATGCTCTCTTAATGGTGCATAAAGATAGAAGGTGGTGACTCAACATAAAAGTAAAAGAAAGGCCCTTCGCAGAGGGAAGCAGTGATTGCAAGTTTTATAACCTTCAAAAATTATGGTACTTACCGGCTTTGAGCTCTCATTGCCCCCATCATAAGCATCTTGAATGGTTAAAGTTAATGCGAGAACAATTATGATGCATATGCTTGACAAATCATAAGTTGAAAACCTCGTGCCCCGTGAATACGAGTACCCAAACCTCATGCTACTTTACTTAGAGTCCCAAGCAAGGCTCTTGTCATTGTAAGTATATGCATATCATTGAGAACCGCCAATGGGGTACCTCCGTGCCCGATGACATGGAACAAGCCCACACCAAAATGACAGGACAAGCAGACAATGAACACCTCGACATCTCTTTTATTTGCCTTTTGTTTAGCTTTTTATTGTGAGATACGTCGTCGAATGTTCACCATGGGTATGCTGCAAATTTCCACAATGAATTATGCATGGCTTAGATTGGCGGCCCAGCATTTCCCTAACACATATACAAACTCCATGATCCCCACAAGATTCCCAATTCATTTCACACCGCGGGCATCCATAAACAAAAGATCACGATATCAACTCAAATAAGAAGTGCAATGTTGAAAGCTTGCCCATGACAGCATGGCTAGGCTAGAATCCAACTTACAACTTGCAAGCATAACAACTCAACATAAGAGACCACAATGTCAAATTTTTAAGAACATGAAAAGTAAAGTGTGCCTTCCGGTTCGTGAGAGCTTTACTGACCGAATTTCGCATAACACTGGTAAGAGTTTAATTTGAAGAGAAAATAAAAGCAAGTCAAATTTACTTGGAATAGCAAATTGCTAGTAGGTATGTATGGTGGACACTTTGGAAAACTTTGGCTTTTAGGAGTTGGATGCACGACTAGAGCTCATACTTAGTACAAGGCGAGGGCTAGCAAAAGACTGGGAGCGACCAACTAAGAGAGCAATAATGGCCATAATCATGCAAAGCGACATTAAAAGAAGCATAAGATGGCATCAAAAGTCAAAAACTAAATGATCATGAAGGCTATTGGCGACTTTGTAAGAGTCTAACATGTGTGAGCATGTGCCAAGTCAACCCAAATAAAGCATCAAGGAGAAAACCAAAATAATGCTTCCATACAATAAAAACAACGCATGATTTTTTCAAAGGCTCATTAAGCAATCTCAGTTATTTGAGACAAGTCATGCTACAGCAAAACCACTAAGCATACTATCAAAAAGACATCAAGCACGACATGCAAAAGCCTAGGCCGCAGTCTACACAAGCTCCTTCTTGTACCACTTTTTTGCATAAAGCTTTTTCTCTTTTCCAACACCATTTGAAATTTTTATAAACACCTCTTTTGATGAAAACCAATAAATATCAGAGGCAAAAATACACCTTGATGAAAAGATATGACAAGGTCTGAATGCAAATCAAGGCGAAAACGAAAACCAAAAGCAGTAGCAGAAAAAGAAGAACACTCAGTGAAATTGTAAGAATGAAAAACGGAGTGTTCTTGGCAAATGAAAAGCGAGTTCATCTCCTCCAAAAGAAACATGATGTGATCTAACCATTTATTGCAGCAAACAAACAAACCAACTAAGAAAACTAAAACAACTGACGCTCCAAGAAAAACACATAGTGCATGAAGCAATAAAAATATAGTGTTTTGAAAGGTGACCTGATTTTTGCCGATGAAAAAGGGGTGCCTCGGGGGCATCCCCAAGCTTTGACGCTTGTACTTCTTGGATATTTCTTGGGGTGATGCATGGGCATCCCCAAGCTTGAGTTTTTGTCCATTCTTCAACTCATCTCATCATTCTCCAATCCCTACACTTGAAAACTTCCTTCATACAAAACTAAACACAATCCTATTAGCAACATTAGTGTAGCATAACATATAATCAACCTCTTTTTGCTTCAGGTTTCAACCCAAAACCACCACATATATAGCATATACTACTGTAGCAACTTCCCCAAAAGTTCCGTGATCAAAAGAACTCAAAAGAAAGCGATAAAGCGGCAAACACAAATATTGGCAGAAATCTGTCAAAACAGAACAGCTGAAAAAGGTCGAATTTTTAAGGGGTTTTCTGTTACTCAAATCAAAAAGTGTTCATCTAATGAAAGTTTGGATATAACCTTGGGCATATGCACAAGAAATCGCAGGTCCAAAAGATATACAGATAATTTATACGAATTTTTACGGTGCAGCACCGAAAACAGTTTCAGGACAGCAACATCCCCAAATCTTACCTCACTCAAATTAGAAGCTTCTCTTGGAACAACAATGAAATAAAAAGGATAAGGAGCAGTTATTACAGTAGTAATAACTTCCAAGACTCAAATAAAAGAAAAAGTACTGAAAATAAACAATGGGTTATCTCCCAAGAGTGCTTTTCTTTAACGCCTTTGAGCTGGGCGCAGAAAATTGCGAAGATGCTCATGTGGGCGCCATATAAGAGCTTGAGGCAAAGGCGCCATTTAAGAACTTGAAGCAATAGAGAGCATCAAAAAGCATGTATGAAACACATTTAAATCTAAACCACTTCCTATGAAAAATAGTCTTGTAGAGAGACAAGTCATAAAAGCGCAAAGCAAAAAGCATAGGAAGGCAAAACAAGTACAACTTCAAGAATTGTAACATAAAGAGGGGAAACTCAATATTGTTGAGATCCATCAAACCATGTTTCCCTCTCTCATAATAACTTTTAGTAGCATCATGAATAGAATTAACAATATAACTATCACGTAAAGCATCCCTATCATGAGCCACATGCATAAAAGAATTAATACTCACCACAGGAACAATAGTAGTAGGAGCAGATTCAACAGAATAATTATTCTCATCACCATAATCATCATAAATAGGAGGCATATTGTAATCATAACTAATTTTATCCTCAATAGTAGGTGAACTGAAAATATTATACTCATCATCATAGCCATCATAAACTAGAGGTTTAGTATCATCACAAGCTAGAGAACAGCTATTTCTCAAAGCATATTCTTCAAACATATCATCATAAGAAGGAACATCATCAAGATCAGAATTATCACATATGGGAGATAAAATATCATCAGAGCAATTTTTCTCCACTAAAGCTGGGGAACTAAAAATATCATGCTTAACAAAATCAGCTTCCCCAAGCTTAGACTTTTCTATAGCATTAGTAATAACAGTGTTCAAAACATTCATACTAACAACACTATTAGCATGCAAATTAAGCTCCAAAGGTTTTTCAATTTTCTCTTCAAACACTTCATATCTAAACTCAGGAAAAAGACTAAAGAACTCTTTATTTTCCATTAAGCCTAACTAGTGAAAATAAAAACAAGAAACAAAAAGATGTAATTGCAGAATCTAAAGGAAATAACTTCGAGCACTCACACAGGAGGATGCGAGTACCTTTTACCTTACCTCCCCGGCAACGGCGCCAGAAAAGAGCTTGATGTCTACACACGCTTCTGTTCTTGTAGACAGTGTTGGGCCTCCAAGTGCAGAGGTTTGTAGAGCAGCAGCAAGTTTCCCTTAAGTGGATCACCCAAGGTTTATCGAACTCAGGGAGGAAGAGGTCAAAGCTATCCCTCTCAAACAATCCTGCAATTACGATACAAAAAGTCTCTTGTGTCCCCAACACACCCAATACACTTGTCAGATGTATAGGTGCACTAGTTCGGCGAAGAGATGGTGAAATACAAGTGGTATGGATGATTATAAGTAGTAAATACAATCTGGAATAAAAATCGCTGCAAGCAAACATATAACAAAACAGCAAGTAAACGGTGTGCAATGCTTGGAAACAAGGCCTAGGGATCATACTTTCACTAGTGGACACACTCCCAACAATATAGCATGAATGAACAAATAGATAACTTCTCTCCACTATGGTACTCTGAATTACTCTCCTATTGAATAACACTAATCATTGTGTAGTGGCTACAGAAGCACCCCTTCAAGTTCATCAAGTACTTGACAAACACCACTCATAGAGATACCCAAATCAAAGCACAACTCAAGATAGATATTATTGCAACATAAACCAAGTACTAACACGGTGCACACACTGTCAACATTACACCATGAAAGGAGGAATAGATCACTTCAATACTATCATAGCAATAATTATTCTCATAATCCACAAGAGATCACAATCGTAGCCTAGACCAAGTACCACCATGATGCACGCACTGTCACCGTTACACCATGGTAGGAGGAATAGATTACTTTAATAACATCACTAGAGTACACATAATATCTGAATAATAACATCTACTTGTTCAACATGATACAAAGCTCACGATCACATAAAGATCACATCATGGGAGAGAGAGGTGAACCACATAGCTACCGGTAGATCCCTCAGCCCCGGGGATGAACTACTCCCTCCTCATCATAGGAGACAGCAAGGTTGATGGAGATGGCGGTGAGGTCGATGGAGACGGCGATGGAGACCGATGGAGATGGCTCCGGGGGCACTTCCCCGTCCCGGCAGGGTGCCGGAACAGAGACTTCTGTCCCCCGAAATTCGTCGACGGCGGTGGCGGAGCTGCGGAACTGTTATGGGAAAAACGTCGACTCCCTTAGGGTTTTCCGTCCCGAGGCTTTATATAGGCAAAGGGGCGTCGTCAGGGGAGGGACCAGGCGTCCTCACACCATGGTGGCGCGGCCAGGGCCTGGGCCGCACCACCCATGTGTGAGCCTGGCCTGTGGCCCCTCTCCTACTCCTCTTCGGATCTCTGGAAGCTTCCGGGCAAAATAAGACTTCAGGAACTTGTTTCGTCCAATTCCGAGAATATTTCCTGTGTATCACTTCCGAAACACAAAAACAACAGAAAACAGGGAACTGGCACTGTGGCATCTTGTCAATAGGTTATTTCCGGAAAATGCATAAAAGTGCCACGAAGTGTAACGAAACAGTAGGCAAATGGTGTAAAAACAAGCATGGAGCATCAAAAATTATAGATACGTTTGAGACGTATCAAACACCGCTTGTCACAAAAAGGGAAACACTTATGGAAACAAATCAATAGATTGTATATCATTGCTAGAAATGTGTGCTCTACTTATAATGTTACTTATTACTTTGATAGATCTTGTTGCTGTAGGAGGTATAAACACCTCCCTTTTCAATGTGAGTATAATGATGATGTTTCCATATCTTCTTATATTAATGGAAATTATGACTTTTATGATGTCGAACAAATTGAAGAATTTATTGCTTGGAAGGGTGCATTCAAACTTGCTTATTTGCTTGAAAATACTGATGATGCACCTTATAAATATGAGGTTTATGATATACTTACATTTTGCTTTGATAATTACAAGGAAGAAAATGGCTATATTCTTAAATATCTTAATAGATGCTCTCCAATGGAAGAGACTAATGCCTTGAAGGACCCTATGGAAGAAGAAATTGCTGAAACTGGAAGCTCATTGGATGAAAAAGAGGAGGAGAGTGAAGATCAAGAGGAGGAAGATTGGAGCTACCCATGTCTACCTCCCAATAAGAGTAACTCTTTAACTAATACCTTATTTGATCGCCCTCTGTGACGACCCCGAATTTATCACAAATTCGAAGTGCCCGTTATGCATTCCACCACAATCCCAGAATCATTGTTGTGATACACATAACGTAATTGGTAACCAGTTCCATAGACATTACAATACGATGGTTCAAATACAATGGTCATAGTGACCAAGTTCATATTACAACACAATATAGCAGCGGAAATAACGTCTTCGGGTCCATGCCTTCACCCTACAGGCAATGGCGACTCAGTAGAAGATCTTAGTTCTGATACTCTTCTTCATACCCTTCCTCCGGGTACTCTTCCCCATAGTCTGGCCAAGTTGATAGCCAGGGACACAGCCGTGAGTACATTGGATGCACTCGCAAACCATCTTATAAATGAAATGATGAAGTAGATATGCAAGGTTGATATGGTGGACTAAGCACTAAGTTTAGTTGCAAAAGCTAGTTTTATTTCCCAAGAATGTTCATTGGTAGAAAAGAGGTTTAGTTCTCTAAGTTCAATCTAAAAGGAACTTCAAGTGTGTCAAGATCAATGTCAAGTCAAGTCATGTCATTCACCAAGTTCACCATAAGTTATTATCATTCTTGACAAAAGTCAAGTACAGCTTGCCAACTGTCCATAAACGAGGACGCGGCTATTCGAATAGTTTGAAACCTCTGCAGAGGGGTACACTTTACCCACAAGATTCGATACATCTGCCGGGAGAAATCCACGGATCGTCATACACAAAGTATGCGGGGTTCAGATAATCAAACAAACTCTTTCACTTGCTCACTCTAGTATAGGATCCTTCCCTAGAGCCCGAGACACGGACATCCCCGTTCCGGCGTCTCTAGTTTTGCCCGCTCCGGAGTGCCGGATGAATGGGATTTCCACTCGGTTCAGAAGTACCCGCGCACGGTGCACTTCTATAAAGGATGATACAAGGCCTCCCATACTAGGGTAAACAAGTTACGGACTAAGCCCCTTCCCATTTAGGGGTAATGTGGTCGTACGGTAATGGTTGTCTCACATGGTACATCACTTAGTATCATTTAGCAAATACATTCCATAGTCTTAGTCAAGTTCACTTTTCCTTCATCAAACCATCATGTAGGAGAAACCTCCAAGTCAAGTTTTCAAGTTCAAGTCACCAATTTCAAATAGGGTTCCACTTAGAGATGGCCTCAATTTTATTAGCGACTAAGCAACTATATTGAGTGATGATACCACTAAGCTATGGTTGGATAAACTCAGCTTGATGCTCTTGCTAAGCAAGATATCACTATACTTCTATCATTCTACTCTAGCAATTCAATCATGCAATTTACTTAAAACAAGTAGAATGCAATAGTAAAACTAGGCAATTGGAGTATGATTCAAAAGATGGCTTGCCTTGGTTGGCAAAGTGTCCGGGGTATTCTTCTTCTTCTTGATAATATTCCCCTTCAATATCCTCCTCCGCAACACTAGCGTCTAATAACGAATAAACACAATACACACAATCACCATACAATGCTAACATCACTTCACACACACAAACTTGTTTTCAAACAATAATATTCATGGTGGAGTTTATAGAATTGGGTTGCAAGTTTTTCTTCCAAGTTCCTATTAAGTGCACAAGTGAGATTTTTCTATCAAATACCATAGGTGGTTTACTTTTCAAGCATTGGTATTGCACTAAGGGTAGTTGGACTAGTTCAAGTAAGGAGGGTTTAATTAGGTGGGTTGGTATTGAGGGCAAAAATTAATTCTAAGTGTGCAATAGAAATCTATCATTTTATGCTTCAAACTAAGATGGGATTAGGGTCTAATTGGTACCACTAACAAGGTTTGAGTTGGTTAAGGTTGACTAAACAGTAGTGGAGTTAATTAGTAAGTTCACAAATCAAGTTTCATAATTTTTGGAGGCTTAAACAATTTTCTAGAATTTTTCTATGATTAATAAAGCTATGGTCACACTATTCTTATTTATTTAAATCCTTAACTCAAATTGAATTCTAACCAGTTCTACAGTGTAGAGAAATTCCTAAGCTTTCCAACGCATATTCATTTGCCAGAAATGGATTTGTAAATCTCTTTGAATTAAAGTTTGAAAATTATCTCTGAAACTTATTTGAAATAAATCAAACGGCGGGAAAATAATTAAAAACGAAACGGACCTAATTCTAACCTAGCTGGGCCGAATCCAAATGAAACCCGAACGGGCCGGCCCAGAAAACGTTTCGCGCCGGGCGGGATTTGTTTTTAAACTAACTGACAAGGGGGTCCCACCCGTCAGGTCACTTATCCGCACCGAACCGGTACGCTACCGATCGATCAAGATCTAACGGCTCACAGTCATCATGTTCGATGGAGAGGGTGGAGCTCACCTGCGCAAAGTGAAGAAGACGACGGCGACGGCGGCGTGCGTAGGGGAAGCAGAGCTTGACGGCGACAAGCGGAAAAGACTCCGGCGAGTCTCCTCCACCAATTCCCGGCGGCGGCTTGCTCCAGGGAGGTCGAACGCGGCGGCGCCCTCCGCGTCCAATACCTCGCCAGCGGTGCAGGCGTCGTCGAACGAGAGCGAGCGGGGTGAAGTGAGGGTGTCTGGGAGGTAGCTAGGGACGGGGCGAGTTGGTTCGTTTGATCGGCGGGGGCTTTTATAGGCCGGAGCGACGAGGGCGAGAGCGTCCAGTAGCTCGCCGGTGCGGGGGCCCTGGCAACGCGCGTCGTGCAACACCGGGCACGGCGGCCTTGCTCGCGTGCTGGGGGGTTTCGGTCTCGGCTGCGGCGTGCTGTGGGTCGGCTCTGGCGCAGTCATGGCGGTCGGCGTCGTGCAGGAAGAGGAGAGACAGAGAGGGGGGGGGTCCTGGGCGCGTTCCTCTTCTTCCCTCCCTTTCTCACGGCTCGGGTCGGGGCAGAGGGGGCTGGGCTCGACCGCGGCGTCGTCCACGAGCATGGCTACAGGCATGAGACGAACGGGAGTAGTGATCTTCACAGTAACCACGATTTTCTCGATTTTTGTCTGCCAGGTGTTCAACACAATGCCCGCAAGAGATTCAAATTCGAATTTTTGAAAATTTTCACTTTGGGTGATCAACATATTGGATAAGGTTTCCAGAGATATTTTTGTCACAAAGAACGGTTAAGTTTTGCAGAAATCTTATTTCAAATTTGAAGTTTGGTCACTGATTCAGATTCAAAGTTTGGCAGAAGTTTGAGTGATGTTCTGATTTGATGTTTGGTTAGCAACTTCTTGGTTGAGTTAGTATATGACTTGGTCAAGCTCAACTAACTGGCCAAACCTTGGCTTGAGCTACAGATTTCTTAATATAAGTGTCCAAAGTAGGGTGGTCAATAAGATTTTCTAGATCATCTTATTCTTCTCTTTTTCTTTCTTTCTTTTGTTTCTTGTTTCTTTGGTTCTTACAAATCTTCTCAATTGCTTCTGTTGGTTAAGTTAGAACTAACTAACTATTGCACAACCAAGAATAATACACATGAAATCATAAAATACTCATAATGGAAAATACATGCATACATGCAATAATAGATAAAAAGTTTTATCTTGGCCCAAAATTTGGCACTTTAATTAATAGAAAGTGGATTACAATTTTCTGAGTTGTTACAATCTTCCCCCCTTAAAAAGAATCTCGTCCCCGAGATTCACTAATTAAGAACTGAAAAGATTGGGAAATTCTTTCTGAAGGTAATCTTCTCGTTCCCAAGTAGCTTCATCTTCGATGTGATTACTCCACTGAACTTTCAGAAACTTGATGCTTCGGGTTCGAGTGGTTCTAAATGCTTCCTCGAGGATACGGGTAGGCACTTCACAATAGGTCAAATCCTTGTTGATGTCCACAGAACGGTGATCAATATTCTTGAAGACTTCTGGCTTCTCCGGAACTTCAAGACATTTCCGAAGTAAAGACACGTGAAAGACATCGTGCACTTCAGACAATTCAGGGGGCATTTCCAACTGATAAGACACTTCTCCTTTGCGGCTTAGTACCTTGAAGGGTCCAATATATCTTGGTGCAAGCTTTCCTTTTACATGGAATCTTTGCATTCCCTTGAGAGGTGATACTCTAAGATAAACAAAATCTCCAATCTGAAAGGTCAGTTCTCTATGTCTCTTGTCGGCATAACTCTTCTGTCTAGACTGGGCTGCCTTGAGGTACTCACGAGTCATGCGAACTTTCTCCTCCGCTTCTTGCAGAATGTCAGGTCCAAAGATCTGACTGTCTCCGGTCTCAGACCAATTCAAAGGGGTACAACACTTCCTTCCATATAAAGCTTCAAACGGGGCCATTTGCAAACTGGCTTGATAACTGTTGTTGTAGGAAAACTCCGCGAAAGGCAGACAATCTTCCCACTTAGCCCCATAGGCTAGAACATAGGCTCTCAACATATCTTCAAGTATTTGATTTACTCTTTCAGTCTGTCCATCAGTTTGAGGGTGGTAAGCTGTGCTAAAGGCTAATTTGGTTCCCAAGGCTTGATGCAAACTTCTCCAAAATCTTGAGGTGAATTGGGTCCCTCGATCAGAAACTATGGTTTTAGGGACTCCATGCAATCTAACAATTCTGGATAGATAAAGATCTGCTAGCTGTCCTGAGGTATAAGTGGTCTTGACAGGAATAAAGTGGGCAAAATTTGGTCAGTCTATCCACAATGACCCAGATAGAGTCATTTCCACGGCTAGACCTTGGAAATCCAGTGATGAAATCCATTCCAACAGATTCCCACTTCCATTCCGGAACTTGCAACGGTTGCAGCAATCCCGCAGGACGTTGATGTTCAGCCTTGACTCTTTGACAAATATCACACTTAGAGATGAACGACGCAATCTCATGCTTCATTCCATGCCACCAAAATTGCTCCTTCAGATCTTGATACATCTTAGTTCCACCGGGGTGGATGGAGTAAGGTGTCTCATGGGCTTCCTTCATAATAACTTCCTTCAATTCTGAGTCCACAGGCACACAAATATGTCCTTTATACCAAAGAACTCCTTGGTCATCTTCTTCAAATCCTGGCACCTTGCCGGAACTAATTCTGCGCTTGATTCCGTCAATACTCTCATTTCCCTTCTGGGCTTCTTTGATTTGGCTCACCAAGGTGGGTTGAAACTCAAGGTTGGCTAAGAATCCTCGACTGACTAGTTCCAATCCAAACCTTTCAAACTCTTTGTGTAACATAGGTTGCTCCTCTTTGATCATCATATTCAACGAGCATGGCTTCCTACTCAATGCATTGGCAACTACATTGGCCTTACCGGGATGATAATGGATTTCCAGATCATAACCCTTGATCAACTCTATCCATCTTCTTTGCCTCATGTTCAACTCCTTCTGGGTAAAAATATACTTCAAACTCTTGTGGTCAGTGTAGATCTCACAACGGTTACCCATAAGATAATGCCTCCAAGTCTTCAAAGCTAGAACTACGGCTGCTAACTCCAGATCATGGGTTTGATAGTTTTCTTCATGAGGTCGAAGCTGCCAAGAGAGGTAAGCTATGACCTTGCCTTCTTGCATTAACACACAACCAAGTCCAAGTTTGGAGGCGTCGTAATAGACATCAAAGTTCTTGGTGATATCGGGCATGGTTAGGACGGGAGCGGTCACCAATCGCTTCTTGAGCTCTTGAAAACCCTCTTCACACTTAGGGGTCCATTCAAACTTCTTGTCCTTCTTCAACAGTTGGGTCATTGGTCGGGCAATGCTTGAAAACCCTTCAACAAATTTGCGGTAATATCCCGCTAGTCCGAGAAAACCTCTAACTTCGGTTTGAGTGGTAGGGGCTTCCCATTCCATGACTGATTTGATCTTCTTTGGGTCTACTGATATTCCTCCTGCTGATAATACATGGCCTAAGAATCCAACTTCTTTCAACCAGAACTCACACTTACTGAACTTGGCATATAACTGATGCTCTCTCAGAGTCTCTAAGATTAATCTCAAATGGGTTGCATGCTCTTCTTCAGACTTGGAGTAGATAAGAATGTCATCAATGAAGACAACAACAAACTTATCCAAAAACTCCATGAAAACCTTATTCATGAGGTTCATGAAATAAGCAGGGGCATTGGTTAATCCAAAGGACATTATGGTGTACTCATACAATCCGTATCGGGTAGTGAAGGCTGTTTTGGGTATATCAGTTGCACGGATCTTCAGTTGATGGTATCCAGTTCTAAGGTCTATCTTCGAGAAGACTCGAGCTCCGGTCAATTGGTCAAACAGATCATCAATCTTAGGGAGAGGATACTTATTCTTGATGGTCACATCATTTAGCTTGCGGTAATCAGTGCACAGTCGGCTGGAACCGTCACTCTTATCCACAAACAAGACGGGTGATCTCCAAGCAGAAGAGCTTGGCTGAATCAATCCCTTACTCAACAGGTCATCCAATTACTTCTTCAACTCAACTAGTTCAGCTAGGTTCATACGATAGGGTCGTTGGACTATGGATCCCATTCCGGGGATAAGCTCAATGATAAACTCAATATCCCGATCCGGTGGCATTCCGGGTAGCTCATCGGGAAAAACATCCGGGTATTCACAGATGATGGGAACTTCCTCAATAGTGGGTCCTGAGATACTCTTATGACATCTGGTGGTCTGGGGTGGTTTTACGGACACATGCTTTACTACAATTCCAGTGCTACTCTTCATGGTGATGGTCTTCTTGGCACAATCTATCACTCCTTGATGGGAAGACATCCAATTCATACCGAGAACTACTTCCAAACCTTTAGTTCCCAATACTATCAAATTGGCTAAGAAAGATATTCCATGGATTTCTATGGGAACTGCCAAACAGTTCCACTCAGCCCTTGTTGTTGACCCAGGTATTTGTACTAACATGGCATGTTTCAGGGGTGTTGGTTGAAGTCCACTTTTATCAACAAATAACGTAGTAACGAACGAGTGTGAGGCTCCAGAATCAAACAGAACTCTTGCAGGAACGGATTTAACAGGGAACATACCAAGCACAACGTCGGTTGCCTCCTGAGCTTCTTCCACATTCATGTGGTTCAGATGGCCTCGAGGGTGAGGCTGGTTCCTTGGTGGATAATTCTTGCCATTTCCAACACGGCGCTGCTGCTGAGTAGGAGCAGGGGTCTTGGATGCATCATTCAGCTTCTTGGGGCACTCATTGGAGTAGTGCCCTTTGAGTCCGCATTAATAACAGGTAACACCAGACTTGTCACCCGCCTTGGGTGGCACAGGTGCTCCATTGGGCCTTGGAGCATTGGGGTTGAAGTTGTTGCCATTAGGTCTCGGAGGTGCACGGTTGAAGTTGTTGCCGGGTGGACGGCTAGGAAAGTTGGGACGTGGAGCAGGTGCAGATGGCCTCATAGGTCTAGGGGCGAAACCCATAGGTGGATTTCCCCTTGGCTTCTGCGAGTGGCTTGAGTTGCCTTGATACATCATACGACGCTTGCGGTTCTCTGCCGCTTGCTTGAGTTTGCCTTCCATCTGAATGGCAGAGTCAACCAATGACTCCAGGTCTGCAAAGTGAATGCTGACCAAGACACATTGCATCTCATCATGAAGTCCATCCAGAAACCTTTCTTTCTTCTTCTCAGTGGTGTTGGTGTCATCTGGGGCATACCTAGACAAGGTAAGGAACTTGTCACGGTAGTCAACCACCGATAGGGAACCTTGCTTCAGATTTCTGAACTCATCCCTCATCCTTTTAACCAATCCCAAAGGAACATGGGCTTTGCTAAAGTTGCTCTTGAACTCCTCCCAAGGCATCACATACCCTTGGGCTTGCATTGCACGAGTGCTATCCCACCAAGCTCTTGCGGCTCCCGCAAGATAGTGGGTGGTGTACAAGACCTTCTCATTTTCACCAACTTCGGCGACTGCCAAATTGTTCTCCATAGTGCGAAGCCAGTCGTCGGCATCTAAGGGTTCTTCAGACTTAGTGAACATAGGAGGGTTGGTGTTTTGGAAACTCCTTAGCGTGGATCGGTGATCCCCATGGCCATTGTTTTCTCCTTCACCATGGCCATTTCCATTGCCGTTGTTGTGGTTCATTGCCATCTGGGTTAGTTGCTGAAGAGTGGCCAAGTTAGCTTGGCGCTCAGCTCGGGCTGCTTCCCGGTCTTCCATGATCAACCTTAGCAGTTCGGCCATTTCCGGGTTCGAGGGTGGGGGTGCTCGCGGCATCTGAAGATAAGGTGTGTAAGACAAGAGGGAAAAACTAATTTGCTAAGATTTAAATGTAACATGGACGATGCAATTTTTGTCTTACTAAGGCCTTAAGGGCCAAATTCATATTTCATTCAACAAGCATCAAACATATCATACACATACGAGTTCACACATTACAAATGGTTTACATCAAACCATTGCGACTCGTCTACTAGAGAGGGGGATACAACTCACACCTACACGAAGTGACTTAAAGTAAAACTCATAGCTAGATAACACGGGGATCTCCAATCTAAACATCGGGCTCCTCGGGGTCTTCCTCCTCATCATCCAGAATGAATCCAGCATCCTCATCATGCTCCTCATCATCAAGGTCCTCCATGAAGTCATCCTCGTCACTAATGAGGGCATTATCCTCCTTGCGGAGATCAATGCCTTCCTCCTCACCAAGGTGGCTCTCGAGACTCTCGATGTACTCAGTCAGCTCAGCCACATTGGCCTTCAACTCATCAATGGTGTGATCCCTCTCATCGCGCTGGCGGCGAAGACTCTTGCGATCCCTAGCAAGAATCCTGATAGTGCTCCTTGCCTCCACCAGTGCGAAGTGCTCAAGGTTGGCCTTGGTACGGGCACGATCCGCCTCCTGCTGAGTGGAGTACAGCAAGAAGTCCATGTGATCGATGTAGGTACTCGGCTCATTTTGCCCTGGCATGTTTGCGGGACGCCCGTCCACATCACGCCGAGCAAAGTTCCTAAAGCGCTCTCCCTGGACCTCCTCAACATGCAGTCCGCATAAGCGGGCGTGCATCTCCTGCATACCTCGGACCAAACCATCGGCCCAAGTGTTCTCCACAAGCTCAAACTTGATCCTTGGAGAACTCAAATCTTCCTTCTTGCCACGACAATTGGCCCTGACAAGCCACCGTAGCTCTCCATCCGGGTGCTCATTGAGCACGGCTCCCTTGAACTCCGGATACAGACGATTCAGGAACAAGGTCAGGGTGGTGAGGTCGCGCTCGAAACAAAGGCTGCCACCATGGCCCAACTGGTACTGCTCAGTGAATACCGGGGCCATCTACAAAATTTTAAATTAGATTAAGTCAGTGATCAACTCAAGTGTGCAAAATTTTAAGTAGGCAAAAACTGAAGCATGTACAAAACTTTGTAAATAGAGAGGAAAAGACTAAGCAATTTTTAAACCATCACTTCTCTTCTTTGTTTTTATAAAGGTTTCATTTTACGCCCATTCTAACTAAGGTCTCCTATGGTCAGCCTAGGCTCTGATACCAACTTGTGACGACCCCAAATTTATCACAAATTCGAAGTGCCCGTTATGCATTCCACCACAATCCCAGAATCATTGTTGTGATACACATAACGTAATTGGTAACCAGTTCCATAGACATTACAATACGATGGTTCAAATACAATGGTCATAGTGACCAAGTTCATATTACAACACAATATAGCAGCGGAAATAACGTCTTCGGGTCCATGCCTTCACCCTACAGGCAATGGCGACTCAGTAGAAGATCTTAGTTCTGATACTCTTCTTCATACCCTTCCTCCGGATACTCTTCCCCATAGTCTGGCCAAGTTGATAGCCAGGGACACAGCCGTGAGTACATTGGATGCACTCGCAAACCATCTTATAAATGAAATGATGAAGTAGATATGCAAGGTTGATATGGTGGACTAAGCACTAAGTTTAGTTGCAAAAGCTAGTTTTATTTCCCAAGAATGTTCATTGGTAGAAAAGAGGTTTAGTTCTCTAAGTTCAATCTAAAAGGAACTTCAAGTGTGTCAAGATCAATGTCAAGTCAAGTCATGTCATTCACCAAGTTCACCATAAGTTATTATCATTCTTGACAAAAGTCAAGTACAGCTTGCCAATTGTCCATAACCGAGGACGCGGCTATTCGAATAGTTTGAAACCTCTGCAGAGGGGTACACTTTACCCACAAGATTCGATACATCTGCCGGGAGAAATCCACGGATCGTCATACACAAAGTATGCGGGGTTCAGATAATCAAACAAACTCTTTCACTTGCTCACTCTAGTATAGGATCCTTCCCTAGAGCCCGAGACACGGACATCCCCGTTCCGGCGTCTCTAGTTTTGCCCGCTCCGGAGTGCCGGATGAATGGGATTTCCACTCGGTTCAGAAGTACCCGCGCATGGTGCACTTCTATAAAGGATGATACAAGGCCTCCCATACTAGGGTAAACAAGCTACGGACTAAGCCCCTTCCCATTTAGGGGTAATGTGGTCGTACAGTAATGGTTGGCTCACATGGTACATCACTTAGTATCATTTAGCAAATACATTCCATAGTCTTAGTCAAGTTCATTTTTCCTTCATCAAACCATCATGTAGGAGAAACCTCCAAGTCAAGTTTTCAAGTTCAAGTCACCAATTTCAAATAGGGTTCCACTTAGAGATGGCCTCAATTTTATTAGCGACTAAGCAACTATATTGAGTGATGATACCACTAAGCTATGGTTGGATAAACTCAGCTTGATGCTCTTGCTAAGCAAGATATCACTATACTTCTATCATTGTACTCTAGCAATTCAATCATGCAATTTACTTAAAACAAGTAGAATGCAATAGTAAAACTAGGCAATTGGAGTATGATTCAAAAGATGGCTTGCCTTGGTTGGCAAAGTGTCAGGGGTATTCTTCTTCTTCTTGATAATATTCCCCTTCAATATCCTCCTCCGCAACACTAGCGTCTAATAACGAATAAACACAATACACACAATCACCATACAATGCTAACATCACTTCACACACACAAACTTGTTTTCAAACAATAATATTCATGGTGGAGTTTATAGAATTGGGTTGCAAGTTTTTCTTCCAAGTTCCTATTAAGTGCACAAGTGAGATTTTTCTATCAAATACCATAGGTGGTTTACTTTTCAAGCAT
Organism: Dactylis glomerata; assembly: GCA_007115705.1. Classification (NCBI taxonomy): domain Eukaryota; kingdom Viridiplantae; phylum Streptophyta; class Magnoliopsida; order Poales; family Poaceae; genus Dactylis; species Dactylis glomerata. The sequence goes on along the minus strand of QXEO01000541.1, from coordinate 18,824,094 downwards.
TGGTATTGCACTAAGGGTAGTTGGACTAGTTCAAGTAAGGAGGGTTTAATTAGGTGGGTTGGTATTGAGGGCAAAAATTAATTCTAAGTGTGCAATAGAAATCTATCATTTTATGCTTCAAACTAAGATGGGATTAGGGTCTAATTGGTACCACTAACAAGGTTTGAGTTGGTTAAGGTTGACTAAACAGTAGTGGAGTTAATTAGTAAGTTCACAAATCAAGTTTCATAATTTTTGGAGGCTTAAACAATTTTCTAGAATTTTTCTATGATTAATAAAGATATGGTCACACTATTCTTATTTATTTAAATCCTTAACTCAAATTGAATTCTAACCAGTTCTACAGTGTGGAGCAATTCCTAAGCTTTCCAACGCATATTCATTTGCTAGAAATGGATTTGTAAATCTCTTTGAATTAAAGTTTGAAAATTATCTCTGAAACTTATTTGAAATAAATCAAACGGCGGGAAAATAATTAAAAATGAAACAGACCTAATTCTAACCTAGCTGGGCCGAATCCAAATGAAACCCGAACGGGCCGGCCCAGAAAACGTTTCGCGCCGGGCGGGATTTGTTTTTAAACTAACTGACAAGGGGGTCCCACCCGTCAGGTCACTTATCCGCACCGAACCGGTACGCTACCGATCGATCAAGATCTAACGGCTCACAGTCATCGTGTTCGACGGAGAGGGTGGAGCTCACCTGCGCGCAGTGAAGAAGACGACGGCGACGGCGGCGTGCGTAGGGGAAGCAGAGCTTGACGGCGACGAGCGGAAAAGACTCCGGCGAGTCTCCTCCACCAATTCCCGGCGGCGGCTTGCTCCAGGGAGGTCGAACGCGGCGGCGCCCTCCGCGTCCAGTACCTTGCCGGCGGTGCAGGCGTCGTCGAACGAGAGCGAGCGGGGTGAAGTGAGGGTGTCTGGGAGGTAGCTGGGGACGGGGCAAGTTGGTTCGTTTGATCGGCAGGGGCTTTTATAGGCCGGAGCGACGAGGGCGAGAGCGTCCAGTAGCTCGCCGGTGCGGGGGCCCTGGCAACGCGCGTCGTGCAACACCGGGCACGGCGGCCTTGCTCGCGTGCTGGGGGGTTTCGGTCTCGGCTGCGACGTGCTGTGGGTCGGCTCTGGCGCAGTCATGGCGGTCGGCGTCGTGCAGGAAGAGGAGAGACAGAGAGGGGGGGTCCTGGGCGCGTTCCTCTTCTTCCCTCCCTTTCTCACGGCTCGGGTCGGGGCAGAGGGGGCTGGGCTCGACCGCGGCATCGTCCACGAGCATGGCTACAGGCACGAGACGAACGGGAGCAGTGATCTTCACAGTAACCACGATTTTCTCGATTTTTGTCTGCCAGGTGTTCGACACAATGCCCGCAAGAGATTCAAATTCGAATTTTTGAAAATTTTCACTTTGGGTGATCAACATATTGGATAAGGTTTCCAGAGATATTTTTGTCACAAAGAACGGTTAAGTTTTGCAGAAATCTTATTTCAAATTTGAAGTTTGGTCACTGATTCAGATTCAAAGTTTGGCAGAAGTTTGAGTGATGTTCTGATTTGAATTTTGGTTAGCAACTTCTTGGTTGAGTTAGTATATGACTTGGTCAAGCTCAACTAACTGGCCAAACCTTGGCTTGAGCTACAGATTTCTTAATATAAGTGTCCAAAGTAGGGTGGTCAATAAGATTTTCTAGATCATCTTATTCTTCTCTTTTTCTTTCTTTCTTTTGTTTCTTGTTTCTTTGGTTCTTACAAATCTTCTCAATTGCTTCTGTTGGTTAAGTTAGAACTAACTAACTATTGCACAACCAAGAATAATACACATGAAATCATAAAATACTCATAATGGAAAATACATGCATACATGCAATAATAGATAAAAAGTTTTATCTTGGCCCAAAATTTGGCACTTTAATTAATAGAAAGTGGATTACAATTTTCTGAGTTGTTACACCCTCCATGCTTAACAAAGGAGGGTGAGTGTGATATTTATATTGTTGAGTTTGTTCATGATGCTACTGAAAATTATTATGAGAGAGGAAAATATGGTTGTTGGAATTCTCATGTTACTAAAACACCTCTCTTTAGATTGAAAGTTCCAAAGTTGATCTTGTTTTATCTACCCATACTTGTGACTATGTGCTTCTTTGATTTATTTTCTTACAAGATTCCTATGCATAGGAAATGGGTTAGACTCAAATGTGTTTTATATTTGCTCCTTGATGCTCTTTTTGGGCTTCCATTCATATTTCTTATGTGAGCATCTTCTCAAATTACTGAGCCTAGCTCAAAGGTGTTAAAGAAAAGCACTCTTGAGAGATAACCCAATGTTTTTACTTTCAGTTCTTTTTCTTTTATTTGAGTCTTGGAAGTTATTACTACTGTAATGACCTCTCCTTATCATTTTTATTTCGTTTTTGTGCCAAGAGAAGCCTCTAATTTGAGTGAGGTAAGATTTGGGGATGTTGCTGTCCTGAAACTGTTTTCGGTGCTGCACCGTAAAAATTCGTGAAAATTTTCTGTATATCTTTTGGACCTGCGATTTATTGTGCATATGCCCCAGGTTATATCCAAACTTTCATTAGTTGAACACTTTTTAATTTGAGCAACAGAAAATCCCTCAAAAATTCGACATTTGTTAGCTGTTCTGTTTTGACAGATTTCTGCCAATATTTGTGTTTGCCGCTTTATCGCTTTCTTTTGAGTTCTTTTGATCACGGAACTTTAAGTTGCTACAGTAGTATATACTTTATATTTGGTGGTTTTGAGTTGAAACCTGAAGCAAAAAGGGTTGATTCTATGTTATGCTTACACTAATGTTGCTAATAGATTTGTGTTTAGTTTTGTATGAAGTAAGTTTTCAAGTGTAGGGATTGGAGAATGATGAGATGAGTTGAAGAATGGACAAAAGCTCAAGCTTGGGGATGTCCATGTCACCCCAAGAAATATTCAAGAGGTACAAGCGTCAAAGCTTGGGGATGCCCCCGAGGCACCCCTTCTTCATCGGCAAAAATCAGGTCACCTTTCAACACACTATATTTTTATTGCTTCATGCACTATATGTTTTTCTTGGAGCGTCAGTTGTTTTAGTTTTCATTACTAGTTTTGTTTTGTTTGCTGCAATAAATGGTTGGACCCCAACAAATTTCTTTTGGAGAAGTTGCCTTGCTTTTCATTTGCCAAGAACGCTCTAGTTTTCATTCTTATCAAAAACCGAGTGTTCTTCTTTTTCTGCTACTGCTTTTGGTTTTTGTTTTTGCCTTGATTTGCGTTCAGATCTTCTTATATCTATTTATCAAGGTGCATTTTTGCCTCTGGACCATGTTGGTTTTCCTCAAAAGAGTTGGATTAAAAAAGTTCGAATGGTGTTGGAAAAGAGAAAAAGCTTTATGCAAAAAAGTGTTACAAGAAGGAGCTTGTGTAGACTGCGGCTTAGGCTTTTTCATGTCATGCTTGATGTCTTTTTGATAGTATGCTTAGTGGTTTTGCTGTAGCATGACTTGTCTCAAATAACTGAGATTGCTTAATGAGCCTTTGAAAAAATCATGCGTTGTTTTTATCGTTTGGAAGCATTATTTTGGTTTTCTCCTTAATGCTTTATTTGGGTTGACTTGGCGCATGCTCACACATGTTAGACTCTTACAAAGTCGCCAATAGCCTCTATAATCATTTTGTTTTTGACTTTTGATGCCATCTTATGCTTCTTTTAATGTCGCTTTGTCGCTTTGCATGATTATGGCCATTATTGCTCTCTTAGTTGGTCGCTCCCAGTCTTTTGGTAGCCCTCGCCTTGTACTGAGTATGAGCTCTACTTGTGCATCCAACTCCTAAAAACCAAGTTTTGCCAAAGTGTCCACCATACATACCTATTAGCAATTTGCTATTCCAAGTAAATTTGACTTGCTTTTATTTTCTCTTCAAATTAAACTCTTACCAGTGTTATGCGAAAATTGGTCAGTAAAGCTCTCACAAACCGGAAGGCACACTTTACTTTTTATTGTTTTTAAAAATTTGACATTGTGGTCTGTTATATTGAGTTGTTATGCTTGCAAGTTGTAAGTTGGAGACTAGCCCAACCATGCCATCATGGGGCAAGCTTTCAACATTGCACTTCCTATTTGAGTTGATATCGTGATCTTTTGTTTATGGATGCCCGCGGTGTGAAATGAATTGGGAATCTTGCGGGGATCATGGAGTTTGTATATGTGTTAGGGAAACGCCTGGGCCGCCAATCTAAGCCATGCATAATTCATGGTGGAAATTTGCATCATACCCATAGTGGACATTCGACGACGCATCTCAAAATAAAAAGCTAAACAAATGGTAAATAAAAGAGATATCGAGGTGTTTATTGTCTGCTTGTCCTGTCATTTTGATGTGGGCTTGTTCCATGTCATCGGGCACGGAGGTACCCCATTGGCGGTTCTCGATGATACATATATACTTACAATGACAAGAGCCTTGCTTGGAACTCTAAGTAAAGTAGCATGAGGTTTGGGTACTCGTATTCACGGGACACGAGGTTTTTGACTTATGATTTGTCAAGCATATGCATCATAATTGTTCTCGCATTAACTTTAACCATTCAAGATGCTTATGATGGGGGCAATGAGAGCTCAAAGCCAGTAAGTACCATAATTTTTGAAGGTTATAAAACTTGAAATCACTGCTTCCCTCCGCGAAGGGCCTTTCTTTTACTTTTATGTTGAGTCACCACCTTCTATCTTTATGCACCATTAAGAGAGCATAGTTGTCATTCTTAGTATAATGTGCATTATCCCGAAGTTTTCATTGATTGATTCATATTGTTGGTTTCACTTATTATTAAATTATTTGTATCTAGTCGCCCTCTTAAACTTGAAGGTGTCCTATGCATTTATGTTTTGCTCTCCATGAAGGACAAGCTGAAACCATTTGTATGTTTTCCTTATGATTTGAACACACGTTTGACTTTCATCGTTTCATTTTCATGATCTTTTGTTTGTGTTAATTTTCATGTTTATAACATGGTTGCTAAATTTCTTCTATCAAGGTTATATCTTTCATGCCCATGTTTTAAGTTATTTTGATCCCAGCTCACAACGCTTACATATGTGATCAAGATTGTGTAGGTGCATGTCACCTCAAAAATTATTTCTTTTGTTATCACTTACCTACTCGAGGACGAGCAGGAGTTAAGCTTGGGGATGCTTGATACGTCTCCAACGTATCTATAATTTTTTATGCTCCATGCTTGTTTTTACACCATTTGCCTAATGTTTTGTTACACTTCATGGCACTTTTATGCATTTTCTGGAACTAACATATTAACAAGTCGCCACAGTGCCAGTTCCCTGTTTTCTGCTGTTTTTGTGTTTCAGAAAAGCTACACAGGAAATATTCTCGGAATTGGACGAAACAAGTTCCTGAAGTCTTATTTTTCCCAGAAGCTTCTAGAGATCCGAAGAGGAGACGGAGTGGGGCCACGAGGGCCCCACACACCAGGGCGGCGCGGCCCAGCCCCTGGCCACGCCCCCTATGTGTGAGGGTGCCTCGGTCCACTCCTGACGATGCCCCTTCGCCTATAAAGACCCCCCGACGGGAAAAACCTAAGTACCCGATCAATTTTCTAGAAACACATCGCAATCCGCCGCCGTCGTTGACCCGAGATCGGGAGGGTCCAGAAGCTCTTCCCGGCACCCTGCCGGAGAGGGGAATCGCCACCGGAGGTCTTCTTCATCGCCATGCTTGCCTCCGGAGCGATGAGTGAGTAGTCTACCTTGGACTATGGGTCCATAGCAGTAGCTAGATGGTTGTCCTCTCCACCATGTGCTTCATGTTTAGATCTCATGAGCTGCCCTACATGATTGAGATCACCGTTATGTAATTCTACATGTTGTGTTTGTTGGGATCCGATGAATATTGGTGTTATGATTGAGTTGCTATACTGAAATATATCTTATGTTATCTCTATGTTGTTTATGATATTGCATGCTCTCCGTTGTTAGTAGCTATCTTGGCCGAGTAGTTGCTAGTGACTCCAAGAGGGGGTATTTATGCTCGATAGTTGGGTTCATGCCTCTATTTAATCTGGGGGAGTGACAGAAACCTCTAAGGTTGTAGATGTGCTGTTGCCACTAGGGAGAAAATAACATTCATATGCTCGAGGGCATATGCTTTGTTTACATTACACACTTTGCTTAATGCAATTATCTGTTGTTCGCAACTTAATACTCATGGGGTGTTCGGATGATATCCCCGTGAGTGGATTATTAGTCATAGATGCAGTTGGATGGCAGTCTATGTATTTTCTTGTAATGCCCAGAGTAAATCGTATAGTGATCTTCTTGACATATCACGTTATCTTTATTCTATCAATTGCCCAACTGTAATTTGTTTACCCAGCATGTGTTATTTATCTTATGGAGAGACACCACTAGTGAACTGTGGACCCCGGTCCTATTTCCATCATATTGCTATCACCTGTTTACTTTACTCGCACTGTTTACTTTACTCTTATACTTCTACTGTTTTCCACTCGATACGCTCATACCCTTTGTTTCAAGCAAACCGGTGAGATTGACAACCTCATCGTAAGTTGGAAACAAAGTACTTGGTTGTGTTGTGTGCAGGTTCCACATTGCTGCTCGCAAAGCAAAGCTTGAACGAGGCGCCATATAAATTGTCCGGAGCTGTCGCGAAGCTTGCAAGCATCACCTTCAGTCGTATTGGCTTTTTCTTCTTCGATCGATAAACCTTGGTTTCTAACTGAGGGAAAAACTTGCTGCTGTGCTCATCACACCTTCCGCTTGGGGTTTCCAACTGCCTGACCATAATCATCATCAACTATACGCCAGCCATCACCCCCTGGTGGTGTGGCTGCCCTCTGGTCCGGCTCCGTCTCCTCTTCGGTGTTCTGGATGCTCCATGAAATATTTGGACGTCTGGATTTGGTTTCGTCCAATTCTGAGAATATTTCCTGTGTAACTTTTCTGAAACACAAAAACAGCAGAAAACATGGAACTGGCACAGTGGCATCTCGTTAATAGGTTAGTTCCGAAAAATGCATAAAAATGCCACGAAGTGTAACGAAACACTAAGCAAATGGTGTAAAAACAAGTGGAGCATCAAAAATTATGGATACGTTGGAGACGTATCACACCTCCGCGGCTCTCTCTACCGCCGTTTTGCCGGCCTCCCTCGCCGTCAACGTCGCTAGCGTGAAAACTCACGTCCCCGTCGTACTCCACCTCAAGGCCTCCAACTTCTCCAAGTGGCGCATGCTTATCGGCGTCCTCCTCGACCGGTATGAGCTCACCGACCACGTCGCCGTCGACACGCCGGCCGCCGGCCGCACGGCCGAGTGGCTGCGCCAGGACTACGTCGTCCGCTCGTGGCTCTATGGCTCCATCAGCGAGGAAATCCTCGACATCATCATGGGCGAGAACCAGTCTGCGTTCGAGGCCTACACGCTCATCCGCAACCTCTTCCTCGACAACCAGATGACCCGCGCCGTCTACCAAAAGGCAGAGTTCCGCGCGATCGTCCAGGGCGACCTCTCTGTCACTGCTTACTGCCACCGGCTTAAATCTCTCTCTGACGCTCTTCGCGACGTCGGTCAGCCGGTGTCCGATCAGACGTTGGTCCTCAACCGCCTTCGCGGGTTAAATCCCCGCTTTGCTGACATCACGACGCTCGTCACCATGCAGGTTCCCGTCCCAACTTTCCTGCAGACAAGGTCTCTCCTCCTCCTTCGTGAGACCCAGCTCGCCGGCGGCGTCGTCCAGTCTCTGTCGCCACAGGTCGCTCTGTACGGGAACGGCTCTGGCTCGTCACCTGGAGGCAACTCTAGTGGTGGCAACAGCCGGAACCAGCGAAAAAAGAAGACCGGCGGCTACAACTCGTCTCCAGGAGGCGGTAACAGCGTCGCTTCCCCTAGCCCGTGGATCTGCTTCAACCCTTACATGGGCCAGGCGCAGCAGATGCAGCCGTCTTGGCGCCCGTCTGGCGGCCTGACTCCTCCTGGCGGTGGCCCAGGCCTTCTTGGGCCACGGCCCGCTGGACCGCCGCAGTACCGTCCGCCCGCGTGGACTCCTCCGCAGCCTCATCGCCAGCCCACCTGGACTCCGCCGGGCTAGCAGGCATACGTGACACAGCTAGCGCCCCTGCATGGCCAATCGTTCGGCATCAACCCGCCTCCTCCAGCGATCCCGTACGGGGATCCGTACGGCTCCATCGACCACAGCACAGGCGCGCCTGCATGGGACTGCTCCGCACTGGTTGCGGCCCTGAACAACACCGCTGGCTCCTCCAACACCGGCGGTTGGGTCATGGACTCCGGCGCTACTTCGCATATGGTCTCGGACCCTGGTATAATCTCCTCTCCCTCCCACACTCCCACTCCCTCTCATGTCACAGTTGGCAACGGTGTTTCTATTCCTATGTTCTCCACCGGTCACACTACCCTACCCACCTCGCAACGCACTTTTCTTCTCCACAATGTCCATGTTGTTCCTGATATTATTAAAAACCTTTTATCTACCCGTCAATTCACTACTGATAATTCTGTCTCTGTTGAGTTTGACCCCTTTGGTTTTTCCATTAAGGATCTTCGAACCCGGCGCGAGATCATACGCTGCAATAGTCCTGGACCCCTCTACGAGTTCTTCCCCAGCACCAGCTCACCGCCCGCCTTTGGCCTCGCCGCCTCCACCAACACCACCGAGCTGTGGCATCACCGCCTAGGACATCCCGGTCGTGACGCTACGTCACATTTATCTAGACAATTTGCTATTCCATGTAATAATGCAACTTCGGTTTGCCATGCGTGTCAACTCGGCAAGCATGTTCGTTTACCTTTTTCTAGGTCTCAAACAACTTGTGTTTCTCCTTTCCAATTAATACATTGTGATTTGTGGACGTCTTCTGTTGCAAGTAATTCCGGCCTTAAATACTATCTTGTCATTGTTGATGATTTCTCTCACTTTATGTGGTCTTTTCCGCTTTGGCGTAAATCTGATACTGCTGACACTCTCATTAATTTCGTTGCCTACGCTCGCACTCAGTTTAATCTCCCCATTATTTCCATACAAACTGACAACGGCACCGAATTTGTCAACTCTACCCTAGTCGAGTTTCTCACTCGTCACGTCATACATCTCTGCATGTCTTGTCCGTACACATCTCCACAAAATGGCAAAGCCGAACGTGCTATTCGCACTCTCAACGACATCACACGCACCCTTCTCTTCCAAGCCTACATGTCACCCTCCTACTGGGAAGAAGCCTTAGCCGCCGCTACCTACCTCCTTAACCGGCGCCCATGCCAACCCCTTGGGTTCCGCATTCCTTATACTATCCTATATCAGACACCTCCTTCCTATTCCGACCTTCGGGTTTTCGGTTGCTTATGCTACCCTAACCAGTATGCTACAGCTCCACACAAACTTTCCCCGCGCTCGACCGCATGTGTCTTTCTCGGATACCCATCATCCCACCGTGGCTACAGGTGCCTTGACATACACACACGTCGTGTTATTACTTCTTGTCACGTCGTCTTTGACGAAACCAGTTTTCCCTTCGCCCAAACACAGTCGGCTCCGTCTTCCGATTCCCTCGATTTTCTCCTGGACCTTGCCAGCCACGAGTCTCCAACACTCCAACCAGTCATGCATGCCCAACCCACTTTGCATCCAGACCCGCCCGTGCTCTCAACTCCTGGCTCGCCCATGCATGCATGCAGCTCGCCTAGCTCGCCCATGCATGCATGCAGCTCGCCTAGCTCGCCCACCCATGCAGCTAGCTTGCCAGCCTCGCCCGCCAGTGCAGCTACTCCGCCACCCAGCTCGCCTGCAGTTGCACCGAGCCCGCCACCGCCTCCACCTCCACCACCCCCTCCTCCACCTCGCTCCCATGGCACGGATGTCAACACCCACTCCATGAGAACTCGTGCAAAAGCTGGCATTTTTCGGCCTGTTAACAAGCTGAACCTCTCGGCTGTTGCCCCCTCTATTTCTCCCATCCCTAAAACATACCAGGGTGCTCTCCAAGACCCACACTGGCGCTCCGCGATGCATGACGAGTACACTGCTTTACTCCATAATCAGACTTGGTCACTCGTTCCTCGTCCGGTTGGAGCTAACATTGTTTCAGGTAAATGGATCTTCAAGCATAAGTTCGGCTCTGACGGTGGGCTTGCTCGCTACAAGGCATGCTGGGTCGTACGGGGCTTCTCTCAGCAGCTCGGGGTTGACTTCGATGAGACTTTCAGTCCTATCATTAAGCCCGCCACTGTCCGCGTCGTCCTCAGCATTGCGGCTTCTTGTGCTTGGCCGATTCATCAGCTTGATGTCAGGAATGCCTTTCTTCATGGCACTCTTGATGAGGAGGTTTACTGTGAGCAACCGCCTGGCTTCATCGACTCGGCTCGCCCCCACCATGTCTCTCGGCTTCACAAGTCTCTCTACGGCCTGAAGCAGGCTCCCCGGGCGTGGTATCAGCGCTTCGCCCACTACGCGCATCGGCTCGGGTTCGTCGCGTCTCTCTCTGACGGCTCCCTGTTCGTCCTGAGCCGGGATGACGAGCTCGCCTACCTTCTTATTTACGTGGACGACATCATCCTCACTGCCTCGAGCTCCGGTCTTCTTCAGCCCATCACCGGACTTCTTCACCATGAGTTCTCTATGGCCGATCTAGGGGATCTCTCCTATTTCCTCGGCATCGCGGTCACTCGCTCACCGTCAGGACTGTTGCTGTCGCAACGCCAGTACGCCATCGACCTTCTACACCGAGCCGGCATGTTTGATTGCAACCCGTGTTCGACTCTCATCGACACTCGTTGTAAACTATCAGCTGATGATGGTCCACTTGTTGCTGATCCCACCGAGTATCGCAGTTTTGCTGGCGCTCTTCAATATCTGACCTTGACACGTCCGGATATTCAGCATGCTGTTCAGTAGGCGTGCCTCTACATGCACGCTCCTTGGGAACCGCACCTTAACTTGGTTAAGCGGATTCTTCGCTACGTCAAGGGGACTCTGGATCTTGGACTTCAGCTGCACTCCACTCCGTCGACGTCGCTCACTGCTTACTCGGATGCCGATTGGGCAGGGTGTCCTAACACTCGCTGTTCTACTTCTGTCTACTGTGTCTATCTCGGTGATAACCTTGTTTCCTGGTCTTCTTAACGCCAGGCTACGGTTTCTCGCTCCAGTGCTGAAGCGGAGTATCGTGCAGTTGCTCATGTTGTGGCCGAGTGTTGCTGGCTACGACAACTTCTTCAGGAGCTTCATCGCCCCCTCCGTACCACGACTGTTGTTTTTTGTGATAATGTCAGTGCTGTCTACATGGTCTCCAACCCGGTTCAGCATCGTCGTACGAAGCATATCGAGATTGACATCCATTTTGTGCGTGAAAAGGTGTCTCTCGGTCAGATTCAGGTTCTTCATGTGCCATCTTCGCATCAGTTTGCTGACATCATGATGAAGGGTCTTCCGTCCCAGCTTTTTCTAGATTTTTGGTACAGTCTATGCGTTCGGCCTATCGACGCATCGACTGCGGGGGGATGTTAAAGTACGTATCTTGTATAGCTAACTAGGAATCCTACCTACCGTATCCTACCGATTTGGTTCGGTCTAGTTTGATACGATGGAGGTTTACTTCCTTGGTTCCCAAGGCATATGTACGCTACCTGATATAAATACACGAGCAGATCGCCCCCGTTTGGGTGTGGCATTTTCCCTCATCTCTGTATCGTTCGCAGAAACTGCTTGGGGAAAATGTTGAACCGTGTAGGACCTACTCCCTCCATACCGGTTATTAGGCAATTACGTGCTTCGAGAAAAACTCTGATCATAAATTTGGTTAAAAAAATATGAAATATATGCGACAAAAATGAATGGTATAATTTTTGTGGCATATACCTTATATTTTGTTGACAAATTTAATGGCTAAAGTTTATCTCAAAATGTCCAATGGGCTAATAAACTGGTATGAAAGGAGTATGTGCTTATGGATTAAGCCATGTATTTGACCAACCAAGGTAATTCGTTTTTAAAACAATGTAAGTTGCTAGCTAAGCTACGTGCCCCTGTCTCACATAGATTAGGTAATGACTAGTTACCACGTGACAATGTTGGTTAATTAATTAGCTACCGTCCATGTATGAGATCTGTTATGAAAGTGACCGATTTGACCTGATATCGGACATCCAGGCATCCAGCTATACTAGGAGTTTTGACTTGTCCCTGGTTTGATCTGCCTAGCTCCCTGCCGTGTCAAGCTACGCATCGCCGATTCACCATGTTGACCGCTGAGATCACTCCATGGAGTTCCGGTCTCTTCTCATGTTACTCCATACATGCGCTTTCCTAATTTCTAGACAGTCTTCCACACGAATTACCGAAAGCTTGAAGGTTGCGCAGCTTGGTGCAGATTGCTTAGACGCGTTAGCATGGTGTTATACATATTCCTTCCACGCCTTTTCTCCTAAGTTGGTGTAAAAAATTGTGTTTGTTGTCAAATGCAGACGTGTAGTTAGCTTCTGACCAACAGACCTGCCTCGATCCTCTATAAAAGGCATTTGGTACATCACCAGAATTAACACTCTTGATCCAAACAAACGTAGTATAGCTAGAGTCCAGAGAAATCGAGGAGGCAGCATGTGTAAGCTGCCTCGCATGGCAGCAGCTGCCCTCTTCTTCGCCGCCGTGGCCCTGATAGCCGCTGAGGCGGCGCTCGTGGAGCACACATTCGTGGTGAGTAGCACATATATCATATGATCCATAATATAGTACTCCCTCCGATTGAAAAGAAGTATCGGCAATTTTGTACTAGCTTAGTACAAAGTTTATACTAAGTCTCCGACAGTTATTTTCGATCGGAGGGGGTACATGATTATGTATGCTTGTGCCTCTAATCAATCGTCTGGCCTCTAATATCGCACGTAGGTAAGGCAGATGCATATGCAACACTTGTGCAAGGACACGGTGGTGACGGTGGTGAACGGGCAATTCCCCGGCCCGGTTATCGAAGCTACGGAAGGGGACACGGTGGTCGTCCATGTCGTCAATGAGTCCCCCTACGGAATTACCATTCACTGGTTGAGTCTCGATCGCATACGCGTTTTGTTCTTCAAGTTCTGACGGAATGGAAGTGATCCGGCAATTTCAGAATGTATGTATATTTCATGTGCAGGCACGGTGTGAAGCAGCGTCTGAACTGCTGGGCGGACGGAGCCGGGATGATAACGCAGTGCCCGATCCAGCCCAACGCGACCTTCTCCTACCGGTTCAACGTGGCCGGGCAGGAAGGCACGCTGTGGTGGCACTCTCATGTCTCCAGCCTCCGCGCCACCATCCACGGCGTCATCATCATCCGCCCCAAGTCCGGCGTGTACCCGTTCCGCAAGCCGGACATGGATGTCCCCATCATCATAGGTTCCTCTTCTTCTTTTGATTTCTCCTTAGCGATCGACAGATCTCTTTAGTAGTTATGACATCTGTCGTGGTATACAGGTGAATGGTGGCACAAGGATCTGACGGAGGTGGACAAGCTGTACCTGAATAGCAACGACAACGACCCCGCCGCGGCCACCATCAACGGAAAGCTCGGAGATCTCAGCAACTGCTCCGGTAAGGTGGAAGACAGCTATGTCCTGGAGGTGGAGCCCGGCAAGACCTACCTGCTGCGGCTGGTGAACGCGGCGCTCTACTCCGAGTACTACTTCAAGGTGGCCGGGCACAACTTCACGGTGGTCGCCTCCGACGCCAACTACCTCAGGCCGTTCCGCACGGACGTCGTCGCGGTCGCACCGGGAGAGACGATGGACGTCCTCATGGTCGCCGACGCGCCGCCGTGCCGACCGTACCACATGGTCGCCCTGGCCATCGAGGCGCCGGAGCCCGACCCGCAGCTGCCACTCTACGTCGTCAGAGGCCTGGTGCGGTACAAGAATATCGATGCCGGCGTCGACTGCGGCGGCGGCGAGCAAGGTGCCCTGATGCCGGAGATGCCGGGCAACCACGACACGACCACGACATTCTACTTCCACGGCAACCTCACCGGCGCCGTGCCCGGTCACCCCTTGCTGCCGCGTGTCCGAGGGCCCGTCGACGAGCGCCTGTACATCACGCTCGGCCAGGGCTCCGTCTGCAAAGGGAACACGATGTCGTGCAAGAGGGGAGGAAGCAACGAGTCCATGCTCGTCGCCTACATGAACAACGTCTCCTTCCATCTCCCGGACAAAATGGCGCTGCTCGAGGCAAGGTACCGCGGCGACGCCTCCATGTCCATGGTGGAGGAGCTGCCGAGCAGGCCGCCGAGGGCGTTCAACTACACGGACCCGGAGCTGATACCGGTCGCGCCCGGCGGGAAGGAGGAGGCGATGGAGCCGACGCGGAAGGCCACGACGGCGCGCCGGTTCCGGTACAACGCGACGGTGGAGGTGGTGTTCCAGAGCACGGCGATGATGCAGAGCGACTCCAACCCGATGCATCTGCACGGGCACGACTTCTTCGTGCTCGCGCAGGGGCACGGCAACTACGACGCCGTGAGGGACGCGCGGAGCTACAACCTGGTCGACCCGCCGGTGAAGAACACGGTGCATGTGCCGAGGCTCGGGTGGGCGGCCATCCGGTTCGTCGCCGATAATCCCGGGTCGTGGTTCCTGCACTGCCACTTCGAGTACCACATCGCCCCAGGCATGGCCACGGTGGTCGTGGTTGAGAACGGGCCGACGCCGGAGATGACTCTCCCGCCGCCACCAACCGATCTTCCGAAGTGCTCAAAGCTCGAGGAATAAGACAATGATGTCATAGTAGAATATAGAGATATACACATTTTTCCTTTGGCGGTATGGACACGTAAGGTGCTGAGCTTTTGAAGCATCGGTGTTGACTACACGGTGTTAAACTCAGAAGCATCACCCTAATGCTATATAGTACGGAATAACCACATGTTTTTTTAGGGAAACGGAATAAGCACATGAGATATTATAACTGAGCACTCTAGGATGCCTGTCGACTGTCAAGAAGGATTTCGGCAGTTAGTGGGTAAAGACACGGAAGGATGTTTTTATCTCAGTTTTTCCTTTTATTGTGAGATTTGATATTTTGAAAGAAAAATATCTTGAAAACTACTCGTCCAAATTACGAAACAATTTTACTTTTGAGATTCTCGCATCGAGAACTTTAAAACTAGATTCAATGTATATAGGTTTTGCAAACTTCTTCGTTACACTTACCAAACTATTACAATTGTACTTTTGCTTTTACTGTGTATTTGGGTTTTAATGTAGTTATACTCGTTTCCTTGTTGAAGGCATTGTCTGGAGATGTGACCTCTCCGGGGTGAAAACTCTTAATCTGACTTGCGTGGTTAGAAAGGACGACGATGGCGCTTGTGCACTGTTACCTTCTTGGAGGCGTCGCTTTGGAGAACCGACTCGTGGTCTAAGTGTTGTCTAAGGTGGTGGTTTGTTGCTGCGAGCATCTGATCGATTCGGCGGGGTCTATTTTTTCTTTTTCTTTTTTGTTTTTACTTTTCGGCTGTATGCATCCTTGATGTCTAGACTTGCTTTGGACATTTTGTTGTTGCAGAGGCTGGGTGTATTTTGGTATCATCTTGATATTAATATATTCTCTTTATAAAAAAAATACTTCACACACAAAAGTACACTGCAGCGTATTCTGCAAGTACAACCGTGAGCCAAAGTACACACCTAAAAAGTACATCTAAAAGTGAAACCGAAAGTATATCACCATATATTTTAAAAGTTTATCGGAGAGTAAGTACACTTATACTCTGCACTTAGTTAATGTACCTATACTTTCTTTGTTTTCATTTGCACTATAGAATAGCTAGCTAGCTAGCTAGCGAGGTGAGGCTGATCCTTGTATTTGTGGTCACAGTGCGATTGACGCATGCATAGTATAAGCATGGCTCGGGACTAGGGGTGGGAACTCGTAGCGCGGATAGTTCATATTATTTGACATTCGTATTTGAGAAATTAAAAATGGTCGTGGTAGTATCCGAATCCGAGAGACTTGAAAATGGAAGTGGTATCCAAATTCGTTTTTACAAATACAAATACAAATACAAATATAGTATTGAATTTTTAAGGATATGGATATGGAAATAGAAATATTCGTATTGAAATAAAATTATGTTAGGCAATATTAATAATTCTATCTCAATAAGCTATTTATCTAACTAAAAACACTAGCAAAGTGGTCAAAAGTATTTTTTTTCTATGATTGGACTTCAAACTATTATGTATTATATTATTATACAATTGACTCACTATAAGATACGAGTTTATTACTTTGTTATTCGTATCCATTCCATATTGATAAAACAACCGATCCATATTCACATTCCAGTAACCTCCGCTCCGCATTCGTATTCGACAATATCTATATTTAAATCTTTATTTGTTTTAAAAATATAAAAATGAATATAGAAAGAGACTATCCGATCCGCATCCGATATGTTTCCACCTCTAGGAGGGACCGACTACGTATACAAGCACAGGTACACGCGCACGTACGTGCGGAAGCATTGTGTCGTTTCGTAAATGGAAGGCTTCTGCGTATAGAAGCACGCGGATTTTGGACGTGACACACGCGTTTCCACATGAGCGTCCGCGCCACATGATATTGACCTCTGGGATGGCCGGCCTTCCCGGAGTGATGCCCAGGTCTAATCTAGTGTGTACTACTGGAGAGTGATGCCTAGTATTGCCACAAAGTTTTCATAAAATCAAAGTATTCAAAAACTGCAGTATGTATCTGTTGGGCAACAAATACTTCAGGTTTGGAGAATACTTTGGTTTCTAAAACCAGAGTATTTTGCTAGATCCAAAAATGCTAAAGTATTTAATACTTCAATATATTTTATAAACCAAAGTATTCATAGAATACTTTAAAAACAGTTTGATGTCAAAGGGAGCCTGAATATATTGAACTCAGTGGCATTTGAACCCGCCCGATGTCAGTTTTGCATTAGTCCGGTGCAGGGGGTGGGGCCTGTTACGTAAAAGAGAAGAAAAGTGAGATTATAAATAATATGGATCCCTCTAATGCTTAGCTAACTGAGAATTTGCTTAATTCTCAGCTAGCTGACGTCACTAGCGCCAAATCCATTTTCTCTCTGCAATATGGTGAGCAATCAAAGAAAAGGTGGGACCCCCGGCCAATTGTTGTCTCCGTGGACCAGCTCACTCGCGTAGGCACATACATACATACTAGACAAACAGGCCGGCTTCGCCCGGCCCACCTGCATCATGTCTTGGCAAAAGCTGACCAGCAAGACTGACTTATAATCTATAATGCGAGTGCCGAGGCACCATAATAGGACGGCTCGAGACGTGGTGGTAGGCAGCGGCCTTGGCACGAGTTGTTGGGCGGCGGACGAAAGCCTAGGCGCGGGCGGGTGGCACTAAGCCGACCACCTTGGGACAGCGCCCGAAATGGTGGGCCATGGTGCGGGGCTGGAGGCGGAGGGATAAGAAAGGAAAATATAAAAGAGCACGTTAAATATGGGTCCGTAGCATTTAAAGGGTCTTTTTGGTATTCATTCTAGTGAGGCAAAATTGCATATCGTCAAACGCTTTTCCAGTATACCCCATACCATTTATGCAGTACCAATTTTTTCAGGATTTTTCAAGATATAGTAGAGATGCTCTTATATGTATAAAAAAGTGTCCATTCAAACATTTCAGCCTACTTAAGAAATAAATAGCTAGTTGAAAAAATTTAAAGAAACAACAATTATGGTTAACTTAAAAATCAAAGCCTTCATGTTAAGTATTAAAATTCTCAAAAAATTTATAAGCGTTTTTAATAGTTGATATAAAATATAAAATTTCAGTGTTACATAATCAAGCCGTATATTCATTATCATATTAACGAAGTGGCATGCAACCTCACTATACGAAGCCTAGCCAAAGAAACAGCAGTCAAAGCAAACTTTTAGCGGGATCCACGGTGCATAGACACAACGTGTGTAAATGGCCTCAGAACGCTTGCATATGACCAAGATTACATCTTAGAGTAATTCACAGACTACATGCAACGCGACCCTAAAAAGCTAGTTAATCAGCATCAAAACATGAAACCAAAAAAGAGAGAGTACAAGAAAAACTGAAACTGATTTCTGTAACTAGATCTCGATTGTAACACAGACAACTCGCATCTAGAAAAGATCACGTCAAAAATCATGTTATTGAAGAACATTTTTTTCAAATTCAACCCCCTTTGCAACTGAAAAAAATCTTTGTTACAACCCTACTTGTAACTGGAATTATTTAGTTGTAACTCGGCATGTAACTGGGAAAATCCCGCTTGCAACGAAAAAAACTCAGTTGCGGCCCCGCTTGCAACTAGA